>CM075070.1:84877547-86103109 GCA_037428765.1 Rubia yunnanensis | reverse complement strand
GGTTTTCCCCCGCGGTTGGTACAAGTTGCTAGGGGAAATCCCGAGTTTGAGGCTCGGAAGCGATCGTGTGGGATGTCCTTACTCAAAGCATGGTCTTTTGACGTAAATAGGTAAATAGTATAGACGGTGGAACATCCGATAAAATTGGAACGATACAGAGAAAGCATGGTCTTTTGGGCCATGTGGCGGGTGGGCTCCTGGTGCGCGGTGAGTACGGGCTCCAGCTTGGGTCCTGGTGTTGGGCTATCGTGACTTACCTCTCACATGATGGTTGTGGTGTCGGCTGGTGTGGGCGGCCCAGGGCTAGCCGAAATAGATGAGCGAGCAACAATATCTAATTTCGGATGCAACCACATGGTTTTGAAAAATGAAGATTTTTGTGGAGGATGCATTCTCGGATCGTACATCATGCGCTCTCAGTTTATGTTTTTTTTTAATCGATAGCGGAGGGTGCATTCTCTCCATTTAAGTTTGTTTTTTTGTCGAATGAATATGCGTAATATATTTTTTGAATGTTTGAAGGGGACACATTCAGATAGTACGTCCTCAATTTAGTTTTATTTTTATAAAAAAATCCACTACACGAACACATTCCGTCCTCAGTATAATTTTTTTTAAAAATCAGTCTTCTAACTGATTGTTCATTTTTTATTTTTTAAAAATTTCATGATGATAAATGCATCGGAAGAATTTGAAAGTCCGCTTTGAAATTTATGGTAATAAAACTTGAACATCTCACTTACCTGATTACAGATAATGGAAAAATTTGATCGTAGGTATTACAATTTTTTAAATAATCATGAATATAGAAAGGGATGAATTATTTTTTAAAAAAATCGAAAGCTACTACAGCATTTGAATCGTAATTCAAAATTTTTGTTTTTTAAGTTTAAATTAATTAGACATGTAAATAAACAAAAAAATCCTTTTTTAAAAAAAATCCACTTTTTCCACCATTAGCTAGTATAAATAAACAAAAATAACAAGAGTAGATGCATTTAATGTTTATGAAATTAGAGATGATAATGAAAACCAAATACACATGAATTTATTCACAGATACAATATTCGAAGAACATGTGTCAAACAAATAGGTAGAAAGGTAATGAAATGAATGTCCAACGACATGTAATGCACTAATGACGCCCTCTGCAAAGTTTTCCACCCGTTCCACATGGGGGCGGACGTATGGTGCGGGATGTGCGTCGTGGAACAGCCATCTGAGTAGAACTCCCTCTATAAAATCCTCCTCCATATCGTCTCCTGCGTCCTCATTAAAATCATACTCGACATGGGGAACACTACATGTATCTAATGGAGCAGTATGCGACATATACGCATGACTAGTAGTGGGAGTAAGATATGCAGTAGAATCAGCTGGAGTAGTGTCGTAGTGTGAGGGTCCACCATGTGATGGTCCGAAGTTGGTTGGATTCGCACGTGAGGGTTCGGCTTTAGATGAACCAATGTGTGCTGTAGGGCCCCGAGCACGCGGTCGCCGAACACCATGTCGACCGAGTGGAGCTGGACGGTGGCTTATGATTTCATTGTATCTCACACCAGGGGGAGGTTTCTCGATGTGCACATATGACTGATAATACTGCAGTCTGGAGAGCTTATGCGCATATGCTAGAGTAAGTGTGGGAAACGTGGGGGACATTCATCCAAATTAATATCTGACATATGGCGCATCCCATACATTGCCTGCAACTACATAAATGAGATAAATCTTGGACATTGCCTACAACTACATAAATGAGATAAATCTTGGACATTGCCTACAACTACATTGACCCCGTAGGATGCTCACATCCTATAAAGCGACGGTAGTCTCCCCCATCGGCAGGTGAAATGTGTGCATCTCTGGTCTTCAACGCTTGACTAACGCAGTGATGAGCGAATGGTCGATGTGAACAGGTGCAGAATCCAACGGTCCCTAGAATCCAGCGTCACGCACATAGCGCTTCACTCGATCAAGGATCCCACCAATCCAACAAGCATCATCCCACCGCCTCACTTGCAATGCCTCATCCTCCAAATTACCGTTGTACAAAGCACGTGCACTATGCTCCCGGTGAAGGTAAAGCAAATCCTCATCAATGGGTCATGGATGATACATAGCGTATCCCTGGTGAAAATCAGAATCACATGGAGAAATGATTAGTCCATATTTCCACAAAAATAAATACTTTACATGTAATGCATATTCAAACCAAATCGAACATTAGCTTCAATTTAAACAAATATACGTAATACAAATCCACACAATCAATTACACTAAAAAAATGAGAGGGTTTGGCATAACAAGTTGCATGGCTACATAATAGCATGTGATACATATTGGTCTAAGCAAAACACAAGAATCTCTAGAAACTCCATATTACAAACATGACCCTATGGATGCCTCTGCAATCACCCGGCAGTCTCTCATCCATTTGATTCCTTATCCTTCTCTCCACAAACTGACCACGCCTCCTAGTACGAAACTTTTCAATATCGGGAATCAACCTCCAATTGGTATGTTGTCATAGTGACGGATCTTGTAGAGGCATGAAACCATCACTATATTGCTGCACATAGGTGGTCGTGTGATATACCCTGTCACATAGAGTAGATGGATCGTCACGCCTATACCTACGGACATCCAATGCATGGGAACAAGGGAATCAGAAAATTTGTCATTCGCGACAACTACACTCCTTTCTCCGGTATTTCACAGTGTATTGGCTCTCATCAATGCTGCCATCAATGGTCCTTGTTACAACCTTATAAGTCCGCAATGCCTGACCATACACGGTGACAGTATGTCCATGTCCCCAAGTGTCTTGCTTCAGAAAATTTTTCCAAATCCTGCTAGGGAACTCGGACCTACACAATTCTACATCAATTTAGAATACACAAACTAGTCCACGAACACATAATGAAATACAATGCATCATGAAATTACCTATAATTTGTGGCGTCCATTAGCCTTCGTGCAAACATTTCAACTGTTCTTTCAAAAGTGACTTTGACACATGTTGTTATCGGGAGATGCGTGTGTGCCTCAAACAGTTGTTGTAACTCTCTGACAAATTAGTTATAAGAATTCCCCAACGACGATCTCCCTTATCAAAGGTAAGGTACCACTTACTGCTATCATGTTGTTTTAGCCAATCCCAAGCAGATGGTTCCAAACTCTCCAACTCCTCCTTGTACTCCTCCACCTACTCTCATCAGCCCCCCCATAATCCCTAAAGTAGGCCTCCGTATTAGGATTCACCATAAGATGGAACGTCGTGGCTATATTGTTCGTGTACACCACTTATTCATCACCGTCCCCTGGATTCGAATCAGTTGATAAGGAACAATCATCTTCACTTTCTTCTTCAAGTTCCCTTTCCTCACCTTCATCATCACTACCAACATGTTCACCATGACCAACAACATGCTCGACAATTTCACCCACATAATCATCATCGAAGACATTCAGCTCCTCATGATGCATACCATATATACCAGCACTTGTGGACGATTGAGTGCAATCGGCGTGAACATGCGCACTGGGTTGACTCAACTCACCAATGACAGAAGGTTCTCCAAAACCTTGACGATGTACAAGGGGTGGTAAGGTTGAAAAATGTGTATAGTTTTGAATATTGCTCAACAACGACATGAACGTGCCAGAACTAACATCGCCCGCACGGCCAACGGTGTTTGACATCTTCTCGATATTAATGTACAGATCAGTTGAGGACAAGGACATTCGATCAACAATGTTGAAGAAGGTCGCAGTAGACTCGTCATCTTCAACATTATAACATCGATAGTATATAGATGAACCAATCGGCCCATAACAACGATAATATATTTTTAACAGAAACCCCTCACTTGCAATGCCAAGCCTTCTGAAAATTAATTCAACTAACTCTAAGTGGCTTAACCTCCGTTCCATAGTCACATTTTTCTTAGGTGGGAGAATCATAATACACACCCACAATCAAATCATACTTAATCTGACCCCCTTTGTACAAGTACACCGTAACAAACATCGCAAAACAACATTATACAAATATAGAACATATAATTCCATATTCGGAAAGACGGTATTATTCAGTAACTTATATTAAACTCCTCAAACCCTAAACCATACACTGTTCCATTATCATTGGGCAACCAAATCATACACTATTATCGATTTTCTAACTAATTGACATACAACATTTCAACTTAAATTGTTAGTAACACAAAAATAAAAAAATTGTCAACAAATAACACATAATTAATTCACCAATACTCACACATCCTCATTGAACACATTCATCTAAGCATACAACCCTAAATCATTCAAACCACACATAATCATTCAACACATTTATACGATCAAGTTTTTTTCAGGTACCTCTAGCAAATGCAGTGGCGGAGAGCTTGCAGCGGTGTGTGCGTCGCACACTCGAGTCCGGCGGCAGCAAATCAACCAGCCCTGACCGGCCAGTGTCTTTAGCTACAAAACGAACAACAATTTAAGCACAATGAGTGAAGAAAACAATCAGATCTAACAAAAGAGGAAAAAATACCAAAGAAGAATGGGAGAGATGTGTTCTCGGCAATGACAATGACGAAAATGAAGGTTGGGAGGGAGACATACGACGTGCGCACATGGAAGACGACGAAGGCGGTCTGAGCACGGCGACGAAGGTGGAAGAATCCGGCGGGCAAAGTAAACAATGGTTTTTGCATTTCGGGGAATTTTTTCCCTATTTCTGGATTTAAAAGGAGTTTGAAGACGCATTCACTAGGAATGCGTGCTGGTATTCAGTGATTAAAAAAAATCCAAATTTAGTGATTAAAAAAATCCAAAATTTGAGGACGCAGTTGCTATCCAAAAGTTGAGGACGTTCTCCTCCATCAAGAAATTTAAAAAAAAACTAAAATATAGAAGAGTCATTTGACAAATGCATTCTTATATTTTCAAAAAATTTAAAAAGAAACTAAAATAACTATAGGGAACATATTTGGTAAATGCATACTCCCTCTGTCTCATCTCAAATTGCACAGAATAATTTTTTCAGTCAAATTTATCGAAGTTTGACCATATATTTGAATATGTAAACTACCAATAATATTTTGTAAGGGATATTATAAGATTTACCGTTTTAAAATATTGACTTTTTGTGTATCTTTATTATATGTAATTATAGTTAAAAGTATTCTGTGCATTTTGAGATGGGACAGGGGAGTACTCCATATTTGCATTCGGTGTCGGTTAGTGTAGAAGAATTTTCTCGATAAGATGATGGGCCCCTGGTGTGGAGGGACAGGTGGCAGCTGCATGCACTCCACGTGGCCTCAAAGATGGTTCCACCATCATCTACGCTTTTCTTTTCCCATTATCCATGTACGGATATAAAGCAAAGGATGCATCGAACCCAAACATTTGTGCAACACTCTCATTTCATTGATGGCTAAATCCAGTTTGGTATTGGCGTTGCTGCTGGTTGGTGTCATCCAGCAGCTCCGTTGCGAGGCTGTGGATGGCATGGCGGTGAACAGGGAGGGAGAGTCGTGGACCGGGTGGGCCAAGGAGAAGCTTTCGGAAGGCTTAGGTTTTGGGGCTGCTCAAACCGGAGAAAAGGTGTCCCAGAAGGCCTCGGGTAAGGAGTTGATTCATTGATTTGATATAAAATACAGGGAACGACTGAATGTGGTTTTGCAGATGCGGGGCAGTATACCGAAGACAGTAGCAAATGGGCCGAGGACAAGGGTGAGGCAGTCTATGAGGCTGCAAAGCGCAGAGCCTCAGAGGACAAGGAAGGGGCCCAGCACAAGGCGGGGGATGCGGCCCAGGAGCATGCTGGGTGGGCCAAGGAGAAGGCCAGGGAGGGGTACGAAGGCGCCAAGCACAAGGCGGAGGAGGCGGCCCAAGAGCATGCTGGGTGGGCCAAGGAGAAGGCCGGGGAAGGGTACGAAAGCGCCAAGCACAAGGCGGAGGGTGCAGCTGAGGCGGCGAAGCGCAGAGCCGCAGAAGCCAAGGAAAGGGGTGTTGGGTGGGCAAAGGAGAAGGCCAAACAAGGGTACGAAAGCGCCAAGGAGAGCGTGAGCTCGGATCACGAGCTCTAACTGCTTCCTCTGCTTTGGTTTTTAATTGGATGATGATGATGTGTACCTACGTCTTCAATCCGGTCTTTCTTTTGTTGCTCTAATTTGGTCTCTACCCCTTGCGTGCGGGCAACCAGCTACTTTAACCATGCCAAAAAAAAGGGCTAACTATCTAACCATGCCAAACAATAGTAAAATTCCTTATAGCGCGAGGATGGCAAGCTCCTGTAGGTGAGCTTTGTGTGTCCAACTTGGTGGCATGCGCCGCACTTGTATACTCGTTTTGCCTATGTGTTGCAATAAACATAAGTGAATGAATTAATATCGTATCAATAGACCATAATCACATATAAATATACATACCATAAGTTGTGAAAGAAACCAAAAACCAGAATAAAAAATTATATAGACCAGAATTTTAAAAAATACCTTCACCCGAGGTGGTTTATAAGATGACTTCTGAGTCGTATTTGGACGGGGTTAAGCAGGTTGTCATTGTTGAGCTCATTTACAATTCCCATAAACATGGAAAAAATTAGTGAAGCAAACTTCAACATATACCATAAGATTAAGAAGTTGTAAGTGAAGAAAGTACCATCGGATTTGGTGGTTCTGAAGCACCAAGATCTCGGTCCCTTATCTTATTCATATGATTCGTAAACTGTGCAGGATGGGTACATTAGGCTGCAGCCTAGATCAATTCCTTCAATTCCAAACTGGAATAAGTACTCTTGAAATTCTTGTACATATGCCATGTACAGAGCCCGTGTACACCATCTGGCAATAACTGCTTCATAGCAGCTGCAATTCCCTATTTTGATAGGGAAAAATGGACATAAATAAAGCAGCCACCAAAACAGCAACAATATCATGCTGTATCACAGCCAGTAAAATTTCCATAACAGAAATCAACAACCAACATAATATCATAATCTCCAATCCCATGAAATTCAATCAAATTTCCATATCAAAACCAGCCACCAAAACAACAATAATATCATCATCCCATCAAACCCAGTCAAATTTCCGTAACAAAATCAGACACCAAAACAGCAATAATATCATCATCCCATCAAACACATTCAAATTTCCACAACAAAATTAGACACCGAAACAACAATAATATCATCATCCCATCAAAACCAGTGAAATTTCCATAACAAAATCAGACACCAACATAATATCACAATCATATAATATCCAATAATATAATAAAGTTAATAAAATTAGTCTTTGTGTCGATACCTTTTGCTTGTCTAACAACAAAGTCCATCTAGGGTCATTTTTAATGTTGATATCTTGTTGTAGAAGTCACAAGAACCACAACCTCAAACTTTTATTCTCGATCTCAACCATGACATAAGCCACGGGATATATCTGATCGTTATCGTCAACCCCAATTTCCACCAATAAAATCCCCTTATGTGGCCCTGCTAGATGTCATCCATCAATCCATATCAAATTTCTGCACCCAGATGCAAACCCCCTATTGCAAGCATCAAAACAAACATAAATTATCTGAAATTCTTCATTTCCACAATCATATTTAGTTATCTGCATGATCACAGTCGAATTTGGGTTGGCTCATTATGACATACTGCTTCTTGTAGTCTCCCACAATCTCATTGATTGCCCTCTTCTTTGCCTTAAACACAACATCTCTAGATATTATGATCCTAGGGTCATTATGCACTTGCTGCACAAACTCTGATATTTTCATGTTGGGCATAATCTTCAAGTCTTCCTTGTATCTTTGACTTAAGTATTTGTAGCTGGCACACCCATGAAGGAAGGTAGGGCTGCATGAATTTGCTCTCAACAGTGAAGTTAGCTCCCAGATTTTTTTCTTCTTCCCAAAGTTGATAGCCATCTACATTTGCCCATGTTTGTTGCACATATCGCAGTGCATCTTCTTGTTTTATCTTTCTTAAACCTAATCCTCATATTACAAACTGTCTCGTGGTGCTTGCAGGCTAATATGAACTCATCCTTATTGACAAACTCATGGCCAACCTGGAACTCAACGCCATCAGAAGCATTGGGAATCACAAATCTTTTGTGAACCCTGGCCCTTTTTTTCCCAACATCTTGATCACCATCATCGCTGGCCTGACTGTTTTCATCTCCATCACCAATTGCATCAAGTGAATCTTCATCATCCGCATTGCCCTTAGGTTCAGTTTCTTGTCCCCATGACCATCACCTTCCATCTCCCCAAAAAGTGAACTCCATTGCTTTTCCCCCTCCTTCATTATATGCTATAAGTGATCATCATCATCCATCACATAATCTTGGTCTTGGAATTTCCCAACATCATCACCCTCATTTACAGGCTCAACTGTGAGAGCTGTTTCTGTGTTTCTTCTCTTTCTTTTCAAATGTCCCACTGTCTTCCTTGCACTCTCTTTATTTTTATTTTTTCTCACCCCTGCACCTCATCTTCCTGAACACAGACTCCACTGACATCTTCTTCTCTGATATCAATATACATCTTCTCAGCTACCATGTCATCCACCCTTTCAGCCAACCTCGCATCTTCATCAACATCTTTTCTCTCATCATCAAAGCCATTCTTGGTGGTAGTCTCATCCCTGTGTCCCATTTCCCCTAGGTCAGTAGTTTGAACTTGTTGAGAAACTTGTGTGATAGGACCCTCATCATCCATGCTATCTGGTCTATCTACTAGTATGACCCTTTCAACCTCCTTCAGTGGCTCCATCTTTCTAGTACTAGGATTAACATACTTTTCACTTTTTTTTCATCATCATGCATTGCTGCCTCATTGACCTAGAAACATTCTGGTAGTAACTCACAACATGGGGATCAGAATCTCATTCTTACACCTTTCAAAAGCTTTGTGTCTAACAACTTTCTCTAGCCTCTTTCTGCCCTTGACCTTCTTCTTATCAGAACCTGCCTGGTCCCCATTCTCCCCAACCAACCTCTTATCAACTTCAACACGTTCCTCACAAGAATGCCAACATAGATAATTCCAATAAGGACCAAAGAAATACACATCCACCACTCCATTCTTAACCCTGGCAAAGACTATTTCCTTCGATTGTTCAGGAAATAGTATCAACTGGTCTATATCTATTGCACTAAAACTCACCCCCTGTTCAAACACACTCCACATAACCATCCCCTATAACCAAAATAATGATAAGTAGAATCCAACCGACCCAAACATATATCATCACCATCACAGAAATCAGCCATATAAACACTACCACCTTACATTGGAAAGGGGTCCCAGGCCATGTACCCATGACAGTGTATTCTAACAAAGAGTTGATTGCTACCAGGAGTTGAAATGTAAACAACGCTTTATCAATATAAAACACATCCTAACTCTTCCTAATTTAAAGTTTAGAATTACCTAATAGGGCCCACAAAATATATTAATCCCCACTAAAATAAATTTAATCCCATCCCACATAATTTTGCAGATCTAAATCTAAACTAATTAAACAAACAAACAAGTAAGAATCCTATGTTATCACAAACTGTGGACCAAACATTGTCCTATCATAACTAATATTCATCAATAAATAGAAAAAAATGGGGACTATCCGATTCAAAAATAGAAACACCATTATTTACTACCCAACAACCACGGGGGACTGCCATTAATTTCTATCTCTTCAATTATATATATGTACATATTCTTAGCCCATACAAATTCGAAACGTTTATCATTGTCAGGAGCTCCATTTCCACCACCAAAACTCCTTCCATGTTCTTGCATCACCATTATCTCGTGCTCCTCCATTGTCACCTACATTCGCACAATGAAATTCATCACCATCCATGTTCTCGCAAAAAACCACAACCTCGTTTACAATGGGTAACCACAAAAAATAAATTGACGTTTTTTTCATTACTTGGGGTTCCGTCGCAATCAGCCTCGTAATAAGTCTGCACCGCCGCCATCTTAAATCATCAGCGCTGGGCGTCCAACCGTCGCGAAGCCACTAGCTTAAATGTCATGATTGCCGAGAAGATCTGGGAAGTGTCTCAGCAGCAGGCAGCGTCTTGAATCTCTTGTCAGCTGAGCTCACGTTCTCATTGACATTGATGATGTTGTTGTTGTGAATGATGTTGTTAGTGTGTTCCTTGAATCCAGTGCTCATCATATACTTTCCACTAGCAGCTATATTTCCCATGACACTGGTACTCGACTTGGGGTACAAAGTGATAAAGTAATCTCCCATAATAATTATGAATAATGGTGAAGAGTATAAATAGAGTACAAAGTAGACTAGTATAAATATGACTTTCGCCTAGTCAACATGGAATAAAATATAATCTAATCTTCTACTTGCTTTATTCTAACACCCTCCTTAAGCGAAGTGTTAGATGCTCGCCGATGCACAGCTTGGACCTGAACAACTCAAACAATGGACGAGACAGCCCATTGGTGAAGATGTCTGCAATCTGAAGAGAAGTCGGGACATGTGCAATGCCCAACTTGCTAGATGTCACCAACTCACAAACAAAATGGTAGTCAATGTCGATATGATTCACCCTCTTGTGCACCACCGGATTCTGAGCCAAGAAGATAGCACTGCTGTTATCGCATAACAACAATGACAAACCAGAAAGCAAAACCCGAAGGTCACAAAGCAAATGGGTGAGCCAAACCACCTCGGAAGCAGTGTTGGCAGAAGCACAATACTCAGACTTGGGGCTAGGGCGAGAGACAATGGGTTATTTCTTGGCACTCCAAGAAGCAAGATTCCTACCAAGATAAAACCGCATAACCATAAGTAGACCGCTGAGTCTCCAGAAAACGGTCTCAATCAGCATCAGAGTACCCCAACACCTCCAAAGTACAGGCAGAATGAAAACTCAAACCAAAATGGAGTGTGCCACAAAGATAACGCAAAATCCGTGTCACTGTAGCAAAATGGTCATCTTGGGATCCTGAAGGTACTGACTCACCGTGTTGACCGAGAAAGCTAAATCCGATCGAGTGATGGTGAGATACTGGAGTGCCCCAACAAGAAAACGATATGGAAATAGTTAGAGCTCATGCATAGAGCCTTTACGTCATTTGGGATAGGACCATGGACAGACTTTTGAATCTATATAACTTTTATTGTTAAACCATGTAAAACACTTATTATAAGAATTTCATTGTAATAGTAAGTTAGGATTTGAATATTACAATCGCTTTCATACAATCTATATTACTTGTTACTGCATTTAAGAACTCTGATCTGTTGGATTCTTAGTAACACACATAGGTCCGACCCAATCCTTATGTTGAGTCGAGTTTGGGGTGCTACACGGTCTTTGCGTCCTGCACTATTTTTTCTTCAGACCAGCTGATCCCTGACCGACCAACTCCACCAGAGTCGCTGCCGGCCAGCTCGGCCTCCACCGTCATGTTCTCACCGGTAAGTTCGGTTGATCCGTCCCCGGTGACTTCTGCGGCCACATCACCTCCGACTTCTCCTCCGTAGCCTTATTCCAATCAGATGGCCACTAGGTCGTCTACTAGAGCTATTTAGCATTGAAATTACTCGGATAATTTTGCACATGGTCTTCTTGCTGCCTTACTTGCCCAATCGGAGCCTACTAATTACCGCTTGGCTCTTCAAGATCACTCTTGGGTTGCTGCTATAGATAAGGAGATTGCTGCTTTTTGGGGATAACATACATGGGATCTAGTTCCACGGCCATTGGATATCAACATCGTTGGCTCCAAATGGATATATTGGCTGAAGTATCGTCCTGATGGCACTATTGATCGCCATAAGGCCCAGCTTGTCTCACATGGGTTTTCTCAGATTTCGAGATATGATTTTGACCATACCTTTAATCCCGTGGTTAAAGCATCCATTGTCCAGACAGTCCTCTCCATTGCCACAATGCGCTCTTGGCCGCTTCATCAGCTGGATGTCAAGAACACCTTTCTGAATGGTGTTCTCGACACTCCAATCCATATGGCGCAACCTGTCAGTTACAAGGACCCGCTTCATCCAGATTACGCTTGTCGCTTGCGAAAGGCTATTTGTGGTCTTAAGCAAGCACCTCGAGCATAGTTTCAGCGATTCAACACTTATTGATCTCAGCTAGGGTTCCAGTGTAGTTCAGCTGATACTTCTATTTTTGTTCTCTCTCAAGGGTCATCATTACTGTATCTCCTGGTCTATGTTGATGATATCATCCTTACAGACAATGTTTGACGCTTCTTCGGCAGTTTATTGATCAAACACATCTGGAGTTCACTATCAAGGACTTAGGCGCCCTTCACTACTTTCTTAGCTTAGAAGTATCGCCCACTTCATCGGGTTTACTTCTCGGACAAGCTAAGTATGTTCGGGATATTCTCACTTGTGTCGGGATGTATGATGCTGCTCCGGTGTCTACCCCATTTGTCCCTGGTTCGTAGTTACACAGCCCTGCCAGTCCTCCATTTTAGAATTCGATGATGTATCGTTCCCTAGTCGGCGCACTTCAGCTGCTGACGATCACTCGTCCTGACCTGGCCTTTTCGGTTAACACCGCCAGTCAGTTTCTTCAAAATCCTCGTGACGACCATTTTGCTGCAGTTACTCAGATTCTTCGTTATGTTCGATGCACTCTCCATTTCGATCTCACCTTCCGCTCGCCAGCTCTCCTGAGGTGTTGGGGTACTCTGATGCTGATAGGGCTTGTTGTCTGGAGACTCGCCGGTCCACATGTGGATATGTTGTTTTTCTTGGTGGAATCCTAGTTTCTTGAAGTGCCAATAAACAACCTACTGTTTCTCGTTCCAACACCGGATCTAAGTATTGGGCTCTTGCCAACACTGCCTAAGAGGTTGTTTGGGTGACTCATTTGCTTCGGGATCTTCAAGTTCTGCTTTCGGGTTCACCGTTGCTGCTATGCCACAACAGCAGCGCCATTTTCTTGGCTCAGAATCCAGGTGCTCACAAGCGGGCAAAGCATATCGGCATCGATTATAACTAGCCATCTTGCCGTGTGCTACTTGTGTTTCTACTTCTGTTGAGACTGTTTGAGTTCTTGGGGTCCAATATTTGCGTCGCCACCCAACGTTTGGCTTGGGTGGGTGTTAGTCTAAATCTGATTCACTTGAAAGGGCCGAGTTGGCCACATCTTCATATCCCGCCTGATCCCAATCCCCCCCCAGTGTGGTGATGACGAGCCTTGCCCTTCCTGCAACTCTTCCCAGTCTGGGTTATGGATATTCTGCTACGCGGGCTTCTAGAATCAGGTTACTGACTCGTACATCTAACTAGGCTGTTTTGGTGGTTTCTGAACAATGGATCCACTGCAGATGCGAATCATCAAGGAGCCCCAAAACAAAACTGAATATGCTGGACTATGGCAGCAACCTTCTTACAAATTTCCTGAGCGGTGGCGAAGTGGGGCCCATGCCAGTAGCTGAGGGTGCAGTTTCCGATCTGTTTGGGCGCCCACTCTTCTTTGCGCTCTACGATTGGTTCATTCAGCACGGCTCTGTGTACAGACTTGCTTTTGGACCCAAGGCGTTCGTTGTTGTATCGGATCCTACAGTTGCCAGATATGTCCTTCGCGAAAATGCTCTTTCCTATGACAAGGTATCAAACCATCATCCCATCCGGTCCTTGTTGCCAGATGTATCTTGATGGCTCTGTGTCTTATCCAGGGCGTTCTTGCTGAAATTCTTGAACCCATCATGGGAAAAGGGCTAATACCTGCAGACATTGACACTTGGAAGCAGAGGAGAAGAGGTCAGTGAAGTTGCAAATCTTGAATTCTCAAACCCATACTTCTAATCTCTAATGCTTATGCATATTGCTGCCTAGTCATTGCTCCTGGGTTCCATGCGTTGTACCTGGAAGCCATGTTCAAAGTATTTGCCAGTTGTTCTGAGAGAACAATATCGAGGTTTGAAAATCTTCTTCAAGTGCAAGTGAGAAGAGGAGGGAGTGTGATCGAGTTGGACCTTGAAGCCGAATTTTCCAATTTAGCTCTTGATATAATTGGCATTGGGGTTTTCAACTACGACTTCGGTTCAGTTACAAAAGAATCTCCTGTTATTAAGGTTGATGCTTTAAATTCCTACTTGCCTTTGGTCTTAAACTTCATCTCATACTTTCGTTTCTTCCCATGCTTTTCTTATGATGAGCTTATCATATGATTTCCCTGTTAATTTCCACCTACCCCCCAAAGGATCCTCACAATATCCAACTTTTGAGTTTCTCAGAGGTTTATACAATAGCTATGTCTCTGTAGTAACGTCGTCGTCGTTGTTTACGCACTTGCCCACAAGATCTGTTGTGTATGTTATTTTATTGATTTTTTGTCTCCTCATTTCTCTCATGCATCTCACTTATTCTGCTGCATACCATGATTGTAGTACCCTTATCCCTCCCCTGCATGTTTGTGACGTGTTATCCGAGTTTTCTGCATATGCTAGCTCTAAAAGTTTCGGTACTTCCTTGTGCTTGCCATTTCTACGAAATGACTTTGCCATTCCTACGAAATGACTTTGCCATTCATAGGTTTAATCCGGTTGATGGTACAGTTAGTTCCTGGACTTGCTAGTTTGTGTCACTATCTCGTTCATATCATGCTCTCTCGACTACCTCCTTTATTGAACCTAATCTTCTGGCCCATATATTATGAACTGGAAGTCACCAATCTGACCGATTCTTATCGGCGGGTTAATATCTCGATAAAATAAATTCTTTGTCCCTCAGTCATAGGATCCATGTTATTGATGAGCTCCAAGAAATATTTTTACTTTGTTACTTGTATTGTCCTATATTAGAACACTACTGGAACAGACAAGCCCTAGACTGTTATATGTCTGTAAAAACAGGGATTTGTCCAATTGCACCTTTCTTTGTTCTTGTTATCCACCTATTTACTTTAAATGCTTGATCTCCCCACCCATCAATCTGCTCTATTCACTTTCTTCTCTTTAAATATCCTTAACTTTGTTCTTCACTTGACCTTTCACCTTACATATTCCCCATCCATCTCATGTAGATGTATTGTTTACTTTTTCACTCACAATGTTGACCGGGGGAGTATGTACATATGAGCCGTGGCATTTGTATCTTATGCCATTCATGCATCGTTGTTGTTCTTTAAGCATTATTTTTTTGGGATGTGATCATCATCAGTATTCAAATACTTCTACAGGCTGTATATGGTACTTTGTTTGAAGCTGAACATCGATCTACTTTCTACATTCCTTACTGGAATTTCCCTCTGGCAAGATGGCTAGTTCCAAGGCAGCGGAAGTTTCAGAAAGACATCAAGTGTATTAATGAGTGCCTTGATGCCCTTATCAAAAATGCAAAAGAGACGAGAGAGGTTAGATTGCATTCTGCTTTAGAAACTTATTCTTATCTATTGTTTCAGGATAATCACTTAGGAAATCCAAGTGGAGTGCAACAAAAGTATAAAACAACCACTATAAATGAACAAAAGATGAGACAAGGAGAATATTGAAATTGATGTGCAGCTACACTAGATTAGATAAAAATTAAGTGTGTGAGGAAATTATTAGAAACAATTAGGGGTAACCCTGAGTGAAGTAAAAATAATATCTGGACATGTATATAGGAGACCCCTAAATACCTCAGTTCGGCATTTAGAATATAGAGAACCAATATGAAAAGCCATGTAAAGGGAAGCACTGATAACACTTGGAATGAAATTATAAAAGAAGACGTTTGATTTTCTAAATGGAGGCTTTTGGTAAATTCCCTACCAGTATTTTACCATAATATTCTGCTGATGACCATCCAAAGATTTGTAAAGATAACTCCCAAACTTTTTATACCTTTTTACGAGCCACTTTTGTTCTCTCTTAAATGAAGGATATGTATCTCAGAATGTGATGAACCAACCAACAAATTCTTTTTAACTCGAAGTCAGAAACCACATCATGCTTCATTCAACTTATAAGATGAAAAAGAAAGACTAAATTTGCAAGGGACAACAAAGATCACTTTTGTGAATAAGAGGGATTAATAATTGTTTATTTTAGTCTGAGGGATGGAAATGATTATTTACTGTGATGTGTGAGTGTGTAAAGTCGATGGTTTTCTAATGAGGTACTTAAATGATTACTTTTACAAATGCGAGTGGCCTAAAAATTATTCGTTTAGCTCACGTGTACCCACTTTAGTTATGCGGACAGCTAAGAAGACACTTCTACAAATGGTATGAGAAGGGTTCATTTTCAATCTATGAGACTGAAAGTATACATTTGATCAAATGCAAGCCAGTTCAGTGCGTGTGTATTTTTTTACCTTTTCTGTGATTATATTGCATATTGCAGCATTGTTTTGTGTTCTGGCGCAGGAAACGGATGTTGAGCAACTGCAGAAAAGGGACTACTCAAATCTAAAGGCAAGTAATGTCTAATTGCTCAAGAAAGATAAAAGCAAACCAAACTAAACATGCGCACTATATCCCATTCAAAAGTTGGCTTGAGTCTAGGTGTTTTTCCTAATTTGATTCAAAGAAATTGATGATGTAGTCCCATAGTTTTTGGTGTAACATCTATAGTTCTTGATGTTTATAACTAGCAATAAAAGGATAATTACTTGAAAAGGAACAATAATTAACAATTAATTATTTGTTCTGTGGGTCATGCTTTGCAATCAAATTTGATATGTAATGATTCAGTCTCACTAAGTTTGGAAATTAACAGTTAGTCATTTATGCACAGCTCAGTTTTTATTGTTGTATTACTAGCAATTTGAGGATAATTACTTGAACAGGAACATGAATTAACATTTAATTTTGTGTTCCATGGGCTAGTGTTGCCATCAAATTTGTAATGTTATGGTTCAGTATCTCTAAAGCATGAAAAATACAGTACATCAACCATTCATTCATAGCACATTTTTATGTACTGCCTTGAAACTGGTATGTATTGGAACAAGTGTGCTGTACAAAAAAAAACACGCTGGGGCAATATCTGTCAAACACTCACCTGTTGGGTTTAAATCTGTTGATCTTTCTCTGATTTATCACGTTATCATTTTGCAAATTCCACATTATACTCCAAACTATGCAGGATGCTAGTCTATTGCGGTTCCTAGTTGATATGAGGGGAGCAGATGTTGATGATCGTCAGGTAGGAATTATCTCTGAAATACCTTTCTGTTGTGTTTATTTGAAATAGGTCATCGGCTGATGTAAAATACATAAATCATACGGACAACACAACACCTCTCTATTCGTGTTGTGGCATTAACAGATGAGCTCTTACAATCACGTCTTATCATACCATGCATGATATATATACTCCCTCCGTCCCACTCTAAATTGCTTATTTACTTTTTCATGGTCTTCAGTGAGCATGTTTGATCGTAAATATCTCAGTTACTTATAATATTGTCGCATAAAAAATTGATATTTAAAAAATAGATGTTAAGCTAAATCTAACAATATCTCACCTGTTGTTTTTATTATTTATATATTAATTTATATTTAGGGTCAAAGTTTACAAAGTTTGACTCTCAAAAAGTAAATAAGCAATTTAGAGAAAAGTAAATAAGCAATTTAGAGTGGGACAGAGGGAGATTCCTATGCTATGATAATTGAACAATAATATGTAGACTGTTTCATTTGTTTAATACTCCCTCTGTTCCTCGTGAAGAGTCTTGTTTCTATAACTTAAATAGGCATAGAAATAGAACTTTTCCCATGGGATGGAAGGAGTAGCTGCAAAAGCTTTAGTTGTGCTTTGGACCTAGCTCTTCTTAGCCAAACTCTCACGCTTGTGTTTTGACTTGAAACCATTGCTGATTTTGCCCATCCACCGCGTGACCAATCTGCCCCACTTCTATCTGCACCCAAAAGAAACAAACCATGAAACCATTATTGGTGTTGAAGGATATATTCACATACGTATATAGCTTATGTTGATTCATTTTGGTAAAATCCATTCCTTTGTTTTGCAGCTTAGGGATGATCTGATGACTATGCTTATTGCTGGCCATGAAACAACTGCCGCCGTGCTTACTTGGGCTGTATATCTTCTTGCTCAAGTGGGTTCACCATTTAATTTTTAATGAAGTCTTTTGGAATAGGATGTCAAAATAGTTTAATCTTGGGGTTTTCCCTTTTCATTCTATCTTTGTCAACAAACGCGAACGAACGTCCTTTGCCTACAGTGTTTGGTGACTTGCTGTTTTGTAGCATCCTTACAAGATGAAGAAAGCACAGGAAGAGATTGATTCTGTTCTTGGTCAGGGGATAATCACATTTGAATCAATTAAGAAATTAGAGTATGTGAAGCTCTTTGAAATTTATCTTCCTGTTGGAGAAGTCTTTTTTTGAAGTTCTTCTGACCTCATTTGTTTGCTGCATGTTACTCAATTATTTCACAGGGACCTGTCTGTTTCATAGTAAATTCTGCATTCTGGTCTTGAAAGTCTATATTTGATAACCAGAAACAGTTTTCTTTCTTAAAGAACACTTTACCTCTTTTTTTGAAGGATTACAAACAATCAACTATTGGATAACCTTACTAGTATTGGCATATGTGGCTAAATATCACTACATATCTGATAAGTAAGGACAACAGGGGAAAAATGATGGGAAAAAGAGCCTATTTTATGCTTTGTACCCTTATAAAGCATAGAAAGATTTTACATTTGACATAAAAAGACTCCTCCAATGGAACTGAGGGAGTAAATTGATTTGTAGCAACAAATTGTGCATGTTCTAGAAGGCCGCATGTGGTGGTATACATTTGGTTTGAATGGCTCCATGTTTCAAGATTATTATAGTTCTGACATTTGTGTGAGATGCACTCTACTGGATACAGTTAGCTTGCTTTCATTGGTTATTTTTTGGGATATTTTCACTTATTGCTCTTTGGTTCTAAATATTCCAAAGCATTGGGGTATATTTCAGACTCAACACCACTTTCACAAGAAATAAGGCTCAGTAAAGATTATAACTGTAAAGTGTATTTAATACTGAATTGGATAATGCCAGGTTTTGTAACATTTGTTCTTTGTTTCTTTGACTATTTCAAGACTTTAGCTGCTCTTTTTATCAAAATTCTAACAATTGAGTTCAACCTACTGCATACTTAATAATAGGGCGCATTCTTCATGCTCTCAGATACATACGACTCATTGTTGTAGAGTCTTTACGTCTCTATCCACAGCCCCCATTACTCATTAGGCGTGCTCTGGTATCCAATACATTACCTGGTACGCTTCTATTTTGAGCTCAACATTATGGTGTATAGGCATTATAGTAAAATGAAGTTCTGTTCATCTTACTTAATTATTATAACTAGGATTTGAAGGGGTGCTATAATCCACTCGTTTTATAACTGATGAATATTAACTTCTGAGGAGCTTCTCTAAAAATACTGTATGGATTTAGTAAAATTAGTTTTACGCAGTTGGGAGGACAGAGGAACTTAATAAATCCAGCAAGTATCTTGTAAGTTTGAAAGATAGTTATTGTAATTCGGGTTGTAATGAACAAACTTTTTCCAGAAACAATAGACCCAGATAATAAGGGTGTGTTTGACAGGGCTTATAAGTGCTTTGCTTGAAGCTAAACACCTTTTTTATGTTTGGTAAACAGCTAAAAAATTACTATTATTTAAGAAGCAGTAGCTATTTTTAGGGGAAAAGCAGAAGCTGGTCTCCCCCTACTTTCAAAATAAGGCAACTTTGGCTATAAACGTAGCTCTGCCAAACACATCCTAAAGCTACTCAGGAGATCTGGATTAAATTTCTTAGAATAAATTATTCTCAGGGGTAGTTACATTTGTGGTGAGACCTTTTATGCTGAATCTACTGATTTGATGACTAGTTTATGTAGCAATTGTTTCAGCCATATGAAATTAAAGATGATTTTGCCTCTGTATCCAGGAGGTCATAAAGGGGAGAAGAATGGATATGAAATTCCTGCTGGGACTGATATATTTATATCTGTGAGTCTTTCTTTACTTGTGCTTGACTGGTTCATAATATTTAGGATGTGTATGTAAAGGATGGTGTCTTATTGATTTACATCTTTAGATCTTCCCCAGAATTAATTGATGTAAGCCACTTTGGTAAAAACTCTTCCTGATATTGCTAAAAGTCTGCCGGTTAAATTCAATATGTGGCAGCTGTGGTATCATTAATGCCAGTATGTATCAACCAACAGGTGTACAATCTTCATAGATCTCCATACTTTTGGGATAAGCCTGATGAATTTGAACCGGAAAGGTTTAAAGTGAAAAAGGGGAGTGGGGATATTGAAGGTTGGGCTGGTTTTGATCCATCTAGAAGTCCTGGAGCAATGTACCCAAATGAGGTGATTTACTAATGCTTTTTTTTTCTCCCACGACATGGGAGGCATCATGTCATATGTGGCTGTTTTTGTGGGTCGCAGATTATATCAGATTTTGCGTTTCTGCCTTTCGGCGGGGGGCCAAGAAAGTGTGTAGGGGACCAATTTGCACTGATGGAGTCAACAATAGCATTGGCAATGTTATTGCAAAAGTTTGATGTAGAGCTAAGAGGGTCTCCAGAGTCGGTAGAACTCGTCACAGGTGCTACCATACATACAAAAAATGGATTGTGGTGCAGATTGAAGCGGAGATCTGGCCACATTGAACCATAACTTTTCCCCCTCTCATTCGTTTGCGGGAGTTGGTAAGTCTAGTATGAAGAGAAGTACTATGCAGAATTGAGGCTCGAGAGTGGTTGAGAGTTATGATGGGATCTGGTGCGTTAGTGCTGGTATGATTGTTGGTACCCACGGTATGAGGCTGGAGGAGCAGGATTTGAAACTCAAAAGGACGAATAAAGTAGTTACTTTGGTTTTATTGTTTGTAACATGTTGATTAGTTTGGTGGGGGAGAGAAAATGTATGTAATAATGTAGGCCAGAGTATTTGGGGTTTGCTAAACGCTGGGTGAGGTCAATGGTCGAGAAATTATTGAAATGTTGGACAATAATGGAGTTAGACATGTGTTGCCCTAAACTCTGCAGGTTCAGTCAAATCTAATGTTAATGGGTCACTCACGACTCCCTTGTACATGCTACCACTCATTTGGGTTTGCTTTTGCTTTCTTCTCATCATTTCCCCCATGAAAACTTCTTTTACTAAATATACTCAATGCATTTTTTACTTTAATACTATAAAATATGTAATTGGTCGGTCACCTCACTCTATATTTCTAACTCCACAGTGTAATAGGTAGAAAATTCTCATTCGGGTACTTTCTAGTTTAGGGTTTGTAAAAATAAATTGACTATTTTCTCCGGTTTTTTAACAATGGTTCTATTTTTTTTGGATGATTTTTTAATATTAGCTTATTCCTTTTTTAGCAAATTATATATTGTTTTCATTCACCTCATTTACTTTTAACTCTAACAATGCATTCACCACCACATTCTTTTTTCTTTTTTTTTAATCCAAGTATTTGTGAACCGGACAAAGTAATTGTGTTGGTTGCATGTGCAAACGACTGCCAATTGTAAACCATATTCTATAATTAAATGAGAGGTAGTAGCATACTATATGTGTGTTAGATTAAATTACTCACTTACTTTATGATAGTATTCTCCATTAAAGTTTGATCGCATATTTGAATGACTATGTGAGATATAATATTATCGTATGTGATATTATTGAATTTATCGTAACAAATATTTTTTAGAAAGTGACTTTTTATTTGTCATTATTATAACGGTCAAACATGTATTTTTTTGTTGTAATCAATGATAATGTTGTAATTTAAAGGAGGGAGGGGGGGGGGGGGGGGGGGGGAGCGTTGATTTTCAAAGATAAATAAATAAAGTGAGGGTGAGATGAGAGTAGTATTATTGTTTATGGGTTTGTTGTAGGCTGTAGCCTGTAGGCCAACTGGGTGAGGTGTGAGTTGAGGAAGAAAATGAAAAAGAATACTCCGTAGTAAAAGGTAGGCGTTGCGATGATGGTGTGGGAGTTGACATTTCTGGTTCTCTCTCCCTCACACATGCCCAGCCACTTTTATAAGGTTGCGGCATCCATCGCCCTCCACTCTTCATTTCTGAATTCATCTGTCGCGCCATTCCCCCCCTCTTTTTGTTTTCCGTCCGCATCTTCCTCCCCCGCTCCTTAGCCTGGATTCCTCCACTCTCCCCGCTCCGTAACTCCAACTTCATAAAAACTCCCCAGCTATGTAACTAGATCTGTAACCTCTCTCCCCCGCCAAAACAAAACAAAACAAAAAAAACAAATCTCCCATCGATCTGTAGCTAGATCGATCTGGATATACTCCAGAAGCTCGTGTAGGCGGAGCTTTATAAAAACCGTCGAATCATGTAAGTAACAACAGCAGCTTCAAGCCACATCCCCGAAAAAACCCAAAAAAAAGAAAAGAAAAAAAGAGCAGAAAGATCGATGACGGGAGATCCGGAGGCGGCAACTTCGGCGCCTGCAACGCCGGGGACTCCTACCCCGCTGTTCTCGTCACTGCGAGTGGACTCACTGTCTTATGAACGCAAGTCAATGCCCCGGTGCCAGTGCCTGCCGCTAGACGCGCCATCCTGGGGTGCAGCTCACACCTGCTTCACCGCCCCTGACATTTCACTCACGCGCAAGGTACGTGTCACTACTCCACTGTTACATCATCCCTCGTGTAAATTAAAGTGGTGACGGGAGTGATTCAACAGCTGGGCGCTGAGTTCGTGGGCACCTTCATTCTGATATTCGCGGCCACGGCGGGGCCCATAGTGAACCAGAAGTACAGCGGAGCAGAAACCCTGATCGGGAACGCGGCGTGCGCTGGGCTGGCAGTGATGATCGTGATCCTGTCGACGGGCCACATTTCCGGCGCTCATCTCAATCCCTCTCTCACCATCGCCTTCGCGGCCCTCCGCCACTTCCCCTGGGCCCACGTCCCTGCCTATGTTGCCGCCCAGGTGTCAGCCTCTGTGTGCGCTTCCTTTGCGCTCAAGGGAGTGTTCCACCCCTTCATGGCGGGGGGGGTCACGGTCCCCTCCGTGTCCGTCACCACAGGACAGGCTTTCGCCCTCGAGTTCCTCATCACCTTCAATCTCCTCTTTGTGGTCACCGCCGTGGCCACCGACACCCGCGCCGTCGGGGAGCTGGCCGGCATTGCAGTGGGAGCTACAGTGATGCTCAACATCCTGGTGGCCGGGTAAGTCTTGTCACATGGACGAGTGAATGGATTTGATTCGATTTGATTTGAACGTGTGTTTGTACGTGCGACAGGCCGTCCAGCGGCGGCTCGATGAACCCGGTGAGGACGCTGGGCCCGGCCGTGGCTGCGGGAAACTACAAGTCCATCTGGGTCTACTTGGTGGCTCCCACGCTGGGGGCCCTGGCTGGAGCTGCAACCTACACGACCGTCAAGCTCGAGCCCACTGCTGCCGACGCCCCGGTCCGCAGCTTCCGCCGTTAAGGCCCCCCTCTGTATGAGTGAACGTGTGCTTTTGTGTGTGTGTGCAAAATAAAGGTGAGAAGCGTCTCTTGGCGCCATGCCACCGCTGGAGTGCTTTTATCTACATTCGGTGCTGCATCTGTATAACTGCGCCGTGCTTATTGTGAATCCACTGGTTGGGTTTGTGTGTTTTTCCTGCATCTGTATAATTGTACCATGCTTATTGTGAATCAACTGGTTGTGTTTGTGTGTATTTCCTGTTAATAATCATGTCGCCATTCCCCTAATCACTGTCGCTACACCTAACTGAAGAGGAATGATCTTCACTCCACTTCTCCATCTGCAACTCAGATCTTGACCGTCCGGTGGGGATGTCATCTGAGAGGATGCTCTACTTTCCTGCCATAAAAGTATGATTGGCATCTACTTCTCATAAGCACCCACTCACTCATCCACATCAGTACCGACACAAATAACATCCACTCAAACATATTACACTCAAAATGTCCTCTAAACATCCCTACTTGCTCGCATTAGGCAAAACAACACTACTTCATGGATACACTAACCACACCTCTCCCTTCATCACCTTTTTATCAATTCACGTATAATCACCTGCACATTTACGACTGCACAATACGTAATCTCATGGGCAGCCTATTAACAACAACGCATCCGACCAATATTCCCAGCTTCCGTCAAAGTTTGAAGCATGCGAGGGGAAAATGCCAATTCAGGGTGTTCTCTTCGGGAGTAAAAACGACAGCCCCAACCTCTAATGCCTTCCTGCACGTTCTACTTCACTTCACATCTCGCGGAGCACAGGAACACCAAAACCACATTCACAATGTAACCAATCAGTCCCATCATCCTCAACCGTGCCTAGCTGTGCCTCCAGGGAACTGACCAACTCTCATGTTGGGATCTTCCTGCCATAACCATAATTCATGAATATCTCCCAACCGAAACATACAACATTCCTGGGTAGAAAATATAGAAACCATTGATAACAGACTAACCTGCAAGGTATAGGAGAAGCTCGGGGGTCTAAATTCAAGATGCCCCTGCATTACCAAATGTCGCATAAATTACCACAAGTCAGAGAGTGCCAAGTCAATGACTTCAAAAAGACAGTCACATTGGCATGAAAAACAAACTTACCACCAGCCCAGGCACATTTTGCTGGGATGCAAAAAAAACATCATGACTGGGTGCAGTGGAATTCAGCTGTCCCTAAAACCATTCACGACTAACATTAAATCACATATTGAAGTCCACAAACATTTTCTTGAGCAGTTTAACCTCTTCAAAGGAGCTAACATTACGAGGAAAAAAGTGTGAACAATAAAAGTATCACAAACCAGTCCTGGCATATTCGCCTGATTGGCATAATGAGCATCATGTGGCAGCTCCATCAAATTCAATTGTATCTGTAATAAAACACCAATACATCCAACTCAAATTACACACTGTGCACAGAGATTACCTCTTGCCATTCTCGGGTAATGCAAGTGGCAGGTTTAATCAATCCATTTAAACACAAATCTATAGCGGAGTCCAGAGTTCAAGTTCCCCTACCAGTCCCTGCACATTCTGCTGACTCCCATAATGGCCATTGAGGGTTATTCCATCTGAACCAAGATTCTCCTATGAGGAAGAAAATATAGTTTCAAGTACAGTCATGTTTAGGAGAAAAGACAGGTATACTGATTCAAATATAAAAGAATCAAATTCAAAATTCCAGAAGCTTGATTAAGAAATAACCATAGGTTGCAAGCTGCTTTGAACTTCAACAGCCCCGGCTTCTGATTCTGGTTGCACCTGTCATTAACTTATCAATTATATCAACAGCTCACAAGGAGGAAACTTCAAGGAAGAAGTAAAGTAAGCAAACATGTTAAAGAACACAAGTAACCTTTCTTTTCTTGTTTGTACTCTTCTTTCTACTTTCCTTAGCTAAGTAAGCACCTTCTTTCTCCATTTCCACAACTCTAAGCACATCCGGGTTGCTGCTACATTCTGCGCCACCTTTATTGTTAACGTCTACACAGTTCTTCAGACCATCAACTAATGCACGATAAGCTGCATTGTAACTCTCTTCAGATAAGGAGCCCTCTTCACCTAATTCAATGGCACGTTTACACAACTCATTGTACCTTTGCACCCTAGTTAGGACTCCAGCTGTACCATCAGCCAAGGGTTGCTTGTTCCTTGAATCCTTTGTCCACCTCCTTAAAATGTACTGGAATGGAATACTCGACACACCCCGCATTTGCAGAACAATCATAGCATGTCTACAAAGAAAACCCTTGTACTCAAACATGAGGCATGAACAAGAAACTTCGGATGTTGTCTCATTCCACGTGACCATAAAATTTTCACCTTTTTCACAGTCATCTACTCTAAACGTCATTTCAGTTTCTTCTTCGCTTTTCTTCATAGGATGACATCCCACTACACCCAGAACTTCTACCTGGAATTTTCTGAAAATTGCATGTGTATAAATTGTAGACATTTGTTTCTCCCATGGCGAAGGAGACTTTAGTGCTGGCTGTTTGTGCCATGTATCAAAATCAGCTATGGCTTCTTCTTCAAACCTATTCTGGAGAATTGTCCCATACTGCCTAACAAACTCTCTCAGACTGATCTTTCTATGAATGTACTTGTCAAAGAATGAGCTAACACTCTCAGATCGTTGAGCTGTTGACATCCCCGCAAGAAAAGTGTCATGCATGAAAGTCGGAACCCACTTGTTACGGTCTTCATATAAAGACCGAATCCACTCATTTTCATGTAGTTCAAACCTTCCAACCATCTTCCACCACCTAAGATCAAAATCATCATCAGTGAGGGACTTAAAAATGCACTTGTTAAATTTCCTAATAAAACTATCGTGCTGTTTAACAACGTGGGCTAGGGTTTCAGGTAGCTTTTCCAAGATGTGCCAAAGAGCATAACAATGGCGTGAATTTGGGAAGACTTGTGCAACAGCAGCTTTCAGTGCTTTATCTTGGTCAGTAATGATGACTTTAGGAGCTTGTCCACCCATAGCTTTGTTCCACGTCTTCATCAACCAGAGAAAGGTTGAGACAGTCTCATCCCCAAGCAGGCCACAGCCAAGCAACATGGGTTGGAGATGATGATTCACACCAACAAATGGAGCAAATGGCATCTTTTCACTGGTTTTGAGATAACTGGTATCAAAAACAACGACATCATTAAAAGAGCTATAGTCTTTCCTACTCTTAGCATCAACCCAAAACAAGTTCCTCAGGCGCTGCTCCTCATTCAAATCAATTGCATGGAAGAAAGAGGGGTTCTCTCTCTGAATATGCATGAAATACTCGAGCATTACTTGAGCATCACCCTCCTCTAATGCCAAGAAGCGTCCTCTACCAAGGTGGGAGTCGAGGCTGGTATCAAGAGAGGCAATCTGGAAGGTGGTACCAGACTGTCTAGACATGTCAACATACATTTTGCGAGTGCGTTCGCTCACAGCATGCAAGATGTCAATGTTGTTCTTCTCAGCTAATTTGACATTGCGGTGGATGCGAAAATGATAGGCAAGAGCCGGTAAGAGCTCGTGATTATGCTGCTTGAGGAACTCGTGAATATACCATTTGCCGTCCTTCCTTCTCTTGACGTGCATGCTGGCCTTGCAGTCAGTCTTCTTGACAGTGGGGCGTCTGGAACTGCCATCAGTTTCGTGGGTGAAGCCATATCGAGAACAGGCAAATTTAGCATCAATAAACTCTTTAGATTTCTTGGAGCGCCGACTGTTCTTTATGGAGGTGGTGAATCCCATTGACTTGGCATAGTCTTGATAAAATGCATAGGCAGCCTCATGAGAATCAAATTCAATGCCATCGCGCAGCTCCTCAAAATCCCCATGCTTGCTGGTTGGGACCGCTTCAACCACCGCATTAGTCATATGATTTCTCTCTCTTTTTCCAGTTGCTACCTAGTACCTAGTCTTCAACCCATTCATTTAACACCAAATAAAGGAAAATAAACACTTCACAAATGCACAAATAAGAATCGAAAATACAGACACGGTGGTGTGATAATTCGATCAGCGGAGATTGAGGCTAGGGTTGCGATGAGAATAACAAGGAAGAAAAGACGGCGGCAACAAAATTCGCATTCCTAATAGTAAAATATAAACCCTAGAAATTGAAGATGCGGAATGGAGGAAGATGAAGGAAAGCTGGGTTACCTGGACATTGAAGGGTCTGCTATCTTATGATTCCTCCCCCCGTATCTTCAAATGCAAATTTTGGCGTGCTCCATTTTTATACTCCACATTCTCCACTCCATATTGGGGGAATTCTCTCTCTTCCTCCTCCTCCGTTGATTCAATTAACTCACATACAGTGCTCCGATTACTTCCGTATATTGTACTCCCTCCGGTTCACTAACGCTCACTTTGCCTCTTGGAAGCGGTTTTTTAACATTTGCTCCTCCCTGTTTTGACATATTCCTCCCCTTTTTACTTATTATTTTTTGTTCTTTCAATGCATTCTCAAGCAATATTTCTACGTTTTCTAAATTCAAGTGCAAAAAGTAATTGAGCCAATGTTATGTCAATGGGACGGATAAGCGTAGCGCATTTTCTACCCCTCCCACTCAATTGAAGTGGCAGGCATAATTTTTCTCATGCTCCGATGAATTCCCCTCTCCCTTCCAAATTGCCCATCCATATAAACCTTGCCATCTGCTTGTATTTGTACGAATTTGTTGTGTAGAGGACGACTAGCAACACCAATGACGAATTGGATATAAACCTGACACTAATAAATGTCCAAGCAGGCAAGCACTCTGCTGCATTTGGTGTTCAGAATACATCACATGTTAAAGCTGCCACTCAATTGCGCACACGTTACTACAAGTTACAACAATCACATCTTCTTACAGCCAAACTTAGGAAAGCTCCGCCCACCAATTTACACTGCATCTTCTGTCCCTTACCACAACAACAGCCTAATCTCTCCTCATACAGCTCAACTAAATGCCTTAGGAACGCTCAGTCACTATCTTAGGAAAGCGTCTTCATGATTGTCGAGATGGGTCCTCGTGCAACTGTGTAGACCTCATGCTGGCCTCCTCCTAAACAACGACATGCATTAGACAACTATCTCATTACTTACGATTTAAATCAGATCATCAACTCTAGAAAACTAACCCGCAATCCATACGCATAATTTGAACTTCGAAAGAAGTCCATCTGCCCCTGCGGCGCAAAAAAACATGTTATAATCAGGATTTTTTTGCTCAACAGCTTTATATAAATACCCCCAAAAGCATCCAGAAAACAGAACCACGTACCAGTCCATGTATGGTTTGCTGAGAGCCATAAAAGCTGTCATGAGAAGGTGCTATAGTGTTTAGTTGCCCCTGCAGAAGCAAAACAATCTTTAAAACTGTGGATACTTGTTACAACAAATAACTGGCTTCCAAAATACTGTAACAAAAACAACATACAAGCCCTTGTATGGATTGCTGATTCGCATATAAATTATCTCGCGTAGGTGCCATCAAGTTCAACTGTACCTGTCAATATAACAGAGACTGGTATAGAAAAATCAGAGGTACCAATCCAAAACAACATTACCAGCTTGTAGAATGACATACCATTCCCTGGACACCCTGTTGTGGGCCAAAACAGCCATCAAAGTTAACTGGTCTTGAGCTCAACTTATCCTACAATAATACAAATAAAATTACGGTACATAACACGCAAAGTATTGTGTTAGGAAGAATGTCGACTATCCTTGTAATGGGCCAGAATTCTCATATTTAGAAGCCAAAAGACAGGTTGCTATGGTAGATTACAAAATCAACCAATGAGATTCCAGAAAACAAACCATTTGTTGCAAGCTGTCCGATGCCCCAACAGTCATAACATCAGATTCTGAGTTTACCTGTTACGCAGAAATTAGTTATACTGCACAAATTCTAAATGTAAATATATACACATATAGATTGCTGTTTTAACTGACCTTCCTTTTCTTGGTTGAGTTAGTTTTCTTAACAGCCTTGTTCGTCTTCCCCATGCTTCTTTGATCATCATCTTCAATGCAAAGAAGGCCAGGTGTGGTTGATGTTCCCGCCTCTGTGAGGTTCTTATTAGAGTTGTTGATACTGAGGCAATTCCGGAGGGCGCCATCAAGTGCACGGAGTGCAAAGTTATAACTCTCTTGAGATAATGATCCCTCTTCACCCAGTTTGATAGCCCGCTGGCAAAGCTCATTGTACCGCTGAACTCTTGATTGCAACTGGTCAGACCCCTCACCTACTGAGTACCTGTTCTTGGCATCTCTCGACCACCTTCTCAATATATATTGGGTCGGAATGGAAGAAAAGCCACAAATTTGAAGAACAATCATTGCATGTCTACAAAGGAAACCTTTATACTCAAACAGATGGCACATGCAGGATACTTCCGACTTCAACTCATTCAAAGTAACAACAAAGTCTTGATTCTTTTCAAAATCTTCAACTCTGAAAGTTATGGTCATTTCCTGTTGCCTCTCCCTCTTAGGAATACAAGCAACTGCTCCCAAGACCTCAAGTTGAAACCTCTTGAATACAGCATGTGTGTAGATGGTGGCTACATGCTTCTCAAATGGAGATGGAGACTTCAACGCAGGTTGCTTGTTCCAGGTATCTGAATCTGCTTTTCCTTCTTCTTCATATCTGTCCTGTAATATCGCGTCATACTGTCTGATGAACTCTGGTACGGTAGTTTTCTTGTGTAAAAATCTGTCGAAATAACTACTCACGCTCTCCGAACGGTTAACAGTGGACATTCCAGCGAAAAAGGCATCGCCCAAAAACAAAGGCACCCATTTAGCGCGATCCTCGTACAAGGACTGCACTAACTCATTTTCTTTGAGCTCAAACCTGTCAACCAATTTTAACCACCTCTTCTCAAACTCCTCTTCCATCCATGACCTGTGAATACACTTGTCAAACTTTGCCAGGAAGCTCTCATTCTGTTTGATGACAATGCTCAAAGTGTCAGTTACTTTTCCCATGATCTGCCACAGGAAGAAGAAATGGGAAGATGATGGAAAAATCTCCGGGACAATGGATTTGAAGACCATGTCTTGATCGGTGAGTATTACTTTTGGAGCCTGGCCACCCATAGCTTTCAACCATGCCCTCATTACCCACGAATATGTGGCTTCAGTTTCATCAGATACCAAAGCACATCCTAGTAGCATAAACTGGTAGTGCTGATTGACCCCAACAAAAAGCACCAGAGGTATCTTATATTTGTTTCTAACATAAGTGGTGTCCAAGGACACCACATCACTAAAACTGGCATAGTCATGCCTGCTTTTAGCATCAGCCCAGAAAAAGTTGTTGAGCCGTTGATCTTCACCTATATCAATTGCATAGAAGAAGTTGGAATTAAGAGACTGCATGTGAGTGAAAAAATCTAGCAAAGAGTTGGCTTCTGCGGCTTCAATTGGTGGGGCCCGAGACTTGTCAAAAGGGCTTCTTGCGTCGCTTTTGAGGCCGACCAAATTCTTGTACTCGGCAAACTGTCTAGCCATGGCAGCATACATCTTTCGCGTCTGTTCACTCACAGCCTGGGCGGGCAAGAGCTCATGGTTGTGTTGTTTCTCAAATCTATGTATAATCCATTTCCCGTCAGGCCTTCTCTTGACGTGCATGCTAGCTTTGCAGTCAGTCTTTGCACATGCTCTTCTGCCAGTTGCATTTTCAGAATCCTGCCTGTTGCCCTGGCGGCTGCGTGGGCGCACCGCAGATTTCTCGTACTCGCGCTTGGTGCCATACCTGGAACACGCAAACTTAGCATCGATGAACTCCCTGGATGTCTTGGAGCGCCTGCTGTTCTGTATGGCGGTGTTGAATCCGGTAGACCTGGCATATTCTTGGTAGAATGCATATGCTCCTCCGAGCGATTCAAACTCCATGCCAGCAAGGGGCTCAAGCCTCACGTCCTCGTGTAAGTCCGCGTGGACCACGATCATGCCATCCGCGTGGTTTTGGTCGTCGCCAACCTCCGCTGCCATATCTCCACTACCGGGTTTCTCTTCCTCAGCGTCCAGCAGGAGAGCAACACCGTTTGATTCCTCATCCTCCCGGTCAGGCTCGGGTTCGGGTTCATGCCCATGCTCAGGCTCAGGCTCGTGCTCTTCGGAAGGCAGTCTAAGGTCTATGTCCATGGATGCAACCTGAAAATTTCAGGAAATACCCCCAAGGTCTTATGGCGGGTAATCTACAACAGCTGGAAGAAAATGGCAGTGCATTGACCTAGACGACTAAAATGGCAAAGCAACCCAGCAGCGCGGTTACTCACTTACATACAGAAATTTCCGTACATACAGAACAGGAGAGAGTGAGGAATACCTGGGGAGGTGATTTGATGGCGACGATGGCGGATGTGTTGAATACTCGCTGACGAGGGATGTGAGCTTCAGAATCGAAAATAAAATAAATAAATAATAATAATTACCCCTCAATCCACGCGACGCCTCCGGGCGTGGATGCCTTTGATACTGGGGGGACAGAGCGTGAGGCTGCGTGATTGCCGTCCTAGTATCAGCTGCACCTCGGTTTCGCCTTTGCGTTTCCCCTTTGCCGTTTCGATCAATTTTAGGGTTCCGATGATTTGGGGGTGTTTCCGTCGTCGTCTTCACTCGCTCCAAACTCTCTTTTCTGCCAGCGCGTGTTTCTTTGCGCTTATTCCCTCCCTCAATACTTTATTTACACTAAACACCTCCTTCTTTTTCAGTATTGAAAAACATTATATTTCTTCAACACTTTTAGTATGCAAATCATTTTCGTGGCCCTTTAACTACCACGATCGTTACCTTTAGCCTCTTATCTTTTTTGTAAACACTCTCGGCCCCTTAATTTACAAAGTTTCTGAATCGTTGCCATTCCATCTGGTCAAACAGACAAGCTAGGTTTTTAGCGTTAATTTTAAGGGCAAAAGTGGCATTTTTCATTTTCTTTTTTCCTTTTTCCTTTTGCCCATCTCTTGAATAACGGACTTTCCATAAATTATGGAATGACAAAGGTTTAAACAGCAAAGTGGAATACATGAAGATAAAATGTTTGAGTTGCATTAATTGGGTCATAAACTTATAACCGCTGCACGTTGAATAATAAGTTTTTAGTATTGCAACTAAAACATTTTTACCTTTCTATTATTTTAATTGAACCATTTTTCCATAAGTCTATGGAAAGACGGTATTTCCCAACAAAAAATCTTTTTTTTCCTTTTTCCTCTTCCTTTTCCTTTTCCTTCTTCTTTTCTCCTTTCCGTCGCCTCACCACCTAAAACATGCCACTCCCACCATCTGAAACCCCTCATTTATTCTCCATAGTTAATCAGATTTTTGTCGCCAATGACAATGACTAAAAGTTTCTTTCCAGCGGTGGCGAGCTTAGAGAGGAGGAGAGGAATAGTGGAGGAAGGACGAGCTCTGATTCCGAGACGGGGAAGGGGAATAGGAGGTGGCGTCGAGGAAGGGGAAGGGGTAGAGGAAGGTATTGGTCAACCCGATTCAGCTGTTGACGCCCTCGCCATTCGACAACGCCATTGGTGTTGCTTTATTCTCTGTCATGATCAAGCTCCACCGTCACAGGTTGCCCGGTGATGGTCGACTCGTGGATTATAATGTTACAAACGGGCGACAAAGGATGGATTTGGTTGCGAGGGGTGTGGTGGGGTGACAAAGTGAGAGCAGTAAAGAGGAAGGGGAGGGGGAAAAGGAAAAAAGAGAAAGAAAGAATAAAATTGGGAAATGTGGCCTTAAAACTGACATTTTGACCGTATTTGATGCTTTGACCTGATGGAATAGCCACGACTCGTCAAATCTGCAAGTTAAGGAGCCAAAAGTTTCAAAAAAAAGGGGCCAAAGGTGGAAGATCGTGATAGTTAAGGGGCCACCGAAATCGTTTGCTCCATTTGATATGCACTCTTCATGTAAAGGTAGTTTTCTTAAAACAGTTTTTTTATAATTCCAGTCAATGTGAGAAATTCCTCTCCTAAATTTGAATCTCCGTAGTTTATGGAAAACAAAAACTGGACTCCACTAAAATATAAAAGGTTAATAGCAAATATAACTCTATATGTCGGAGAAAATGCAGATATAATAGTTAGTTATTTTTTAGTGCAAGTATAACCCTACCTATTATACATAAGTGCAAATATAACCCTAAAATCACTATTCCAACATTGACCAGCCATTTTCGACCATTGATTGACCAAAATGACCAAAATGCCCTTCTAGCCTAATACTAAAATTAAAAGGACAAAATTACCCTTTGCTGCCACCACAACCATTCCACCACCCAGCCAGCCCCGCCATCCACCACCTTCTACTTCCACTCCCACTCTGCATCTCATAAGAAAAAAATGGAATCTAGTTGCAGTTGGAATTGGGGATATCTTTGTTCCAAGTGCCAGTGGCAGAGGCGGGCCCCACAATTGAAGCTTTTCCGGAGGACAATCACCATGTGCAAATTGTTTGCCAATTTAGGTTAAAAAACCATCTTTACCCAGGCCGAGAGTCGGGGGTTCGAGATGGCGACCGCCCCGTGTTTGAACCCACTTTTATACCAACCCGACCAACCAATCAGGCTCTATTTCATGGTCCTGAACCCGAGAACGGTCCCCGAGATGTACCATTCCACCGCTAATCTTCTCCCGGATGGGAGAATCCTACTCGCCGGGAGTAACCCGCATTATTTCTACAACTTTAACCGAGTGTTCCCGACGGAGATGTAGATCAAGGCTTTCTCGCCGGAGTATTTAGCGTCGGATCGGGCCAACCTTCGGTCAGTCATTATTGAACTCACCACGCCACCACCACCATTTCCGCCGCCGCTCAGCCAAGCGCCAAAAAACCTATGAATCCACAATGCGAATAAGAGAACTTTAGGGGATGAGAAAAGGGCATGGGAACACGTGAAGAAGAGAGGAATGAAAAAATGACTTTAGGGGCAGGAATGTAATTTCAGTATTTTTTCATTTTAATTTTTTTTACATAGGGGAAATTTAGTCTTTTCACCGTATTCCGGCCCCCAACTGCCTCAAAAGGTTATATTTGCACATAACCTTAATATATAGGGTTATATTTTCACTTTCAATTATCGCAGGGTTGTATCTGCACTTTCGTCAATTATATAAGGTTAGATCTGCACTTTTCTCAATATAAAGTCACAAGTTCTATGCAGGAACATGCATGGATCAAATTTGGATCAGATCTAAAAGGATCTAAACTCTATCTTAGAAAATGTAGCCAGACTTGTATTATACAGTTTCTTCCATTGTCCTCTAACCCGTTAAGTATGGTTTACTGCAAATCTACATGAACATATCTATAAATATCAGCAACAAATTAAGTTTTATAGACAATAGACCTAATCATGAAATTAGACAATGACACAATGTCTTCAATCCCATACTACTCAATCAATTACAATATCATAGAAATGAGCTACTTCATGGTAAAAGTCATATCTTGGTGCCTTCCCAAGTTGTCCATCAAGCACTCAAATAGGTAGAAGACATCGAAGGAGGTCAAACAAGCAAACCCATTGCTATGGCGGATACCTACAAAAATGAAGCAGGACAAGCATTAGAAACAAATTTCCTAGGAAGAACATTAGAATTTGATGCGACCACAGGTCCAAAGTGTACATATATGGGATGGTATGTCCAATCAAAAGAAAACAAATGGCTTTACGAGGAGTCTATAAGGCTAAAACAGTCATACTCTGCAAAAATTGCAAAAACATTCGAGTTAACTACCGCGTTTAAGGGAAATGCTACCCATTATATACCCAAAACATAATCATGGGCGACGCGCAAGTAGTCATGCAAGTTGTTCACAATATGGAGAATGATAGATCATATTTTGATCTACTTATAGCGGACATTAAATTCGAGCTAGCTAATGTCAAAAATTAAAATCCGAAATGAAATCCTAGACAGGAAAATCTAATAGCCCATTAAATGGCGTAATTTCTTAAAACAATACCTTTGGACTTCTTACCTTGGAGTACAGCTCCAGATTTTGTAACCCTTCCACATGATACAACATTTATTTAAGGAAAAGTTAATTTATCTTATGCTGCAACTCCGTTAATGTTTCTATCACAAAAAGATGGAGAAACAATAATGTTTTCAATTGATATTATTTATGTTTTTGAATAATTGTGGATTTATCTCTACAAATTAATATTCTTCAACCTGATTGATTAAATTGGTGTGTTCATGATGATTAATCGATTTGGCTGTTCACGTCGATTTAGTGTTCTCAATCTAGCTGTACAGTTTGTGTGTGTTTCGTTTGTTTTTTTTAACGAGTTCAATTTATTTGGACAGATCGATCTCTTTTTTTCAAGGTGTATATAGTCTGGACAATATAGATCGTGTTTTGGATCATGTGGTGTTACCATTACAGTTATTGAAGAGCCATGTTTGGCACAACTCCCCCTGTCAAGTGGTAATGGTTTCTGTGGGAAGTGAGTCAATATTCCCCAACCATAGACGATTTGTTTGGCTGGCATGTAATTTAAACGTAGAGAAATGAAACTTGTAATTTTGAGACTTAGAAAACTTATGAGGTTGAAAATGGAGTTTGATTAAATGGGAGGGGCTAACAGTTAAAAGTGGGATGGCCCACCTCCGCACCACATGCGATTTAGTAGCTTTTTTTTTATAATATTGCCTTCTATTACTTTTCAACCCAACGAGAAGTGTGTGTGACCTGAGTCCCCTTGCCGGTTTCTTATGCTGCAGAGGCGGAGATGGTGAGGAAACATGGATGGCAGCTACCTGCTCATACCTTTCAGGTTTCCTTCACCCAATTTTGGATTCACTGCTAATTGCGATCCACTCTTTCAATTGTGCTTGTTTTCCACAGGTGGTTGCCATTACCGTATTTTGCTTGCTGGTGGTTGCATTTTATGCCTTCTTTGCTCCTTTCCTGGGGGGCCAGCTTTGGAACTATATCTTGCTCGCTACGTATTCCCCAGTGGTGCGCGATTCACACGCTCGAGGAGCATTTCGTTTGATTTCAAGTTTTGTCTTCTGTTGAAATGAATGGTGAATCCATTCTCTCCTGCCTGTGTAGGTGGCCCTCGTGTTCATTCTCTATGCTCGATGCACAGCTATCAACCCTGCGGATCCAGGAATCGTGCCAAAACTCCACTCTCAACTAACAAATAGCTCTACCATAAACCGCGCTTTGTCTCCAAAATGTGATGCTGGCCCTCATTCCTCCATCTCATCTGCTTCACCAAGCTCTAATAGGAAGGCTGGGACCGCCGATGCTCAGCTGGCATCTCGCAGCGCCAGCAAGCCAGGACAAATTTTATGTGCAGTATTTGTTCTTGAAGATTGCCGAAAGCAGGATGCAACAGGTGACGCCGAAGATGCACTCTTCTGCACACTCTGCGATGCCGAGGTACTCTATTTACTCTGCTATGCCTTCTCTGGCATTTTCGAATATGATCCTTCTTTCGAGGCAGAAACACTAGTAGTGATTGATAAGTGCTAGTTGTTTGGTGACGGCCAGCAGTAGCTGTTGATGAATAATAAAAGAGTGCTATTGAGACAACATGCATCTTATTTTTACCACAGTTGGCCTGTGTCAGTCATCTAGCATTCCCTGCTTAGTGCCAGTGACATCTGAACCTCCAATGCTAATTAAGAGTGCCAGTGACATCTGAACCTCCAATGCTAGTTAAGAGTGCCAGCGACATCTTCTAGATGTAGTGAATTGTCTAATTGCTTTCTGTAGTTTCCACTTTCCGTTGATACAATTGCCGCATTCATTTGAGTATGATATCGCTTAACTTCTTGCTCGGGGAATCCTTAGCTACTCCAAACAATCATGCTCTGTGAAATTAAAGTTGGAAATCCATTCTTCACTTGTCACCTAGTGCTACCTTACATCCCCCATTCATTGACAAATGTTCTGGACTTGCCTTTTTTCCAGTCAAGTGATCTATGTAACATTTTGTACCTATTTGGCCCTCCTGTTGTACTGCAGGTGCGCAAATTCAGCAAACACTGTAGAAGTTGTGATAAATGTGTGGATGGATTTGATCATCATTGTCGGGTTGAATAACTTTTGTCCACCAAACCCACCCTTGCTTTGTACATATTTCTTGATTGGAGTTTGTGCTTTTTTCATTAACAGAAAGCTATTTCTATTTTCAGTGGCTGAATAATTGTGTTGGCAGAAGTAATTATGTAACTTTTATATCACTCATGGCTCTGAGTCTCATTTGGGTAAGTGTGGTGATGTTTAGTTATTACTTACGTTTTCCTTGTGCCGCTGACCCCCCTTTCTCTCTCTCTTTCCAGCTGGTTATTGAAGCTACAGTTGGAATTGCAGTTTTTGTGCGTTGTTTTGTTAATAAGAAGAACATGGAAGCTGAAATTGTTGATAGACTTGGAAATGGTTTCTCTCTCGCCCCGTTTGCCACTGTTGTGGTAAGTGTGCTTTAAGCTGGACTCCAGTAATCGCTAATATTTATTAATTTTTTGTGCATTACCTTTACTTATGGACGAGTTAATTCAATGCAGGCTGTGTGCACAGCTGTTTCGATGCTTGCTTGCGTTCCTTTGGCGGAACTTTTCTTTTTCCACATGATACTGATACGGAAGGTTAGTAGTTGGCTGATCAATGGAATGAAATTTGTATGTGCAATAATGTTTGAATTCAAAATATCAAATTTTGTTTCACACTGTCCTATCTAAAAACTATTTACGATTTTTTGGTGAGATGGAGGTAACCTTTTGTTTTTTTGGCAAGTGTTAATATTTTAATAGAATTGGGTGAGAATAGTCTATAAAATTTGTTTTTTTTAATCTCTTTGGCGCTGATTCTCTTGGCTGCACCCTTTGCAACAGGGCATTACTACATACGAATACGTAGTTGCAATGAGGGCGCTGAGTGAGGCACCAGCTGGGGAAGACCCGTATGAGGATCTGCAAAATGTTATGTATTCCCCTACGGGCTCTGCCACTACAGGATTTAGTGGTGGGAGTTCATTAGGTTTGCAATACAAAGGGGCATGGTGCACCCCTCCAAGGGTTTTTGTTGATTATCAGGTATATACTGTATTCATGTTTTCCTGAAAATGTTTGCATACATATGAAGTGTTGATAACTTCATTGTTCAGACGTGCCCATCAACCATTGTAACATATACAGGAAGAAGTTGCACCTCAGCTAGAACCTGGAATGATCCCGTCAACCGTTGACCCAGACGCAGTTGCATTTGGAGATAAGGGAAGTAAGGCACCCAAACGAGCTGTTCGGATCAACGCCTGGAAGCTTGCAAAGTTAGATTCCAATGAAGCTGCAAGAGCAGCAGCAAAAGCCAGAGCATCTTCATCAGTATTGCGCCCTGTTGATAATCGTCGTCTAGTGGATGTAGAAATGAGCTCTAGTGAAAATATGAGTGTTGGGAGCAGTATGAGTGGTGAGATAGGAGGGAACAAAGAGAGTAGAAGTGAAGTGAGACTGTCACCTCTGAGAAACTCAGTTGCTCCTAGTCAAGGTAGTCGGGAGGAATATGAAACTGGTACTCAGAGTGTGAGTAGCTTCAGTAGTCCAAGCCGTGTCCACGAATCGGTGACTCTGAGCCCTCTTCCTCAAGGCAATCGATTGGGCCAACTTAACGGGGGCCCTGGCCTTGGTGCAGAGCATTTTGTAGCACCAAGAGCCACTATCCCACGAAATACAGACCCAGCTGTAGTCTCTTCCTCGGGGTTTGATGGAAATACCAGCACTCAGAGAGGAAGTTGTTCAGATCCATTAGTAGTTCCAGCAGCTTCATTTCTTAGAGATGTTAAGAGGACATCTGTGGTGTGGGACCAGGAAGCCGGTAGGTATGTGTCGGTTCCGGTATCAGCATCGGAGGGTCGTAGCAGGTCATTTGTTCCAGGTGGTGGGATAAGTAGTAACAGTGACAAGAGGGCAGTAGTGTGCTCACAGCCTGCAGTGAAGCTACCAATTCAGCAGTCAGATAAGCTAGTGTATGCAGGGGAGTCCATCTTTTTTGGTGGGCCGCTGTTAAGTGGTCCGATGAGGCACGGGCTGAAAAATGACAAAGGGTCGGAGAAAAAGGAGGGTGAAGACCGGCGTGCATTAATGAGTGTGGCGAAAGAGTCGAGGTATAGAAGGGATTCAGCGTCAAACCAGCTGCCGGTCTTCATTCCCGGAGGAGAACCATCAGGTCGGAAATAGCAGATTGCGGAGGTGGGAGAAACCTACTGAAGAACCTTGCAGTTATAGGTGATGGGAATTGGCTAGGTTCTCGTGGTTTCTTCTAATACCATGCACGCCTGATTAGTGTATTGTATTTAGAGCTTTGTGTATTGAATGCAAGAATTGATCGTGTCCTGTGTTGACTGTTGCGGCAATGGAACGTTTTAATTTGGTAGAGGTCGAATCGTAATGTTTGGTGTCTACGCTACCATGATGGTGATGATGAATGATGGGGAGACATTGGTTCGTGATCAAAGTACAGTGTCCAAAACAATACAAGATTGGGTACATAGTGTCCAAACTAGAGTGTAATATTGTAATGGTCAGAGTTGGAAGGGTTGCAGGACATGATTTATCCTTTAGTTTCACATTTTAATATTGTAATGGTCAGAGTTGGAAGTGTTGCAGGACATGATTTATCCTTTAGTTCCACATTTCCCCCGCAACAGCTATTTTCACACCTTGGGTTTGGTACGAATCTACTTGTTTTACGAATATGATAAATTTATAAAGCTTAAATTGTCTCTTTTGTTGTCATCTCATTCTTAAAATCTAAAATGTTTATTAGAAAATAAATAGTCCAGGCAAGTGAGCGGAGGGGGCTGGGTAAAGCAGGCAGTATAAAAGTGATGGGTTTGAATGAAGAAAAAAGAGAAAATGTCATTATCGGTCGGGAGGGGTCAGCTTTGGCGATGGAGATGAAAAGTAATGGGCGGCTTGGTCGGCGTGCTGGGTCCGCTGCGGCCACCCCAGCATTGCATTACTAATCGGCGTGATGTCTATTCCTATATTAATATGTACTTTGGTTTAAAAAAAAAACAATCAAAATTGTGAAAACAAAAACAAGAACATATCCTATATCAGTAATTGTGCAGTAAATGACGCAATTAAATTCTTACTTTATTGTTAATAACGCGTTCCTGTATGCCTCACTGTATAGAGAGTGAGAGAGGAGAATCCAATATTTCCTAGGAATAAAAAAAACACATAAAAGTGGGGGAAATAAGGTTGTAATAAGTGGCACTGGAGCAGTAGGGACTGGGGAGTATATAAGCTGGAAAGGTGGAGGATACCGTCTTCATTTTTTGCATCTCAACAACCAGAAACCTCTCAGGAGTTAGGTCCGTCCATCCATCCCAGTAAGGCAGTAGTCAACAAGGCCCATCTCTGCAGTCTGCACCTAAGGTAAACTTAACTTCCTTTTCAGGCAGTATATGCTTTGTTGTTCCGATTTATACTGAATCAGTCATATGATACTGAATCAATCATATGATACTGAATCAATCATATGATACTGAATCCTCTGCTGAGCAGACTGTGATTCATCCTCTCCTTGTTTTTGATGAAGAATGATTAATGATGAGCAGCATACGGTGTTGATTAATGATCTTGTCGATCGAGTTGAGATTTAATTTTTTTGGTTTAGAATTGGTTCACGGGTCTCAGGCCAAGACGAATCCTAGAGTTGGGTGCGATGATGATGTCCCTGTCCAGTTTCTTCTTCTTCTTTTTTTAGTAAAAAAATATAAAACACAGTATGGAATTTGGAATGGATTGACGGTAACGTAGATGATGTCCTTGTCCAGTTTCTTCTTCTGTTTTTTTTAATAACAAAAATATAAAATACAGTTTGGAATTTGGAATGGATTGACGGTAGCGTAGCTTTATACGGTTATGACTTATGGTAGAGATTAAAGGCAGCGTTACCACTTTGATTACCTGGCCCCGGCCTATCTAAATCCACTTCCAAGTGCTGTTTTTATTGCCTTTTTGGAGTTAACAAGGACAGACACAACTCATGTATTTTTGGCTGTTTCTTGATCCAACCCTGCCCTTTGTAACTCTCCTCGCTCACACTCACCACTCTCGAGTCCCGTCATAAATATTTTATTTATCAATATTCCCTTGCACTACATTTGCAATTTACAACATGGAGCAGTATGTGGGTAGAAGAATTTTACTCCCTCCTTTCACTGATAGCGGTACCGCAGGTTTAGGTGTTTGGATTAGGTAGAAAAAATGAGTGGATAAAATTGAATACGGGTGGATGAAATTGAAGCAATCTTACCAAAAATGGAAAGCGTGAAACAACCCGAGAGGGAAAGTGTGCCACCATTAGTGAAAGGAGGGAGTATATTGAATCAAATAACACAAATTAAATTAGTATTTTTGCGGCCAAGTGTGAAAATGATGCAACGTGCAGAGCATACACAGCTTAATTTTGCACTGATAATCTACTCCTGCAGGACTGAAAAGCATGTGCTGCTGGCGTCATGGTGATTACGAAAATCCACAGCTTAATTAGTTCCCAAATCCCACCTACTTTTTGTGTGTTCAATTTGAAATAATTCGTGTGATGCTTTACAAACAAGATTCGATCTTCCCCAACTAAATTACATACATTACATGACAGGCACGATCTATGGCATGAAATTAATCTTATTTCTTAACTATTGCCCCGTACTGGTGTAGTTGAAGAAGAAGAAGAAGAAGTTGATCGGTAGAGATGGAAGAGAGTCCTGAGGCAATGAATGATCTCTCGTCTGCTAAGCTCCTTGCTGCAGAAGCGCATCCCTCATCTACCAAGGTATCGCTCACCATGCCCAGTTTCTATGCCTATTTCAGTATTCATGGGGAGAGAAATTGTTACTAGTCAACATTGTATCTAGGATATCTCTGTACAAATCATATTTACCATCAACTCTTGCTGCTTACGCAACATACTAACAATAATGTATTCATATCAGCAGGAGCAAGTGATCGAAAAAGAAGAAGAAACAGCCCTCGACGGAGGATTCATCAAAGTAGAGAGAGATCATTCTCCTGCTGCTGAGGAGCCTTCCCCCACTCCCAGGGAAGTATTAGAAGCACAAGAGAAGGCCATCGAACTTCAGCATGAGCTGGACACTGTTTCCGCAGCACTTAAAGACTCTGAATCCCACAATCATGACTTGAAACACCAGCTTTCCACCACCAAAGACCTCCTACACCAAACTGAGCACAAGTTTGAGGAGCTCCACCTCGATCATCAAAGGTTGCTATCCCAGACGGCTGATGCTGAAGAGCGATCCAGTGCTCAGCTCAAAGCTCTGGAGGAAGCCCTGCAATCTCACCAACTCAAGGACAAGGAGCTGGTTGAGGTTAAGCAAGTCTTCAATTCTCTTAGCCTTGAGCTCGATGATTCCAAAAACAAACTACAAGAGCTCCAACAACAGCTGCAAGCTTCTGCAGATGAGGCCCACAAGTTTGAAGAGTTGCATCTACAGAGCGGCTCACATGCTGAATCACAGACAAATAGGGCACTGGAGTTCGAGAGGTCGCTTGAGCTTGCCAGAGCAAGCGAGAAAGAAATGGAAGACCAGCTTGTGTCTTTGAAGCAGGAGCTTGCCGCCCTGAATGACAAGATTGCTGAAAATGAAAAGGTTGAAGCCGCGCTTACAGCTACTACTGCCCAGCTTTCAACAGTTCAAGGGGAGCTGGAGCTTACAAGATCACAGGTGGAAGACGTGGAGAAGAGGCTTGCGTCCAAGGAAGCTATTCTGCAAGATTTGAGCCAACAACTCGATGCCATCAAGGCTTCTGAGTCTCAGTTGAAGGAAGATCATTCGGCATTGCAAAACCTGTTTTCAACAACCACAGAAGAACTCAACTCTAAAGTTTCAGACCTGGAAGCTACCAAACTCAAGTTGGAGGAGGAGGTCAGTGCAAGGGAACTTGTTGAGGCTAATTTGAAAAACCAGGAAGAGAAGGCCTCGTTGTTGCTGGAGGAAGTGGCCAAAATTCAGGAGGAGAAACAGGCACTTGAGGCTGCTGTTGCAGATTTAACCAGCAGCGCAGTCCTGATGAAGGAATTGTGCAGTGACCTCGAGTCCAAGTTGCAGCATTCAGACGACAACTTCTCCAAGACTGATTCTCTTTTGAACGAAGCATTGGCAAACAGTAGGGAGCTGGAACAGAAGTTGAAAACACTGGAAGATCTTCACCAAGAGTCTGGAAATGCTGCTGAAACTGCCAGACAAAAGCATCTCGAGCTTGAGGGGATTCTGCAGGCCTCAAATACTGCAGCAGACGATGCAAAATCCCAGCTTAGAGAGTTTGAGACACGTTGCATAGCAGCAGAACAAAGAACTGTGGAGCTGGAGCAACTACTGAATCTCGTTGAACTAAAAGGAAACGATGCAGAAAGAGAGCTGAGGGAATCTTCTGAAAAGATTTCAGAATTACATGCTGCAATTGAAAAGGCTGGAGAAGAAAAGGAAGTGCTGAATGCTCAAATTCAGGAATACAAGGATAAGGTGGCTGAGCTCGAGTCTCACGCGGGCCATTCAACAGCACGACATGCAGAGCTTGAGTTGGAGTTGAAGAATGTCATGGGGAGATGCGATGAACATGAGGGCCAGGCAACTAAGATGAGCCAACGCAGCCTCGAACTAGAAGATTTGTTGAAGGAGTCACATGCCAAAGCAGAAGAAGGTGGACAGAAAGTGAGCCAGTTGGAGCTATTGCTGGAGACGGAGAAGTACAGGATTCAGGAGCTCGAAGAACAGATGGAAACTTTGGATAACAAGTCTCGGGATGCCGAGGCTGAGTCTAAGAACCATCTGCAAAAGGTTTCTGAACTGGAGTCGGAATTAGAGGCATACAAATCCAAAGCTTCAAGCTTAGAAATCGTTCTTCAAGCGTCAAGTGAAAAGGAGAAGGATCTGAGTGAGTGCTTGGCTGTAATGACAGAAGAGAAGAAAGGACTGGAAGATGCATCCAGGAGTTTAACTGAAAAGCTAGCTGAATCAGAAGGGCTCGTTCAGGTCTTGCAAAGTGAGATAACTGCTGCTCGAGAGAACCTGGAGAGCCTCGAAAATGATCTCAGGGCTGCTGGAGTGAAGGAATCTGAATTCATGGAGAAGCTCAAGTCTGCCGAGGAGCAGCTTGATCATCATGGCAAGTTATTGGAGCATGCAACAGCGAGGAGCATAGAGCTTGAATCCTTGCACGAGACTCTGACTAGGGATTCAGAAACCAAACTCCAAGAAGCGTTTGCGAATGTTTCCAGCAAGGACCTGGAGTCAAAATCATTATACGATAAGCTGACGGCGCTTGAAGATCAAGTAAAGAGGTATGAGGAACAGCTGGTTGACTCAGCTGTAAAATGTGCTGCATATAAGGAGGACTTGGAGCAAACTTCCCTGAAGTTAACTTCAGCTGAAAACGCCAACGCGGATCTTCTAGGAAAGATTTCTGAGGCAGAAGGTAAATGCGCTCAGTATATTTCTGAGAATGAAATGCTAGCTGAGACAAATGTTGAACTCAAGGCAAGAGTGAGTGAAGTTGAAGACCTTGTGAAGTCATCGACGGCTGAAAAGGAAGCTGCTGCCCTCCAACTTGCTTCCCACATGAACACAATCGCTGAGTTAACAGAGCAGCATTCTCGAGCATCTGAGCTCCACTCAGCTTCGGAAGCTCGAATTTCAGAAGCTGAAAAGCAGCTACGAGAAGCCATTGAGAGATTCACGCTCAGTGATTCGGAAGCTAAAGACTTGATGGGGAAGCTGAGTGTTTTAGAAACGCAGCTGAAAGCAAACGAAGAGCAGGCCCACGAATCTTCTGCAGTGGCTGAAAGCCAAAAGGTGCAACTGGAGCAGACCATAGCAAAACTGAGCAGCCTGGGAAGCATGATTGAGGAAGTGGAAGGCAAGCTGGGCGTGTCTCAACAGGAGAATGAGAAGCTGCTTGAAACGAATATCAAACTTGCGGAGGAACTGGCATCTTACGAGTCCAAATCAACGGATGCACAGAAAGAAGTTGCGGCGGTGGTTGCTGAGAAGGAAGAAACAGCTGAGCAACTTGGGGTGGCAAAGAAAACAATTGAGCAGCTGCAGGCTCAAGGGGAGAGGCTGCAATCTCAGGTTTGGCATGCTCCATCGGCCACACAGTTTGCACTTTCTGAGCATTTAACCGACTGGTTTTCTCTTCGGCAGATATCATCCGTGGTGGAGGAAAAGGCGTCTCATGAAATTTCCAAGAGGGAGCTCGAGGCACGTCTTGAAGAGCAAGTGAGAGAAAAAGGGTCCAGTGAAGCTGAGATGGAAGGTCTCAAGGGTGAGAAGCGTGCATTGGAGAATCAAGTGATTGAGCTGGAAGCAAAAATAGCAGCCTTCGAACAGGTAACATGGTCGTGATCTCTTGTTTCTTTTTCTCGTTGCAGCAACTGAGTGGTTTTGTTGTTTCCCGTGAAGCAGAAGGAATCGGTGATCCGGCGGAGGCAGTTGGAAGAGTCGGAAGGGAAGAGGGGGCAGAAACTGGAATCTAGGGAGGTGAGCGTGGAATCCAGGGAGGGTGGCATCACTAGTCCATCCAAACGGAAGAGTAAGAAAAGAGCAGAGGCGTCTTCTTCCACCACTCAGACCACAGATATACTCTCCACCTTGAAATTCATGCTGGGCGTGGCATTGGTTTCGGTCATCGTTGGTGTGTTTCTTGGGAAGAAGTACTGACAGGCTTGCCGAGGTTGTGGTTTTTGGTTTTCGGTTTTGTCCCACCATCTGGGGTTGATTTTCGGTTTTGTCCCACCGTTTGGAAGTGAGGAAATTGTATTTAGATTACATAAAGGGGGGATTCTTTTAATGCGTTGCTGTTCACTAGGATACAGATGGGATTGCGGATGTGTGTAATGGAAAGGGGTTATGAATTTGATGATTGAATTTGTCGTGTGAATTGATGATTGGAACAACGTTGCCTCTGTGTGCGCGCGCGCGCTATCAATTAATACGAGAAAAGAAACGATAATACATGGGGACAGGATGTTATTGGTGATGAGAAACGCAGTGGCCGGGGTCGGGGTCTGGGTGCCAGGACCAGGCGGATGCGGTGAGGAGGGAGAGGTCCTTCCACCCCAACTTGAGGCAGCCGCCGTCCTCCACCAGCGTGTACCCTTTCCACGGGAACATCCCCAGCAGAAGGCTGGCCTGCGCCGCCGGATTCCCCGCCAGCGTCACCGGGCGGAAGCCGATCCGCCTGAGCTCCTCCCCCCAGCGCTCCACCTTCACCTCCCCGGTCCTCTTGGGGCCCCCGACCGCCACGATGTTCCTGATCTCGGACCCCAGCAGCTGCTGCTCCACGGCGTGCCTCTCCACGCTCTCCTCCCCGAGCCCATCCCCCATGGCGTCGAACAGCGCCGAGTAGTAATGCAGCGCCTCCACGAAGCGCCCCAGGAAGCTGCCCCCGTGGCTGAGGTCCTGCTCCACCATGGTCACCAGCTTGGGCCGCACCTGACCGAGCACCCCAAGGGCTCCCAAGTCGCTGCCGGTGATGTCGTAGAGGCAGTGGTGCATCCAGTGGACGACGGTGGCCTCCCCTCCGACCCCGACCCCGAGCTGCCTGAGGTCCTTGACGTCCCCTATCTTGGCCTCCACCGGGTTGAACTGGAAGGGCAGCCCCAGGGAGGCGGCGAACTCGGCCAGCCTCCGGCCCGTGGACTGGAGCAGGTCCATGGAGGAGCCCAGGCCCGTGATCCTGAGGGAGCAGATCTTCCTGGGCCTGGAGGCCAGGATGTGGAAGAGGCCCGGCCACTGGAGGCCCTGCATGATGTCCAGGTCGATGATGTGGACCTGGTCCTCCCCCTGGAGGGCCTGGAAGATGGCCTGGTTGGCGGTGAAATGGGAGAACTTGATGAGGGGGCAGATGGAGTTGTACGACTGGAGGGCGTTGAAGAGCTTCTGGTTCGTGCCCACCGCCAGCGGCGAGTAGGCCCCCAGGTACGAGCTCACGATGCGGGACGACAGCGCGTCCGCGAAGTACGCCGCCACCCTCTCCGCCGACGACCCGTACGGGGACGACAGCTCCGCGATCTCCGGGAGCAGCCTGCTGGCCTCGTCCAGGTTGTCCATCGCCACGCACTCGGCGCACTGGAGCAGCAGCCCCAGCAGCCGGAGCCCCGTTGACTCCGAGTCTCCGCTTCCTCCTGCATCCTCCGAGAGAGGAGGGGCGGGGGGGTCGGGGCGGGGGCGCTTCAGGGGAGAGGGATCGTCGGGCAGCTGCTGCTTGGACTGCATAACAGCGCAACTCTGGAGCATCATCCACCTGCCTGCTGCCTGCAGTACGCGTGTGCGGCCAGCAGAGGATGATAAGGGCCGGGGGAGGAGAATCAAAAGGTGAAGCCCTTTTTGAGGATACCTGTTCACTGCTAGTTGACAAGACCCTCCCCCCACCGCACCAATTATTAATATCCACTCCTCTTGCTTTGCGCTTGACCCGTGTTTCCATCCTAATTTGGAATATTTCTTTTCTAATTATTATGCCAAGTTAAAGGCTCATTCATTTTACTTTTTCCTTCCATTTAATTCAAACCAATCATTTAGCATCTCATAGGTTCTAACCTCCAAAAGTGGTGTACCATTGTCAGAGAAACAGAGAGAGTGCTATTTTCGAGGGAGAAAAATTGACTCGGAGTTAGTGCTGTGTGCATTCCATTACTTTCATGTGCATGGAAGAGAGCATCACTGATGCAACTCTGGCTCGTACGGGCAAAGTAAATTGATCATTGGTGTCGTCATTTACTCATGCAAAACCCTTTTGGCGTGTGCGGACCAAATGGAGTCAAAGATGTGCGTGTAAACGGTGAAAGAATGGAAACATGGGTTTGTTGTTTTGCATGCCAAAAAGAATCAATTCCCCACCACCAGGACTGCAATCTTCCAATCCTCCTAGTATAATTATAATACCAGCCAGCGGAAGCTCCAAAATTTTACTGCGTCGGATACGTGTTTAGGCTTTGGATAAAGGGAGACATTATAGTTTTTAATCCCTGTCTTTATCCCTAAAGCCGTCCAGCTACTTTTCCCTACTTCTTCCCATCTGTTTGAAATCTTATGTGCCAGTAGGGATGCTTTGGTCAGCCACAAAAAAAAGGGATGCTTTGGCCTCCCAACTAATAGAGTAATACATTTCTCCAGGAGCTAATGCCAAACGGACTACAAATCAGCATCTCTCAGGTTTTGTCCCATTCCCACTAAATACTGTATTTCCTCAACCTTTCCTTTTCATGACATCGTTACTTGAGTCCAATTTTTCCCCCCATCATTGCAGAGTAATTGACTCACGCATCATCTTGTTCGAGTGGAATAGTGTTTTCAGGGCACTGGGTTGCTGTATCTGGGAGTTTACTCCCTACTTGGTAGTTGTAGGTTTTCGGAGCCAAGGTTTCTTCATTACTTGGTTTAACAGAGCTAGCATGCAATCAGTTCGTGGAGCAGGTAACAGATTATTGCTCTGCAGTTGACCGTCCCTAAACATACATAGAGCTAGATTCTATCAAACCTGCTCCCCCAAAACGATGACCCCACCCAACTCATTGTTACAACTCAACGTAGACTGACGAGAATGCTCTTCTTGTTGGACATACTACTGGCGAAATGGAGTACAACAAGAACTACTGACTGAAGCGGAGTGTAAAAGTGGTGTTAAGGTATTGTGTATTGCAACTACTGATTCGAATAACTTCGCAAAAGAAATCATCAATTGCATAAAGCTCTCCGCGTCAGACAAACCAACAGCCTCCCTGAACCTAATTTTGTAATTAAATCCAAGCACCAAGTGACAGGGATGACACCTTCAAACACAATCATGCCCATTATTGCATTCCAGAGTACAAAATACAAAAGTGGCAGGAAAATAATGCGTGGAACTCTATTAAATAGGCAAAGCTAGACAGAAGTAGCAGGCAATGTATGGGGGAAATTTATATGAAATTCGGAGAACAAGTTAATTGCTTGGGTACGAGTTCCATAATCCCCATTTGACTTGACAAAAGGGATGAATGTTCCCTTGAAACCCAACAAAATCAAAATGAAGTGAAAGAACCGGCTATTAGAGCACACTAATCAGTTTCTGGTGGATGGCCCCTGCTTGGGAGATACCAAGATACTTGACAAGATCAACCCCACAGGAATAACTCACAAAAGTTGATGCAAATGTTGCCTCCTCGCAGACAACAAAGCTATGCAAGGCAACCAGTAGAAGAAAGATAAATTACAAATCACTACGGCAGATCATGTGAAGGATACGCACCACAGAGCACAGAGACTGATTAATTTTTATGAATAGTAAGGCATTCAAAGTCACAGAACAGCCTCTTGGAAGGAGGCCTGAACAATCCGCATAGATATAGAACTGGCATACATGACCTAGAGAGCAACTCAACATACAAGAAACGGAAGGTTAAAGGGGGATATACATTGTTCAACAACTATTTGCCGAGCATAAACTAAAATACTAATATCTATGTTTACTTATAACTGCTACTAATCCATGTGTGTATATTGATGCAAGCTAAAGAAACCGTTTCCAGTAGTCAGGCTGGTACACATAGCTCCTATTATGCCTTCGCAGCAGTAACTCAATTATATGAGCAATTGCCATGGCCATTTTCCTCCTTGGTACACACCAAAGGCGTGCAACAAGTACAATTCACTTTAAGTATCACTTGCAATCTCTCACACACATTAATGCGCTCGGACATAAGCAGGGCATGTGGCTCGGACATAAGCAGGGCATATGGCTCACACGTAAAAAAACACAAAAATATGAGTGCACGATAAAGTTGGGCAGGAGAAGCACGAAATGGAGATTTACGTAATTAGGTCTCGGGATAAAACGTTCAGCAGCCGATTCTCAAACACAAACTAAGAGATTACAAAGTCGAATAATTAGCAGCAAACAATAGGGATGCCGACAGTCTAGAACCTGAGCTTGGTGAAGAACCAGCGGTTTTTACCAGACTTGAACCTCTCCTCGAATCTGGACTTGGTTTCCTTGGAGGCGGTGACCTTCTTGTCCCTGGACTGAATGACATCGGGGGTGACCACGTCTTTGAGATCCACGTCCAGGGTGTAGCGAGTGGGCATGATGTGGTTGTAATTGACGAGCTTGATGAAGCATTTCACGCGCGACTTCTTTGCCTGCTTCTTCTGGGAGTCCTTGCGGATCACCTTCTTCGGATACTTGGAAACTCCCGCGACAAGGCAGTGTCCGTAGGGCCGGTCGCGAGTTCCGTCGTCAAACGACCGAACAATCACCGCCTTCCTCCCGGCATAGCGCCCCTGCAGAAGGATCACTGCCTTGTTTGGCTTCAGAAACTTCACCATCTTCGCCGCCGCTCTCCGCTTCTCTGAAAACCCTGGACTAGGGAGAGCTGTTGCTTTTATATTTAGTGAGACCAGAAGAAGCCCTAGAGCAGGTGCTATCTTGGGCTTCCAAACAAGCTTGGGCCAGGGCCTCCATTGCAATGACGCGCCTCTTTCTTTTTCTAAAAATAATCTGGTAGGAGTGAGTATTTGAGTCCTTCCCCTGGAAGGAAGACGGTATTTCCATAAAACAAGTCATAGAAACACAAAGGTTTTAAGACGGTCCAGTTGTTAGAAGATGTCAACGTTTTAATTAGCATGGTTATTTTGGAGATTATTGAATAATTGAGAGCATGCATTCATGGAGAATTTACGCTCCTAGGTTAAAACATAAAATTTCTACTGTTACTCTTCTTCTTCACACAATTATTATTCGGTACACTAGGGGTACGGTGCTCAGGATACCTCCAGTTGCTAGACAATAATTAACTATCAGCTTGTGTACTTAAAAAAATAAAAAATAATTACAAATTTACTATTCTTAATTTAAAATCAACGTAGTTTTCCAAGAAAAAAGATCAATACTTATGGTAATGCTGAGGATACAAAAGAGTAACTAACTATCAATTTGTGCACTTAAAAGAATACAAATTTAATATTCTTTGATTTAAGGAAATCAATTGTACCAATCATTTTTATAGCAAAGTTTATACATTATCCCTACATCATTGATAAAGTGTAGATGTAGCCTTGCGATAATTGATAATTGAAGTGCAAATATAACCCTACATCATTGAGTTATGTTCAAATTTAATCGGAGAAACTGGATTAGGATGAAAAAACTCCTTTACCCATGTTGTCTTGTTGAAAGAACTGTTCAACAAACCCGTTTCTTCTTTCTCCACGTCGTCGTCTCCACCACCCAAGCTCGTCTCCACGCCGCCGTCTCTCCGTCGTCCAATCGTCCTTTTTTGGGTTCCCTCTATTCTCCTGGCGTCGATGAAGAAGTCAAAGTCGGTGGCGGTTTCGGGGAGGAAGATGGATTCCAAGGTGTCGGAGAGGTGCGTGAGGGAGAGTACACCGGACTGGCATTCGGGTGATTTGATGGTGGTGATGGTGAGGTAGCATATGCTGTTGTTGTTGGCACAAATGTTGGCATCGTTGGAGTCGGAGAAAGCAGTGTGAGGCATTGGGAAGATTGAAGAGTGAAGAAGTGAGGAAAAAACTTTAGTACGGTGCCCAAAAGGAGAGGGCGTGGTGGTGGTTGTCGGCGGAGAGGTGGTGGAGTCGTGGAGGTGGTGGCAGTATAGTGGTAGGTCAATGGGCATTTTTGTCTTTCAAATATTTGTATTAGGCCGAAAGGGCATTTTAGTAATTTTGGTCGGCCGAAAATGGTCTGCCAATGCCGAAATATAGGCTTCAGGGTTATATTTGCACTTATGTATAATTGTTAGGATTATATCTTCACTAAATGTACTTTCTCAATTATATAGGCTATATTTGCATATTACCCTAATTTTTATATTATTGGGGATGCGACATGGAGTGCATCTCCGGTGAACCGTACAAGTTAGGTTCTTTACACTTTTGGAAAGGTTCCTCTTCTACCAAGCTTTTCATTATTATTTTACTTTTTAAGCATTTTTTCGCTGCATTCTCCATTGATGAATCTATAGGTTTTTCTTAACAAATTGAGACTAAAACGCTGTGATAGCATGAATAAAAACCAAGGATTTGAGGAATGAAATTCCAGAGGGAAAAACTTGAGGATTTTATGAGTTGATGAATCCAGCATGTACCATCCACGAGTATACACACAAAGCTAAAATATCTGATTTAGTAAGGTGGAAAGGAAAATGGTAGGCGGGAAAATGAGTTAGAAGCCCGCATCGACTTCAGTACATGGTAGCTGTGCATTCAGAGGACTCGCACTGATGAACAGCATTGCTACTGATGAGTACTAATCAATCAGCATGAAAACTGAAGCAGATGAGCATTGGAACTGAGGCATCTGAGATTGATCGTTTCTTGAGAGAGACGGGGGTTTGAATGAAATTAACGAGGTTCGGTTGGGGTTATCGATTAAAGAGTCGCATATATCCATCTCTTTTATTGAAGTGGGGTTCCTTTGTGAATTGGTCAAACATTATTTATGATGGGTGACTTGGGTATAGCCTCTTCTCGGTCTTAATACAACACTTTGGTTATTGTTGTTCATGCTAGTCTCACCTTTTCTCCGGGGAGTGTTTGCACCCTTTACTTTATTTATTTTTCGGAAAACTTTTACTCATTCTTAAATTAAAAAGTATGAAATTAAATGAAAAATAATAAGACCAGGTATCCCACCTGCGCATTAGAAAGAAAGCATATATAATGAAACTTCATCTGAAAAAATAGTTGCATCGGAGGGAGTACAAAAATCCCGATGTTGTAATAGTGAGAGAGTTGTACTGGGAAGAATATAGAAAGGAAGGAGAAGAATATTGAATTAAAAGAATATATAATCACCAAAAACCACAAATGGAAGAGCGTCTACAAATTACTGATCTAATGAGCGCACACACAATAACACCATACCACTATCAGGTGAATGTTGGAAACAAATTACATGACGATGATGTAAGAAGATGAACCAGAAACTATATTATTACAAGGAAGATTGGGACGAAGATGGTGGAGAGAGGGGGTGGTGACTCAAAAGCAGGCATCCAGTACGCAACAGCAACACAAGGCCGCGCAGCTGCAACACAAAATTAAAGTTAATTAGCAGGCCCGCAGAATCTGATTCTCCCTCCCCTGACACTTAAGTAGAATAATTTTATTGTGATCTATGATCATGTAAACAAGTACAAGGTAAATAGGTGATTGAATACTGGGAAAGAGAAGGATGGGACTGACCAGCCCTTCCAGAAACCGTCTCCGCGTGACTGAGTGGCGGCGGTGGTGTCGGCGGTGTCAGGCTTGGCGGTGGCCGTGGGATAACCAGCAGGTGGTGGCATGGCCTGTGGCGGGTATGAAACTGCAAAACAAAACAACCCAATCGTTAATCCCAAGAGGCAACAACACCAACAGAAATCCGTGGAATTAGAGGCACCCGATACCTTGAGGGAGGCTCTGGTCGTGGCTGCTCATGATGATGATTTGGTGATGGATGGGTGATGGGTTGGCGAAAGTAGAGTTTGATAGCTGATGTAGGGGTTGTTGAGGAAGGTATATATAGACAAGGAGAAAGGGGAAAGCAAGGCAGGTGTGGAGCAGTTGCGTCTGGCGACGGACTCCCCTAAGCAACCCCAGAGCCACCGCGTCATTCTTTTCTTCTTTTCTTTTCTTTAATTCCTACCATCCCAGCTTGCGTTTTCTATTTTTCCATTACTGTCATTTATCGTCTCCATTGTACTTTAATTCTGTATACATATTTGGCAAAAAACAATATACAATTACTATAAAAATATGACTAATTTATCACAGATTCGAGATATTTTTGAATACTAATCACTTCCACAGGAGTATATGATATATTCAAACAACACAGCTAATAATAAATAGTACATATATTTGCATGCTTTTATTGGTGTCAATTAGTGATGTAATTGGTTACCCCTTCAACGCGGTTTATCTATCAAATCTTCCACATTCCTGACACCTGCCTATATGAATCCTTTTTCTTATAATCCAAGTTTTTCCTCAACTAAAACTCTACTCCTATTTGATCTCTATGTTTTGCTCCACGTGTCCCCATATACCACTAGTTTATTTTCCGTCACACTGCTTTCCTAATTTTCCTCAAACATTGGTAACACGTACTTCCTCCCTGGTCCTCTCTATCTAGGTCAAAGCAATCGATAACTCTTTTTCTCCGTGCGATAATAAATTATAAAATTTTATTTTTAAAAAATTATGCATTAAAATATCTCAAATAATGTTCACTACTACATACAGCTAGGTCCATCAAATGGGTTGGGTCACCCGTTGGATTATCGTTATCCATATACTATTTTGACTTATTGGATAATGACTCATTGGGTTAATGGATACAATTGAGTTGTAGTTATTGGTTTAGTTGGGTTGGATAATGGATTACCCGTGGATAATTTCATATCATAAGATAACTAAATTTTCACAAGATTGATTACGAATTATTTAATTTTCCCCTAATATATAATCATTTATTATACTATGTACATCATATTATATTATATTTAATAATATATATATATATATAATGTGTTGGCTTTGTAAACTCGACGAAATTAACGAACAATAGTAGTTGGGTTCGGGTTCGAGTTCAAGCATATAATGTACAAGTTCGAATACTGTACGAGATTGAGCTCGAATACTGTACGAGATTGAGCTCGAATACTGTACGAGCTCAAATACTGTACGAGCTCGAATGCGGTACGAACTCGAATACTACACGAGATTGAGCTCGAATAATTTGTGAATTATAGTGAATTTTTATGTTAAATATTACACGTGCATTTAATTGGATAGTTTTGGATATTTATGGGGTATTTGTTAGGTTCACATTGTGTTAACATAATATGAGACACATTGAGATCAAAATTCAATTATTCTCATCTCGTCCAATCCCAAAAACTAATGAGTATGTAATACCCGATCCCATTGGATAGTGACAAATTGTAACCAAGATCAGAAGAAAATATTGAATGGTCGGCAAACGGCAGCGGGAGCGAGAGATCGGGGGCGCCTCCGGGACCGGCGACGGTGACTGACGGCCAGGAAGGTGGCACCGATTTCTTGCTTTTCTTGAACCAGTCTGGTACACCATGTATATGGAAACAGGTATCTTTATCAAGACCCTTGCGACGACAATGGGTACAAACAAGATTCTTGTGGTCGGCTACAGAAAGAACAACTGGCGAAGAACTTGCAAGTGTTGAACTTGGTGCAGCATATGCCATGGAGTTAGAAGAAGGCTCACGAGCTCGAATGACAGCTCTATGATTCTCCTCTTGAGCAACAAGGGTATACACTTTCATGACGGATGGCATTGAATCAATGCTTATGATGTGTGATCGCAAGGTGTGAAAACCTTCGTCGAGGTCAGAGATGAATTGGTAGATCAAATCATTCTCTCTCTCTTGGAAGACTTCCGCAGCAAGATTGCACTGACATAATGCTTTGCAATCTTCATAGGTACAGACCAGGGGAGGTCGCATGCGGTGATAATCTGCAAATAACTTCTTTAGTTTGGGAAAGTAGATGTCGATGGGCTGACCATTTTGCCTGCAACTTTGAATGGCTTCTTGCGTCTGCAAAAGCTTCATACCATCGGCATGAATAAATCGTGCCTTCAGGTCATCCCACAGATCCTTAACTGTGGCAAACGAACTTGGAGAAGATCCAGGGTTTGTAAGATTCAGCAGACAAGAGTAGCATTAACCCCAAGCCAATCAGTAGCATCACGATGATCATCCTGGGGTTTGGTAATGGATCCATCAATGAACCCAATCTTGTGCTTAGCAAGGAATGCGCGACAAATTGCATCGGACCATTCAATGTAATTTTCTTGACCTTTCAGCATGGTTGGTATGAGTTGTAAACCTGGACCATCACCAGAACCAATAAAGTAAGGATCAGTCGACATACGACCAATCGGTAAAGTAGTCTGATGGCCAGATTGCAACTGTAGCTGCTGAAGTAAAGCTGCAATCACATCATAACCACTTATATCCTGAAGTTTCAAACCCTCAGGAGCTTCAAAACTAGTCTATTTTTCAGGACCAGTCATGTTGTAAAATCAGGGACAGATCAGGAGCAGGTACAATAACCAGGGACGGATCGAATCAACAGGACACACCGGTGCAAAACAAGCGGCGGCGCGTGAAGGCGGACGGTGGCAGATCGGAAAGATTTAATGCAGCGGAAAGGTTTCCGAATTTTAGGCTCTGATACCATGCAGAAAATAAGGGTAATAATGAGTGTTCGTATTCATAAATTCAGGATACATTATATAGTAGTACATGATACCTATACAAGCTAGGAAAAGGTAATAGAATACAATTACATCTACAATTAAGGTAAGAATACAATTCTAATTCTAATTCCTTAGCAATAACTTATTGGGTTAATTACTTAATGACTTATTGGATAATGTATTGTAACCCATTGGATCATATGAGTTATCCAGTGGGTTATCCATTAAATGACTTAATTCATTTATGATCCAACCTATTATAACTCATTAATAAATGAGTTAATCGGGTAAATACTCATTGGATAGTAGATTAATTGGGTTTGGGTAATGGTTTAATCCAATTAACCCATTTGATGGGTCTATGTACAACAAACTATCGGTGGTCAAATATGACATGGAAAAATAGAGTCCGTCTCTTGAAAGACTGTCTTTCCATAAGTTATGGAAAGACCAAGGTTTAAAGTGTAAATTAAAATAAATTAAGATAAGATTTTTGGGTTGCATAAATCGGGTTATAAATTTCATAACTACTACATGTTGCATACTAAAATTTCAATGACCCAACCCATTATGATCCATTTAATAAATGAGTTAATTGGATAATGACTCAGTGGATAATAATTCATTGGATTTGGATAATGAATTTATCCAATTAACCCATTTGACGGGGTTAAGGTTGGTGCTGCCGTTCGCATGTCCATAGCCGGCAACCATTTCATAAATGCCAGTGAGAAAAATAAGAATCATGTGCCTAACTATGGTCTTCAATTCATCCATCTATACTTGGTAAAATCCAACTGGCCGGATTCCACTAATTAGTAACCAATGCTTGTGTTTTTATAGTTCTATCAATGAATCAATGGCCACGCGCGGGTGATGAGACTCTGAATTGCACATGACATGAGTTATCTTAACAAAACATATTCTCTGCGTCTTTCACAAATAATTCCGTGCTTTCTAAAAAGTTCCTCCACTGCCCACTTTCTTTTGAGAAATGTTTATTTACCTTTCATTTATGTTATTACTTGAACCACTCAATTTAAGCCATGCATATGGTATCCTCTTTTTGTACAACAATGGTACATGTGATGGTAACTAGTTGACGGTGTCTAGAAAGGCTGTGAAATGAGCCCGAGCAGCAGAAAGGCTGTCCTTGCCCATGAACCTGTGATTCAGCGTGAAAATGCTGTCGCTCATGTCCGTATCTTGCATCACCCTCTGAATGCCCTGGTCCAAATCCCGGAGCCCAAAGCCGTGGAGCCTGACTCCAATCCTCCAGGCGTCGACGATGTAGGCGCAGTTGAGGAACTGGTCACCGGCCACCGGGTAGCACAGCAGCTTCACCTTGCATTCAATGGCCTCCATCGTTGAATTCCAGCCGCAGTGGGTGAGGTAGCATCCCACCGCCCCATGTTTCAGCACTCCCATCTGCGGCGCCCATTCGACCACCTTTCCCCTCGCTCTCTCCGTGAAGTCTCTGGGCAGCCCCCTGCGCCACGGCCCAGCCCCCCCAAGCACCCACAGGAACGGCCTTCTGGAAGCTTCCAGAGACATCGCCAGCGCCCTCACCTTGGCCTCGCCGATGGGGCTCACCCAACTCCCGAACGAGATGTAGGTCACCGACCCCGGACTCTGTGTGTCCAGCCACTCCAAGCAACTCAGGTCCTCCTCCCAAAAGCCGCCGCCGCCGCCATTACATTCCATGGGCCTGAATGGGATTATTTTGAGACTGCTGCGCGGGGAGCATGCTTCTTCTGGGAAAGTGTTGACCAGGAGACTCCTCAGTCCCTTTGATCTCTCCAGGGCTCTCTTCCAAAACTGGAACCTCTGTTTCCTTGCACTGGGCGTTCCAATCAGCCAGGGCATTTCGCTCGAATTTATTGCAGGCTGACCCGGCGCAAGGCTGACGGGAACCTCCCGCACTGGAGCACCTGCACCGCAGCATTCATGCTTGTTTATTTACGGGAACAAAAGTCGTTGAATCAAACAGTTACGATGAATTAAATATTGTGCAGCCAAGCAGTTGTGATGTTGTGCGTATGGAAGCAAGACCAGAATGAGCAGAGATGATGGCAGCCTGAAGCAAGCTAGGGATGGAGGCGACGAAGGTGTAAGAAGCGAGCATAGCCGGCCAGAAGCCGACGACTTGAAGGCCGCAGGAGGTGGCGACGTTGATGGCGTAGGAAGCGAGGAGGTCAACCACCACGAATGCGACCCCGGAAGCCGAAGCATGATGGTGAATGAGGGTTTGGAGTTGCGGAGGCATGTCCTTCTCCATGGCCATCTCCACTGCGAAGAAATCGTCGGCAGGCAGGGCGTCGGAGTGAATGGGCGCACAGGAGATGCCGGGATGTCGCAATTGTGGGGAGATCGTGTCCGGCACCACCAGCAGGGTGTCCATCCCCTGCTTCACCAGGGCGGAGGCCAGCTTGAGCATTGGGGTCACATGCCCCCGCGCCGGGTACGGGACTAGGATCACCACCTTTCCCATTCACCTCTCAATCTCTCTCCCTCTCTCTCTGCTAGCTATATATAGTACATGCCTCGGGTTACCTATGCTCAAACTTCACTAAACAAACTACTGCGTGCAGCTGGTGGGGAGTTCAACAAAAAATAATGCAAGCATGCCAGTGGGAATGACCGTAAGAGAGAGCCTTTGTTTTAAAATCAGTGTGTCTACTTTACCAACAAACAAAGCGTGCCCGTTTACGCATGTAACAGCACCCAAATTGTTTGGGCTTCTCTCTCTCTATATATCATCAAAAAGTATGATTATTAGAGAAATAAAAGTATGATCCGAGAGGTGAAGGTTTCATTGGAGGTTCGATAAGTGAAGGTGTCAGTGGAGGGTTCGTGAGGTGAGAGTTCGAGTGGAGGGTTCGAGTGGTACTGGTTCAAGAGGTACGGATTCGAGAGGTGAAGGTTCCAGCTGCATACTATGAATCCAAACGAGTGTTCTAAATGCAGCGCCGTTGGAAGGTGAATTTCATGGTTCATGTTTTTCCTGTATTTCATGGTTCATGCCAAATGGATGCAGCGCCGTTGGAAGATGAATGGTAAAGTTTATTGAGGAGAATATTTTAAGAATTACAATTTGTATGGCACTAAAATTAAAGAGTTTGGACGATCTTTCCATAAGTCATAGAAATACCAAGGTTTAAAGTGCAAATAAGAAGAAATGGAGATAAATTTTTTGGGTTGCATGAATCGGATTATAAACTTTATAACTATTACACGTTGCATAATAAATTTTTAATATTGCAACTAAGACCTTATATCTTTTATTATTCTAATTAATTAAACTCCGTCTTTTCATAAGTCTATGAAAAAACCGTCTTTCCCAAGACTTTGCCAAAATTAAATAGTTAAAAATATTTCCTAAATGCAGTAATATGGATAATATAGTAATCATTCATTAAGTTTTTATGCATTTAGGAATTCTCAACCTGCATTTAGGACCACTGTTTAGATTTTGTGTAGTTTAAATGTTATACCCATCATGAATAATAAAGAGTCAGTTTCTTGAAAGACAGTTTTGCTATTCGTTATGGAAAAACTTAAGGTTTAAACTGCAAATTAGAAGAAATCAAGATGAAATTTTGGATTGCATTAATCGGGTCATAAACCCATAACTAATGAACGTTGCATAATAAACTTTCAATATTGCAACTAAAATATTTTACTTTTATACATTTCTAATTCAACTCATCCTATGAAAAGACAGTGTTTATCAAGAGTTTTTTTCATATTTTTAAAATAAGTATAAACATATAAATTAAAAATAAGCATTTATAAGATGGAATTGTATTACTCCGTCCCAGCCGAATGTGCACACTTTTTGGTCAACTTTCTCAGGTCATGTTTGACCAACGATAACTTTAGTTACGTATATTAACGGTGTGTTAAAATTTGATATTTAGAAAATACAGCATGCAGAGAATCCAACAATATCTCACATGATGATATTGGTATCTATATACTAGTTGAAATTTATGGTCAAACGTGTCTTGAGAAAGTTGACCAAAAAGTGTGTAGATTCGGCTGGGACGGAAGGAGTAATACACACCCATTCTATCCTGATTATGTAACACCCATTCTATCCTGATTATGTAACAAACCTTTATAATCTTTCATACAAAAAAATATATTTGGGTAATATGCAGATATAACCCTATATGTTGAGGAAAGTGCAAATATAACCCTGAGTTATTTTTTAGTGCAAATATGACCCTATCTATTACACATAAGTGCAAATATAACCCTAAATCCACTATTTCGGCATTGACTGGCCATTTCCGGCCATTGACCGATCGGAAATGACCAAAATGCCCTTCTAACCTAATACAAAAATTTAAAAGACAAAAATACCCCCCTCCACCAATCCACCACCACCAATCTGCCGCCACCACCACCACCACCAATCCGCCTGCCACCACCTGAGCACATCCCAGCCACCAGCCACACCACCACCAATCTGCCTGCCACCACCTAAGCCCATCCCCGCCACCACCACCACCACCAATCCGCCACAACCTGAGCCTATTCCCCTGCTCGAAAAATCAAGACCCATCCCCTAGCCCCGCCTCATCTATCAACCAGCCCTAGCCCACCGTGAACAAAAATTTTAGTAGTTCCACATATTAAGCAATTTAAGAAAATTTAAGAAGGTTTAAAATATGCCAAGCTTACACAACATGCCAAGCTTTGACTTCCGTCGTGGCCCAACCCCAGCGCCACTAGGCTTCCGCACCACCACCCAGATCCGCCTCCGCCGTGGCCTCACCCTAGCGCCGGCACCACCGACCCCTTCCCAATCAAAGCCCATCACTGCCACCATTCGAACGACTCTCCGCCACCGATCGATGCTCCGCCACCCCTGGCCACCACGAACACCACCGTCGTGGCCCAACCCCAGTGCCACTAGGCTTCCGCCACCACCACCCAGATCCGCCTCCGCCGTGGTCCAACCCTAGCACCGACACCACCGACCCCTTCCCAATCAAAGCCCACCACTGCCACAATTCGAACGACGCTCCGCCACCGATCGATGCTCCGGCACCCCTGGCCACCACGAACACCACCTCCCAGCCGCCACTACCTGAGCCTATCCCCGCCGCCACCACCTGAGCCCATCCCCGCACCTCTAACCACCAACCCCAAACTTCGCTGTCGCTCAACGCCACCCACAGCAAACCCTAGCGCCACCACCTGCTCCGAACCCTAGCGCTACCTCGCGCCACCACCTGCCCCAAACCCTAGCGCCACCTCGCGCCACCACCTGCCCCGAACCCTAGCGCCACCTTGCACCACCCCACCATAGCGCCACCAACCCCAGACTCCTCGCCATCGCCGCATCCTCCTCTGCCCTATCCTCACCTCTACCATCACCAAGGCCCGAATCCACAACACCACCGGTGAACCCCTAGCCGCGAGCTCTCCGCCACCACCATCTGCAGATTGAATTCAGAGAGGGAAGGAGTTTGGAGCGGGGAAGGAAGGAAAGAGAAAAGAAAGGAAGAAAAGAGAAAAGAGAATGGAGCGGAAGAAAGAGAAAAGGAAAGAGAAAAAAGGGGTAAGGGGGTAATATTGTCATTTGAGAAAATGGTGCTATTTTCAGTTTTTTTTTAAAGAATCCATCAGGGACAAATCCGTCGTTTTACTTCATTCCGGCCACCAAAGGTTATATTTGCACATAACCTGAATAGATAGGGTTATATTTGCACTTTCGAACATCCCAGGATTATATCTGCACTTTCTTCAATTACATAGGGTTATATTTGCACTTCTCTCAATATATTTTTATTCCTTATCCTTCTCCCTAACGTGTCGAAATTGAAGGAATAGTTTATGGCGAAACAATATTTTTGTGATGGATGCGTGTTTGACTAATTGCAGTCAATGAACCAAAATCACAATCATGCATCAGTATATGCAATAATTTGAACCTTTAGGACCACTGATGAGCTAACTGAAACATGGATTCCTTGAAATTTTCTATTCAACGTTCAACTAACCATCAAAGTTTACTTTTCGCTGTTTTAAAAGAAATTCAGTTACATCTAACGACCTCTAGACGCTTATTAAAAAAAATAATAATAATATGCAAATATAATCATATATGTTGGAAAAAAATGTAAATATAATTCTGAATAGTTTTTTAGTGTAAATATAACCCCACCTATTATACATAAGTGCAATATAATCTTAAAGTCACTATTCTGGCATTGACTGCCCATTTCCGATCCTTGGCCGACCAGAATTGACCAAAATGTCCTTCTGACCTAATACAAAATTTTAAAAGATAAAAATACTCCCACCACCAATCCACCACCACCCACCGCCCAGCTCTACCACCAGCCCCACCATCCCTCCACCACCAACACCACCGCCGCCAATCCGACACCACCACCAATCTATTTCAGCCCAATCCACCACCACAATCTGTTTCAACCCAATCTACCACCACCAATCCACCACTCCTCCCTAGTCGAGTCACCACATGCCACCTCTACTAGCTACTCCGGCGGAACCATAGTCTCGCTACCACTTGAGCCACGCTCGCCACCATGTGAGCCCCCCCGCCACCACCTGAGCTCCGCTCGCCACCACCCGAGCCCCTCCCCGCCACCACCTGAACCCCATCCGCCACCACCTGAGCCTCGCTCACCACCATCTAAGCCCCTCCCCGCCACCACCTGAGCCCTGCTCGCTACCACCTGAGCCCTGCTCGCCACCACCTGAGCCCTGCTCGCCACCACCTGAGCCCTGCTCGTCACCACCTGAGCTCTTCTCCGCCACCATCACCATCGCAGTACCTCACCATCACCACCCTGCAACATTGTCATGCATCCACCATCACCATCCTCCGCCGTCACACCAATTAACTCCTCTGATGCCGAGCTTAGGGCTCCGCCACCGATTAACTCCTCTGTCGCTGAGTTTAGGGTTAACTCTTCAGCCCTCGAAGGGGTGGATCTTCAGCCCTCGAAGGGGTGAGTCTTCAGCCTTAGAAGGGGTGGAGTCTTCAGCCCTCGAAGGGGTGGATTGGGGTGGTTCTTCAGCCCTCGAAGGGGTGGATTGGGGTGGTTCTTCAGCCCTCGAAGGGGTGGATTGGGGTGGTTCTTCAGCCCTCGAAGGGGTGGATTCTTCAGCCCTCGAAGGGGTGGATTCTTCATCCCTCAAAGGGTGGATTCTTCAGCCCTCGAAGGGGTGAGCCTTCAGCCATCAAAGGGGTGAGCCTTCAGCCATCAAAGGGGTGAGCCTTCAGCCCTCGAAGGGGGGAGCCTTCAGCCCTCGAAGGGGGAGCCTTCATCCCTCGAAGGGGTGGAGTCTTCAGCCCTCGAAGGGGTGGAGGCCTCAGCCCTCGAAGGACCCTCGAAGGGGTGGCCCCAGCCCTCGAAGGGGTGCGCCCTCAGCCCTCGAAGGGGTGGACCCTCAGCCTGCGAAGGGGTGTGTCCTCATCCCTCGAAGGGGTGGATCTTCTGCCCTCGAAGGGGTGGATCTTCAACCCTCGAAGGGATGGATCCTCATCCCTCGAAGGGGTGATCTTTCAGCCCTCGAAGGGGTGGAGTCTTCAGCCCTCGAAGGGGTGGTTCTTCAGCCCTCGAAGGGGTGAGCCTTCATCCCTCGAAGGGGGGAGCCTTCATCTCTCGAAGGGGGGAGCCTTCATCCCGCAAAGGGGTGGGGTCTTCAGCCCTCGAAGGGGTGGACCCCAGCCCTTGAAGGGGTGGACCCTCAGCCCGCGAAGGGGTGTGTTCTCATCCCTCGAAGGGGTGGATCTTCTGCCCTTGAAGGGGTGGATCTTCTGCCCTCGAAGGAGTCCAGCTCTCCGCCCTCGAAGAGATGGAGTCTTCATTCCTCAAAGGAATGGAGGTACCCATTCGAGATGTGAATTTTCACCTGGAGAACCTTCACATCTCGAATCAGTATATCTTGAACCCTTCATCTTTAACCTTCTCCGCCTGAACCTTCACCCCTCACCATCTCCACGCTTAAATTACATGTATAATTGGTACATTCATAGCTTCAATTACAACTCTTTTAGCACAATTTCTATAATTTGTTATCAAGCGCGACCAGCTTTTATGAAAATAGAATTCAAACGAGAAAAAAGAATGCGTCTCTGCCGCCAGGTTACGGTGAGGGTGTGCGCGTTTAATCTGGTTGGTTATTGGTCACCATTATTTTAAATTTTTACTTTTTACTTTTCAACAGGGGTTTTTGCAAGGGGGCGACAGGATAAATCAGCAGCAAACCCTGTCGTGATTATTCCAAACTTGTGCTCCGTAGTCCGTATTGGGTTAACTGTTTTACTTGCAAGGTAAGGATGGATGATTCCCTTGCTTGTCCGTGGTGAATGAAGGAGCTGAGAAGGGGGCCGCTGTTTGTTTTGCAGGATCTGTGATTTGGTGATGATGAACAAGGAAGAGCACTCGCTGTCAATCTCCAGCAGCTCCACCTCCAGCTGTTCCAGAAATGAGGATGATGATGATACCGAGGATGACCATGCTATCGCCTCCATCTTGGCCGCCGATGACAATCCCCACAGGCTTGGCAGGAGGCTTTCCCATCTGGACTCCATTCCCGTATGTCCTCGCTTCTCTCTTGCAATCCTCAAATTGGACTGGGGATTATTTTGTTGTCGCATTAACCTATCCCTTCTTATTGAAATTCTGTTGATCATTAACCTTCGATTCCTTATTCAAACATGGACTACACCATCAGCAAGATCATTTCTGTAATTCTTGGCCTTGCGTACTCACAGATTCATTCTATTGGCAGCACACCCCCAGGGTGATCACTGAAATACCCGATGCTAATGATGCAACATTTGATCATGACAGGCTTTCTGAGAGGTTAATCTTTACTCCTCTGGCTTTTTCCAGTGAATGGTGCATTTCTTTTCTATTTCAGTTGGGTAGGGCGATTCAACTATCCATGTCATTTGTGGTTCAGCAACTTAAGAAATCTCAAATGCAATATGGTTTCTAGTACTTTACTCTACTTCATGCAGCCATACCTTTAATTCCTTCATAGATTGAATGTAAATCAACCAATATGTCTTATCTGACCATGGTGGTGAGATATATGTAAGATTCTGTGAGCTCACAATGTTATATATCATTAACACTTCACCCTAAGTAGGGATTCTGTGAACCTATAGTCCAAACTAAGGGAGCCTAGTCAAGCAGATGCCAATCAGTTTAGTTAAGGTGTGTTTGGTAGAACTGTCTTATAAGCAAAGCTGACTTATTTTAAAAACAGAGGGAGACCAGACCAGCTTTTAATCGCTCATGCTTTTAAAATAAGCTGTTTTTTAGAAGCTTACCAAACACTAAAAGCGGCTTATAAGCCCTCCCAAACACACCCTTAGGTTCCTGCCGAGAAAAAATAGGCTGTCAACGTCCGACCGATTCTTACATGTTGCATCTTACCTGTGTAACGGCCTGTTTTTCAATATGGATGATGGTGTGGTAGGTCCCATGAGGATGTTTAAGGAAGGTTTTTAGTATAATATCCTATATATTTTGGGGCTCGTTATCATTCAGGTTAACAACATATGGTCTGGCTGAATTGCAAATCGAAGGTGATGGAAATTGCCAGGTTGGCCTGTTTTTCTTGTTGAACTATGCTCATTAATGCTGGTTAACAACTACTAATTTTCTTGCACACTGCTCACTAGATTTGACTCGAAGTTTTCTACCTGATCTGATGGACAGTTTCGAGCACTTGCAGATCAGTTATTTAGGAACCCAGACTATCATAAGTATGTAAGAAAGAAGGTGATCAAGCAGGTATATTTACTGATCTCTGCAGAATGTGTAATAAGTGCATTTAACTTTGTATTGAAGCACTCCTTATCATTTTCATCAGCGAGGTGATTCCATTTTTGTTGTGTGCTCATTTTTGTGTCATTAGTGTTGCTTCATCTGATGTTGTTATATCAGCAACAATTCCATTTTCCTGTCTTCCTCTCCCCCACCCCCCTCTTTGGTAGTTCTTTTTTAGTGGTTTTCTTGGCCCCGTTTCAGCTTAAACGCTTCAGAAGGTTATACGAAAGTTATGTCCCCATGAGGTACAAAGACTATCTGAAGAGAATGAAGAAGTAAGATTTATGCTTACAGGCAATAAAGTCAGTGGGCTTTGAATTAGAGAGATGATTTTCTTGATGTAAATCCCAATATATTTTATAGGTTAGGGGAGTGGGGGGATCATGTCACCTTGCAAGCAGCTGCAGACCATGTAAGATAGATTCTTCTTCTCTTATGGACCCAGTCTGTTTCTTCCTGTCTGCTGCCTGAGAAGAGTTTTGAAGAATGTTTAATATTGACCGACTCATGTTGCAACAGTTTGGAGCAAAGATATGTGTAGTGACCTCATTTCGAGATACTTGCTACATTGAGATCCTTCCAAATGGCAAGAGTCCTTCCAGAGGTACAAATGATGTCTCCTCTTCAGGTTGGGCGTAGTTTCTGTACACCTGTGATATTCATCCCTTGTTTTTATGGTTTTCAGAGATATGGCTGAGCTTTTGGAGCGAAGTGCACTACAATTCCCTTTATGACACTGGAGGTAATAGTAACAGCCCACCTGTTGTAGTAGTATGTTGATTTCCAAGTTCCAAAAATATGGACAGAAAAGAGGCAGTGTGAACTGATCCTGTTCTCTGTCTGGATTGTTTAACAGAGGTACCGACTAGAGCACCGAGAAAGAAGCACTGGCTATTCTAGAGCAGATCCATATAGTTTGTACATTTGACCCACGACGTCTTAACTAAAAAGGATGAACATTGTTGATCAGATCCTGGTTGGTTAGTTGGGTTATTGTATGCGTACATAACGGAATAGTGTTATGCACTGAATTCTGCATGCTTTGAGTAGGAGAGGAAAAATAAGGAGGATGTTTTCGTGACTGCAGAAACAACGTGACCATATGAGTGGTAAATGGTGAATAAAATGTGCTGGTCAGAATACTGAGTGCTTGCATTTGGTGATTGAAAGCGAGGGGTTGGAGGAATTATTAAAATCGAAAGCAAACCAAAGCCAACTATTTCTGATTGTGTAAGCAAACCCCCAAAAGTGGTTGCGTTCACCTAAGATTTCCGTGTAATGTTGATGTAATTGCCATGACCAAGATCCAACCAAGAATTAACTATGTATTTCCAATATGCCGTCTCTTCGTGAAAGTACCGTCTGGATTCGAAACTTTTACGATTATGGACTCGGGTTTTCACATTAAAAATAAAAAGGTAAGACTAGTTTTTCCAATGGGATCTTGAATTACATTTTATATTAACGGAATCAGATCATTTATTCAAGTCAAACAGCTCATCAACTCTTCAACTAACTAATTAAATTGTGCCAAACTGATTAATTAATTAAACTTGACCGAATAAGAAGGTAAAGTTTTGGTATTGACGGTCTTTTCATAATCTTATTATGGTAAAAGGTAAAAGATGTTAGTTGCAACATTAAAAATGTATTGCGCAATGTGTTGTAGCTACAAAGTTTATAACTCGGTTCATATAACCCAAAAATCTTACCTTCATTTTTCTAGGTTACACTTTAAACGTTAGTGTTTCCATGACTTGTGAAAAAACTGTGCTCGAAGAAGAGACGGGCTCGAAGAGTGAATTGGGGGAAGAGAGAGGTTGTAATTGTAATTAGAAAGAAGTAGAGGCGGTAGAGATAGAGCACATGGAGGTGGAGAATACGCACTTTCCCAACCAAAAATAAGCAACACCGATCCGCCATAATTACTGCAGCATAGCCCAATATTGGGATATATACATTTTCACCCTCTTCCTTTTCGGCTTTTAATTTAGGCGGTCGGTGCTCGCACAATTCGCTCAAAAGCCCTAACCCCAATTTGCAGTGTTCATCCCCTATGCTCTCGATCCGGGATTGACACCCCCATGGACAGATCCGACCCCTCCTCTGCTGCAGGTCGGCTCGCCGCCCACTTTGATTTTGATCTCTTGTTCTGAACTGAGAAATGGAATTGTATGGTGTTTTGGTTGTGCAGGTGGAGGTGAGCTGTTTGATGCGTCCCAGTATGCCTTTTTTGGGAAAGATATAATCGACTTGGGTGGCCTTGATGAGGAGGGCGGGGACGACGGTGCCACTGCCACCGCCCCTCCGCTGCTCGACGAATCCAACCAGTATCACTTGTTCGAGGTACTTGATATTTCATTCCGAGCTGCATATTCCGCTGTCAATTAGGATTGCTATGACCCACTCCTTTCTGTGCTCATTTTTAATGCTTGCAACTTCGACTGATGCCTCCTCCATTCACACCCACAGGGATCAGGTCTGGGCTCTCTATCTGATGTGGATGATCTGTCCACCACTTTCTCCAAGGTCTCTCTCCTGCTTCAAAACCCTTGTATATCTGCATCTATTTGCTCCCCCCCACTTTTCTGGCTGCTATCAGTATTTCTTTGCGTCTAAGCATCTCATCAGCCTGCCCGCTCATATATTGTTATGTTCCACGCACGTTCATTGATTTCACAAACATTATCGTAGCAAAATTCTCTGTTTCCAAACAGAGAAAATGTCAATCTCAGCATAGTGGTGCTAGCACCCTTAACAGCCTATTGCTTGAAATTTTGCTTCTAAGTCAACTCTAATGGCATGTTCTTGTTTGCAGTTGAACCGAAATGTTCCTGGACCAAGGCATCCCGGGGTTATTGGGGATCGAGGATCTGGATCCTTTTCAAGGGAAAGTGAGTATACTTGCTCAAGTACCTCTGCATATATTTACATTTATATCATGTTTTTTTTGGTGTTTTTAGCTTTCAGACCAGCTATTCCCGTATGTCTCCAGTTTGAAGCATTTTATATGTTTCCTGTGCTTTGAAAGCGCACTCACTTGCTGTCAAATTATGAATGCATTCAAATACTTGTTCATTTCTCGTATCCGGTGTTCTAGTAGCTTGCTAGTGATACTTGTGAGTTATGGCTTCCCACAATCAGCTGCTGTGTTTCATAATTATTATATTATGCCTATGGTATTTGTATTTTGATATAATGCCCGGTAATGATAGTTAAACCCTTTTAGTTTTGGGAATGGATGGGCTCCTATACCGCTGCAAGGGGATACTCCCCCCATTCCACTTGAGGAGTCCTCTTTGATTAATGTACAATCTCTTTTGAATCACGGGGCACTATACATAACTGAGGCCTTTTGCCACTATTTTTACCCCTAGGTCATCCATGCCAACACTTGTTAGGGTATGAGATGTAATAAAAAGTAACAGGACTTCTTCTAATGGATCAGAGGTACTATTTTCGAGCACTGCCTGTTTGCCTTTGCTTGAATACCGCGCTAAGATAAGATTGGGCACTTTTTAATCATAAGATGGCAGGCATTTATGTTAAGGGAGCTAGAAAGGCTAATGAATATTCTTGCACACCCCCTTGAATTTGCTGACTAGGGGTCGTCTATTTTTCTCCCAATTGCTCTAGGTCATCCTATTAAATACTGCTTCAGCGATTGTAATTCAGTTCTACTTACGACTTTCAACATCCATAGTCTGTTGCAAATTATACTTTTTGTGACATCTTCCGTTCTTGCTGTAATTGTAATAAATACATTGGAAAAGGCGGTTATGCTACTTTGAAGTACGATGATTTATGGATTGTGAGCTGATTTTTCTGTTAGATATACTTTAGTACAATGCATAAATGTTTCTTTGACATCAAATTTAAACTCCAAAATAATTTTGTTCCAGCTGGAGTAGATACATTTGGGTATGTGTATCTGGTTGATTAGCAAAATAGACACCAAATCTGCAGTGCTTACTGTATGTGGAGAACAAGTACCTTGAGAATAAGAATGTAAAGCCTGAAGGGAAATGATAAGATGGCTAAGACTTTTGGTTTGGGCAATCTCTATGAATTCCAAATGTGAGCACTCTAGGCAGCTTAGATTTTGTGTCGGGACCTTTATCTCCAAACCTGGCTGGCATAAATATGTGTTTATTGCTTGCTTTTATTTGCTATTAACACGTTGTACAGCGTTTTGTACTGTGCACAACTTATATTCGTTTTGTTAATTGTCTGTTCCCAAATTGACCAGTAGCTGTTTGCAGGCTCATCTGTTACGGAATGGATGCAGGACTCAGATGCTACCGACTGGTTGGATCCTCTGTCTGATTCAGAGGCTTACCAGGAAAGTAAGAGATGGTCATCACAGCCTCAGCTTTCTCCAGGGAAACCGTTGTATAGAACATCGTCATACCCCTTACCACCGCAGCCCCTGCAAAGAACATCTTCATATCCTCAGCAGCCTCAACAGCCTCAACAGCTGCAACACTTCAACAGTGAGCCCATCATTCTCCCTAAGTCTTCTTTCACTTCCTTTCCACCTCCTGGTGGTGTTAGATTGGAACCAGCTTCTCCTCATGCCTATTCACATCACCTGAATGTTTCTCAGTCTCCCTATTCTTCACCAAACGCGTCTCACTCTAACCTCCATCTCTCTGGGATGCCTCATGGGTTTCATTATGGTAGAAATATGGGTCAATTAGCTTCACCTGGTCATCCCCATAACACTCTGTCACAAAGCCAGTGGGGTAGCCATACAAACCTGTTTGATGGGGTTCCTACTAATGTCTTAAACAGTATCTTGCACCAGCAGTTGCCTTTTCAAAATGGAATCTTGTCACCACAGCTAATGTCTGCACAACAACAGATGCAAGCAAGATTGCACATGTCCGTTCAGCCACCCCTTACTCATTTTTCTTCATTACGGCCTCAGCTGTATAGCAGTTTTCCTTCACCTTCACATGTGAACAAATACGGTTTGCCTAATGCTAGAGATTCAAAATCTAAATCATCAAAGAAGGGTAAACACAGTGTTCGATTTTCTCAACAAGGATCTGATTCTGGTATTCAGAGAAGTGAGAGTAATATTCCTCAATTTAGATCCAAGTATATGACAGGCGATGAACTGGAGGGTATTCTTAAAATGCAACATGCTGCAACACATTGTAGTGATCCATATGTGGATGACTATTACCATCAAGCTCGTCTTGCTAAGAAGGCAGCTGAGCAGGGGTCAGATCAACGTTTTTACCCAGCACAGACAAAGGAGTCATCATCTCGATCCCGATCCAGTACAGATTCACAACCTCATCTCCATTTTGATTCTCTTGGAAGGGTTTCCTTCTCATCTGTTCGTAGGCCTCAGTCTCTTCTTGAAGTCGACCCTCCTGCCTCGGCTTGTGGTGATGGCATGGGAGAACAGAAAGCATCAGATAAGCCTTTAGAGCTGGAACCTATGCTTGCAGCTAGAGTTACTGTAGAGGATGGGCTCTGTCTTTTGCTTGATGTTGATGATATTGACAGGCTTCTGCAATTCAGTCAGCCCCAAGATGGTGGAGTTCATCTGAGGCGGAAGAGGCAGCTCCTCTTGGAAGGCTTGGCAGCTTCCCTTCAGCTCGTTGACCCTCTTGGTAAAAATGGCAGTTCAGTTGGACTGGCCCCCAAGGATGATATTGTGTTCCTACGGTTGGCATCTCTTCCTAAAGGCCGTAAACTAATTTCGAAGTTCATTAAGCTTCTTTTCCCTGGTGGTGAGCTAGCTCGCGTAGTTTGTATGGCTATCTTCCGACATTTAAGGTTTCTGTTTGGTGGCCTTCCTTCTGATCCCGAAGCAGCTGACACCATTATAAGCCTTGCAAAGACCGTATCAACATGTGTTGGTGGTATGGACCTGAATTCTCTGAGTGCATGTCTTGCTGCTGTAGTATGCTCATCAGAGCAGCCCCCTCTGCGACCAATCCCGAGTGTTGCCGGTGATGGGGCCTCGGTTATCTTGAAGTCTGTCCTGGAAAGGGCGACTCATTTGCTGACTGATCCTCAGGTTGCCAGCAACTATAGCATGCCTAACCCTGCACTGTGGCAAGCATCGTTTGATGCCTTCTTTGGTCTCCTAACCAAGTATTGTGTGAGTAAGTATGATAGTATAGTGCAATCAATGTATTCCCAAAACCAGTCAAATGCAGAAATTAACAGTTCAGAGACATCAAGAGCTGTCAACCAGGAAATGCCTGTGGAGCTTTTGCGTGCGAGTCTTCCGCATACAAATGAACGTCAGAGAAGGCTGCTGTATAATTTTTCGCAGAGATCCACCCCTATGACTGAATTTAATGCCCATGGTGGAAGCAGTGGCCAGATAAATCCTGAATCAGTTATGGGTTAGCCGTGTTGAAGATAGATGTTGAAAGTGCCCTTTATTTGGCTGCTTCTGGTTGAGAGCTTTGCTGTATTAGTGGTTGCGAAGCCGATGCAGAAGGGCTGAAGTAATGGTATGCTGTGGTGTCATTTTGGGGCCTATAGCAGGGCATGGTGGTACTCGTTTGTACCATGTTTCTTTGTAATTCACCTCCTCCCCTCAGTACATTGTGTCCCTTTCCTGTCTCACATTCTCTGTCTTTGGAGTTATCAACTGTGTATTTTGTGTTGAAGGGTTTAGAAACTGAAGCTGCTGTCGTCATGTTGGGGGCCTTGTTTTAATGCGGTCGTTGAACCACCTGATGAATCCATCCTATATAGAAGCTGAAAGGGAGTGTAGAATGTACAGGTTACTTAGGAGTGTCGTCCTCCGGTGAATGAAGAAGGAAAACTTGAGTTGTATTTGTGGTGATGATGGTGGGAGGTTTAAATTATGTGTAGTGGTAAACGAACAAGTTGTAATAAAAACATAGAGATATTCTTAGCTTTACCTTGAATATGTCGGTCATGAACTTGTTGCATCGTCATATGCTCTCTTGATTGGGCACCCTTAGTCTGTAAATTGAATCTCCAGATTGACAAATTGCAGTATTTTAGTAAACAGTTGGACAGGGTGAGGCTGATTGGAGAGTTGACAATTCCACTATTTCTTTAGTTGTGGTATCTTCGTGGCATGCATGAACTGAAGAATAGGTTTAAAGCAAGTTGGGTGTCCCTCGCATCTGTATCAGGATGGACTGTGAATGGGTCCTCACATATATCACCAAATTTCCCTCAGTCCCATCAGATCTCAAAGGTTTTTCATAATGTCCACTTCATGAAAGTGTATAGATCTGTAGTTCTAAATGCACATAGTCTTGCACAAGTTGTAATCAAACAATATTGGTAATATAATGTCACTATTATTCTCAAAAAAAAAAAAAACAGAAATCCAGAAAGGACGAAGGGCAGTTGAGAATTAGTCCAAGTCCATGATTGGTAACTTTTGTCATTGCCATACTTTTGTATCATTTTTATTCAAAGGCAGTGGAAGAAGAATGTTGGGCAGAAAGGAGGAGCAAACGAAATGCGTAAAGTTGGAAAAAGATAAAAAGGTGATTAATGAGAGGCCGCCAAATGTCAAATTTGCACGGCCGAGGCCATAGGACAGGGACTAGTTAGCACGCTAGTAAATGGTTGTTTGGCACCTGCTTTTCAGGCCCCTTGATTAATGGGTACTGCTCTCCTACATCATACTACCTCCGTCCAACCCAGAGGTCTGTGCTACATTTTGATTATTTTTTTATTTGGGTAGCTTGAAATTCTTTATCCCCCACTCTCATTGAAATTTGACCGAACAACATTTGTAAATACCCGAAAGGATGATGAGAACTTTTGTCCGAGAAGATTAGTACAGGCTACAAGCACAGGAAGTAACATGCTACCCAACTTTTCTTGTCTTTCAAATTATACGCGTACGTACCATGTACACTATTTGTCCCCCCATTTCCAAATTTGCACCGTCTCTTCTTCAGTACTCATTTGACTTTTTTATCAAATCAATTTCCGCTACAAGAGGCAGGCCTCTTAACAAATCCAAGTCCCTGTTTGTTGTTTCTCCTGCTCTCCATCCCACCTTCCCTTGTTTCCTCACGTAGTCCACTCCTCCTCTCTCTGCATTCATCTTTCCTTAATTCATTGGTTGAATCGTATGTCGCATCTAATGTGTTGCTAATCTGTTTCATGCACCTCTTTTGTCCCATGGTGGATTCAGGATGATCCGTGTCCAAATGTGAATGCTTGAGAGCCTGTTGTTTTGGCCCTATTCAGAGATTTGTCTTTGTGAAAAAACACACAAATTTGAGTCTTTTTTATGGTATCGAATTCTTGTTTGGTGTCGTGATCATGGTGTTTTCATCTGTTGTTTTCTTAGCCCTCCGTGACGTTGACACCCCATCGCATCGGCTAGAATTTGCAATCCATTAATTTTTTTATTGTTTGCAGCTGCTCCATCGAAGGCGTCTAGGAGTTTGGAGCGTCGAAGGATTTGTGAGGTAGGTGATTTTGGTGCATCCGCTTTTCTCTTGTGTTTCCCTTTCTTCTGGAGAATTTTGAGGATCGATCACGATGCACCTGAAGAACCCTAAAAGCCTCTGAAATGCGCATCGAATTCACAATTTAAGAGTGTGAGAGTCATGCGAGGCACGTTTATGGGACAAGCACAAAGATGCTTCCTACCCTGCCCACACAGAGCATGTTTCCAAATGCACTTTATTTAAGTGTCCAACATGTGAACAAGAGCATGTTTTGCCAGCACAGCATAATCCATCCTGCGAATGCAGAAAGCATGAACATCCAATTTGATGTGTTTAAATTTGTTCCCCGGTCAATAGGAATTCAGAAAAAGGAAAAAGATTGATTCTTGAATTGAGAAGCATTCATCAGTTGTTGCAGGCATGGATTTAATGGACGCCAGGCGGAAGGCCAGCTTTCCCAGAAGAATGCTTCTGGCTGCTGCAGCTGTTACCCTTTTCATCATCATCTGCAAGAACTCGCCTGGTTTTGGTGCCTCCAACAAGGTGGTCCCTCCCTCCTTTGTTTCTTGCAATGTATGTTCAGTGCATGCTTACCTATGCGTTTGATATGCAGTTCTCTCAACATGAACCTGGCGTAGCACACGTCCTGGTAACTGGAGGTGCTGGTTACATAGGCTCCCATGCCACTCTCCGCCTTTTAAAGGATTCATATCGAGTCACCATTGTGGTACGGATTCATGTAATGTGTGGTTGGTTGAATGTAAAAAAGCATGCTTAGGATTTATATTCTGAGTTTCCTGTTATGCATTCATCTCAAAGGATAACCTATCTCGAGGAAACCTTGGAGCTGTCAAAGTCCTTCAGAACCTGTTTCCAGAGCCAGGAAGACTCCAGTTCCTTTATGCTGATCTGGGAGATGCAAAGGCTGTATCCTGACATTCCCTCTGTTCATAATTATTTCTTGATTGTCATCTTCAACTCTGCAAACAATGCTTGGTGTTTTTCCTTGATTTGATGCATCATCAGGTTGACCAAATATTCAGACACAATGCATTTGATGCTGTGATGCATTTTGCCGCTGTTGCATACGTTGGTGAAAGCACCTCTGAACCTCTCAGGTACTTTAGGGATAACTCATCTGCTTTTGGTCATTTCACCATATGCATAGCGATTGGTTCGTAGCATTTGCAACCCTCATTGTTATCATTCTGATTGCAATGAATTTACCGATCAACTTATGCTGCAACAGATACTACCATAACATCACATCAAACACGTTAACCTTAGTGAAGGCAATGGCTGCTCACAAAGTAAAGACACTAATATATTCAAGTACTTGTGCCACTTATGGAGAGCCTGAAAAAATGCCTATTGTAGAAACTACACCTCAAGTAAGCCAGCCATTTCCGAGTGGCATAATTGGATACTTCTTTGATGATTATGTTTGTTAATAAGTAAATGAATGACTAATATCCAGTAATTCTGTGAAAACTAGTTCCCCATCAACCCATATGGCAAGGCAAAGAAAATGGCAGAAGACATAATTCTGGATTACTCAAAGACTTCTGACATGGCTGTCATGATCTTAAGGTTTGTTCTCTCTTAATTAAGGTATGTTTCCTTCATGAATGTTGTTGTCTGCTACAACTAATCAGATGAATTTTCAATCTCCAGGTACTTTAATGTGATTGGCTCGGATCCTGATGGAAGATTGGGAGAAGCGCCTAGACCGGAGTTGCGAGAACAAGGTCGCATATCAGGCGCTTGTTTTGATGCTGCCAGAGGCATAATTCCTGGACTTAAGGTATGTACTATGTAGTAGTGTTGTTGTCATGTAAGTAGACCCTTCCTCACTTCATCCACGTGATTGATGATTCGGTTATCTCAGGTTAGAGGAACAGATTATAAGACCGCAGACGGAACTTGCGTGAGAGATTACATTGATGTCAGTGATTTGATTGATGCACATGTTAGAGCCCTAGCAAATGCAGTTCCTGGAAAAGTAGGCATATACAACGTCGGCACTGGAAAAGGTATGATAATACTTTTGATGTCGTGTAACTACTTGGCGACTGCCCCAGAACTGAATCATCATCATCCTTGCTGATTTCTGGCGTCCAGGTAGTTCAGTGAAAGAATTTGTGGAGGCTTGTAAGAAAGCCACTGGTGTGAACATAAAGGTGGATTACCTAGATCGCCGCCCTGGGGATTATGCGGAAGTCTACAGCGATCCATCCAAGATTAGGCGCGAACTTGGGTGGTCAGCGAGATACAACCTTCAAGAGAGTCTGTCGATTGCATGGAAATGGCAGAAGGCTCATAGGAACGGTTACTCTGGCTGATTCTGATACAGAAGAACAAAATGCCCTTGAGTCGGCTACATTACCAATCAGGAACAGAAGAACAGAAAGCCCTGGAGTACGCTATATTTACGCTGCCATACAAGAGCATCATCATCTGAGTTGCTGCAGCATTAGTTGAGTTTAGTTTGATGTAGTGGTACCATTATGTTGTCTTATGGAGCTGGTTACTCATCACGAGGGAGAAGTGAACAAACATAAATTTTGCTTCATCTATAGTTGACTGCGGAGATGCATATCCAACTCAGATACAGACATGTTGATACAAGTTGTATAACAAAAAATACACGAGACACAAAATGAAAGGCCAACCATTGGGTTTGATGATACAGTAGGAATTTGTTTCCAGTGGCAAAACTAACATGGCAATAGTTTTTATACACTGATGAATAACATTAAAATGAGGACAGGAGTCAGAAATGAAGTTAAGATGTAGTATAAGACAGCAAAATTCATATTCCAAGCCAAAAGCCCAGAAAGTACTAATAATGTAGTATGTGGTAACTGTTACAACAGGGGCAGATTGCATAAAACTATCCTCAACCTGTACTAATGGGGACAATACACCTTCAGGATATGGCAGAAACACACTTAACCTCCACAACAAAAACGAGGCTTGCCATTCTCTATACTTATAACTATTAGTGCAACTGCCTCTTCTCTACTAACTCTATCTTGCTTTAACCATCATCGCATGTTACCATAGGCTGGTTGGGAAAGTTCAACTTCCAACACTTTTGCTGTTTACAACGTGATTATAATTCATCATGAGACTCGGATTCAGCGGTTTCCTTTTCACTGCTTGGAGTTTCTGACACTCCACCTGCTTCACCATCTTGAGATGTTTTCTCAGAAGATGAATCTGTTGTACTGGATTTTTCACCATTGCTCTCAGACTCATTTTTCACAGTCTTCTCAACTTTTGGTTTTGGCTTGGGAATTCTATTGACACTAGCAACCTATGCATCATCATTAAATCAAGTAGCATTAGCAACTACATCGAAACACTATCACAGCAAACAGTAGACAATTTCGCAGACAACTTTGAAGTACCTCATCTTGAAGATTGTAAACTTTTTCAAACACTTCTTCGGATGTGAAGATTGGCTTGCTCAATAAAGAATTCCTAAGATATCGAATCAAAATGAACAAATCAGTCCTACCCACAATCATATCACAGCATCAAATGTAATAGAACCTCTCAAGGTTTTTAGGTTCCCAAGTTAGTCATTGAGCCATGATCAGACTTAACACCTATACAATCTAGCATGGGACTCAAGAGACAATCAGCCTAGGGAGCAGAAAACAAATTAAACATCTCAACATAGCCAGAGACAGATACTTACTTCTTCTGCTCAGCCTCTTTCTCATTCAACCATTTTTTCAACCTCTCAGCCTCATTAACCACCTACAAAATCCACAGGCATATTAATTGCAAGTCAATATAACAAATAAACAAATAACCTAAACAGGGGCATGGTTATGAATGTATTAGATGAGCTGTGGGACACCTTTTCTATTCTTTCCCTAGGAAGCCACGACTTCTCTTTCTCCCACTTGCTTATGATCTAAAGATGTTGCCATCAAAAAGAGGGGAAAAAAGTCAACCAAGATTACAAAATACTCAATAGCAGACACGGATAACATCAATGGGAAACTAAGGTAGGAAAAAACAGGATCAATACATATAACCCTTCACAAACAAACAATAACCCTTCTTCACAGTAAGCAGAAAAATATGCTACAACAGAGATATACAATAATTAGATAAAAAATATTAAACCTGTTCCAGCTCAGTGAGGTACTTGCGAGACAATTCCACTGCAGTAGGACGGGCAGTGAGCTCTTTGTATCTACAACAAAATAATCTTAACGTGAAATAAGGTTCGAAACAAAAATGAGAAAGTCTACGGCAACCGGAAGACAGACCTAAAGAATATAGGTTCACCAATAGCTTTAAGCTTATCCAAGCGTTCTTGAAATTCAGCGGCAGATGCATCTTCACCATCCATATACAGCCACTCTTGAACCTAAAACAACAATAGAGCTTAATAACCAATCAATAAATTTGCCTAATGGAATGACTGAAAAATAAAATGAGTATGAATAAAACGTAGAAAATCACACCTCTTCAAGCTTTTCTGAGAAGAACTGACGTTCTTGGGCAGATGAAACTTTTCCAAATTCCTCAGATTCAAGCTATAATAATAAAACATTCGTCAAAAAAGCAGAAAAGGCAAGTAAACAGCCACAGAGAAGACAGCTTATAACAGAAGTCAAATGCTGGAAAAATGAAACACTGCAGTGACATACGACACAATGATAAAAAAATTGATGGCTAAAGCTTCTTTTAATGTGGGAAGGTGTATATCATGACAACAGCAGATAAATCGCTTACTGATACAACAATATCTTATGAGCATCAATCGTCAAACCTTTTCCCGTGTACTGTATATGTAAGCTTCCAAATTGTTTTTCAACTCGGCAGTTTTCTTCCTTTCTTCATCTTTTTTGTCAAGTGATTCCAGTTTGCGCTGAGCACCAGAGAACGATTCTTTTGAAAGTGACATTGCTGGCCCTGTAGTCTTTTCTGTGATCTGCAATTAACACATGACAAAAAAATCAAACATACCTTAAGTATTAGAAGGATGAAAAAAACGACTTTTATATTCAAGATGGTTAAGAATACAAACCTTTAGTGGAACACGGAAAGTACGTTTCTTCAGTTTCTTTTCAGTGCTAAGATCTGTTGTACTGTTCTCTTTTGATGCATCATTGATCACATCATCCAAGAGGGATTTGTCACTGCTTTCGTCTGAAGCATTCTTAGAACCAGCTTCAAGTGTTATATTGGCAGAAGCAGAAGTTGAGTTGTCTGCTGTGAGATTCTTTTTAGGAACTTCCACCCACTCTGTTATTTCAATGACCGCATCTACACGATCCAACGACAGTGTTCCACTTCTACTGAGGGTGAAATGTAAATGCGCCTTAATTGGGGAGGAAAGGTTCCTTGAAGCATACCTAAAAGTAGAAAGTCATGCAACAGGTCACCTTTTGTATGGAACAACAGCACACTTGCAATCATACTCACAAAAATTTGAAAGAAGAAGAAAACCAAGGTCTCACTTTTCACTGGCCTCAGTAAGACCTGACACGGAATACTGAGCAAACGTTTGAGAAGCAGCACCAGGAGGCAGCAATTCTTCACTCTCATATGCAAGTGAGGCATCAAAATCTCTGTTTTGTATGATGGACCTAAACGTCTGGTATGCAGTAGCTAAAATTTAGCAAAGAATGCTAAAGAATTTTTCACCATCAAACTTTGGTCTACTTAATAGAGCTCATAAATCGAAATGATTTTTACCTTACTAGGAAGCTTCTTCATTCGGGGTACAATCAACTGTGTACTGCTCTCATCTTTCAAAAGATCAGGGCCATCTAGATTAAGCACAAATCCATATGAAGAACCGTCAACCATCCCTAACTTACGATTTAATTTAATTCCATCACTTAAATTTGCAGCATATAGTGAGGCGCCCAGGACAATAGCTTCATCAGCATCCAAATGCTTGTCCAGGTCTTTCCTACCAAGGAATTCCTGGAGCTTAGCCTGCAATACGTGATAAATGACGGATTTTGAAGCCTATACTCAAAAGTATGGAAAAAAAAGAAGTAATAATAGAAAATTATCAGTCTCAGCATTCATTCAATGAAAAGGTTTTAACTGTTCCCGCATGCATTCTTGGGAGACCATATCCCAATATCCTTTAGTTCTACTTTTGAGAAACTTCCAAATAATTATATTTTTTTAGCAGCTCTGAGCCTGAAATATTTAGAGATGAGCACATTCTATGAATTTTATGGACCCATTGCTTCCATTTTTGCTCAGAAAGTCTTAAATTACCAACCACGGGCTAAATTAAATAATACTACTTCTTTACTTGTCCTACAGTATTCTGAATTATAGACTTTTCCTTCTTGGCATATTGATGTTTATTCTGATAGCAATAAGCATCTATCAGAAATTAATATCCGTAGCAAATTCATCCAACATCTCAGTGCAAATATTCAAAAAGCAAAAGAGTAGTAATTATGTTCTCACCTTCTGCAGATACTTAAATGACCGTACTAGTTTATAAGAAACTGTAGCAAAACTTGCTCACGCTAGTTACTCATTCAAACTGGTGGACTCAAGATACTGACCTGCAATTTTGGCACCCGAGTGGCACCTCCAATCATCTCTACTGCATATATTTCATCAGTCTTCAAACCAGAATTGTCAATGACTTGTTTCAGGGGGGCAAGAGCCTTTTCCCAAATATCGCCACAAAGCTCTTCAAATTTCTCACGACTTATTGAGCTCCTGTGCAAGACAAATTCTTTATGAGTATAAAGCATGGGATTGCAAATTGCAACCACACAAAAAAAAGGGGGGGCGCGACTTGTTTCCCTCCTTTTTTTCCACTATTAGAGGCATTCAGTATTGAGAACACATAACAAATCTCAGAGAAGGGGAGCACTGGGAGAAGACAAAAATGCACATGCACTACCAAATGATCCACAAGTAACTTGCCTGAAATCGCGATCATCATAAAGGGATTCAACCGAAATGGGAGCCCCTGTGTTGGCACTAAGAATCTCTTTGGTCCTCTTAACCTGCTTTTTCAGTTTGGCCATGGCCTTGGGAGAAGTCCTGACATCAAAACCAGTTCCCAGCTGGTTATTGAACTCATCAGCAAAGTGCTCCACCAGCCTGAGTTCCATAGTCTGACCCCCAAGTTCCGCATCCCATCTAACATCCTTCACCTGCAGCACACCAAAAACATGATCCACACAAAACCCAATAAAAACACAATCACGGCAAAATGCACATGCAATCATAGCTACCTGGAACTGATTCACAGAGACAGTCTTTCCGTATTCCTTAGCATTGTAAGCAGAGAAGTACACAAGCGCAGCATAAGTACTGCTGGCCCCCATGTCATAAAAGATCACATGCCGGGACTCATTCGAAAAATCCTTGTCAATTCCATACTGCAGCGCCGCTGCCGAATGCTCATTCACCAGAGCCAACGCATTAATCCCGGCCAGCTCCGCCGCGTCCATCAGAGCCTTCCTCTCCGTCACCCCCATGTAAGGTGGCACAGTAACCACGCAGTCCTTCACCTTAACCTTGGCGTGATTCTCCGCCAGAATCTCCGCGAACTTAAGCAGCATGGCCACCATCTCCTCCACGGAGTACTTCTCGCCGCCCTCCGCCTCCACCACCGCCACGCCCCGCTCGGGATCGGGGGAAATTTGGTAGCTCAGGTAGGATGATTTCAAGACCCTGTCATTGGCGTGGGAGTAGGGCTTCCCTAGGAGCTCCCGGAGGTGAGAGTAGACTTTGTTAGGGTACCGCGCGAGGAGGTTGGAGGCTTCCTCGCCGATCAGCCGGGAGCCGGCGTGGAAGGAGACGAGGGAAGGAGTCTTCCGCTTCGACATTTCGTTGATGGCAACCGAAATCGGAGGTTGCCCGGGCTTCAGATTAACGACGGCCACCTTCAGCCATTCCGAGCCGAGATCTATGCTGCAAACCGCCGATTGGGCCGGTGCCGGGAGCAATAACAACAGCAACGACAGCAATAACACCAAGTGCGATGATCGGAGCGACATCGTATCCCTTTCTTTCGGAAAAGGAACCGATGGGTGGAGACTGAGATTTGAACTGCCGGAGGCACTCGGGGAAAGGAAAAACGATCTGAACAATTTCGCAGCGAATTTATATGGACGTGGAAAGTGGAGTGGAGAGTAATAATAGCGAATAGGAAACAGCCACGTCATTATTTGTCCACGTGTAGAGATTTGAAAGGCTCGCTGCGTTGGTCTTCGCGGTTGTCTCGTCGAACCTACTAGGCTACCTTCCCAATTTCAGTGGATTTTAATTGAACAAAGTGCATGTGATTGGTCGAAAGTGTAAATATGATCTTAAATATTTAGCTTATGTGTAAATATAACTTTTTTCGCTAGTTGGAGGCCGAAATACACTGAAAAGACCAATTTACCCCTGATAATTTTAGTTTTTAAAAAACTGCAAAAACCACAAATTATAAATTGACAATATTGCCCCTAAACCCTATTTTCATTCCTCCTTTTCTCCTTCTCTTTCTTTTCTCCTTTTTTTTCTCTAGATCCTCCGCGCCGTTCTTTCTTTCCAGGATCTTCTTCAAGCCCATCTCCGGCATCAAAGTTAATCACGAGGTTAAGGGCATTTTTGTCCTTCAAATTTTTGTATTAGGTTGAAAGAACATTTTGGTCATTTCCTGCCGGTCAATGGCAGGAAATGGCTAGTCAATGCCGAAATAATAACTTTAGTGTTATATTTGCACATATGTATTATAGTTAAGGTTATATTTGCACTAAAAAATAACTCAGGGTTATATTTGCACTTTCTCCAACGTATAGGGTTATATTTGCATATTACCCTTTTAAATTTGTTAGTAATAGTTTTATGGGCAAAATACTCATATAATCCTATGTTTTGGTGGTTTGTGTTAATATGACCCTGTGAAGCTGGAAAGTGATATTGCAACCCTGTCATTTGCATCAGAAGTGCCTATATAACCTTTTGGCGCTATTTCGGCATTGACTTTGTAATTTCTGGCATTGACCAAATACAAAAAGACTAAAATACCCTTAGTCATAAATATATAAATATAAAGACAATAATGCCCCTATATTTTTCTACTTCATCTTAAAAAATCATAGCCGCCTCTGCACCACCGTGCCAGCCGCTGCCCTGCCTCTGAATCTGCCGCTTCCACCACTTCCACCACCAAATCCTGCAATTATATCAGAAAAATTAAGCAACAAACTCAAAGAATCGCTCAAATGCTAATCGAATATGGCATAAGTCACTGCACCACCGCACCTAGCAGGTGCCTCTGCACCCCCGCCTCTACACCACCACACCCAACCTCTGAACCACCGCACCGCACCGCACCCATCGACACCAAGACAATTCCTACTCTTCTTCTTCTTCATCCCCTCATCTCCAAAGCAACTGATGTTCCGCCGTTCTACCGCTTCTTCTCCACTGTCTCACTTTTATTCTTTATCATCTCCTCATCTCCAAAGCAACTGATGCTCTGTCACCTTCTGCAACACACAGAGCCCGCCATAATCGCCGCCACTGGCTCCGGCACCGTCCCTGCCATCGCCACCTCCGTCAGCGGCACCATAACCGCCCCCACGATCTCCGTCGAACCAAACCTAAAATGTCTTCGTCCCACTGCTGTAGTCATTGCCACCATGAGAGTAGAGTTCGGTTCACCGAATCCTGCTCCTCCATCGCTCGTCAGCACCGATTCGATCCTCCAGCTCCGCCCAACACCAGATCCGCTCAACAAAGATTGAACAACCTACCAATGGATGACACCGCTCGTCCCCCCTGATCCGCCCTGCCCAGGCTTCTGAATCCGCTCCTCCACCGCTCGTATGGGGAAGATTTGTCGAGGCGATGGGGAGATGAGAGAAAGGTTAGGAGGGATCATTTTGATGATGAAGAACTCGTTAGGAATTAGTTTGAGGAGCCTAGGGGTAGGCGGAAAAATATGACAAGGATTTAGGGTTTTGAGGGGGCAATATAGTCTTTTCCAAGTTTTTGAATTTTTATTTTTTAAAAATAAGGGTAAAATAGTCAATTCGCAAAATTCCGATAAAATTCAGACCTCCAGGGTTATATTAGCACCTTCAAGCAAAACATAGGGTTATAATAGCACTTTAAAACTTTACAGGGTCATATTTACACTTTTGACCAAAACATAAGGTTATATGAGCACTTAAATTTAGTTTTATTTTAGGATTTTTCAAGTTCTTGTGATTTTTGTTTCACAATACGTTTTCACTAAAAGAGTAATGTGATACACTTTTTTATTTTGATTTGTTTACTAATAATAACATATTCTAATTATAGCAAAACATGGACTTTTTTTTTTATTTACAATTTAAAATTTAAATGTTTGTTTAGTTTGATTAATTAAAAATTAATGTAGTTTTATGATCACTTTTTTCATAATTTATATTTTAAATTTTATTTTATTCAATTTAATCCAGGTTAGATCGGTAAAATAATAAAACCATACGTTAGTTTTTATTTTCTTCACTATGTATTGGAACTTGCATAAACTATAGTTTCAAAAATATAGGTGATAATTTTGTAAATAGTGGAAGTTTGAAATATCGCGTCCCTCTTTCAAGATTAGATAGGATAAGAGAAAGGTAAAACTCATGCATAACATACTTAAGTACTCCCTCTGCCTCAACTATTTCTGTAATTTAACTATTATTTTAGTTAAAATTGCTTAACTTTAACCTCAAATTTAAATCGATAAATAATTTAGGATATTGTCATATATGATCTTATTATATTCGTAATAGAATGAATTTTTAAAATATCAACTTTCTATAACTTGTATTTATACATAATCATAGATATCAATGATCAAACTTTTTTTGATTCAACTGATGAAAGTCAACTTGTGCATAATTGGCTGGGGCGGAGGAAGTAGCATTTCATGTTAGTTTATTTGATTTTTTTATGCTTGTATTAGTTGCATGATAATCATGAACTATAAAATGGAAAAAGTAGTCGAGTTATACTTCTTTGGTTTTATGTTGAGTTAGTGACAAAGTGTGTTATATGGCGTTTTTATAAGTAAAATTGATTTGTTTTAAAAGTTTTGGGAGATGAGCAAACATTGCGCACTTGTATTGTTCAAAGTGTCCCTATGAATCAATAGCATTAATCTGCACCACGCATGCCTATGGGCTGTTGAGTGTCGTCCGCTTAACCGCTGTCGTCCCCCTTTTGCGCCCGCATTGTGTTGTGCACGATGTCAAAACTGTTCGTGCCTAACACCCGTCCATGCAGCGCCTGGTTGTCCGCCAGACCTGAACACTTAGTACTGAGTCATAGCCTAAAAAGACATGTCCCTAGATCCTAATAACATATATATATATATATATATATATATATATATATATATTTTTATCTTTTGCTTATAGATTACTTATATAATTAGCTTAGCTCAATTCTTTCCAAAGAGGTCTAGGCATCACGTGCCTCTATTTTCTTTGATCTCCTTTTGTTCTTATAGCTATCACATCGAACTACTTTAAAGATAAGCGGTAGCCGTTGCAATCTTGTACAACTAAACCACACGATTAACCCAATAGGGTGATTCGTGACACAACAAATAATTTTGGGGGGAAGATATGGTCATTTATAGATAATAATAGTTTATTATTAATATACATATATATATATATATATATATAATCAAATTAACGGATATATAGCAGGTCTAATGGGATGAGTAAAAAATAAGGCTTAAGTGAACTAATATTTATGCCCTGCCTGCTGCACAAGACGAGTGCTATTTTCACTGTTATCTTCATTCCCATCTTAATCCTATGTTGGTGTGTGGAGCATGCTCCAAGATATGAACATGGGTCGGGATTAATAAGATCCAAATCCGACGATAAGTAATATAGTTAGACTTGAACCGAATCTTTGGATACATACGATTTAAAAATCTCATAACCATACCCAACTCCGATGGGTCTAAAACGGCTCTAATATTCTTATATATTCATTAAATTGTGGATGCAGATCTTAATATTTCAGACCATGATCTAAATTGATTTTTTATTATCTAGATCCAGACCCGATGGATCGAGGATAACCGAACCTACACCCAACCTAATGTGTTTGGGCCTAATGGGTTTTGGCCGGAAGTATTATGTTCGTAGGAGGCTTATGCCATTCAACGTGGGTTACCAATGAATTTGAAAAAAAGAGAGTAAAAGCAATGGCCAATCTACGGCTTGGCATTTGCCACGTGTTCTTGATTTCAGCATCCCAATATACGGGGACTGTAGGGAAAATAATAAAAATCAGAAATGAGCTCCGGTTAGGGTTTACAACTGGTTTCTCCCTTGCCCAAAACCCCCTCGCTCCTCCATTCACCTCAATCATTCAAGTTCTTCATTTCAGCTCCCGGGCTGCCACAAAGGGCTTTTGTTGCATTAGCAAGCTTATATATGCTGCTGTAAGTTTCATTTTCTGCCCTTTTGTTGCTTCTCTCAATAAAGCTCATTCATTTATACCCAAAGACTGTTGCTTTAGTACAAAGATTGAATAATTTGGTCGTTTTAGAGATTAAAGGCTAAGACTTTAGGGGGAAGTAGGTGATATGGGGAAATCCGGTGGTAGGAAAAAGAAGGGCTCAGCTAACCAATCCCAAAATCAAGCCCCCGGTGGGGAAAATCACGCACCTGTTGTTGTTAATGGGGGTCTTGATTCGAACCCTTCTTCAATTTTCTTGAGAAGAGCCCATGAGCTTAAAGAGGAGGGGAATAAAAGGTTCACTGCCAAGGATTATACCGGGGCTCTTCATGAATACGATGCTGCCCTTAAGCTTATCCCCAAAACCCACCCGGAAAGAGCTGTCTTTCACAGTAACAGAGCTGCCTGTTTGATGCAAATGAAGCCTATAGATTATGACACCGTGATATCGGAGTGCAGTCTGGCTATTCAGGTTCAGCCTGGATTCGTGCGGGCTCTTCTGCGGAGGGCCCGCGCCTACGAGGCCCTAGGGAAGCATGACATGGCTATGCAGGATGTGCAGGTGTTGTTGAGTGCTGATCCCACCCACAGGGATGCTTTGGAAATTGCTGGGCGGTTGAGGATGGCCATTGCTGCTCCCCGCCACGATGCTCAACAGGACCTCCAGAGTCGCCCTTCGCCTGCTGCTCTTGGTGCTTCTGCGGTTCGCGGGGCTCCCATTGGTGGCCTCGGCCCCTGCTTGCCTGCCCGCACACCTGTATCGAAGAAGGCTCCGCCTCCGCCAATGGGAGGATCTTCTGTGTCTGTTAACCATAAAACAGATAAGGCTAGTGCAGCCCTGCCCACTGAGAATGGTGTAGAAGGAAAACCTCTGCTGCCAAGAGTTGTTTTGAAGCCTTCTTATGGTTCTTCCAAACCTAGCACTCAATCAGCTAAAGATGGAGTCAATGGCGCAAGGCCTGTGTCCTTGACTCCTGCGGTGAAATCAGCAGCGGCTGTGATTCGGTGGAGACCGTTGAAGCTTGTTTATGGTCACGATATAAGGCTTGCACAAATGCCAGTGAGTTGCAACTTCAGACTGTTGAGGGATATTGTAGGGAAGCGATTCCCTATGTCAAAGTCTGTTCTGATTAAGTACAAAGATAATGACGATGATTTAGTAACTATTACTAGCACGGATGAGCTCCGATTGGCAGAGTCCTCTCTTGATAGTCTCGGTCCAAAAGACCCTGAGAGTGAAGATGCAGTTGGTATGTTGAGGTTGCATGTTGTTGAGGTGAATCCTGAACAAGAACCACCTTTGCCAGAAGAGGAAGGGGAGAAACCTCTAGAATGTGAGGAGACTAAAGCAGATGAGCCTGCATCGGATTCTTCACTAGGCGAGCCTGTGGTGGAAGCTGTGGAGAATGAAGAAAAAAAGACTGAAAAAGAAGCCTCAAAGGAGAAAATTGGAACTACTGAGGATCCAGAGTGCAAGGAAGTGGAGATGGACGATTGGCTGTTTGAGTTCGCTCAGTTGTTCCGTACGCATGTCGGGATTGATCCGGATGCCCACATTGATCTTCATGAAATGGGAATGGAGTTATGTTCTGAAGCTCTTGAGGAGACCGTGACTAGTGAAGATGCTCAAATGCTTTTCGATAAGGCTGCTTTGAAGTTCCAGGAAGTTGCTGCCCTTGCTTTCTTCAACTGGGGTAATGTCCATATGTGTGCAGCAAGGAAAAGGATTCCGATTGATGATGCCGCTTCTAAGGACTTCATGGCTTCACAACTTCAAGCTGCTTATGAATGGGTTAGGGAAAAGTATTCCCTGGCCAAAGGGAAATATGAGGAGGCACTCTGCATCAAACCCGACTTCTATGAAGGTCTACTTGCTCTTGGTCAGCAGCAATTTGAAATGGCAAAGCTCCACTGGTCATTTGTTTTAGCCAAAAAGGAGGACTTGTCCAAATGGGATTCTACAGAGACGCTGCAACTCTTTGACAGTGCAGAGGAAAAAATGAAAGCTGCAACAGAAATGTGGGAGAAGCTTGAGGAGCAAAGAGCAATTTCCCTAAAGGACCCTAATGCGAGTAAGAAGGAAGAGTTCTTGAAACGGCGGAAGAAGCCAGGGAGTGGAGCGGAAAATGAGAATGCATCTGCTAGTGGTCATGGAGAACTTTCTGCTGAAGAAGCAAATGAACAAGCTGCAGTGATGAGGTCCCAGATACATCTCTTCTGGGGTAATATGCTTTTTGAACGCTCCCAAGTTGAGTATAAGTTGGGTTTGTCTGGCTGGAAGAAGGATTTGGACACTGCTGTTGAGAGATTCAAGCTTGCTGGAGCTTCAGAAACTGACATTGCGACGGTACTGAAGAATCATTGCTCCAATGAAGAGGCTACAAAGGGAGAGCAGGAGAAAAAGGTTGAAGATCAGTCTGCAGGAGAGGGCTCTAACACAGAAGAAGATGGACCTAAGGTCAGTGAAATTGCTAAGGCGTGATGATTAGTTGGATAAAAGGACAGTATGATATTTCTAAGGGCTGCTTCAGTCAGTTTGTGCTTTCTTCATCATCGTCAAAGTTGTCTGGACACGACCATGACCTGATGCACTTGCCGCAGGATGCTCAAACAGGGAAGGTGTCGCCTTTTTCTTCATTTCAGAGTGGCCACTACATTTTTTCAACAGGTTGTTTAGTTTTTAGTTGAGTAGTGGTAGGGATTGATTTAGCATATTCTAATAATAGTTTTGGAGTTCCCGCTGATGCGAATGTCAGATTCTTAAGAGTCTCCCTGAAGGTGTGACTCATGGATATTCCTTGATCTTGAACAATTTTGAATGACATAGTCACATAAGGCATGCCGCAGCAGGATCAATGCATTTGCTCTCTGTCTTTGGGTTTTTGGTTTTACATTTCTCGAGGAAATTGTATTGCTGATGTTGTTGAGTTTGAAGGCTGTAATGTGTACTGTGATTTACTGACGTACTCGGGAATCCATGCTCTTTTAGTTGCTGATTTTCGGTATGACCACAATGAGATGTGTGGTCTGCTGTAGAATAAATCTGCATCATATCTGTGAACTGGCTGCTCATCTTGAGGGCATTTTACTCTGTAGAGATTCTTAGGTTGAAGTTGCTGCTGCAAGTTGGATTTTATATTATCAGAGCATATTGGAATAGGAATCTCCTTTGAATCGCAAGTGTGCTTTTCAGTAGTCATGTTTTTCCTTGCTTCAAACGGTGTCCGGAGTTTTGGAACAAGCTGTTGCATGAATCTCTATAATCAGAACACAGGGGCAAGACAGGCTACTGTGTATCACTAGCTAATAAGTATGATTCTATATCACTAGCTAATAAGTTTGTTGGAGATGGTTTGGGTGGCTATTTCATTTTATTTTGTTAAAGCTGTAAAATTTTATTTTATTCCACCTTCCTAACCTGCGCAGCTCAATTTTGTTGTCGTTACTGCACACGCACTCTGATTTTGTATTCATTCATGTCATCATTGTAAAAAAAGGCACTCTGAAGCACCCGTGAATCGCATGTCGTTTACAAAACGCGCTCGACATTTTCTGTTCCCAAAACTCAATCATTCCTCTCCCGTTGTGATTCTCTCTCCTGTTTTGGCGGTTTGAATACAGTGTAGTGACTTAAAATGGGGAAAATATCTGCCGCCAAAAGAGCTAGAAATTGGAATGATTGAGATGCACACCAGATAATAATGAAATTATATGCCTTAAATTGCCAGCCTCTGGCATCAACATCAAGAGGAAAAAGATGAAATGAAGCGAGTGGCCTCCATTCCGCATCTTATCCCTTAGGTATATATCCCATCCCATCCGGACAACTAACATGCCCAACGCTCCCAACTCAGATCAAGTGGATGCAAACTGGGCCTCACCAAATGCTCCATCCCTCTCACACTTTTTAATTATTATTTCCGCTACATCGACATGCTTCTCATTTTGACCGGTTACTCCACTTATGGCATAATTAATGCAACATTAATCCATTCCCGAATTCAATTCTCTCCGCTCGTTTCATCCCTTTCTTAGCCTATGTGCATGACATCGAAGCGTCGATGAAACAAAATACAAGGGAGCAATACTCCTCCCCTGCTACATAAAATAAAACCTCAAGACTATGGCACAGCATAAGTAGTATGGTGATGTGCAGGTTTATTGAAGTGAAATAGGTTAATCTGAGTCTCAGCTAATAAGCCCCTGGATTATTGGTCAGAGGCAGTGCATGCAATGATTGACAGCTTCAGAGTTGGGTCGGGGCAATCCCCCCACCCATCCATCATCACCATCTTCTTCCCTCACTGATTGCTCCCAGGTGGTGCTAACGTGGGACCATTTCCCGCTGCTTTTGGACCGAAGCCCAATGCTGCACTTACCTAATCCACCACAGAAATGCAACTTGTTATGGCTTTGTTCTGAATTCATGTCTTGCCTATCTACAAGCACGAGGGCAAACCTGGGATGCTCTCTGCATCGCATGGAACTGCATGTAGTTCGCAAACTGCTGGGGGTTTTGCACCATACCGTTCCCCTGACAAACTGCATTCGGCATCCTCGGTGCCTGCTGTTGCTGCTGAAGAGGCAGCCTTGCAAAGTGCATGGGGTTTTGGTGAGGAGGCAGTGGGATTTGGCCCATTCCCATGCCCATACCTGCCAATCTAGACATGTAATGCTGCACACCTGGGAACATAAATGGCGCTGCTGCCATCCCACTCCCCATCCACATCATCTGCAGCTGCTGCTGCAGTGACTTCATGTACTCTATTGCCTCATCCAGCATTGATGCTTTGTCTGTCTGCCAAACACCAGCAAAACCAAACATTTACCAAGCTTTCCACGCCTGTTTTTGTTATAGAGACAGGGCTCTTCATGTTTTAGTCTTACCTTGTTGGAATGAGGGAGGAGCTCTTGCAGAATCCTCATCTTCTCATTGATTCTGTCCCTCCTCCTCTGCATCAGCAAATTCACCTTCATCACCGGCGCCTCACATAACATGCAACGCATTTAGTACTGATACACGATACGTACCCTTTCGGAGAGATTATGCACTTCAGCAGCACGGCTCTTGCGCGATTTCAAGCCCGCTTTCTTTCTTGGAGCAGATTCCAGCTCAGCATCCTAATGAATTAGTAATGCAACATACATAAATAATCTGTCTTGAAAGGCAAAACAGGTTTCCCAAGTATTGGGCTACAGCTTACTTCACTTTGGCCTTCTGAATCCTCTGCAACATCCCTGCTTTTCCTTTTGTGTGAATTTGATGTTGTTCTTCCAAAGCTACTCTGAGATCCACCCGAAGAAGACGACGTGATCAATGTCTGAATCTTTCTACTCTGCAGAGAGCTCTTTTTCCCAACATCGCTATGCTTAGTCTTATTAGCAACAACAGCAATCCCGGAACTTGACACCGGGCTAGCATCCACAGCGTCGAACACACCTTGATTGCTTCCACAATGGCTGGAGGCCACAGCCTCCCTTGTCCTGACATTGCAACATCCCCTGTTTAAAGATCGAAAACAGTTGTGATCAGCCTGCTTGCTCACAACGGCCTCGGAAGGAACCACATCCTGGTGTGATCGATGATCAAACGTGTCGAATCTTGGAGGAGGAGGATGATTAATGGAGGGCAAGTTAGAGCACCTATGGGCTTCTTCATCCAGTGGGAATTCAGAGAAGAAGTCCTTGTCGAAGCAAGGATCATCGATCCACGAAACTGCTGCGGTTTCTTGAATCATATGATCAGTGGGTGGATGAGTTTGAGGTTGAGCATTCAAGACCACATGTCCATTCTCCCAACACAGCTCCATCAGATCACTGTTCATTCTGAGATAAAAAACACAACTTTCTGTAAGTATCTTTTCTGCAACATGCATAACATATGGAAATGGGAATTGCATACCCAAAAGGCTTGTTCTTTTGAGGCATGAGGGCAGGTGTTTCATTCCCAATATTCCAATCAGGCAGGCTGAAATTCATAGCTACTTTTCTGCTCCAGAAAGAAAAGGAAAAAAGGGACATTAATTAACAAGTTAAGGACACAACAAAAAGAAATCTTAAACTCAATCATCATGCTGTCCTATAATAAAGAATTAAGAAAGGTATTAGTTTAAGTAAGTCAAACATTAGCACTGCAGACATGGCTTAACCATTCCATATTAGGAAATAATAACTGAAATGGCTCCAACACCAACGCTTACCCCTCAACCAAACTTTCCTAAACAAGAAGGGTTCTACTACTATTATAGTAAGAACAGCAACAGCAACAGCAAATCTTTTTTCACAGGAGATTAGATCTGTGGTTATTACTTCACCGAAAGAATACCAATCATTGCGTGAAAAGGGGGATTAGCAAATAAAGAATTTCAGTAATTGGCTTATATAAAAATGAGTACTTACATTATCTCTGGCCTCGAAATAGGAGGAGGAGGAGGAGGAGGAGGAGGAGGAGGAGGAGGATATGGTGAGGAAGAATAAAGGAAGAAGCAAGCTCAGCCTCAGGAATCAATATGAAGAATTACATGTGAAAACAGGCATTGGAAAAGGAACAAGAACCTGTCCTAGTCGTCTTAGTCTACTACTACTTGTTAGTTGCTAGCTACTCAATAGTATGTGTCAATGTCACTGTGACTGTGCCTTATTTACCGGTACCTTCCCATTGTTTTACCACTTGGTACAGTGCCAGAAATTCAACCCTCACCACTCGTTGTCCTCCGCAACTTTCTCAATAGTGTTATTCCTCTTGCTCCACTTTGAGAGTCACAACTCTCCTTTTTTCTTACTAATATAGCATTACATTTCTCAAAAACTAACCTGCTTGCTCCCCGTCCCATCTCAAACTGCATACTTACTATTTGATACTATTCTCTATCAAATTTTAACTGCATATTTAAGTAGATATATGAGCAACAATATATCGCATTTGATATTGTTGAATTCGTCATAACAAGTAGTTTCTCAAGAGTAGATTTTTGTTTGCCGTTAACAAACTTTTTGATGAGCGTGAAAAAGATTGTGCGCGGAACAGTATTGCTCATGCCACTTTGATACATGCAAAAAGAATAGGACTTCCTTTTCGGGGTGGACCTGCAGAATTTAAGCTGGCTGCGCAAGGGGACATTTATTTTAGGATTGAGTATCTAGCTGGCCGTGGCTGACTTCGAAGATAGGAAACTGATCCAAATCTAATACTTCCACCCTGCTCTGCCACGTGGACAAATACTTGCCGACTCACTATTTCTCCAAAATTAAAACCAAAACTACTTTCCTCAAATTAGTTATTCTCCTCAGATCAATTGTAATAACTGCCCTGCCCTACACTGTGTTACTGGACCACTTGCCCCATGCCATGCATTGCAAAATTGACTTGGTCCTCTAATTCAATTTATCGCCGACACATATTATATGCCATCTTTTTTGCTACATTCGTTGCATATCAAAAGTAAGTGTCGGGAAATTGCTTTACAGAGATATCATAGTTTTTCAACAGGGAAGCCTATCACAGGTTTTACTTCCGACCCTAAAGATCGAAGTTCCTCCACCTGGTCCTCGCTCAGTGTCCACCCAAGTGCACCTCCGAATTCTTGAGCCTGCTCTGGATTTTTCGCTCCTGGTATCGGAACGACGTTGCCTTGAGCTATCAACCAGTTCAGGACAACCTGTGCATGTCAAACAAAATTACTCCACTCTCTCTTTGAACACGATCAACTTTCCGGTTAATTAAAGACTTCATTTTAGAACCTGAGTCGGTGTTTTGCCGTAGCTCTCCCCTAGCTCCTTGACTCTGCTTATCAAAGGCTTTATCTGCACCATGCATACCAACAATTCACTTGCTGTACCACATCAATTCTACAATATTCATGAAATGAATGGTGTTATTTAGCCTTGGCCTTACTTTTGTTAAGAATTCAGGAGTGTAAATCCTTCCTCTTGGACCAGATGGTGGATTCTCTGGAGTGTACTTCCCGGTCAGGATTCCTGCAATGACAGGATTAACAACCTTAAATCTTACAGGTATATACATACAAAGTAGTCACACGTTGGTTGATCGATCCATCACCTTGAGCAATAGGGGAGTAGGCAATGAGTGTAATCCCAAGTTCATCGCAGGCTGCCTTAACGCCGTTTTCCTCTGGCGCCCTGTATATCAGGCTGTAGTTCACTTGGTTGGATGCCAACGGGATGCCTCTCTTCTCAAGCTGTTCATGTGCCTGCCGGAGCCGCTTTTCTGATCAACAAACTGAAATCAGACACATATATCCATCTCGTGAATCCAAGTGTACTAATTAGTTTATATATTAGTATCTGCACCAGAGTAATTAGATACTCCAACAGCCCTGACTAGGCCTTGCTCCACAGCATCTCCAAGGCCATCAATGTAACCTGAAAAAATGATCATCGTGATTCTGCTACCTCAGTGTCATGCAGTAAACAAAAGATTTGCTTCCGAACCTTCATTTCCCCATATCCCAGGCCTGAAAATCCATACATATTACTACAGCATATTAGCATTAGGAATCATACATTCGACTTGTCGTTTGTTGTAACATAATCATACTGACCAGTGGAGCTGATAGAGTTCAACCGATGACAGTTCAAGTCGGGCTAGGGAATCCTTAAGAGCAGCGAGAACGCTCTGGCGACCAAGCCTCCATGGCAAAGCTGCAAACTTGGTTGCAACTGCAATATCCACTTCTGGGTCCCTCTCTTTCCTTTCCTTTATAAACCTTGTAATGTTCAGATTGTACACTGGCTTTAGGACACTCTTTAATTAAGGATTCATGAAATAAGCACCGCCAAGAAAATAACAACTTGAATACAATAAGGGAGTAACCTTCCTAGTAAAGTTTCAGAGTTGATTGCACCAAGAGAGAACTGCAGGTAATCAGAACAGGGTAGAGAGTTGCATTAGGTACAGAAAACAGAAAAAAAAAACATGGCTGTTTATGACACCAAATAATCAAGAAATGGGACTCACAGGAGAGCCATAGACTTCAGCAGTATCAAACCATGTAATACCGCAATCAATGCTTTTATCAAACGCTCCCTTTGCAGCTTTCATCATCCTGTCTGCAGTGTGGATAAATTGATCTCTTGCCCAACTCAAGATTATAGTAAAGAAAGCAGCAAAAATAGCAACCAAATATAATGTGGTTTTCGAACAGAAACATATTTTATTACCTCAAGTGGTCAGACAGATTAGAGACTCAAAGGGATGTTTCTCACATCGAAACAGCCACCTCCAAATCTCACCCCCTTTCACCATAGCTGAAGTGGAAGAACACATCTCCCAAGTTTCCTTAATCTACTTAGATATCTCACATACTGAAGGGTTACATATTCTAACTCTCCCACCATTTTACGAGTTCAAATTCAATTCTTGTTATTTAACTCTTGAGTTTCTTTCCATAACTCTGATTATATTCGGGATTTCCATAACCCTAATTATATCTGGGGTTTGAAGAGTTATCTCAACAATTGGTCCCACTGCTCAAATAAGATTCAAAACAATAGTAACATGCAGTGTCACAAACACACACACGGATGAAATTTCATGGGCAGAAGATAAGGGGGGGAGAGAGAGAAATTACCGTCCCATTTGAAGTCGTTCCAGTAACTGGTGTCGCCCCATGACCAGGCACCAATTCCAAGCTTAGTAACCTCCAAATCAGAACCGCCCAACTTGAGCTTATCGCTGCTTTTCTCTAATGGTGCTGAAACTGCCTTCACTCTCACGTCCGCTTCGGCTTTCCTCTGATGCCTGAAACCACCGTAAATCAAACCCCTACTCCCCACCAAATGTTGATGAACAAGGGCCATGTTTTACTGACCATAGTTTCTTATGTTCGGAATTTATATGTACGAGGGAGGAACAAGGCATGGTGTACGATATGTACACGTGTCCACTGTATATACGCAGCTGATATGTTTTTTTACTGGACCTGCACATTACACCTCATTCTGCTGCTCCCTCCGTCCGAACAAACGGCATACTTTCTACTTTTTATTATCCCCAATTAAATTACACCGAGTAAGAACTTGTCCAATTCAACCCATTTGACCGTAGATGGAAAGACAAAAATGCTCCTAGTCCTTTGCAAAATTACGGTTCCTAAACTTGGTTAATTAGGCTCCAAGGTCCACCCCGGGACGCGTGTCGCATCCTTGTGAAGCATTCTGACTCATTTGAAAATGGGGTAAGAAAATTACCTCACTTTTGCTCTTCTCAATCTTCATTACTGCTCTCTCAATGCTCTATTTGCCTTCTCAAATACTCCTGAACGCTTCATTTACATCTCACTGCTCTTTTTACTGTCCACAAAATCGCAGTCTCTCTCTCAACCCCCTCAAACCCTATCGTTTCACTTGTGTTTATCTCTGGTTTTTATGTTGCTTTCGATGCTCCTTTGTTAATTGATGCTCGATTTTTGGTTTTTATCACAACCTTTAGGGTTTCCAAACCAGGGTTTTCTCGAATTGTTTTTGGGGGTTTTGAAAATGAGCATGATTTCTGCTCTATTAGTGTCTATCACAATATTTTCTTGCCCCGATATGTGTTTCGCTCGTTCATTTGGTGTTTTGAACTCATTTCATTGGATCTTAAATTGTGGGTTCTGGATTCTTTGTGCGTTGTGTGTTCAAACTGTTGAAATATACACGAATCTTGAGTTTTGAAGTATAAAATCGGCTTCTTACGAAGATTTTCCGTGTTTTTGAATTGTTTTGACTTGAAAAACATGATTTTCTTGTGATTTTTGTTGGATATGTTGAAGCCTTTTGGCAGATATGAGACTGATATGCCCTTGTTTGTGGTGTTCTTCCTTTTTTGGTTCTTTCAATCCTAGATTTGTTGTGTTTTTGAGCTTTTTGACAAGAAATGCATGCTTAATTTGTGATTATTGGCGGATTTGTTGAACTTTGTTGCCAGATCTGTGACTGAAGTGCCCCTGTTCTTACTATTCTTCCTGTGTTGAGTTTTAAAATCATAGATCTGACTTCATTAGGGTTTCCTATGCTATTTTTTAATTTTTTAAAAAAAACATATGATAAAAAACTGCTTGCATGTAATGTATATGATACGAATTAGGTTTATTTATTTATATTTATTTATTAGGATTTTTAAAAGATAACACTATACTCTTTTTTCCACTGGATTTTTTAATGAGTTAGTGTGATCATTTATTTTATTTTAGAATAAAGCCCATTAATTCTGCCATGTTGGCCTTAGAAGAATTAATGTTTCGGTCATGCATTTATTTTAGTGTTTAGAATATTCAGTTCTGATTTGATTAGAATTAGATTTGGTAAGATTAAATAAGACAATATTCATTCAAGATTTATCTTGAAGAATATAGTCATTTCTTTTAGGTAGTCTAGTTAAATATGGTTTTAGCTTCTTAAAGCTGTCATAATCATTTTAGTTTCTTATTTGTATTTTTTTAAGACCATACCTATGTACTATAAATATGGGTGGTTTTCAACATTATTTTTACCTAACAACCTTTCATCAATCAAATATACAGCCTTTTGAGTTCATACTCTTTGCTTGCGAGCTATTCCATTGTTGCTTAACCCCGAGGGCTAGTTAAGTATCAATAAACCTTGTAATCTGATCCTGAGGGCTAGTTAGAGAACAAGTCGAAGTTAGGCGTACCCCGAGAGCTAGAGACCTGAATTTCGTGCGAGATAGTGCGGGTTTGCAGATCCCTTCACTAGATCAAAGATATTAATTCCACAAATCGTGAGTTTTCGCAAGGATATTCATATCATGTATATGTCCTTTTCTGATACTTTTCAATGCTCATTTATGAATAAATTGTGAAGCTCTGTTGGTTTCTTCAATTATGTTGTGGGATCTGTGACTTAAATGACCCCCTTCTCTATGTTCTAAGTTTCTTAATTCTGACCTTGTCATCTATTAGTGTTTTCTAACAATTGTATATGCCGATTCATGTTAGTCTGTTAGGTGTAAGCCCCCTTTCTTGTTTTTTTTTATTTCCTAATCATTAAGCTGTGACTATTTTTCTTCTACAAACACTGTTTTGTTACTCCCTTGAGCCTGTTTACATCTGAAACTCTAGCCACACCCGTTGCGTGAACTCTTACCTAATGGATCATAGTGATAGGTTCATGGCTGGGCAGGGTAAGTTTGCCCCTTGCCAACCCTTGAGTGAATTCAAATTTGACTCTCAGTTTGAATCGAGTTTTGATCTCACATTATTCACTAGGCTTGATGATATTGAATCAAAACCCAAACCCAGTAATGTTATCCCACCCATGTACCCTATCCTTTATACTGATTCAGTTGAATCTTGGGATACCCCTGTGGTCAAACATTTTATCCCTATACTTGAAGCTGTCCTCTACCACTCAGATTCAGATCTTGATCAGAAAAAATTCAGCCCCCCAATTCACATGAATCATAGCCCCACTAATTCTGATGAATCACAGCCCCCTATTTCTTATAAAACCCATCCCCATGATTCTTATGAAACCCAAACCCCTAATTCTGATGAATCTGATTTTGAATCTTGGTGTGATCCACATCCTCCAGTGTACTTAAAGGGTAATTAATTCCCTAAGTATCGTGAACCAGGTTTCTGGGAAATCGAGCTTGTCTATATCTTGGTAACTGGAGTGGATATGCGCATCATAGTGATTCTAATGCTAGAAAATAGTTTCATTACTCACAGGTTTGTATTTCATGTCCCATTTCAATTCTATTGTTACTTTGTAATTTAATATTAGTGAGTAGTTACTAACAATTTACCTTTTACTGCAGGTTTTCTTTTTACAACAACTACTTGGTTCTGTGTTTGTTTGTGATAGCCTGTGTGCTACTTGTCTGTGATAGCCGGTGTGCTACTTTTTATGCCGGGTAGTTGAATTTGTGTGTTTTTTTTGTTCAAATGTGCAACCACTTAGATTGAGACTCTGATTCAATTGAAACCTGGGTGGATGTTCTCCATTTTTCATCTGAATCTAATGCTGAACCTGAGTCAGGCAAGGCATGTTTCACATCAGGGGCAATAATGGAGCAGTAAAAGCGATGCATATGTATTTGTTTGTGGTTCTTATATGCAGCCATGCAGTGCTGTTAACCAAATTGCATAATCTTGGCTGGGCATATATTAATTGCATTTTATATGAGATATCATAGCTTGTGAAATTATTTGTGATGACATGTTTATGTGCTGGTTGAACCCATGATTAATGATGTAGCCGTGATGAATGATTAAAACATGCATCCATACCTATCAGTTATGAAACTGATCTGATCTTGGCGGGGCATGATGTGATTAAACCCAGCTTTGAAATTATTTGCCTACTTGACCCTGTATTAGTTGTTGTGCACCTGTGATAATATTGTTTGTTCACACTTAGGCAGCAACCGTGTTTGTTAAAAACACTTGAATGATAGCCTTGTAGTGTTTGTTGCCTTGTTATTACTGTGTGTATCATGCCATCCATTACATTCTGGTTTATGTTTGTTTGCCTCAGTTCTGAAATCTAAATTTTAAAAACACATTTTTTTCCAAATTTCATGCATACAGAAGGGAATTTAGCTCTCCCAGCTTTTACAAGGTTGCCCTATAAACACACCTTTACCAAAACTAACTGGTATGTGTACCCTAGACCTGAATCTAGAAGTGCAACCCTACAAAAGTACATATCCCTTGCATATCTAAACCAACTCCATACTAGTCAGCAGGTCTTGAATGTGCCTTGTTCTCCCAATGGCCACGTGTGTTCCAAACAACCCCTTACTAGCTCAGGGTCCACAATTAAATTGTGGGGTAGCATACCAAGCCTTCTTAGCCTGTCTTTTCCCATACGTGGCAGTTTAAACTCATTCCCACCTCTGCATTTCATGATTTCCATCATGACACATTGTAGACTTAGGAAAATCTTGTCAATAAGTCTAGGATCATATCTCTGAATGCATCATACACAACATCCAGTAACTCATCTAGGTTTTGACTAGAGTTTTGTTGTTGTAAACTTTGAATTGAGGCAAAAAAACTCCAAATCTAGGATGTTTAGATCGGGTGATTTTGATGGTTGGCACACTAACTGTATATTAACCCATGTGAGGTAGCTGTAGCTAAAAATTTAGGGCCATTTACAAATATGTGGATATGGGCATTATCTTGCTGTATGAAAATATTTTTGCTTACCCAAACTAGCCATTTTGCCTTGATTGATATGAGCTCATGAATCAGCTTGTGTCTTATGATATCTCTATGGGTGTGAGCATCATGGTTCCCCTAGGTCTATTTACAGTTGTGTACTTGGCTGCTACATAGAACACATATGGAAACACCCCTATTTTCCCATCAAACATTACATTACTCTCTAAGTCAAGTAATGGTTTTACACACAGCACATAAAAACATTAGTTTTGGAATGTAATGCTTGCTTTGAGTGATTCTATAGGGTTCAGGTTCATTGGGACCTAGAACATACCTTGTTGTTGCCTCTGTCAAGTAGAACCACTTTTCATCGATGTGTATGACATTTTCCATGGGCTTGAACTGCATGTTGCAGTCCAGTTTACTTAGGCACCATTCTAGCTTTGATTCTAGTTGTGGATGTACTACATTGGTGTGGATTTTGATCTCCTTGCTTGCTATATCCCTTTGTATGGTGCTTTTTCCAACATACATTTGTGTTGCTGTGCTCCGGAAGGTTCGCCGGTACCTTAGTGGTACTGCCATTAAGGCCTCCAGGTCGATTAGTTCTTGATTCTGCCACACCGCCCATGTCTTTTTAAATGGGCATTCACAACTTCTCCGTTTTGAAGCTGTTGCTTCACCCGCGCTCAGATTGTAGAGATGGTCCGCATTGAACATGACCATTTATGTGCTGCCTCGGCTCCCTGCTGCCGTTCAATTTGCCCATTCTTGATGTGTTGATGCTGGAAATGAGCTACGTCTTGCCTCTGATCATCTGTTAGGTTTGCCCCAACCATCACAACGTTGCTCGATGATGAAGAAGAAGTGAAGGAGGGATTAGTGTTTTTGTATCTAGCCAGTTCTTGAAGAACTGGCCAATTTTTTCTGAGAGTTTTTGTTTGATTTTTGGCTGATTTGGTTGGGTGCTGTAATAAATGCCCCCCTATTTATAGATTCGAGGGTGGAATTTTGAACTTTATGAACAGTAGCAACGAAATTGTAAATTTGGCTCCAAAAGTAAACTTCAGGAGCTAAAAGTTAACAAAATGGAGAGAATATTTACTGTTCCCTTCAGGGATTACCAGAAATTTAACCCAAGGCGAAAAGTAAATTTTCTGTGCAATCAGAGTATAATTTTCAGCTTTTCAAACTGAAAAATGTTATCTTTTTCACTGCTTTTTTTGCAGCCATTTTTCTCTCCCTTGCAATTTATTTTGGGATAGAGGGAGCATGTATTTTTATGGCAAAGTTAATGATGACTTCTTTGAGACACACACACTACAAGCCCCTTGTTTCTTTTTCTTGTGTGTTTTTAATTATAGAACACACAAGTTGTGATATGCATCCGTGTGGGAATTGAGTGCACAAAAGAAGAATCAACTTGATTGAACATGTACTCCCTCTCTTTATTTGTATTGCGTGTACATAGTTGGACGAATGAAATGTAGTTTAGAAATGAAAAAGCGTATGTTGAGTAGGTAAAATTGGAGTAATCACAAAAAGGCCTCATTCCCAAGTATGGAGACATTGCTTCCAGAAACAAATACCAGAAAAGGAGATTTGGAATCTGTTCTTCACCCAGCAATGAATACTGAGTCCAGCAATAAGGTGCGCAAATCTCCTTTGAGACACGACAACCAAGGACAGTCACACGTCTTGGCCAGTTGATAATTTGTAGTACTGCAATCCTCCGGGGAGATGGTTTCGTCTGACCAGTATCTTTTCCTCCTGTCTTCTTCACCATCCGACACTTTTCCGTATTTCAATTCTTCCAACGTCGGCCCAAGATCCTTCCGTTCTTACTTCATTTCTGCTGCACAATACAACAGGCCCTCTTTTCTCCATCCTTTTCCTCCTTTCTCTAACACCTAATTTTAGGATTGATTTACTGATTGAGCTAAGTGCCCATATAACCCTGTGATTTGGTAGAAAGTGTCGATGCGATCCTGTGAAGTTAGAAAGAGATGTACAGCGGCGCCATCTTTTTCCGGTGGCCTCTCCTTCTTTTCCCCTGCGATTTAGGGTTTGGTGATGGGACGATTTAGGGCAGCGGAGGAGGGTTTTGATGTCGGATCTGGGGGTGGAAGAGGAGCTGTTGTGGTGGGAATCGATGGTGGTGGTGAAGGTGGACGGATGGCTGTTGGGGTGGGAATTGATGGTGGTGGTGAGGGTGGACGGGGGGCTGTTGTGGTGGGAGTTGATGGTGGTGGTGTGGGTGAACGGGCGGCTGTGGCTGGTGGCGGATTTGAGTTGGAGCAGCGGTGGCGACACCAGAGGTGAGGTGGAGGTCGAAAACTCAGAAAACCAAACGTGCAGCTCCTGATCAGAATGGAGGACGAACTCCTGGGTTCTGGACTCCATTAACCTAGATTGAAGATCTCCATTTGCGGAGAATGGTTGGTGAACATTATTTCCATTATGTTATATTCCAGCACCCTCACCACCACCTAAATTGATGTGGCAACTCCATTCCTTAGCAACCATGCTTTGAACATCAATACTTTTGATCTATTTTGAGTGTTTTAGTAATGATTTTCGCAATATTCATGAAAAATAAAATTACAAAACAATATGTTTTCCAAATGGATCCCACTTAAAAATAAGGCTTAAAACTTGATAAAAATTACAAATGTGGATTTACTTTACTGAGTGGGGGATTTTGAGCTTATTGCAAGAGGACGCCTAGGACAGGTTTCACCACCGATGCTAAAGACCGAAGTTCCTCCACTTGGTCCTGACTCAGTGTCCAACCAAGGGCACCTCCAAATTCTTGAGCCTGTTCTGGATTCTTTGCTCCTGGTATCGGAACCACGTTGCCTTGTGAAACTAACCAATTCAGGACAACCTGTGAGCATCAAACAATATTAATGATTCTTCTTTCCTGTTAACCTGTGAAATTGATGATTTATGAACCTGAGTTGGCGTTTTGCTGTAGCTCTCCCCTATCTCCTTGATTCTTCTTATCAGAGGCATTATCTGCACCAATAACTCACTTATTTTACCACATCACTTCTTCAGTATGCATGAAATGAACAGTGCTGTTAGCCTTGGCCTCACTTTGCTTAAGAATTCAGGAGTGTAAACGCTTCCTCTTGGACCAGTTGGAGGATTCTCCGGAGTATACTTCCCAGTCAGCATTCCTGCAATAACAACATCAACAGCCTTAAATCTCATGGACATATTCATAAGAAGTAGCAGTCACACAGTCACCTTGAGCCATAGGAGAGTATGCAATGAGAGTAATCCCCAGTTCATCGCAGGCTGCCTTTACGCCGTTTTCCTCTGGCGCCCTGTATATCAGGCTGTAGTTCACTTGGTTCGACGCCAATGGGATGCCTCTCTTCTTAAGCTGTTCATGCGCCGCCCGGAGCTGCTTTTCTGATCAACAAACTGAAATCAGACGCATACATCCATCTCTCGAGCCTAAGTAACTAAATGAGTATATATGCACCAGTGTAGTTGGACACTCCAACAGCCTTGACCAGGCCTTGTTCCACAGCATCTCCAAGGCCATCAAGGTGCCCTGAAAAAATGACCATTTTCATCTTAATTCATCATTCTGCTACCTTAGAGTCATCCAGTAAGCAAAAGAATTGTGTCCCAACCTTCATTTCCCCACATCCCGGCCCTGAAATATCCACACAACATATCAGCAATGTGAGTCAAATCGTTCATTCCACCTGTTGATTGAATGTAACGCAATCATACTGACCAGTGGAGCTGATAGAGATCAACGGATGAGAGTTCGAGTCGGGCAAGGGACTTCTTAAGAGCAGAGACAACACTCCCGCGGCCAAGCCTCCATGGCAAAGGCGCAAACTTGGTCGCCACTGCGATTTCCGCTTCTGGATCACTTTCTTTCCTCTCCTTCACAAACCTAATCATTAAGGTTCAAATTGTACACCGACTTTAGGACGCCATTCAAGGATTCGTAAATGAGGAAAAGCCAGACACTGACCTTCCCAGCAGAGTTTCAGAGTTGATAGCACCAAGAGACAGCTGAGAGTAATCGGAAGAAGACAGAGGGTTGCATTAGGTACTGAAAACAGCAAAAACATGGGTGGTTTGGACAGAAAACTCACCGGAGAGCCATAGACTTCTGCAGTATCAAACCATGTAATGCCACAATCAATGCTCTTATCAAATGCTCCCTTTGCAGCTTTCATCTTCTTGTCTACACGCACATATTGGAGTCACATCATAAAATCAAACAGTTGGAACATATGTCCACTAACATAAACTCCGGCTCGGATATCATATTAAAGTCCCCACCTTGTATCATAAAAACAACTGATACTGCGATTAGATGTGCAGAGAGAACAGAGATGGATTAGGATTACCGTCCCATGCGGAGTCGTTCCAGTAACCGGAGTCGCCCCACGACCAAGCGCCGATTCCAAGCTTAGTAACCTCCAAGTCAGAGCTGCCCAACTTGAGCTTATCACTGCTTGGTGCTGGTGGCGAAACTGCCCTCACTGCTTTCCTCTGCTGATGATGATGTCTGAAGCCGCCATAAACCAAATGCTGATGAAGAAGAGCCATGTTTTGCTGATTCCGCTAAAGTTCCGACTCTTCTTTTGTGCAACCGGTAGCCACACAGTGATAGTTTACATGTGTTGGAACAATGATTGATGCGTACGAGGAACGAGACATGGTGTACAGTATCTACACGTAGCCATCTGATTGGACCTGCGTATTCCCCCTCATTCTCATATCTATTTAGCTCACTTCGGACTCACCTTCACCACCAATTAATAAAGTTACATACATGATACAACAATCCTTTTTCACCCGTAGTAAAAGGTGATTTTGATTACCAAACTGTTCTTAATTTAGATATACTATGCGCTTTTGATCATGTTTGAATGCGGACTCCATACATTAGCTAGGGCACTGTGAACCTTGTCGGGGAAAAATATAGTTTCCCTCTTTGTGTGATTAGGATGATAAATGAAAAATAAGCAAGACACCAAATTTGGTTACGCGGAAAACCCAAAACGGGAAAAACCGCGGGACTAGGTAGTCCAACTCTTCCACTATATGATTAAAGTGGGGTTACAATGTCTCACCCAAAATGTGGATGGATCACAAAGGTTTTCTCACACTATGGTGGATATCTATCAACTAGAGAGGATGGAGACTTCTCCCTACTAATCTCTCTTGAAGGATATCTAGAAGGAAAGGAAATGGTTTTTGGTTGGATGATCAAGTCCTCTCCAAGAGCACCCTATTTATAGATGAGCACTCAAGCTTTAGAATTCTCTTCTCCATCTCTCGAACTACCACAATTAATGCTTGGAGGCTTCTAGGAGGTATCTCTAGAATATGTTTCATAGTCTAGATACATCCCTCATACTAGAATCTTCTTCCAATTTTACCAAAGAAAAATTCTAGAATTAGGGAGGAATACCCGTAGAGTATTTCGTGCCTCTTCCAAAGCTTTACAAATAACCTCCTTGCTCCTTTTCTTCTTAAGTCAACTCCTCCCTTAAGTTGACTATAGGACACAACAGGGCTTTCTTTAGTTTTGTTCTACGTCCACAACCAATATTAATTAATACTTTATATCCTTTTCAACAATATATTAACTTGCATCATCACATATGACATTTATATATTTTATCCGGTCTTCTTCCTATGCTAAAATGTTGATCAAAATGGAGAGGGGTCAATTTTAATAGAACCAAGGAAACATATACTTTTTCTCAATGTTTAAGACTTTGAAGAATCATTCTAAGTCGTCTGTGATTAAAATGAACCAATGCAAGTTAATGGAGTGTGTGTATTTGTATCCAACATCACAATACAACTTGTTTATTTTTATATCCTTCACACACACAGATGGCATAATAATCATCTGGTTAAGTACATGATATTCCTCTTCTCTTCTAGTTGTGTTTCGGAAGCTTCATTTGATGGCGCAGTACCCGAATCACCCACCCGCATACCAGCCGCATTACCCGCCAACCTCTCCGACTTATCCACAGGCAACTCCATACTACCCGCCGCCGGCAACCTATCCGGCATCGCGGCCACGTGAACAGCAGCAACTAGCTGCAGGAAATTATTATCATCATCATGCGCATGCTACTCCGTATTACCCGCCAGCCTATCCGACTCATCCACAGGCACAGCAACAACCAGCCGGCAGTTATTATTCACACCACCACCATCATGCTGATCATGCAACTCCATACCAACCGCCGCCGCTATACTGTAACCCCCAGCCTCAGGGGTGGGCGGTGGTGGGGCCCCAGTACTGTGCCGGCTATGCCGTCGACCTTGTGATAGAGCGAAAGGTGTTGACTCTAACCGACGACTTTGAAGTTCGGGATGCGAACAAGAATGTGGTGTTCAAAGCCAAAGGCAAAATCCTCACCCTTCACGACAACCGCCTCATTTCCGATGCTTACGGCAAACCCCTCGTGACTCTTCGTCAAAAGGCACTTTCTCCTCATCTTTTTCAAGTTTTACCTTGCTAGGCAGATCATTATATATGTATATGTATATATATATATATGTTTGGAAATGGACATGATGAGGTTGAAGTTGCAGATACTAACGGCGCATAGCAGATGGGAAGTGTACAGAGGGGATAGTTCGAATCCGAGTGACTTGCTCTTCACTGCAAAAACCTCGTCTATGGTCCAGTTCAAGACCAAACTGAACGTCTACTTAGCGCACCGGACGTCCGAGGATGTCTGTGATTACAGGGTCAAAGCAAGTTGGAGAAAGGGATCCTGCGTCGTTTATGTCGGTCATTCCACCACCGTTGCTGCTCAAGTAAGAATAGAAATCTTTTTATAAAAAAATTACTTATTTTAAAATGTGTGAAAGATTGGGATTTTTTTTCTTTTAATAAAATCTTATCCTTTTAAAGTAAACATCTCCTCTTCAATCGCCTAACGGTCAGATCAATCATAAAAAATATCATATATTCCCCTAACTGTTAAGGGTCATATAATAATCACCTATGTTTTGAGGTATATTTTAGAATTTTTGAAATAAATGAAAGCAAATATCACTTTATTAGTTATACTCACACGTTTAGCTTACTCACACGTTTAGCTGATCTATAACGAGACTTTAAGTTAAAAGTGATGTAAGTTATAGGTTTTACCACATACAACATTATGAAGAGTAGTTCTTTTTCAAAAAGTAAAATAAAAGGTAAAAAGTATTAGTTGCAATATTTAAAAATTATTATGCAACGTGTAATAGTTATAAGATTTATAACCCGAATTATGCAATCCGGAAATTTTATCTTCATTTCTTCTAATTTGCACTTTATTGGTCTTTCCATGACTTATGGAAAGACAGTCTTTCAAGAGACGGGCTCTTAAGCTTAATCAATTTTAACTATACAGAAAATATAATTGCAGGTTAAACTGTGGAAGAAAAACTATATTTTTGGTAAATTATTTCTCCCATTATAAATTAGGTTTTAGAATGGAACTTTGTCCCACTAAAACTTGCTTATTTGCCTTTTGAAGTCAACTTTTGTAAATTTTGACCATAAAATTTAACAAATATATGTATTAGAAAAATACGTGTAAGATTTTGTTCGATTCATCTTAATATCTATTTGTTAAACATTAGTTTTTTATTCGAAATTATTATACGTAGTTAGATACGTATCAGACATTCTTGTACACATCTCTTTGTTTAATGGCTCATGCCTGATTTGTATAAATGAATTATTCAGATGCAAAAGCAAGATGGTGTGCAGAATTTTATTCTGGGGAAGGACAAGTTTGTGGTAAAAGTGAGCCCAAACATAGACCATGCATTCGTGGTGGCACTCGTTCTTATCCTCGAAGCCATTGTTAACGTCACCGATATTTCAACCCAACTTATCAAGTTTGCTGTTAATCCTCTTAATCTCATCCCTTCTTAGTTCCAATATTTACTGTCTTTCTCTTTTTCATTACAAGAAAGAACTCCGTTGCAGTTGGCCCTCTGAGCTCTTACATCAAAATTTCATTTTGAAAATAGTTCATCCGTCTTATCATAAGGTTATTATTTCTTTTTTTCATACAAATATTTATGTTTATTGATATAGCAAAAAATCAAATAGTTGGAACAAATATAAATAAAAATTAACAAAAAACAACAAAATAATATTATTTTCATATTATGCTTGCTATTTCTCTAAGCACATGAGGTTGGAGATGCTTCCGCTATTTTATTGTGTTGTTATAAATCCACTTCCATTTTGATTATCTTTCTCTTTTATTCATCCTCATTTATTTAATTGTAATATTTTGTCTTACTTTCCTTGAGTTCTACTCCACTCAATACCTCACCTTGTATCCTCCTTTTAACCTTGTCCCCAATTCAGCTCATATGTATTAGATTCAACTCAATAGAATTTTTATTTCACAAGTATTATACATCAGCTTAGCTTTCCACTACTTTTTTACTACTCTTTCAGTTACAGGGGAATCTACACACTTTCCTTTTATGGGTGTTCCAGACAAATCTGCACACTTTCCATTTAAGGAAACATTTAACATCTAAAAAGATATCTTCACCCTTAAACATCTTAAAATTTACAAAAATCCACCAAACATCATACTTCTCTTTTCTCTCTATTTCCCTCTTCCCCAAAACACAAAACTCCAGAACACGTCTCTGTGCCCGAAACCCTACGACCGGAGGCTGCCACCTTCAACTCTGGTGGCCTACGCCATCAACTCCAACAGCGGGGACTTCTCCAAAGGTGGCCTCCGAGTCATCAAAACGAAGGTGGAGACTTCTCCAAAGGTGGTTTCACGACTTCTCAAAAGGTGGCTTCGATGGCGTCGAAGGCAGAGACGCGCGACTGTCGGTGAAGAAGCCGTAGTGAGGTAGATGGAATCGGATTTAGGGTGAGGTAGATGGAATCGGGCTGAGGTAGATCGAATCAGGTTTGAGGTAGATTGAATCGGGTTGAGGTAGATTGAATCGGGTTTAGGGTGAGGTAGATTGAATCGGGTTGAGGTATATCGAATCGGGTTTAGCTGCGGCATGGTTGCAGAGAGATGAGGCATCGTGTTTTCAGATTCGACGTGGTTGTAGAGAGATGAGGCGCAGATCGGAGTACCGCAACGGGTAGAGGAAGGCGGAGATGAGGCGTCGCTGGAAGCGGAGATGAGGTGGCGGGTGTCGAAGATGAGTCTGGAGGATGGCAGCTGAAGGAAGACGGCGGAGGGAGTTGATGAGGAGACTGAAATTTAGGGTTATAAAAGGTTGGGTATAATAGTCTTTTTACCAGGGAAAAAATTTGCAGAGAGTTTTTCTCTCTCTGTGAATTTCCCCGAGACGGAAGGAGTATATTTAAATGTAATTTTATTTAGTTCAAATGAAGATGACTTTACTGTGTATTCATTCCACTTTGAAAAGAAGGGAACCTTGAAAAAGCACAACCAATTGAAGGCGTTTATGGACCGGTCCAATAGTACTGGTGTTGAACTACCGTGACTTACCTCTCACATAATAACTGTGATGTCGGCTGGTATCGGCTGCTGAGAGCGATCAGTGATCGCCAATTGAAGGCGTGTGCATTAGAGGTAGCTGGCTGCCCGCCTCCACCTCTTCAAAATTGCACATGTCCGCCGGTTCACACTCTGCTTTCACGGCCCCTCCTTTTCAACATTTTCTTTCTTTTTTCCACACCTCCGTGCTATCAAATTCAAAATTTATATTTTAATGTTCTAATACCACGTTTTTGTGTTTTGGCAGTGGAGCCCTCCATTTTTTTAATTTATGGTTTGGATTTATATAAAGAAAATGTGGGGGTGAAATCAAATGTTAAAAGTAAAAGGTATAATGAATGGATGCAATTAAACAAATTTTACTAAAAATAGAAAGAATATCAAATAAAAGAAAATACTCATATATATTAATTATGTCATAAATAATAAAACAGAGAAAATATTTATTTTCATAAGGTCTAGTTATTTCCCCTCCACCTAGTATGAGATATGTATAGTTCTTATAGTCACTAAACTCACAGTATGGAGTTGCAGATCAATCGGTCAAAATATTTGTTTCATTCAACCAAATTAACAAGTTTCGACATTAAAGTTCGTAAGGTATTTGTTTGGTTAATACCTTTTAATTATGGAGTCCGTATCTTGAAACACGGTCTGTCCATATTAAGGTTTAAAGTATAAATTAGAATAAATGAAAATAAAATTTTCAGCATGTATAAATAGGATTACAAACTTTATAACTAGTATACGTTGCATAATAATTTTTTAATATTGCAACTAAAATCTTTTACATTTTATTATTATAATTAAACTCCACCTATGGAAAAATCGAGACTTGTCCTTAATTATGACAGAATTCAATCATTTACTTTACTTTAATACCATTTATTCATTCCATTTCATATTAATCATTGTATCTTGTGATGAATTAGTAAAGGTGGTAAGACTCACAAGTCACAGCAAAACAATTGGCAATATATATGGTACAATATTATGTTGTCAGCATTAATCTAATATAATGAAATTTGAAAATTAAGAAGATAAATCTTAATGAGTGAGGTTGACACTATACGACTAGTACAAAACATGACTTGATGAGGACCACATCCCAAAGGGCAAATGAACCTCTTGGGATAGCTCGGCAGCCAAGGTATCCTCAATGTCCTAGTTATTCACGGAACGTGAGAAGAAGGTGCTTCCCAGGTCCAATTCAGATTTGACTCCCTTGTTTTCCCTGGAGTTACATTGTTATGAGATTTAAGTCTCTGTATACACTATGTTAGGCGTGAAGTCTCACTTTGTGTGAGTCATGTGGGAGTTTCATCCCACCTTTGTGTGAGACACAGGAGAGTCTCACCCTTTTGTGTAAGACAACTTGAACTTGAATAAAGTGTGGAACATCTTGAAAAAAAAATAGGCAAATGCAAACAAGAATACGTTAAACCTAATAATTAAAGAGAACCAAACGCTAGGGAAAACAAAATTCTTTTTATTAAGGTAATATAATATGAATTAGAATACTACATGTAATTGTAATTATATTATATTACATTTTCCTATCTTGTATAAGTATTTTATACCATTATATAATATATCCTAAGATCATGAATGCAAAAACACATTATTACCCTTATTTTCTACATGGTATCAAAAACTAAAATTCTGAAACCCTAAAAAAATATTCCGCTGCCTTTCCAAGCCACCGCCGTCGTCGTCAAACCGCGCATCGATCCACGCGATGCCCCACAGCCGCTGCCATTTTCTTCGTTCCGCGCTCACCGATCGCCACCGTCTTCGTCTGGCTGTGGTAATCCGTGCGCCGCCTCTCCTTATTCGATCGATCTGTGCGTTAAGCCACACACAGAGATCCCGAAGCTCACGCGCTGCCATGTTCCCGTCACGCGCCGTCGTGTTCCCGTCATGCGCCGCAGTGTTCCCATCACGCACCACCGCCGATCCAATCCGCTGCCGGTTGTTGCACCTGCTGTTGATCTGTACATGATTTTGCATGATGTCTGCTTCTAAAGAACGTGCTCATATTGATGCTGCACTTGAGGTTCCGAAGCTTCATGATATGATTGGTTATAATGTGATTGCGACTTTACTGAAGTAGTTGCAGTTGCAATCTGGCCCTCAGACTACTATACCTATTGGTCGTCTATCGACTGATCCTTACTTAATTGGCTTCGGCGATGGTCCAGGTCTGCAAATTATACCGAACATGCTGAAAGGTCAAGAAAACTACATTGAATGGTCAGACGCGATGTGCCACGCATTCCTTGCTAAGAGCAAGATTGGGTTCATTGATGGATCCATTACCAAACCCCAGGATGGCCATCCCGATGCTGCTGATTGGCCTGGGGTTAATGCTATTCTTGTCTGTTGGATCTTGCAAACCCTGGATCCGGTGTTGAGATATTCTACAAGCTCATTTTCCACCATTAAGGAACTGTGGGATGACCTAAAGGAGTTGAAGGAGAAAGCCAGTGCCGCTAGGAGGACGATGCCAGCCTCTCGGTCGATCATCGCAACCATGAACGGAGGATCCACCACGACTCTTCAACTCCCGCCGACATTCGTCGGTGCCTGGCCTAGTGGTGGCGACTTCCCCTGGTAGCGTCCAAACCTGGTCTGATTTTGGCACTACTCTGTCTAATGACCATTGATGCACGACCATGCATTTATTTAGTCAGTTCAATTCTCTTACTGATAATTGGTCAGGTAAGTCTACTTTGCATGGATACTTGATTCAGGAGCCTCATATCACATGACCGGTGACAAGGATTCTCTTACATATATTACTACTATTGTTGACACTATGAATGTTGTTCTGCATGGTGGCTTTATGTCATCTACTACCCAACATAGTTCTATTTACTTTGGTGTTGTCACTCTTACTCATGTGCTATATATACCTACTTTGCGGTGCAACTTATTATCATGCTCTAGATTGTTATCTGCCTTAAAATGCCTAGCTTTGTTTACTGAAAACTACTGCATTTTTACAGAAAATCAGTACAAGGAAAAGTGATTGGCGTGGGTGAACAGAAAGCGGGGGGGGGGGGGGTGTGTTTTGGCTTCGTCTTCTGGATACTCATGATCATCCTCCTGTCCCGTAGTCTTATCCGACAGTTGCTTCTGTATCTTCTTCTTATTTATGACATCAGTGTCTTGGGCATCATTCCTCTACTGTGTTGTCTTCTGCCTCTTCTATATATTTTAGCACTAATAAGACTTTGTTTCCCTTGCTCTATATGTTATAGAGCAAAACAGACTAGACATAGTTTTCCATTGAGTTCTACAAATGCTACTGCACTATTTCAATTAATATATTGTGATGTTTGGGGTCCTTATAGAACACCATCTTCTAGTGGTGCATTTTATTTTTTAACTATAGTTGATGATTATTCCCGAGCTGTTTGGGTTTATTTGTTAGTGGCTAAGTCAGAAGTAGCTTATAGATTTTTGGAATTTTGTGCCTTGATGAAAAACCAATAGGGCCGAACCGTACTGTGTGTTCGGGCTGATAACGAGACTGAATTTTTGCCTTTGAGATCTCATTTTGCTGCATCTGGGATCATTTTTTAGACATCTATGGTTGATACACCACAACATAATGGTCGAGTTGAAAGAAATCATCGTCATGTACTCAATGTGGCGCGTGCCTTACAATTTCAAGCATGTCTTCCAGTTGAATTTTGGGGAGAATGTGTTCTTAATGCTGCTTATCTGATTAACCAGACACCAGCAAAGCATCTCAATGGTCGTACTCCCTTTGAGTTGCTCTATGGGCATGCTCAAAATTACTCATCCTTAAGAGTTTTTGGATGCTTGTGTTTTATTGCTCATGTTCCCAGATATCGTGAAAAGTTTGCACGAAGAAGTCGACGTTGTTTGTTTCTTGGTTACCCTGTCGGAAAGAAAGGCTATCATTTTTTTGACCTAGAATCCCACATAATCTTTACCAGTTGGGTTGTAGATTTTTTTGAAGACCAGTTCCCGTATTCCATAACTCCGACATTGGCCTCATCAAAAGACCCCAGTGGTACCACCACCTCACCGCCGACCTTCTCATCGCAGCTGCCGAAGTCGCACAGCTTATTGTCTCTGGCAACCACCGACCCCATTCCTCCGGCCGCCACCGGTCACTCACCGCTGGCATCTGTCAGTTCTCCAATGTTGATCTCCGGCGGTCCTCCATCGGCGGCAGCTGGCGCTCACCAGCCCATCCCCAGCAGTCATGGCAGATTTAGGGGGGCGAGGGGGTGCTAGCACCATTCCTAAGATCCAGCGGCCCAGAATTTAGGCCTAGAGCCACTGGAAGCTACTGGATTCCGCCCCCCTTGAGCTACCGGCAGGCCGAATCCACCTTCAGTATTGCAGCGTGCATACTGAGAAGATGACCGATTTTTTTGTTTTCTAACTAAACAAAATGAAGTCATTTTGGCTTAAGTGAAACGACGTCGTTCTGTTAACCTGGAGCCAAAAAATATTTGAGGTCAATTGGGCTGAAACCCAATTGGCCCAAATAATATTTAAAAACCTAATAAAACTCCATCGGCCAAACACAATTGGCAAGCTCTTGCCATCCTCCAGCCAAAACGCAGATCTGCCGCTGTCCGCTGTCCGCCGCCTGCCGCCGCCCCCTTCCTCAACCACAACTAGCGACCGCGTGGTCTGCGTCCAAGCCAATTCAAGGACAAGGTATCAAGGAGCCAATATTTTTTTGTTTAATTTGTGTTGAATAACTTGAATTGAATTGCTTATTTGTGTGAAATTGTGAATACTGAATAACATATACTGATATACATATTTAGTGGCTGTGTTGAAATTGTGAAATTGTGCTAAATATAGATGTGAATAATTTGACATATTTAGTTTAACATATTTTTGATATATTTAATTTGACATATTTTTGACATATTAAATTAGACATATTTTTGACAAATTGTGAATATTGAATAGCATATACATATTTAATTTGACTTATTTTTCTTATTTTATGTCAAAAAGGATATGGGTAAATTCTTAATTCGAAGTAGTGGATCATCTATTTTTAAGAGACCGAGTGAACCAAATGAAGAAAGGATTAATGAAGAGGGTAGTAGTCAAAAGCATTCTCGTGTTGAGTTCAATTCAGATGATGTTTCTATTAGAGATCAAGTGATGAGAGAATATGTGTTAAGAGGTCCATGCCAACTTAAGGGTCATTCTTTTCCAAAGACAAAGCAGGGAAATTACTATAGATGTTTTCAACCATCTTGGTTTGAAATTTTTGATTGGTTGGAGTATAGCGCATCAAAAAATGCAACATTTTTCTTTTGTTGCTATCTCTTTAGGAATTCACATAAGGGATGTTGAGATGGAGATGATGCATTTACTGTGAGTGGGGTTAACAATTGGAGAAAGCTCTTGATATACAATGATGCAGGTAGTGCTCATAATGATGCAGCTGAACAATTGTATGCATTTAAGCGTCAAAGATAGAGTATCCTTCATTCTTATCATGCACATCGGCGGGAATCACATATTGCATATTGCACGCGTTTGACAGCCGCTTTGGATGTGACACTGTTCTTTCTAAATCAAGGTATGGCTTTTCATGGCCATGATAAAGGGTTGGATTCTTTGAATAAAGGCAATTATCTCGAAATGATTGACTGTCATTGCAAGCAAAATGATGTTGTTGCTAAGACCATGAATGAAAATGGCCATGGAAATTGCAAGCTCACATCTCCCAAAGTACAGAAGGAACTATCAAGTGCTTGTACTAGTGAGGTAACAAATGTTATTGTTAGTGAAATTGGAGATAGTTATTTTTCTCTATTGGTTGATGAGGCTAGAGATGCATCAATAAAAGAGCAAATGAGGGTTGTTTTAAGATATGTCAACAAACAAGGATGCGTTCTTGAACGTTTTCTTAGTGTTGTGCATGTGTGTAATACTTCTGCTATTAGTTTGAAGAGTGCTATTGATGAATTGTTTGCAAATCATAAATTGTCAATGTCAAAGTTGAGAGGTCAGGGATATGATGGAGCCTCAAATATGTGAGGAGAGTATAATGGACTGAAAGCTTTGATATTGAAAGAAAACTCATCTGCAAGGTATGTCCATTGTTTTTCTCACCAGCTTCAATTGGTTGTTCTTGCTGTTGCTGATAATAATCGAGCTGTGTGTCAGTTTTTCATTTATCTTGGTATGATTGTGAATTTAGCCGGAGCTTCATGTAGAAGAAAAGACATGCTTCTTGATTTAGAACATGCTAGAATTGTAGAGGGATTGGAGAATGGAGATATTGTGAGTGGAAGAGGCAAAAATCAAGATATTAGTTTGAGAAGGTCGGGGGATACTCGTTGGGGGTCACATTACACTACTATTATTCTTTTCATTACTATGTGGGAATCTGTTTTGCAATTGATTGAAAACATCCACAATGATGGTGATGCGAATCTGAATAAATCTTCAACGAGCGGTTTGCTTGAGCAAATGGAGAGTTATGAATTTGTTTTTGTGATGCTTTTGATGAAGCATTTGTTGGGAGTTGTAGATGCCTTGTCCCTTGCTTTGCAACAAAAGAATCAAAATATTGTTTTGGCTGTGAGTTTGATGAATACAATGAAGTTTGAGTTGCAACAATACAGAGAGAATGGTTGGGATGAGTTGTTAAATGAAGTCAATGCATTTTGTGTTAATCATGACATCTTGGTAGTTAATATGGTAAATGAACGAAGAATTCGTGGTCGTAGGAAATGACTTACGCAACTGCAGACCCATGGTTGTTTCTTTCGTGTTGTACTTTTCTTCAGGTGTTACTTTTATAATTTACATACCTTATTTGATTTGATTTGTAATTTTTTTTCACTACTACATGCTAACCTTTTATTATTTGAATACTAGGTTGTTGATAGGATGATTCATGAAATGAACAATCGGTTTCCGAAAGCAAATCCGGAGTTGCTCACTTGTATGGCTTGCCTTGATCCAAGAGATTCGTTTTCTAAGTTTGATATTGGTAAGTTAGTTCATCTTGATGAACTATATCCAAGTGACTTCTCTGTAGAAGATCGTTTCCACCTTCATCAACAACTTAGTACTTTCATTCATAATGTACAACTTGATCACGAGTTTTTGGCTATTGAGGACTTTGGAAGTCTTGCTCAAAAGATGGTTCAAACAACTAGACATACAACTTTTCCACTGGTATATCATCTGATTGTGTTAACCTTAGTTCTACCAGTTGCAACTGCTTCTGTTGAATGGGTTTTTTCAGCCATGAAGAGAATCAAGACTGATTTATGCAACAGAATGAGAGATGAATGGATAAATGATGTTATGACAGTGCATATTGAGAAGGATATTTTTGTTCGGATCGATAATGAACCAATTTTGTAACGTTATCAGCGTATGCAACATCGTAGGATACGGTTATCTCCTGTGGTTAGTGGTTCTAGTTCTAGCAACCCAAGTATTGGAACGTAGTTTTTTATGCAGTGATAGTTCCTTGTTGTAAAAATATAATTATTATGTATTCATATTACTATGTAAGCGTTGTTTGTTAAAAAATTGTTGTATTTAGTGTTGCAAAAAAAATTCCCTCTTTTTAGCCCCCCCTAACATATCCTCCTGGTTCCGCCACAGCCAGCGGATGTGGTTCTGTCACCGGACCCCAAACCAAGACCGTCAGATTCTACTTTTGGCTCGGGCAGACGTTGTGTTGCCAAGAACACCGCCACCTCACATGCCGCCTGCCAGCCTCCTTCCGTCACATCTCTAGCTCCGGATAATTCTGCTGCCAAGTTGCCACCTATCAAACAGAGTATTCGTGCTCGCCGACCTTTTCCTTATTTGGAAGATTATGATGATTATTCATGTGCTCTTACTACTGAAGATCCCCCCCCCCACTACTGCTTCGTTCACTCATGCGATATCACTATCCTTAGGTGTTCTCTATCCTCTTACTGATTATATAAATTGTGATAATTTTTCTTGTATGCATTCTAGATTTTTGGGTTCAGTAACATCTGGTGCAGATCCCACTACTTATTCAGAGGCATCACAACATGCTCATTAGCGAGATGTTATAACTGAAGAGCTTACTACGCTTAAGCGCAATCAGACTTGAACTTTGGCCTTTCTGCCTCTGGATAAGAAGGTGATTGGTTGCAAATGTGTTTACCGGACGATGTTTAAGTCAGATGGTACTATCGAACGTCATGAGGTGCGCCTAGTGATTCTCGAGAATCGCCAGGTTGAAGGGATTGATTATACTGAGATATTTGCTCCGGTTGTGAGGATGAGTTCTATTCACCTATTCTTATCTATTGCGGTCATTCGTGGTTGGGAACTGCATCAGATGGATGTCCATAATGCTTTCTTGCATGGTGATTTGCATGAAGAGGTTTTTATGCGACCCCCACCAGGCTATGTCGCGCCTCATGGTTAGGTATGTCACCTTCAAATATCTCTTTATAGTCTTCGCCAAGCTCCTAGAAATTGGTTTGCCAAATTGGCTCAGGCTTTACGAGCATTTGGTTTTATTCAGAGTATGGCAGATTACTCTTTGTTTGTCTTTTCCCGTGGATCGGTTTCTTTGTATGTTCTGGTTTATGTGGATGATTGGTCATTGCTGATAGCTCTTCTGCGCTCATTTCTGAGTTCAAGAAATACTTGAGTTCTTGTTTCCATATGAAAGATCTTGGTTATTATTTCTTGGGCATAGAAATTGCTGGAAGACCGGAGGGGATGTTTCTTTCGCAAAGGAAATATGCCTTGGACATTTTATCTGATATTGGTTTATTTTCTTCTAAATTAACTGACTTTCCGATAGAGTAGCAACATGATCTGGTGCGTGTTGAGGGTTCAGCTTACCATGATCCTGAGCAGCACAAGCGTCTAGTTTGACGCCTGATATACCTGAATATCACACATCCTGAGCTTAGTTATTCAGCTCATACACTTGCGTAATTCATGAAGTCTCCTTGTGTTACTCACTAGCAAACTGTAGTTCGTGTGTCTCACTACCTGAAGAGTCATCCTGGTTAAGGTTTATTTCTCCCTTCCACTAGTGTGTTACAGTTGACTACTTACTGTGATTCAGATTGGGCTACATGCCTAATTACTTGGTGTTCTCTTTTCAGATATTTTGTGATGATTGGTGGTTCTTCGGTTTCTTAGAAGACCAAGACGCAACCAAAGGTTTCTCGATCTTCCGTTGAAGCGGAGTATCGTGCTATGGTTGTTACCTGTTGTGAGTTGTTATGACTTAAGTCTTTACTAAAAAACTTAGGGGTTATGTACACTTCTCCTATGCGATTGTTTTGTGACAGTCAATATGCTCTTCATATTGTGTAAAATCTTTCAATGAAGGCAGAGAGCATGGCGGGAGGATACACAGTCCGATCCCCTGGAGATCATGGAATAGATGGTGCCGATGGGGATAAAATTCGAGTCGAGAAGGTTGCTTTAAAGGCGGCGCCGGAGTTGACATCAGTAACAGAGTTGAGCTTGATCAGAATCCAAGGTCACTACAACCCCAACCCATAGTCTTCTCCGACACATCACCAATACAGCAACATGATGAACTCACGCCTGGATCCCAAGATAGAGCTGGAATCCAAATATCTGTAGATCAGTCATACCAAGCCAACACCGATTCAACTCTGCAAGCAGTTTTCTCTGAGCTGGCAATTATCAACAATAAGGGGAGACATTTTGATCTTAAAGATGGTGTCTTGAGCCAGAAGAACCAACAAATAAATGAGGGTGGGGAAGTTTTACAATTAAATGAATATATAAGGGAAGTGAGGAGCAAACATATGGAAAATTAGAAAATAAAGGCCCAATCAGGGAAAAGAATGAGAGTGGGGTCCACTCCATTTATTCTCCAAATTGATACTTTGACCAAAAAGAAGGAGATTTCATCGTTTCAGAACACAATTTTGGGTTCAAAAATTTGTGAAATCAATAACCACAGGGGGTTACCCAGGAGGGATAAGATGAGGCACCAGAGCAAGATTATCACCTTCGAAATCGACCATAGCAACTAGAGCTATGATTAAGAGAAACATGTTGCGCCAAAGAGGACCTGTTTTTCTATTCCCAAAAAGGGTACAAATTGGGCTATATGAGGGGTCAACTAATTTAGCAACCAGCAGAGAAAATGGGGCAAAGAATTTAACCAAATATGAATCAGAAGCACTATCTTGGGCAATGGAGGAATTCATGCCAGTAGCAGGGAAGCTCAGACACAAGAGGAAAATGAACCTTGAAGTGGAACTGGGAGACATCGCATTTCATAAAAGATCAAGGCGCAATGCAGACGGTGAGTTATTCCTTATTCTGGCAATTGAGAAATTCCCTGAAATTGAGGTAAATGTAGCGATTGAGCAAGGGAAGATGGTAATTATGGGAGCTTACACCTACGAGGAGGTTTTCACAGTGGTAGTGAATTCATGTGCAGAAGTTGACTGTGGTACTTTGGTGGTTGGTCCAAAACAATCAACCAGAGGTACATGATCTACTCAGCTGGAACTGTAGAGGGCAGATGCACCCTTTGACAGTAAACACACTAAACAACCTCATTTCGCAGTATAAACCCAATATCACCTTTCTCATGGAAAATAAATGTAATAGTAGTAAGTTGAATAGCTGGTTAGAGAAGTCTTACTTTACTAGCTGGGAAGTAGTGGATGCTGTTAGTGCTAGTGGCAGTTTGTGTGTAGCCTGGACACCGGACATCCAACTACAGGTATCAAAAAGCTTCCCAAATTTTGTATCTTGTATTATAACCTCCCAAAACGAAGATGAATGGAGCCTTGTGTTGCTGTACGGTCACCCTAACAAAAGAAACAAGGAACAAGTATGGGATGCTCTAAATGAGGAGATTCAAAGATGCTCAATGCCTCTATTGGTCATAGGGGACTATAATCAAGTAACCGGAAATGAAGACAAGAAAGGAGGGAACTTAGTAACGGACCAGGAGACAGTCGGTCTGGTCAACATATTACAAATGAATGGCCTAGCTGAATTACTGAACCACGGACAGTGGTTTACATGGTCAAATGGACGAAAGGAAACCAATTGATAATAGAAAGGCTAGATAGAGAATTTTCTAACAAATCATGGTTCAACCTCTTTCCATCGTATATGCTGAGGAATCTACCAATGACAAGGTCAGACCATGGTCCAATAGTACTAAATACCCACCATCAGACTAACAGTGGTAGGGCTCAGTAGATGCAGAAGTTTGAAGCATTCTGGACAAGAAGGGAGGAAGTAAAGTAGATAATCATGGATACATGGCATAATACACCAATGCAAAATGGACACCTGTCCACAATGGTCAACAAATTAAATGTCACGATGCATAGACTGAGTAACTAGAGCAGAGAAAATGTAGGTTGTTTAGAAAGAATGATCCGCATGAAAGTAGGGGAAATTGACAAGCTTCAATCGAGGAATGAGTTCGAAGCTGCGAGTGTAAGTACAGATGAGCTGGATGCCCTACTAACACAACAAAATGATTACTGGAAACAGAGAGAAAAGACAAATTGGTATATGGAAGGGAACAAAAAAACGAGTTTCTTCCACAACTGGGCAAGGAAAAACAAGAAAGAAACAAAATCATACAAATGAGGAACAACTTGGGGATTTGGATCACTCACCCAACTCAACTGAGAAACATGGTGATAGAGCATGTCAGTATGGTGTTCGTTGAAGAATCAGTCATGCCACAAGATGCTTTTGAAGAATCAACCATTACTGACGTTTTGCAAGTTATCGAACCCTCGGTTAATAACTAGCAAAGTAACAAACTATCAGCAAGAGTGACAACGAAAGAGATAAAAACAACAGTATTCCAGATGGGGAAATGGAAAGCACCAGGCCCAGACGGCATCCCATCATGATTCTATCAACACCACTGGAATGAAGTGGGGATGAACATACAAGATCAGTAAATGAATTTTTCACAACAGATAGAATGCTCAGTGACTGGAATGCGACCAACATAATACTCATTCCAAAGACAAAGGTACCATCTAAACCTGCTGACTTAAGGCCAATTAGCTTGTGCAATGTTACATATAAAGTCATTGCCAAAGTATTAGCAAATAGATTTAAACATATTATGGGGTATCTCATCTCGGGGAACCAAGCGGCATTCGTGCAAGGTAGCATGAAGATAGAAAAGGTACGGAAGCAGAAGACAGGGAAGATGGCAATTGCTGCAATGAAGATCAATATGAGTAAAGCCTATGATCTAGTGTCCTGGGACTTCCTTAGGAATTTCATGGGATGGATGGAGTTTCTAATTAAGTGGATTAATTGGATAATGGAATGTGTTACCACTGTCACCTATTCCATCAAATTTAATGGGGAGATCTCACCACTATTCAAACCCGTACAAGGACTACGCCAATGATGTCCATTATCACCTTCCCTCTTCATTCTTTGCCAAGAAGCTCTTTCATCTATGATAGCATCGGCATCATTCCAACAAGTATGTAAAAGCATACAATGTGGTATAGGGGTCCCAAGAGTCTCAAACCTCATGTTTGCAAACGACTGTCTCCTGTTCTTCGAAGTAACGGAAAGTGGCCCGAGGAAATTAGCGTCCACGCTAAACCTCTTTACAACATACTCAGGTGAACACCTCAATTTTGAGGAATCATCTTTTCTCATAAGCCCAAATGCGAATGACTATACCATAAACCTGATCAAGTTAAAGTTCAACATCAAACCTAATCTCCTGCAAGGCAAGTACCTAGGTAATGATATCAACTTCGAAGAGTCGAAGATCAGACTATTCATCAAAATGGCTAGGTGGTCTTGGGATGAGACCAACGTCAAGAATGAATCAAGCATTGCTAGGGAAGCAAGCATGGTCACTTTTGAAAAACAAAAACATTTTCTTCGCAAAATTCTTCCTTGCTAAGTACTGCATAAATCAAGAACTATTGAAGACAAGACAGAATCAGGACGACTCGTGGGGATGGAAGGTATAACTGGGGGCTGGAGCTAATCAAACCACACATAAAGTGGAAAATTGTGACAGGGAAGGTTGTGGACATCCAGCAAAACTGGATTCCAAATCAGTTGAACCCAATCCGTTTCAACACGAACACACTTCTAGCCCTTGACTTCAAGGTATCTGACCTAATTGATGCAAATAAATGCTGGAAGATGCCGTTACTCAGAGTGTTGTACCTGTGCCAATCGGTTAAGGAAAAGTTAAAAAATCCAAGTCCCAACACTCAGTTTTGGGGAAGCAGATTACTGAGTATGGGAGAAGGAATTACTAGGGATATACACAATCAATTCCGGATATCATACGGCGTGGGAGGATAGGAAAAGAGCGAAACCATCGTCCTCTACACCACAAACTACCGACTTTGAGGAGTAAAAAATGTGGAAGTCCCTATGGAACGGTAACATCCCTGAACATATAAAATTTCTCATATGGAGAATGATCCAAGGAGCATGTCCAACCAACCATAACCTAAGGAGAAGAGGTATGAATATATCATCTAAATGCCAAATGTGCTTTACAGCAGACGAGTCGATACAACATATGATCTTTGAATGCGACATCACAAAAAAGGTTTGGAAACAGAGCAGATTAGGACTAGACTTCACTTCAGGTAATCCTATCTCACTTAAGAACTGGCTACAACAGTGGTTCAGAGTAGCACATGAGAAGGAGGCATGCTTCATAATATGGTCAATATGGTGAGCTAGGAATACAACCACCTTTGATCTGACCTCCACCCCATCCTTTCGGCACATTAGGGCTGAAATTGCATGTCTAACTTACAGGGGTAGAGAAAGGGAACTCAATCGAGGACCATCCAATCAAGACCAAGACATTGTCCTACAAACAATAGATCAACAAACGGACAGCGGGGATGATCCAATCAAGGAAATGATCAAGGCGGGTAACATTACCCTATTGTGGCTTAAGAAAGAGAAGAGCGCGGACCATCTATTTCAGGATCAAACCATAATAACCGCCGCCAATGCGGCATTCTGTAATAACAAGGGTGAAGGAGTTGCGACCTGGTGCACAAAAACTACAGATACAGAAGCGAGTTGGGAAGGTACAATGCCACTACAAGCACTGTCAGCTGTCCAAGCGGAATTAACGGCTATCCTACAGGCCCAGAAGCAAGCAATTGTCAGAGGAAAAATATGCGTCCTGGCCAAGACTGATTGTGGAACGCACTATGCTATATTACCAAGTACCCTGAGATCCCGCCAGATGTGAGGCAACTAGTTAAGTAGATCCTAGTCTTAGGTATGGTATTTTGCAGTATGTCTATCGTTAAGGTAGATAGAGTAGAAGTAGTAGAAGCACACAACTTGGCACGCGCCAATAGAACATGTAACATAATCCCTACTCATTAATGAAAGTTAATATCGTTGCCAATATATATACATATATGTATACCTACATATATACATACATATATATACATACACATATACATACATATATGCATATATATACATACACATATAGATATATATACACACACATATAGATATATATACACACACATATACATATACATATACACACACGTATACACACATATATACATACACATATACACACACGTATACATACACATATACACACACATATACATTACACATATACACACACATATACATATACATATACATATACACACACATATACATATACATACACATATACATACACATATACATACACATACACATATACATACACATACACATATACATACACATATACATATACATACACATATACATATACATACACATATACATATACATACACATATACATATACATATACATATACATATAAATGTTGAGTAAACAAGGGCAAGCAAACTAATAAAAACAAGGAAATAAATGTGGATCGGAGAAGAAAGAAATGGGATCTTTTTCTCAACAATTTAGCATTATGGGAATTAAACCGCCATCAAAACAACATCGATCTATTTACAAAGAAAAGTTTTAAAAATATAATTGATATAGGAACCCCAAACATTATAAACCATCCTCTACAAATAAAGATTTTATTAAAACCAAGAATTTCTATAATAAAATTAATAAATAAAAAAATATTCAATGTTTTAAATGTAAGAAATTTGGTCATACAACATCACATTGCAAAATTGAAAGAAAAATTAATTCATTGTTTTCGGAAGACAAAGAGTTAAAAGATAAATTATTAGCAATACTAATGGCAAATTCAGACAGTGAACAATCACATTCTGAATCTAGCTCAGATAGTTCCATAAATTCAACTATATGCCAATGCAAAATCCCAACAATTAATATGCTTAATAGTTTAAAAGATAAAAAACGAGTATTATTAGATACGATTGATAAAAACAAGTATTATATATACACATTTAACATATATATATATACACACACTTGAAACTCAACAGAAACAATTGGGTGGAAGGGATTAAGAGCATGGGCAGTGGTGGTCTCTTAAAATTAAAAGACCGCTCTAGAGATCGAAAACCACCACAGTGGTGGTCTCTAGAGTGGTCTCTTAACAAGAGACCACATAAAAGTCTCTTGCTAAGAGACCGTGCAAGAGACCGGACGTGGCCCAAGCAACTGACACACACACATGGGCTTTGTGCGCGCCCATTTTTTTTTACCGTCTGGGACACGTGTCGCCCCCTGAGTGGGCCACGTGTCCCACTAATTTGCTGATTTTTTTGAATTTTGAATGGTACACATGTCCCATTCTCGTGGTGACATGTGTCCCATTCTCGTGGCGACACGTGTCCCACTAAGTTGCTGTTTCTTTTTTAAAATTTTGAATGGGACATGTGTCCCTGCCGTATTTTTTAATTTTTTTAAAAAAAATTTCAAAATTTCAAATTTATTTTTTATTCCATGATCCTCCAATTTTTGCATATAAATATAGATGATTTTAACTCATTTCATCACAGTACTTCTAATTCCAATACTTTCACCTGACTAATTTTTTACACCGAAGTATGATATTGACAAGATCGAGAAAAATAAATTACTTAACATATTTTTTAAAAAATAAAATTATATTTTAAATGTTAAAACATATTATTAAATTCCACATTCAACTTATTTTGGATGGACAAATTTATTTTAAATAAAATTTAATGGTTAAATTAATGAATATGATGGAGAAAATCAAGTGGGTTCCATGAATAGTATATAGTGGTCTCTTAACCATTGTGGAGAAAAAAAAGGTTGTCTCTTAAATGATCTCTTAAGCTGAGATGGAAGAGAAAGAAAAAAAATATATTTATTTGGTAAGAGACCGCTAACGGTCTCTACCAGTGCCCATTGCCTAAGTTTATTTGCAGATTTCTAAATAGCTTTGAAGTGAAATTGAAAAACCTGAACTAAGGCTAACTTATTCCCAAAGACTCGGACTTGAGCCAACGGAAGAGAAGGGCAAGTAAACTAATAAAAACAAGGAAATAAACGTTATCAAACAACTGGCAGACACATGCGTGTCCAAATCTCCCCATCCATTTGACCGATAGTGAGTAGTATCCTGGGAGAGTTAAGGATATAGAGCATTGCCTATATTCCTCTTACCTCTGGTAGCATTTCATGCATGCTATCGAGCATTGCCTATATTCCTCTTCTCTTACCGCTGTGCTCTGGTAGCATTTCATGGCGCACCAACCCGCACCAGTATGCCAACCATTTTACCCGCCAACCCATCCCACTTACCCAACAGCCCACCCACCCGCCAATAGTAATGACTGTGCAACTCCGTACTACTACCAGCCGCCGCCCCAACCCGTCTACTACTATCCATACCCTCCGCCGCTGGTGGTGGTGGGGCCCCAGTACTGTGCCGGCTATGCCATCGACCTTGTGATAGTGCGAAAGGTGTTGACCCTGACCGACGACTTTGAAGTTCGGGATGCGAACAAGAATGTGGTGTTCAAGGCCAAAGGCAAAATCCTCACCCTTCATGACAACCGCCTCATTTCCGACGCCTACGGCAAACCCCTCATGACTCTTCGTCAAAAGGCACAGCGTTTTTCAAGTTTAACCTAGCTAGGCAGATCATTAAATATACATATATATGTCTGGAAATGGAAATGGAATGTTTTTACTGATGAAGTTGAAGTTGAAGTTGCAGATACTGACGGCGCATAGCAGATGGAAAGTGTACAGAGGGGATAGTTCGGATCCGAGTGACTTACTCTTCACTGCGAAAACCTCGTCTATGGTCCAGTTCAAGACCAAACTAAACGTCTACTTAGCGCACCGGACGTCCGAGGATGTCTGTGATTACAGGGTCAAAGCAAGTTGGACCAAGGGATCCTGCGTCGTTTATGTCGGTCATTCTACCACCGTTGCTGCTCAAGTAAGAATATAAATCTTTTTATATAAAAGAAAAAAAATGTTTTTATAACCCTACCTAGTTGACATAAGTGCCGATATAACTTTTCAATATTAGAAAGTGCCAATATACCCCTATCTAGTTAGTGAAAGTGCCAATACAACCCTCTCTGTCAAATTTTAGCCATAATTTTGTAAAATTACATGTTTGTCCTTCTGGAAAAAAATTAAAATACAAAAAAATAGAAAATGACGTTATTAACTTTAGACCGCCACCGGATTAGGTAGGGTTATATCAGCACATTAGGAAAATTGGTAGGGTTAAATCAGCACATTCTTAAAATTTATAGGGTCATATCAGCACATTAGTAAAAAATGTAGGGTCATTTTAGCACATACTATAGAATATAGGGGTTTTAATGATATTTTGTTTATTTTGTTGTGTTTAGTCCGGATTGATGATTGGATGACCTTTGGTGTTGTGTGTGATTGTTATTTTGCTGTGTTCTTCGACCGAGGGTTTTTAATGTTAATAAGTTTTGAAATGAGGCTGTGATATGTGATAATGGTGTTTAATATTAATGGTGTCATGATGTCAAATTTTATGTTTTATAAGATATTTTTATGATGTTATAATGGTGTATATGATGATGTGGTCGTCTGTTAAGGCCCACCGAGTACCACACACTTAACATAACCCTATAAGTTTTAAGAATGTGCAGATATAACCCTATAAGTTTTAAGAATGTGCAGATATAACCCTATAAGTTTTAAAAATTATAAAAAAAAACCATTTTGAAATAAATGAAAACAAATATCACTTTATTAGTTATATTAAGTATAAAATGACCTCGCACGTTTAGCTGATCTATAACTAGACTTTAAATTAAAAGTATTATAAGTTATAAGTTTTACCACATACAACATTATACAGAGTAGTTCTTTTTTAAAAGGTAAAAGATCGTAGTTGCGATATTAAAATTTTACTATGCAACGTGTAGTAATTATAAGGTTTATAACCCGTTGCAACCCGGAAATTTTACCTTCACTTTTTTAATTTTCACTTTAAACCTTGGTCTTTCCATGAATTATGGAAATATTGTCTTTCAAGAGACAGACTCTTAAACTTAATCAATTTTAACTATACAAAAAATCTAATTGCAGGTTAAACTGAGGCAGAAAAAATATATTTTTGGTAAATTATTTCTCCCATTATAAATTAGGTTTTAGAATGGAACTTTGTCCCACTAAAACTTGCTTATTTGCCTTTTGAAGTCAACTTTTGTAAATTTTGACCATAAAATTTAACAAATATATGTATTAGAAAAATACGTGTAAGATTTTGTTCGATTCATCTTAATATCTATTTGTTAAACATTAGTTTTTTATTCGAAATTATTATACGTAGTTAGATACGTATCAGACATTCTTGTACACATCTCTTTGTTTAATGGCTCATGCCTGATTTGTATAAATGAATTATTCAGATGCAAAAGCAAGATGGTGTGCAGAGTTTTATTCTGGGGAAGGACAAGTTTGTGGTAAAAGTGAGCCCAAACATAGACCATGCATTCGTGGTGGCACTCGTTCTTATCCTCGAAGCCATTGTTAACGTCACCGATATTTCAACCCAACTTATCAAGTCTACTGTTAATCCTCTTAATCTCATCCCTTCTTAGTTCTTTCTAACCACCAATATTTACTGTCTCTCTCCTTTTCATTACAAGAAAGAACCCCACTGCAGTTGGCCCTTTGAGCTCTTGTATCAAAATTTCATTTTCAAAACAGTTCATCCGTCTTATCATAAGGCTATTATTTCTTTTTTCCATACAAATATTTATGCTTATTAATATAGCAAAGAAATAAAATAGTTGGAACGTATATAAATAAAAAGTAACAAAAAAAATGAGGAAGTAATGTTATTTTCATATTATACTGGCTATTTTTCCAAGCATATGAGGTAGGAGATGCTTCCGTTATTTTATTATGTTGTTGTTGTTGCACCTGGAGGGGCAGACTGCCCTTGTCACTGGGCTATCCCAAGTGGTTCTTACCTTCCTTGAGTTCTCCTCCACTCAATACCTCATCTTGTATCCCCTCCTTTTAACCTTGTCCCCAATTCAGCTCATATATATTCGATTCAACTCAGAATTGTTATTTCACAAGTATTATACAGCTTAGTTTTCAACTACTTTTTACTACTCCCTTCGTCCAAGGGAAATCTGCACACTTTCCTTTTATGGGTGTCCCAGACAAATCTGCACATTTTCCATTTAAGGAAACATTTAACCTCTAAAAAGATATCTTCACCCTTAAACATCTTAAAATTTACAAAAATCCACCAAGCACCATACTTCTCTTTTCTCTCTATTTCCCTCTTCCCCAAAATGCAAAACTCCATAACACATCTCTGTGCTCGAAACTCTACGATCGGAGGCTGCCACTGGCAGCCTCCGCCATCAACTCCAACAGCGGAGACTTCTCCAAAGGTGGCCACCGAGTCGTCAAAACTTTGAGGCATCGGCAGGAAGTGGAGATAAGGTGGCGGGTGTCGGAGATGAGTCGGATAGGCAGAGATGAGTCAGGAGGACGACACCTGAAGGAAGACGATGGAGGGAGTTGAGGAGGAGACTCAAATTTAGGGTTACAAAAGGCAGAGGTACATTAATCTTTTCACCATGGTTAAATTTGCAGAGAGATTTTCTCTTTATGTGGATTCTCCTGGGACAGAAGGAGTATAATTAATTATAATTTTATTTAGTTCAAATGAAGATGACTTTACTATGTAATCATTCCACTTTGAAAAGAAGGGGAACCAACTGGGAGTAGCCCAGTGGCCAGGGCGTACGCCCGTCCAGGAGCATCCCAGGTTCGAATTTGGCCTGGGGCAGTTTCTGGGGTTCAGTCTCCAATTACACCGTGTTAGGTGTAGGAGTCTCACTTCGTGTGAGTTGTGCAGGAGTCTCACCCCACATTGAAAAAGTCCGGATATTTGTCTCAAAAAAGAAAAGAAAAGAAGGGGAACTTGATGTTATGAAAAAGCACAACCAATTAGTTTCCCACAGCACCGACTCATTGAAGGCGTCTGCATTTGAGGTGGTTGGCTGCCCGCCCCCACCTCTTCAATATTGCACATGTCCGCCGGTTCACGGCCCCTCCTTCTCAACATTTTCTTTCTTTTTTCCACACCTCCGTCCTATCAGATTCAAATTTATATTTTTATGTTCTAATGTTATATTGGGAGTACCACGTTTTTGTGTTTTCATTTAACAAAAGATTAAAAAAAAAATTGGTCTCGTACAAAGTATTTTATACAATGTTTTGGTTTCCATTTGCAAATCAACCCTTAGACGGTACCAAACAAATTTAAAATAATTTATTTGGTCCCCAAAAGTAGTTTTCTGACAAGGCTAAATAGTTTTCCGGTATAGTCAGGGGTATAATGGTAATTTTACTAATTTAAAAAATATTTTCAATTAAAATTTAAGAATTTTGAATTTTTTTTTAAAAAAAAAATTCGCCACCAGCCGAAGCCGCCTTCCGCCGCCACCACCAATTTCTCTTGTAGACGAACCAAAGACGATCCTTCTCTGCACCACCGCCACATTCGCACCTCAACGCCCAACTCCGCCGCCGAACCCAACTTCTTCAGATCAACGCTGCTATCGTGACCTCGAAAGTCTTCACCTCTGCGTCGCTGAAGAAGTGTTCAGCTTTGCGTCGCCGGAGAAGTCTTCTCCTCTGGTTAATGTTTATGATTGCTGCCTCGATGGAATCGAAAAGAAGAAGAAGAAGGGGGCCCATTCTCCAGTGTGGCGGAGCTACTCGTTGCACGCCTACCTCTCAGCGGAGATCGGCGGCGGCGATCGTGACCACATGGTGGCGCTCACGTTGTCCACCTTGGGCTCCATGCGGCTGGATTTACTAGATCATTAGAAGCATCTAGAAGAAAAATGCCAAGATTTTTCATGAGGAAGGAGGAGTTCGCCATGGGAGTCGTCGAAGCGAGGACCTGATCGAAGACAATCGACGAGAAGATTCCGAAGATCGTGCCCAGAACTCCGATAATGATGCCGCCGGGAGAGCCAGAGACGATCGGTGCCCATGTTGGAGAAGCTTCTCTGAGCCGGCATTAACGAATCAAAGAAGACGAAGTGAGCTCCTCGGTGGCGGAGAAGACGAGCAAAGAAGATGAAGCAGCGGCGGTGGAGACTGCTCTAGATCGGTTCAGATGAAGCAACGACAAAGACTGCTCCAAACGAAGCGGCGGCGACGGAGACGAACCGCAGCGAAGACGAAGACGAACTGCTCCAGATCTTTTTAATTTTTTAAACTCAAGTGGTATAATGGTCATTTTACATATTTTGACCAATTTACCGTTGACTTTCCCAGAAAACCACCTTTGGGGACCAAACAAACTTTTTTGAATTTGTTGGATACCGTCTAAGGGTTGATTTGCAAATGAGGATCAAAACATGGTATAAGATACTTTGTAGGGGACTAAAAAAATAATTTAGTCTTTAACAAATGTAAGGCAGTGGAGCCCTCCCGTACAAATATACTCCCTCCATTTTTTAAAATTTATGGCTACGTAAATTTAAGTGTTTGGATTTATGTAAAGAAAATGCGTGGATGAAATTGAATGTAGAAAATAAAAAATAGAATGAATGGATGGATGAAATTGAAGAAATTTTACCAAAAATGAAATGTGTGTCAAATAAAAAAATATTCATTTATAAGTGTGCAATAAATAATAAAATAGATGGAGTATTTATTTTCATAAGGTCTAGTTAATAGATATGTACAGTTCTTATAGTCACAAAACTCACAATATGGAGTTGCAGATCAATCGGTCAAAATATTTGTTTCATTCAACCAAACTAACAAGTTTCGACATTAAAATTCGTATTAGAAGGCATTTATTTGATCAACACCTTTCAATTATGGAGTCCGTATCTTAAAACACGGTATTTTTATAAATTATAGGCAGATCAAGGTTTAAAGTGTAAATTTAAAAAAATGAATATAAATTTTTTGGATTTTATGAACCGGATTACAAATTTTATAATTACTACAAGTTGCATAATAAATTTTTAATATTTCAACTAAGACTTTTTACTATTATAATTTAACTTCGTTTTTCCATAAATCTATAAAAAGACGGTATTTTCGAGACTTACCCTTAGCTATGACAAATAGCCTTAATTATGACATAATTCAATCATTTACTTTACTTTAATACCATTTATTCATTCCATTTCATATTAATCAATGTATCTTGTGATGAATTATTAAAGGTGTCACAGCAAAACAATCAATCGGCAATATATGGTACAATATTATGTTGTCAGCATTAATCTAATATCATGAAATTTGGAAATTAAGAAGATAACTTTCAATGGGTGAGGTTGACACTATACGACTAGTAGATAACATAACTTGATGAGGACCACATCCAAAATCAAGCATTTCAGGGCAAATGCAAACAAGAACACATTGAACCTAATTATTAAAGAGAACCAACCGAGAAAACAAAAGATTCTTTATTAAGGAATTAGAGTGTTAATTATATTCTATTACATTTTCCTAATTTGTATAGGTGTAGAAAATAAGGGTGATGATCTGTGTTTTCATTTATGACTCCAAGGCACATTATATAGTAGTACAAAATACATATAAAAGCTAGGAAAAATAAATATAATCTAATTACAATTACAAATAATATTTATATTCCTTAACACCCTCCCTCAAGTTGGATAATGGGGATCAGAAATGCCCAACTTGCCAAGTAATGAATGAAACTGGTTACATCTAAGGGCTTTGGTAAACAAGTATGCAGGTTGATCTGTAGTGCGGATATGATGAGTAGCTATAGTACCAGACTGCATAAGATCCCCGACAAAATGACAATCAAATTCAATATGCTTCGTATGTTCATGTAACACTGGATTTGCTGCAATATGAAGAGCAGATTGACTGTAACAAAACAAACGCATAGAAGAAGTATGCGCAACCCCTGAGTCTTTCAGTAAAGACCTAACCATAACAACTCACAACAGGTAACAACCATAGCATGATACTTCGTTTCAGCAGAAGACCGAGAAACTGTAGGTTGCTTCTTGGTCTTCCAAGAAACAGGAGAATCACCAATCATCACAAAGTAATCAGAAAGAGAACGTCGGGTAAAAGGGCAAGTAGTTCAATCAGAATCACAGTAAGCAATCAACTGTAACGCACTACGGGAAGAAAGAAATAAACCTTGAGCATGATGGCTCTTCAAGTAGTGCAACACACAAACGGCAGCTTGCCAGTGAGGAACACAAGGGGAATTCTTGAATTGAGTAAGTGTGTGAATCGAATAACTAAGCTCAGGACGTGTGATGGTAAGTTATATCAGGCGCCCAACCAGTCGCCTGTACTGCTCGGGATCAAAGTAAAGCGGGCCATCAACATGCGCCAGGGCGTGTTGCTTTTTCATCGAAAAGTTAGTTGGTTTAGAGGCAGACAATCCAGTATCAGATAAAATGTCCAAGGCATATTTCCTTTGCGAAAAAAACATCCCCTCCGGTCTTCTAGCAATCTCGATCCCAAGAAATACTTAAGTAAACCAAGATCTTTCGTATAGAAACAAGAAATCAAGTATTTATTGAACTCAGAGATGAGCGCAGAAGAGCTACCAGCAATGACCCAATCATCCCCATAAATCAGAACATGCAAAGAAATCGATCCACAGGAAAAGACAAACAAATAGTAATATGCCTTACTCTGAACAAAACCAAATGCTAGCAAAGCCTGAGCCAATTTGGCAAACCAATTTCTAGGAGCCTGCCGAAGACCGTAAAGAGATTTCTGAAGGTGACATACCTGACCATGGAGCGCGGCATTAGTGGGGGTCGCATAAAAATCTCTTCATGCAAATCATCATGCATGAAATCATTATGGACATCTATTTGATGCAGTTCCCAACCACGAATGACCTCAACAGATAAGAATAGACGAACATAACTCATCTTTGCAACCGGAGCAAATGTCTCAGTATAATCAACCCCCTAAACCTGGTGATTCCCAAGAACCACTAGGCGCACCTTATGACTTTTAATAGTACCATCTGACTTGAACTTCGTCTGGTAAACTCATTTGCAACCAATCGCCTTCTTATCCAGAGGCAGAAAGGCCAAAGTCCAATTCTGATTGCGCTCAAGCGCAGTATGCTCTTCAGTCATAGCATCTCTCCAATGAGCATGATGTGATGCCTCAGAATAAGTGGTGGGATTTGCACTAGATGTTACTGCACCAAAAAATCTATAATGCATACTAGAAAAATTATCACAATTTACATAATCAGTAAGAGGATAGAGAACACCTGAGGATAGTGATGGCTCATGAGTGAACATAGCAGTAGGGGGGTTCACTGATGGGCCATCGCAGTATGGGGGTTCTGCAGTATTAAGAGCACATGCGTAATCATCACAATCATAATCTTCCAAATAAGGTTGAAATCGGCGAGCGCGAGCACTTTGTCTGATCGGAGGCAACTCAGCGGTGGGATGAGACGTTGGAACAACTGGCAAAATAGGCAGTGGAGCTGATAGAAGTAGACGGTGAGCGGAATTAGTAGGGGTCAGAGACACCTCATCCGGTGGTAGAGCAAAAGGACTCACTAGAGCTGGCGGCGCATGAGGTGCGTGATTGTCGTTTTCCAGTGGCATCCCAGGTGATGCATCGTTAGGCCAGGCCATTAAGGGTTGCCGGTGATCTGGGTTGGTCACTGAAATTGAAGAAGCAACTGTCAATATAGGCATTGCGACATCAAACGGTAAAGGTACGATGACGGCCGGTATGACAGGATCTGCGGTGACCGGCGGCAGTCGGCGGGACTGGTGGTGTCGTAATCTGGCCATGTGACTCTGGCAGTGGTGGAAGTGATGCTGGCGGTGAGGTTGTAGTGGTGCCGGGATCTACGGAAGAGGCTGATGTCGGAGTTGCTATATACGGGAACTAGTCTTCAAAAATAATTGTCATCCCGACTGTTAAAGATGATGCGGGATTCCAAGTCAATGAGGCGATAACCTCTCTTTGTGGCAGGATAACCAAGAAACAAGCATCGCCAACTTCTTGGTACAAACTTGTCGCGGTATATAGGATCGTAAGCAGCAAAACACAAGCATCCAAATACCTTTAAAGATAAGTAATTTGGAGCTTGTTCATATAGCATCTCAAAGGGAGTGCGGCCATTGAGATATTTTGTCGGTGTCTGGTTAATCAGATAAGCAGCAGTAAGAACACATTCTCCCCAAAACTCAATTGGAAGACTAGCCTGGAACTGTAATGCACGTGCCACATTGAGTAATGGCAATGCTTTCATTCAACTCGACCATTCTGCTGTGGTGTATCAACCACAGATATCTCAAAAATGATCCCAGGTGCAGCAAAATGAGATCTCAAAGGCAAAAATTCAGTCTTGTTGTCAGCCCAGACGCACAGTATAGTTCGGCCCCATTGGGTTGTTGTATCATGAAATTACAAATAATATTTATAAGTAATATTACAATTACAATTACAAGTAATATTTATATTCCTTAACAATAGGTATTCTGTACCACTATATAATGTATCATGAGATCATGAATACAAACACACATTATTACCTTTATTTTCTACATGGTATCAGAGTATAAAATTCTAAAATCCTAAAAAATATTTTGCTGCCTTTCCAAGCCACCGCCATTGCCGTCAAGCTGTGTGTTAATCCACGTGTCATTGCGCATCAATCGATGCGCTGCCGCACAACCACCGTTGTCTGTTCCGTTCCGCCGCTCTCTACCGCCACTGCCACAGTCTGGAAGTGGTAATCCGTGCACCGCCTCTTCTAATCCGATTGGTCCGTGCGTTAAGCCACACACATCGATCCCGAAGTTTACACGCCGGCGCATTCCCGTCACATGCCGCCACCGATCTGATCCGCTGCCCGTGGCTGCACCTGCTGTTGATCCGTACCTGATTTGCACGATATTCGCTTCTGAAGAACATGCTTGTATTGATGTTGCACCTGAGGTTCCAAAGCTTTAGAATATGAGTGGTTGTGATGTGATTGCAACTTTACTAAAACAGTTGCAGTTGCAATCTGGTCTTCAGACTACTATACATTGGTCGTCTATTGACTGATCCTTACTTTATTGGCTCCGGCGATGGTCTAGGTCTGCAAATTATACTGAACATGCTGAAATGTCTAAAAAATTACATTGAATAATCTGACGCAATGTGCCATGCATTTCTTGCTAAGAACAAGATTGTGTTCATTGATGGATCCATTACCAAACCCCATGATGGTCATCCTGGTGCTGCTGATTGGCCTGGGGTTAATGCTACTCTTGTCTGTTGTATCTTGCAAACCCTGTATTCGGTGTTGAGATCTTCTACAAGCTTATTTTCCACAGTTAAGGAACTATGGGATAACCTGAAGGAGTTGAAGGAGAAAGCCAGCTCCACCAGGAGAACGACGCCAGCCTCTCGGCCGATCGCCGCCGCCGTGAACAGAGGATCCACCATCACTCCTCCACTTCCACCGGCATTCACCGACACCGCATAGCCTAGGGGCGACGACTTCCTCTGGCAATATCCTTACCCGGTCTGATTTTGGCCCTGCTCTGTCTCATGACCACTGGAGCACAACCATGCATTTATTTAATCTGTTCAATTCTCTTACTAACAATGGGCTAGGTAAGTCTACTTTGCCCTGGATACTTGATTCGGGAGCCTCATATCGCATGACTGGTGACAAGGGTTCACTTACCGATATTACTACTGTTGTTGACACTGTGAATGTTGTTCTGCCTGATGGCTCTGTGTCATCTACTACCCAATATGGTTCTATTTGCTTTGGTGTTGTAACTCTTACTCATGTGCTATATATACCTACTTTGCGGTGCAACTTATTATCATGCTCTAGATTTTTATTTGCCTTAAAATGTCTAGCTTTGTTTACTGAAAACTATTGCATTTTACAGAAAGTCAGTACGAGGAAAGTGATTGGCGTGGGTGAAGAAAGGGGGGGGTGTTTTGGCTTTGTCTGCTGGATATTCGTGATCATCCTCCTGTCATGCAGTCTCATCATTCAGTTGCTTCCATGTCTTCTTCTGATTATAACATTAGCGTATTGGGCATCCTTCCTCTACGGTATTATCTTCTGCCTCTTCTATTGATTTTAGCACTAATAAGACTTATGTTCCTTGCTCTATATGCTATAGAGCAAAACAGACTAGACATAGTTTTCAATTGAATTATACAAATGCTACTGCGTTATTTCAATTAATACATTGTGTTGTTTGGGGCCCTTATAGAACACCATTTTGTAGTGGTGCATTTTATTTTGTAACTATAGTTGATAATTATTCCCGAGTTGTTTGGGTTTATTTATTAGTGGCTAAGTCAGAACTAGCTTATATATTTTTGGAATTTTGTGTCTTGGTGAAAAACCAATAGGCCAAACCATGCTGAATGTTTGGGCTGATAACGGGACAAAAATTTTGCCTTTGAGATCTCATTTTGCTGCATCTGGAATCATTTTTTAGACATCTATGGTTGATACACCACAACAGAATGGTCAAGTTGAAAGAAAGCTCGTCATTTACTCAATGTGGCGCATGCCTTACGGTTTCAAGCCAGTCTTCCAGTTGATTTTTGGGGAGAATGTGTTCTTACTGCTGCTTATCTGATTAACCGGACACTGACGAAGCATCTCAATAGTCGTACTCCCTTTGAGTTGCTCTATGGGCAAGCTCCAAATTACTCATCCTAAAGAGTTTTTTTATGCTTGTGTTTTACTGCTCATGTTCCCAGGTATCGTGAAAAGTTTGCACCAAGAAGTCGGCGTTGTTTGTTCCTTGGTTGCCTAGCCGAAAAGAAAGGCTATTGCCTTTTGACCTGGAATCCCGCGTAATCTTTACTAGTTGGGATGCAAATTTTTTTGAAGACCAGTAACCGTATTCTGCAACTCCGCCATTGGCCTCATCAAAAGACCCCGGTGGCACCACCACCTCACCGTCGCCGCTCTCCTTATTTCCACTGTCAGAGTCGCATGTCTCATTGCCTCTAGCCACCGCCAGCCCAATTCCTTCGGTTTTCACCGCTCACCGGCCACCAGCATCTGCCAGTTCTCCGACAATGGTCGTTACCGGTCCTCTACCACCGGCTGTCACCGCCTACCGTCGGTCGCAGCTAGCTCATTTACGTAGGCAGCTGACGCTCACTGGCCCATCCACACCGGACGAGGTTCCATCGTTGGATCCCAACCAAGATCGTCAGATTATACTTTCGGCTCGGCCAAACGTTGTGTCGTCAAGGACATTGCCACCTCATGCACCGCCGGCAATGGAGTCTCACAGCCGCCTGCCTAGCCTACTTCCGCCGCATCTCCAGCTTCGAATAATTTTGCCACCGAGTTGCCACCTATTAGATAGAGTATTCATGCTCGCCGACCTCCTCCTTATTTGGAAGATTATAATTGTGATGATTATGCTCGTGCTTTCACCACTGAAGACCCCCCTCACTACTACTACGTTCACTCACGAGTCATCACTATCCTCATGCGTTCTCTATCCTCTATCCTCTTACTGATTATGTAAATTGTGATAATTTTTCTAGTATACATTCTAGATTTTTGGGTGCAGTAACATCTAGTGCTTATCCCACCACTTATTTCGAGGCATCACAATATGCCCATTGGCGAGATGTTATGACTGAAGAGCTTACTGCGCTTGAGCGCAATCAGACTTGGACTTTGGCTCATCTGCCTCTGGATAAGAAGGTGATTGGTTGCAAATGGGTTTACCATACGAAGTTTAAGTCAGATGGTGCTATTGAACGTCATAAGGCGCGCCTAGTGGTTCTCGAGAATCGCCAGGTTGAAGAGATTGAATATGCTGAGACATTTGCTCCGGTTGTGAAGATGAGTTTTGTTCGCCTATTCTTATCTGTTGCGGTCATTCTTGGTTGGGAGTTTCATCAAATGGATGTCCATAATACTTTCCTGCATGGTGATTTGCATAGAAAGGTTTTTTTGCGACCCCACCAAGCTATGCTGCGCCCTATGTTCAGGTATGCCACCGTTAGAAATCTCTTTATGGTCTTCGCCAAGTTCCTAGAAATTGGTTTGCCAATTTGGCTCAAGCTTTACGAGCATTTGGTTTTGTTCAGAGTAAGGTAGATTACTCTTTGTTTGTCTTTTCTTGTGGATCGATTTCTTTGCATGTTCTGGTATATGTGGATGATTTGGTCATTGCTGGGAGCTCTTCTGCGCTCATCTCTGAGTTCAAGAAATACTTGAGTTCTTGTTCCACATGAAAAATCTTGGTTTACTTAAATATTTCTTGCGCATAGAGATTGCTAGAAGACTGGATGAAATGTTTCTTTCGCAAAGGAAATATGCCTTGGACATTTTATTTGATACAGGTTTATTTTCTTCTAAGTCGACTGACTTTCCGATGGAGCAACAACATGATCTGGCGCATTTTGAGGGTCCAGCTTACCATGATCTCGAGCAGTACATGCGTGTCTGGTTGGGCGCCTGATATACCTAACTATCACACGTCCTAAGCTTAGTTATTCGGTTCATACACTTGCGTAAATCATGAAGTCTCCTTGTGTTCCTCACTCGCAAGACGCAGTTCGTGTGTTGCACAACCTGAAGAGTCATCTTGGTCAAGGTTTATTTCTCTCTTCAACTAGTGCATTACAGTTGGCTTCTTACTGTGATTCAGATTGGGCTGCATGCCCAATTACCCGGCGTTCTCTTTCCGGATATTTTGTGATGATTGGTGATTCTCCGGTTTCATGGAAGACCAAGAAGCAACCTACGTTTTCTCGGTCTTCCGCTGAAGCGGAGTATCGTGCTATGACTGTTACCTGTTGTGAGTTGTTATGACTTAAGTCTTTACTGAAAAACTTAGGGGTTATGCACACTTCTCCTATGCGACTATTTTGTGACAGTAAATCTGCTCTTCATATTGCGGTAAATTCAGTGTTCCATGAACGCACAAAGTACATTGAAGTTTATTGTCATTTTGTCAGGGATTTTGTTCAATCTGACACTATTGTTACTCAGCATATCCGCACGTCAGACCAATCTGCAGAGTTGTTCACTAAGGCTCTCGGACGTAGCCAGTTTCATTCTCTACTTGGCAAGTTGGGCATTTATGATCCGCATGCTCCAACTTAAGGAGAAGTATTAAGGAATTGGAATAATACCTGTAATTGTACTTATATTCTATTACATTTTCGTAACTTATATAGGTATTCTGTACCACTATATAATGTATCATGAGATCATGAATACAAACATATATTATTACCATTATTTTCTACACTTTTATATTCTTCAATGGTCGTAAGTTACTGTTCATAAATATCGAAGAGCTCCCAACATAAACCACATGCATAAATAACGTGCTGTGAAATTTGTGGACAACACTCCATAAAGACCCACTCTGACCGACCACGTTGCCATCCACTATTCATCAGGCCTTCTTAATTATTACACCGTCTGTTTCAGTAAAAACTGGACACTTCTATACTCTTTCCGTCCCATTTATTTTCACGCCACGCTACAATCTATCAAAGTTTGATCACATATTTAAATAGGTATATGAATAATAATATTATCATAAATAATATTATTCAAATCGTAGTTTTTAAATATTAAAATTTTATTTATCGCTATTATACATAGACAAAAATATTAATGATCAAATATGTATGTTGAAAAGCATAAAAAAACAAAAATGCAAACATAAGTGGTACGGAGAAAGTATAATCTTAGCTGAAACATACGGAGCACTATATAAAATCTTACCTAAAACATCTCGCATGCTTTTTATATCAAAGCCCTTCCTCCCATTCATTACCCACACAGTGGATTAAAGAGTCGGCAGGCGATTTGTAGGATGCTCCAAACACTTTTCAAAAGTGGGCGATTTTGCAAAAGTGTTTTTTTCGTTCCATTCAAGAGATGCAAAAGCAATCACTTGCGAGAGGTAAAATCACTAAACTATATCTTTGTCTTCATTTACTACTTGTACCTTGTGAATGTTAATTAACACAAAGTGTAAATGGTTGGATCAGAACGTATGATATGATATACAGTTAAGAATGATTAGTAATTTATAGACATCACTTAATATAATTTAAAACGGTGTAATGACTCTAATCACGAATTTCACATTTACACAGTTGAGTGTACCACAAGCGATCGACCCTTTAATACTTTGAGACTTACTCAGAATTGACTTTTCTTTCAATGGGGGAGGACAAGTCGGTGGAGTGAGTATATGTCATCCACTCATCAAGCGTGATCGTAATTAATTTGCCTTTTTCAAACTCATTAATGCAATATAATAAACACAGTAGTTAATCGTTGAAAAATTGAAATTGAAATGATATTTGATATGATCCGAACATATAATATGATTTTATGTGCGATTTTCAATTCACGCCCGCACCTCTTGATACCTAAATATGAATTTTAGTGTCATTGAATATTCCATGGGCATCGTGAAGTTTTGAATATTGTTATAGTTAGAGTCCCACGTTGATGGTTGTCAATCATATGACTCAATATATAAGATCATGTGTCACTTTTACATATCACCAATTAATTTTATGATTGAAGCCCATGATTCTAATAAAGATGTCGTAATATTTGAACCTTGAATCACCGTCATCATTGTCCGTATTTAAAACTTAATTTGAATCCCAGGTTTAAGTTTTTTTTTGAAAAAATCAATCGTTCTAAGATGGTGAGAAAAATGTCCAGTGAAAATTATAATGAGTGGAATTGCCATCCAACCTAACTAGTTTCTAGCAATAACTAACATATTGCAATGATATCTATATTACATGTCAACCAGACTGATCGTATTTACTATTACATATCAGAGATCCAATAAAAAATTTGTAACATCGCCCTCGGGGATATTAACTTGCTTCCCGCAAAAAAACATGACCACTTGGCAAAGAGGAACGGATCACGCATCAACACCACTGCGCCAGACATGGATCTTTTACAACTGTAACACCACTTGATCCAACCACAATCTATGTTGTCCAAACTGTAAACACGTTGAAAAACACATATCCAACGACCCAAAATTTATGAAGACCACAAACAAAATTACAAAACAAGATCTGTACAAGCAGATCGAGAACAATACATCAACACGAACAATTAAATCGAGTTATCATCGTGAATATAAAGATCTAGTCAATCCGATCGAAGAATATGTGAAAATGAATCTCACACTTATTCAATAGCAAAAATATAAATTAAAATAAACTGCTAGAAAAAAAACTTGAAGAAGAAGGATTGCGGCTTGGAGAAGGGTTTAGAAGTTGCCTAGTAGCACAATCCAAGGTTCAAGTTATTAGAGACGTTCAACTTAATGAAGTTGTTGATATTATTACCTGTATGAATTTGAGTAGAAAAGCAAACTAAGAAACTTGATACTAGGATGAAATTGAAACAAACTTTGTAATTTGTATGAACAACAAAAGGACCACAGAACAAAACACATAAAAGCATGCAAACAAAGAGAGGCACCTCACCACTTTGAAATATTTACCCATCCGCAGCTCCACAAGAAGTCAACCAGTCCGCGCCGCACGCTAACAAATCCTTCTCAATGGGCCTCGGCCCAACACTACAGTCCACAAGCCACATCTATATATACCCCCAGCCGTGTCTTCAAAACGACAGCACTTTCTCTCTCTAGAACCCTCTCCGACTCCCCCAATTCGCCGGAATTCAGCTAACAATTATTCATACAGTCAGCGTGTTGAATCGCCGCCGCCGCCGCCAATCCAATCGGGGAGGGTTTACTATACGCATGAGGAGGTGTTTGGATATTTCGCTCGATTTTTCATCATCCGATCAGCATCGCTCATCAATCTCGATTAATTCGCCGGAAACTTTCGTTTTCCAGAATTTTAATCTTCATTCGGAGTCCTTGTTATCCCTGCTTTTATTAAGGTTTTCCAAATTAAGGTTAATTTCATCTCGTAGTAGTAGTAACAATAATAATTCCAGTTCCAGTATTGAAATTATCGGTTAGATCCACTCAACAACCTCCGATCGTCGTTCATTTATGGCGCCAAGCAAAATCAGGAATAGTTCTCAATTGCAGCAAGGTAGTACTAACTGTAATTCCGGTGTTCTAAGCTCTCTTGATTGTGTTTTATTTGTTCTTTTTTAAATCTAGCTGAAACATCAAAAATGTACTGTGCATATTCTTTTCTGGCCGATTTCTGTGGTGCTAATATGGAATTCAGCTAAAAATGAAGACATGTGGTTAGGATTTTTAAAAAATATAAGGAAAAAGAATTGTGAATGTTACCACCGACACTCTAAAGGAGGAGCCTTTTATTTTGCGGCATTATACTTTTGTTCCCCGTGTTTCTTAACGGCAAACTATGATATGATCCATATGCCCTTTTAATGTCAGTTCTATATAGTTGTTGTTGCTTACTCGAATATCCCCTGACTGGTAAATCTTAAATGGTCGTATAGGAGAGTAGAAATGAATATTGGGTAAGTTATCAATTCTTGGAGAGTGAGATATAACTCAGTAGAGCAGAATTAGCGCATCTGTGTTTATGCATGTAGTGTGATAACGAGCTATACTTGTGGCAAGGAAAAGGAGAGGAGTGTGAAATCACAGATCCTTTGTTGATTCTCTTGGAAACATGGTTGTTTTGCAATGAACAGCAGTGATAACTGACTAGGATCATAGCCTTCTTATGAAGAGTTTGTGGTTTTACCTCTTACCTCATTTGTGCTGAATGTCTCTATTTCCATGTAGCTCCTTGCTATTCCAGCGGTGAGAGAGGGAATGCAACATCACCTTCTGTCATTGTCATCGGCAGTGGCTTTGCAGGCATTGCTGCTGCACGAGCTCTCTCTGATGCCTCATTTCAGGTATATGTTTGTATAGTTGCTTGATAGGTGTATGATCTTTAATAATTATAAGTTTTAGGTACTCATCTGGCTCCTGTTTTCTCGTATGTGTTATAGGTGACAGTGTTGGAATCGAGGGATAGAATTGGTGGTCGAGTTCACACCAATTATTCATTTGGGTTTCCAGTTGATCTGGGAGCTTCATGGTACTGTGAAAATCCCAATCTTTCCTTTATTTTTCTTCAGGCTCTCTTTTGCCAATAGCTTTTCTTTGTTTGGGTTGTGTCATTTGCTTCACTGTCTTCTGTGTTTCTGAAAGCTTCAAATTTTGTTTACTTAATTTCAGGTTGCATGGTGTTTGCAAAGAGAATCCTCTGGCACAAATCATTGGACGATTAGGATTACCCCTCTACCGTACCAGTGGAGACAACTCTGTTTTGTATGACCATGATTTGGAGAGGTTTGTACACTGCCATTCTGTTTTGTTGTTCATGTGTTGTGAACTTACCATCGAGAATGACTATTGGTTGGTCTTCTTGGAAAATCCTGCGACAGTTAGTTTTAAGTTAGTTGCTAGAAAGGGATTAAGTATTGCATGTGAACTATTAAGGATTTTAAACTTCTTCTCAAGTCTTGCATAGACTGTTTTAAGTTTAACTATGCATAACATGATTGCTGCTTTCCTCTGTGGCTCAACTTGATTCATGGCTATGTGACAAGTATTAGTTCTCAAAGCTGCCAATGTCATTTTGCTTCTGGTCCAGATGATCAGTAAGCCTGGTTCTTTTTTTCTTTGCCAGTTATGCACTATTTGATATGGAGGGTAATCAAGTTGCTCAGGAGTTGGTTACAAAGGTTGGAGTGACATTTGAGAACATCTTAAAAGAGGTAAACATTTATTTCTTTTCTCTGCACACTTAATTAAATAAAAAATTCTATAGTACTAATAATGGGCCATGCACTATTGTTTTGGGTGCATGGAGCAGAATGGTTTTTCATCCACTTTCTTATGGTATAGAATTTTTTGTTGCTGTATACCACCTGCAGACAGAGCTAGTGAGGCAAGAATACACTGAAGATATGCCAATTTCCCGTGCCATATCACTTGTTTTTGATCGGAGACCAGATTTAAGGTTGGAAGGCATTGGTCACAAGGTCTTGCAGTGGTATCTGTGCAGAATGGAAGGCTGGTTTGCTGCAGATGCCGACACTATATCACTTAAATGTTGGGATGACGAGGTGTTGCTTCCGGGAGGACATGGCCTTATGGTCAGGGGTTATCTCCCAGTTATAAATACACTTGCGAAAGGTCTTGACATCCGCTTGAACCACAGGGTTACAAAGGTGGTTAGGCGATACCATGGAGTGAAGGTAACCGTGGAAGATGGGAGAACCTTTGTTGCAGATGCTGCTATAGTCACCGTTCCTCTTGGTGTATTGAAGTCAAACCGTATCAACTTTGAACCAAGATTGCCAGAATGGAAGGAGGAAGCCATTAAAGACCTTGGGATTGGGATTGAGAACAAGATAATACTACACTTTGACAATGTGTTCTGGCCAAATGTAGAGTTCTTGGGAGTGGTTGCAGAAACGTCTTACGAATGCAGTTACTTTCTCAATCTTCACAAGGCAACCGGTCATCCTGTCCTTGTTTACATGCCTGCGGGACAATTGGCTCGGGACATTGGAAAAATGTCAGATGAGAGTGCTGCCAATTTCGCCATTGTGCAACTTAAGAGAATTCTTCCAAATGCTTCTGAACCGGTAATTTTGGAACCCCTTGTTTTGTCATATATTCAGTTCGTGTTCAATAATTTCCATGCACTAAGCTGTTGACATCGTCTGACAATAGTTACTCGACGTTCTTACAGATTCAGTATCTGGTATCTCACTGGGGTACCGATGAAAACACACTGGGATCCTACAGCTACGATATGGTTGGTAAGCCCCACGGGTTATACGAGAGACTGAGGACTCCTGTAGACAATCTATTCTTTGCTGGGGAGGCGACGAGTTCAGATTACCCAGGCTCGGTACACGGAGCATACTCGACAGGAGTAATGGCTGCAGAGAGCTGCAGGATGCGCGTGCTCGAGCGATATGGGGAACTGGATATCTTCCACCCCGTGTTTGGGGAGGACTCGCCCCTCTCCAACATCCCCCTCTTGATCTCCCGAATGTGAAACATATGGGATTGGATTTGTTGGCCAACGCAACACACAATTAAGCTCTCCTGTCTGCTTTTGAGAAGTTGGGAGAAAAGTTGTTCTCTTCTCCCAATGCATGATCGTAGCTGCGGTGGTGTTTAGTTGTGTAGGCTAGGCATGCTGAATATCTACTAGAATTGTACCAAGGAAGTATTAGTTGATGAAACTTGCATTTATTTATTCATGGCATTGTTGCTTTGATCCTAGATTGAATTTGAATAACATTTAAGAAGTCATTTTAAAAGTTGATGAGTAACATCTACTTGACCAAAAGCAAACCCAAGGAGACACAGAAGATGGAAGAATAGAACTAATCATACAAGCCACCCAAGGAGACCGTCGTTCGACGTGAACGGCAGCTTTCTGCAGTGACCGATCGCGACATTCTCATCTTCGAAGGAGTGCGCCTCGATCAACTCACCGTCTTGGTGCCAGGCTCCGCATCCTCTCCATGTCGGTGGAAAGCTTGGCGAACAAGAATAATCTCGTCTCCTCGATTGTCTCCCAGTCTGTCTCCGATGAATGGTGGATTGTCTGCCATGGATATGGATGGTTGGGATCGCAGAACTTGTCCCGGGGGTTGAGATCCCGCCGTAGACTGTGCCCGATTCGCTGACAATGGATGGCATCCTTGAGGTACATGGCATAATTTGTCGCAGCTTTGTGCTTTTGTTTTCTCCTAAAAGCCATAATACACATACATGCGTATTGACCTCACGTTTTTCTGTACTTTGCATCACCCTCTAGGCAAATATTGGTTCTGATGCTCCATAAGAAACCCGGGATCTCAAAAAGCTTACTGCAACAATTTATCAGTATGGATCGCTCTTCTAATAATTTGAAACTTGTGGCACTAAACATCTATGAGTTGGGTCGATTTCACATAATATATCTATGATTGAACTGTCGATCTGGAGAATGTATATGTGATTAAAGTAAAATATAGTAAAAGTTGGGCCGATTTAACATGGTGTATCACATTCTGGAGGATGTGATGTGATTAAATCAAAATATTATTTTTGTATAAAAATTGAAGCGATTTTGGAGGATGTATCGATGATGCATCTGTGATTAAATCAAAATATTATTTTGATTTTAAGTGTTAAAATGACTCTGACTTTAGGCTGAAAGTATTAATATAACCCAGCAATATCAGAAAGTGTTAAAATAACCCTTGACCTCGCTGACTTTTTAGTCAATGTTATGATGATCGGATTATGTCGAAAAGATCATTTTGCCCTTACCCAAAAAAATGAAAAATAAAATAATAAATCATAAAAGACATTTTTACCCTCCTTCAAACCCATGTCTGCCCGTTCTTCAACCTCAGAAGTCCATGTCTTTCAAACCCCTGCCTTCAAACCCAGATCCGGCGGAGGAGAAGGGACGCCACTTCTTTTCTTGGGCGGCGAGAGCATAATACAATGGTGAAGTAGGGCTTTCAAAGCTCCGTGCGCCACCCCATCTTCGTTATTGCTGCCCTCATCGCCATTATTGGAGGTGGAGATTAAAGGTTAAAGAACGTGCAACATTGATTGGGTTGAAGCAAATCGAGGATGCAAATGTATTGATTTTTCGCCCTTAACTGAGTGGCGCTGGGATCTGAGCAGAGAGCGAATGCTTGATTTCACCCAAGGGAGGAGGAGGGCGAGCAAAGGTTTCAATTTTCAAACTCTTCATTCTCGTTCTTGCTCTTTTTATGCGAAGGTGTATTTGTGATTAAATCAAAATATTATTTTTGCATACTAAATTGACGAATTTAAGAGGATGTATGGATGATTGAACCATCGGTGATTAATTTTGCATAAAATTAGTGATTCATTTCATAACTAGTCCTAGTAAAAAATAGTGACTAAATTAGTTATTCTAATTCATTTCATCGGAGTATGATTCTTCTAATTAATTATTTTAAAAATAAATGTATAAAATATATTTGAATAATTAATTATTATCCAAATTTATATATGTACAACATATAACTTATTATTATAATTTTTGCATATATATTATAAAAGAAATACGGAACTAATAGTGGTGGTGGTATTCCTAAAATAATCTAGTAAATGGAGGAATGTTTTATAAAAGATAGAAGTATTAGAATTGGGCCAGGCCGGTGGGTGACTCGTGGTTGCGGATGTGGTGGGTAGGGTTTGAGCGAGGCGGAGGCGGAGGCGGAGGTTGATGGAGGTGGTGATTGGTGGTGGGTAGGGTTTAAGCGAGGTGGAGATGGTGGCGGAGGTGGTTGCTGGTGGTGGCAGGGGTATTATAGGGATACCATTTTCAGCTTCTAGATCAAGGGTATTTCAGTCATTTCACTATTTTATCATTGTCAGAATTGAGAGGATCAATGCTGAAAATTGGGAATTTGGGTACATTGACACAATTTTTTCGAAAGTTATGTTTAGATTGACACATTCAATAATTAGTTAAGGTCAAATTGATATTTTTTGAGATTGGAGGATGATAACCTTCAGACTAAAGTCAGGTTATAAAGGTAAATAACCCTACATAAAATTTCAAAATGACAAAATAAGTTGGCAAAGTCTTGGGAAAGACGGTCTTTCCGTAGGCTTATGGAAAGACGAGATTTGATTAGAATAATAAAAGGTAAAAGGTCTTAGTTGCAATATTAAAGTTTTAGTATGAAACATGTAGTAGTTATAAAATTTATAACCCGGTTCATGCAACCCGAAAATTTTATCTTAATTTCTTCTAATTTACACTTTAAACCTCGGTCTTTCCATAACTTATGGAAAGGCCGTCTTTCAAGAGACTGACTCAAATAAGTTTAACATTATAGTGGATTGCTATACCACGCCTTGTATTTTACTATCCTCGCCCTAATACGTATACAGTATATTTTTTTAATTTAATTTGAATAACTGAATTAAAATTAATTTAGATAATTGTAGTTAGTTAATATTAACTGAATTAATTTAAAAGAAATTCCGCCGCCGCCGGACCACCGGGCACCGCCGCCTGGTCCGGTTCGCCACGGCCTGGGCGCGAGCCGCCGCCGGTCCGCTCGCCACGGCCCACGGCCTGGGCGCGAGCCGTGGCGGTCTCCCGTTGGTCCGCTCGCCACCGCCTGGCCGCGAGCCGCCGGCGGTCCGGTCGCCACGGCCTGGGCGCGAGCCGCCGCTCGCCACGGCCTGGGCGCGAGCCGCCGCCGGTCCGCTCGCCACCGCCTGGCCGCGAGCCGCCGCCGGTCCGCTCGCCACCGCCTGGCCGCGAGCCGCCGCCGGTCCGCTCGCCACCGCCTGGCCGCGAGCCGCCGCCGGTCCGCTCGCCACGGTCTGGGCGCGAGCCGGACCGGCGCCGCTCGCCGTGCCCTGGGCGCGAGCCGGACCGGCACCGCTCGCCGTGCCCTGGGCGCGAGCGGGACGGCCCTCCGCTCGCCGTGCCTTGGGCGTGAGGCCGACGGAGTCCGGTCGCCAGGCCACGGGCGCGAGCCGGACGTGCCTCGGCTCGCCGTGGCCTGGGCGCGAGCCGTGCCAGGCTGCACCCCAAATTTGTACTGCTATAAATTACCTCGAATTCTACTGATTCTGAGGGCACTCGAAATTTTTGCTATCCAAGACGAGCAAAAATTACTCCAAAAAGGGTGTTAGAAATTCCATGTCTTCGGAGGTAATTTTACTAATTAGTTTTCTGTCCATAAGTAGTTGTTAAATTTAATAATTTTTACCGTAGAAATTTATGCTCGTCTTTGTGTTTTAATTTATTAACTGTTACGTAGAAATTATTGCACATTTATCTCCTATGAATTTATCTCCTATTAATAGCAGTAACGTTAATTTTGTTGTTAATTTTGTTACGTAATGCTGTTTTTAATTTATCTACAATAATTTATGTCCTATTAATTATTGTAACGTTAATTTTGTTGTTTTGTTAATTTTGTTATTTTGTTAATTATTGTACCGTTAAGTTACGTATTTTTACGTTATTTTGATATTTTAATTTGTTGAACTGTAAGAATGTAATATTAATTCTAGCCACAATGTTATTTCATCAAATAAAATTGTCACATTTTTTTTCCATTACATGTATGTTTTAGCTGTTAATGAGAAATGACGGAGTGCACCCTTAAGTCCATTAGGAGGACAGTTTGAAATGGACGAATGTAATTTTAGTTTAGGGAGTTAATTTGTGTACGGGAATTTTATAACTGTAATGGCATTTCATGTACTATAATTTTATCTTTATGTTCTCTTCTTTAAGTATATGTTGTTTTAACGTTTTGACTGTAATTTTATCTTTATTCGTTCATATGTAAACGTTAATTGACGACATCATTGTCGTTGGTATAGCAGTTGAGTGTAACTAATTACTTGATGTTTATTGCTGTTTAAGGATGACATTCAGTCATGTGAAGCTGCTGCAGGGCGGAATGGATACTCTCCATTTGCCACCTCAGTTGTGTTCCCAGGTGTTGCCGAGGCTTATTCCTACCTGCAACGGATTGCTCTGCAGGTGGGATTTGAACTTGTCACGGGGTCCTACAAACAGAATAGGGATGGTCCCCTGAGGTTATATTGCATTTGCAATCGGGGCCGAAAGGATAAGGTTGTAGATACGAGCGAATCTGATGTAGTCCGACGGAGTAGCAGCTCGACCAGAAGTTGTGACTGCCCATTCGCGATTGTCTTGAAACAGAGAATCACGGGGGATGGTTGGAATGTAGTGTCGTGCAAGGATCCTAGACGAGGGATGCACAACCACTCTTTCTCAGTGTACCCCGAGGGTCATAGACAGAGCTGCAAGCTCCATGCGGACGCGAAGCAAATGATCAGAGATTTGACAGATTCGGAAACAGCCCCAAGGCATATCAATGCCAGCCTCAGTAATTCGTTTCCGGACCTGCATCAGAACATTAGGCAGGTGTACAATGAGAGATCGGCATATGTAACAGAAAGGCGAGGCGGGCGCAACACAGCGGAGAATTGTTTGCATCTGGCCACCGTGAAAGGGTATGTCACTAGTCACCGCTCAGCAGGTGATGGTACTTTGACTCATTTATTCATGGCTAATCCCGATGCTGTTGTGGCATTTCGCACGTTTCCGTGGGTTGTGGCCATCGACTCAACGTACAAGACCAATCGCTACGGCATGCCATTCATTGAGATGGTTGGGATGTCCCCTTGCAACACAAACTTCCTGATTGCCTACGCAATTGTCGTTGATGAAACGGCAGATACCTATGAGTGGGTGCTGAACGCACTAAAGAACTTGCTTGTGGATGGACCGTTCCCTGAGGTTGTGGTCACCGATCGGGAGATGGGACTGATTAGGCCACTTCGGACTATGTTTCCAGAATCGAATCATTTGCTCTGCACCTGGCATATTAACAAGGATGTGGAGGCACGTGTTACTGTGCTGACAGGGAATAAGAGGAACGGGGCAGCGTTCAAGAATGGTGCATGGTTCCGGGTTTGCAATGCGTCCACCGTTTCAGAGTACGAAACCGCCTTGGTAGATATGAGGGCTGGATGGTCTTGGAGCGAGGCTGTTATTAGTTACGCTGAGACGACGTGGCTCACCCCCCATAAGGAGAAATTTGTGAGGGCATGGACTAACAGATTTCTGCATTTCGGGAACACAACTACATGCAGGGTCGAAAGTGCACACTCGTCATTGAAAGGGTGGTTACAAACGTCGACTGGTTCATTGGACACGGTATGGAGGCGTGTCGACCTGCAGATAGCCCAGCAGATTACTATGATCAAGGCCGGCCTGGAGAAATCAAGAACGTGCATTGGAAGATTGCACTGTAGGGCCCTTTTCAGCAACTTGATCAACAATATGTCCAAATACTGTCTGGATAAATTGACGGTCACGTCCGGGAGGATTGATGCACTCGGAGCACAGGTATATGCTTACTGTGGCTGTGTGCTGCGCTCGACACACGGAATACCGTGTGCATGCGTCATGGCAGGGGCAGTTGCTGAAGGAATCCCCTTGTACTTGGACGACATTCATCCGCTGTTTAAGAGCCTGGCATTGGGTGATCACGTGCGGAGCACGGAAAACATTGCGAGGGCCGAACAAGATCAGTCGCGGTTCAACACTCTGTTGGAGGAGCTGGCACGCAGCGACCCTTCGGTCCGCCGACGAGTTTCATCCTACATAGATGCGCAGTTGCATCCGGAGGAGAGCGGCATTGGCGAGCCGGACAATTGTACTAGTGCACGTGGGAGACCAAGCGAGCAGGTCCCCCGATCAAGATCAACCCGACGTTCACCGAGCTACCACGAGCACGTGAACAGGCGATACGGGAGTAGTTCAAGGTCCCCGGGGCGTGCTTCAGGGAGCGGTCGCCGGCACGGTAAGTACAAGCACCATTCTTCCTAATGAACGCCGCCTGCACAAGATATTTATCTTAATGTGTTCTCCTGCAGCGACATTCCCGTTCCTCGAAAGTGTCCCCCACATTGTCCGACGTTACATCGAAGGCTGGAACGATGTCGTGAGTGATGGAAACTGTGGCTTCAGATGCGTTGCTGATGCGTTCCACGTAGACGGTGAAGGTGAATGGTCTACAGCGCGTCGGGCAGTATTTAACGAGATATCAACTCATTGGCCTGACTATGTTCCCATATACGGTTCGCAAGATGACGTTGAATTCGCCATAGCCCGTATACACCACACCAGCGGTCCATGTGGTCCAGAGCATTGGTTTACGGTCATTGCAGACATGATTCTTGTCGCCACCTACTACAACACGGTTGTAGTTTTATATTACATTTTAGAGAATGGGTCGGCGGACCATTGCTGTACAGTCCTTCCACTGAGGGCAGGTGGGGGCGAGGATGGAACAAGTAGGGAGCTACACATTGTATACGTTCGCAGTGCAAGCCATTTCGTCTGGGTACACGTGAAGGAAAACTGTCCCATGCCCCCCGTGGTTAATATGTGGACCACATTGAGGAAGGCTGATGTCGTAGGTTGGGAGTTACCCTTTCGTAGGAGGTTAAGGGCTTGGAGAAGAGCATACTCTGAGAGTAATTAACTGTTGCAACCCAGCGAAACATTTTGGAATGTACGCAACCGTTACAGTTATTATCGAAGCGTCACAATTATTTTGAAAGCGTTACTGTTGCAAAAATCGATGACTTATAAATTTGATATGCACAGACAGTTACCGATTACATAAATGAGCAAACTATGGCAAAACTGTGGGATCATACATAAGCAAACAGTCGACTAAGGAATGGGTCCATAACCAAGCCTGCGATACTCATCGCGATGACTGACAAAAGTCGTCATCAACTCCCTCATGCTGGGGTCGGCGAGTCCATCAACGGTCGCCGAGTCAAACGGATCCAGGGCGCTCATCATGTCACTCAGCATCTGTTGCACAGGAAACAGATTTTACAATAACGAGACAGTACAATGTAATATAATTACTCGAAGCAAACAGTTCGGGAAAACTTATCGATAACTGATGATGTGTCCTGTCCGGTCCACTCGTGGCAGCATGTTCAGGATTTGTGATCAATGGGTGCGAATGAGTCGCGTACCAGTCCTCGTAATCCATGGTACACTCTGATTGGCTCGTGGCTATCGGGAACGCCGCAAGCTGACCGTCGTGCCAAGTGTGTGCCATCTCCCATAGGGTCAACTGCAGCCTCCCTGGGTAGGTCACTGAATAGCCGGCTGGATCAGCCGGGCGGGAACAAGGCTCGGGCACAATTGCAAGACCCCGCGGTATACCCTGTACGAGACCGAACTGGCGCACAACGCGATCTGGCATGTACGCCTCCATTGCGTCGAGGTATCGAATCACGCCGCGGTAGTGAGTCCTCCCTCTCGCAGCCCTAACCACGTCCACTCCATATGGCAACCAATCCACCTGCAAAAAGTTTCACAGACATGTTACATTTCTATGGAATCCGACTTACCTACTACTGTCAGAATAAGAGTAAAAGCATGGAATTCATACCTGGTCGGGCTGTAAGGCATCCAACTGTCGCCTGATGGCACCGAGCCTCCCCGTACCCCTCCCCGTTTTATCCCCTGTGTGCCACCGACTGGCGCGGCCCGGAAGAGCTGGCAATGTACTCGGTCTCGGCCGAAACATCGGAAAGTACTCGTATATCCATGCTTGAAGCAGCGTGCAACATCCGCATAGGCCGCGCGCCTTGGACCGGGACGCAATTCCCAACTGCAGATACAAACTGGCCAACGTCGCCGAGCCCCACGACAACTGCGAATCAAGTAGGGGTAGAAGGTTGGCTCTAACCTTATTCCCAGTTTTATCCACAAAAAGCGTGGATGAAAACAGGGTCAGCATGTAGCACATAAATTGGAAGTTCTCGCTCTGCCCCGCCGCTACACACCTCGCCATCAACGATTGGGCATCTATGTTACCCCCGTTCCAGTCTTCCGCGAAAAAGGACTCCACGTCTTTCCCAAACAGTTCAGCGCACGCTTCCTCAATAGTCTCCGCCGAAATGGTACTCGCAACAGCGCCACCAACGATGGGAATGCCAAGAATCATCTCAACGTCATGCATCAGGATGGTCATCTCCCCAAAAGGCATGTGAAACGTGTTCGTGTCCGGCTGCCACCTCTCGACAAAAGCGGATATCAGTGCCATGTCAAGGAACTGGAACATAATCGCAGGCAGGTGGGCCAACCCGGTCGCATGTATCCGGGCCTGTGCAACATCGCTCAGTTCGGGGAGCGTGGCGACTAGCTGCTTGCATAGCGGCGACCGAGCATGGCATCTCAGCACACCTCGCTCTATACCATTCCAAACGTCAACAGCGACGTGTCCTCCGAAGCTTGGTATGACGAGGTCATCTTGCGGGCCACCAGCCATCGGTCCCCGCACTAGCCACGTCTCATCGGCGGGTCGCTTCCTCCTATTCCTCGGTGCCCTTCCGGTGCTAGTCTCACCGGCATTGCACGATCCACCAGAAGATTGTGAGAATTGACCAGCTCTATTCCTCACGGTGTGCCTGGCTCCTCCAGCAGCATAACGTTCGATCCCAGCATCCAATGGCACACTCGTCCCAGGTTGGCCCATCAGGGGGACATCTGCCGGCAAGTCATAATTCAACTGCCAGTCACTATCGTGACGGATTCCACCAGACGCGAGAAATGTTCATTCTCTGTGCATTGTATCTGACCTAGTTTTTCACTCTCTGTGCTTATGGTGATCTAGTTTAACGGCCATCCCATTGTCATAGCTTTTGGTGTCCAAGCTTGTTGGACGATTAAATCTTTTATTATAGTGTAAACTTGACCACTCTCCCTGATAGCACCAAGATAGTCCTTATTTTAATGGTTTCTCATTTATTGGATATTCATTCTGTTCTTATAAACTCGGAACTTTAATTTCTTTCCCTTATTCAGGAATGAAAATAATCAACTGTTTCTGGGAATCTGACTTGCAAGTCGTCTACAAACAGTCATGCCTTCCTCAGTTTTATCAAGTGATAGCGTGCATATAGGTCTTCTTGCTGCTGCAGCTCATGCAGCTCAGACAAATACTCGCTTCTCCATATTTTACGATCCTAGGTAACGGTTAAACTTTGGGCTGTCTTCACTCAAAATTTTTCTACCATTGAAGAAAAAAATTAATACATGCTGGCTGGGGCTTTAGGGCTAGTCCATCAGAGTTTATTATACATTTAGCACAATATGCCAAGGCAGCATATCATACAAGAGTTTCTGTTGGCATGCGCTTTCGGATGCTGTTTGAAACAGAAGAATCAAGTGCTTGAAGGTTAGCTTTCTAATTTTGGACTTGCTGCACATTAGAAATCAAAATGAAGGCTAACTCAAATGGTTTCCGATGTATAACAAATGTTTACTGGTCTAATTTGTGTGCTGACCTGCAGGTATACATGGGCACAATTACTGGGATTAGCAATTTTGATCTGTTCGCTGGCCAAATTCACATTGGCGCTCTGTGAAGGTTTGTTGAATGTCCTTGAAAACTTATGCTCTCATATGCCACCATATCTTCATTCTTTATGCTTCTTCATCTACTTGAAACACATGTTCATATTTGCCCTGCTGCAATTTTGTGGTATATGAGCTAGGGGCTTTTTATAGTTTCAATGAGATATGTTAATACTATGTGAGCATAGGTCTTCTGGTTATGGAAATCTGCTTGAACTAATTTAAGTAACATGAAACTGCCAAGATTCAGCAGAAACCCCCATTAAATAGTCAGGAAAGATCTTTCCTATGATTACGAGATCTCAACATCTTTGTTACAAGGACTGATGCAAGGACATTTTCTTCATATGCAGGTGGGATGGGATGAATCAACAGCCAGGGAGAGGCAGTCGAGAGTTTCCTTGTGGGAGATTGAACCGCTATACACTTTTCCTATGTATCCTTCTCCATCCTCCCTTATGTTGAAAAGACCATGGCCAGCAGGATTGCCCTCTATACCCGGTCTGTTTTTTGCCTAGCACGGAAATCTGAGTTACGATGTACTGTTTTTGGTCGCAGTCCTCAGACATTTCCATTTGGTGAACATTTGACAGGCATGAATAATGGGGATATGAATATTAATGCTCAGCTTTCATGGCTTCGTGGTGATATTGGGAGTCAGGGAATGCAGGCATTGAATTTTCAAGGATACGGTGGTACGTCCTGGATGCAACCAAGACTTTATGCATCTATGCTTGGTTTGCAACCAGAACTATACCAAGCATTGACTGGGAACTGACTTCAGGAGACTAGGGCGTTTGATCCTGTCCATGTCGGGAATCATCCTTCTCTGCAGTATCAGCATAATGCATCCAGTCGCTCGTCTTCGCTTGTTCAGAGTCAGATGTTGCAGCAACAATCCGAGTCTCAATCAAGCTTTCTTCCACCCTTTCAGGACAACCAGCTGAATGTGCAGGCTCAGATGTTACAGAAATAGTTGCTGGGTCGGTTGGCTAGTGATCAACAACAGCAGCAGCAGCTCCATTAGCAAGTTCAGCCACCTCAGCAACTCAAGCAGAGTGTCCCGAATCTATGTCAAATGGAGCCCTCGTCTCAATCTCAGTTCTCACCTTTGCAGTCACTGGCTTCTTCCTGCCAGCAGCAGACTTTTTCTGACATCAAGAATTTAGCAAACTCAGATAGTCCCCCCATGCAGAGTCTACTCAGTTCATATTCCCATGGCGGAGCATCTCCTTTGTTGTACATGAACGGAATCCAATCTGTAGTCTCTCCTTCCTCTTCATCAAAGTGGATGGCGTTGGAATCTCATGTTCTTTTTCGGAATGCACAATCCAAGGCATCCCAACCAGGCAATGATGCAGCTCCTAATTCTCAGGCCGCGGACCTTTCTGCTCTATTGCCTCCTGTTTCAGGGCGAGAGTATACTCAGTTTCAAGGAATGACAGACTTCCAGAACAATGGCATGTTCAGAATGAACTCAGGCTCACCCTTTATGCTACAGAACGGGATGTCACACCTCATGAACGGTCAGTGGCGGATCTATTGATACGCGAGGTAGGGCTCCAGCCCTACCTCGGTCGCCGGCCGGAGCTAAGAGGTGGTGGGAGCGCGTCTCCGGCGCGGGCTGAGCGCGTTTCCGGTTGCTGAGCGCAGCTGCTCGCCGGAGAAGAAGGCCGCGCTGCGGCCTTCTTTTTTTTAAACTCAGACGTACTAAAACGACGTCGTTTCATTTAGCTTTATTTTTTTAATGCCAAAGTAGTAAAACGACGTCGTTTCACGTTAGTGAAACGCGTTAGTGAAACGACGTCGTTTCACTAAGTATTATGAAAAAAAAATGAAATCGGAAATGGATTGGGCCGAAAGCTGAGCCCAATCCAAATGCCAAACAAAACATTAATCCATTGTATTATATAAATAGAATGGAGGCGGGAAAGGACAGCAAAGCAACCAGAACCAGCTCTCCCCTTCCTCTGCCTCTCGACACTCGCCTCAGCCCGTCGCCGCCGCCGCCGCCGCTGCGCCACCGCCGTCCGCCACCGGCTGCTGCTTGCCTGCCTCGTCTCCCGCCGCCTCTCCAAACCACGGTAAGTCTTCTCTAGTTCTCTTCTCTTTATGCTAATATAGTAATATTTATTAATTTTAGGGTTTATAATTTATTGTCTTTCTAATTTATTTCTTCAAAACTTAAATAAATATATGTATAATGTGAACATGATTTTTAGATTGGATGTTGAATTGAATTTATATAGTTGTATTATATATGATTGTTGAAGTTTAGTTGAATTGCATAAATTGATTTAGTTGAATTGCATATTTAGTTGGAATTTAGTTGAAATTATAATTGTTTGATTTATTTTGTATAATTGTATGTGACAATGAAATTGTCAATTTGTCATAATCGGTTTATGGAATTATCAATTAGGGATATTTGTTAAATTGAATTTAGATGAATATGATTTTATGAACTTTTTATTATCTCAATTTGTTATTGTTTCGTAACTCTTTTAGATTTTTTAAAAATAAATCAATTTGTTATTGTTATCTCAATTTTTTTGTTATTGTTACTGTTTCCCAGGGGCGAAACCAAAAAAAATTTTCCAGAGGCGAAAATTTTTCAGCCTCCCCTGAAAAAAATTTCTGGTTCCGCCCCTGTGAACGGTGGCCGCAAAAGTGAATCGTTTTCTGTTCCATTTAATACCTCCACCCACTCTAGCATTGTGGGCACTGAGTTACCTCTCACTTCAGACATGACTGCATCGAGTTGTGTAGATGAGTCGGGCTTGCAGGCTGCTGAGAATGTGGACCAGGCTAACCCGCTATGACAAACCTTTGTGAAGGTATGCTAGTCAAAACCTACTCGTACAAGGTGTGCTTATTTACTTTGCATGCAAATTGATCCGTGTTAGAATGACCATGAATTTTCTTTTTGTGCATGAATGGTTGATGAATATATCATCTCTGGGATTTTTTTAAAAGTGTAAATGGGGATTGTGTTTTACTACAGGTTCATAAGTCAGGGTCCTTCGGGTGATCATTGGATATCTCCAAGTTTAGCAGAGTGAACTTGGTCGGATGTTTGGGTTAGAAGGTATATTGGAGGACCCTCAGAGTTCAGGCTGGCAGCTTGTATTTGTTGACAGGGAGAACGGTGTACTTCTTTTCGGGGATGACCCTTGGCAGTAAGTTCTGACTTGCAATACTCTTTCGCGCTCTTTTTTAAAATGATAAACTGATTGTGGGATTTTGCACTTCTTTGAGGGAGTTTTTGAGCAGCGTTTAGTACATTGAGATATTGTCTCCCCTGGAAGTGCAATAGATGGGGAAAGAGGGACTCGACCTCCCAAGTTCTGTTTCGATGCACAGAAACCCAAGCAGTGGAAGTGGCTGGGACGGGTACTTGGCCCCCAAGGACTCGAGAAACACCATGAACGTGATTCCATCTGTGGGATCGAGTACTGCGGATGAAGTAGAATGTCAGTTCTCAGAGTACTGATGATTTGTACTATACTAGTAGTTTACCACTGGACCTTTTCTTTTTGTGCAGCTGAGTTCATTGGAACGCAATGCATTTTGTTCCTGACTTATTTAGCCCAAGGTGGTTTCGAAAACATGTATTCTAGAGGGAAGTGGTGAAATTGTCAATGTCAGCCCTATTCAATAAATCAGTGCTCATGTTGAATTGTTGCTGAAATTGTGCCTTTTTGGACACTATGAGGTCCTATAACCGATCTCGGAAGGGAACATCTATTGAGTTCTTGGTCGGTGGGTTATAGAAGAACCCTAGACTTTTAAGGATATATTAGTGATTACGGTAAAATGTTATTTTTGCATTAAAATTGAGTAGATTTTGAAGGATGTATTGGTGATTGTACTGTCGATTTTGGAGGGTTTATTGATAATGAAGGCAAAATATTACTTTTGCATTTAAAATGGGATGATTTCACTTGTGATTGAACTGCAGATTTTGAAGAGTATATTTTTAAAGTAAAATGTTATAAAAATTGGGCCAATTTCACATGATGTATCTCATTTTGGAGGATGAAATATTAATTTTGCATAAAAACTAGACCAATTTCAGAGGGTGTATATGGATGATTGAACTATACTATATACTTCAATCATAGTTGAATTATAAATGTATACGGATGATTTAATTCTATATTTTAACAAATATATAGTTAAAATAATTTTGCCAAATGGTTAGGCTATCTAAAACAAGATTTTGGGATGTCTTCTATTGCACCGAATAACAGTTAGACTAAATATAAGAAGAGAAAAGTGCATATATAACCCCATATAATTGATGAAAGTGCAGATATAACAATGCGATAATGAAAGTGCATATATAACCATGCGATAATTGAAAGTGCAAATATAACCCTGGTCAGTCAATGCCGGAATAATAGCTTTAGGGTTGTATTTGCACATATGTATAATACTTAGGGTTATATTTGCACATATGTATAATAGTTAGGGTTATATTTGCACTAAAAAACAACCCAGGGTTATATTTGCACTTTCTCCAACATATAGGGTTATATTTGCATATTACCCATATAAAAAACTCTAGAGTTAAGTGTGAAAATGATCATGATTTTAGGTTGAAAGTACCAATATAATCCTGCAATCTCAGAAAGTGCCAAAATAACCTTTGACCATGTTGACTTTTTAGTCAACCGATTTATTGTCGAATTTTGTTAAAAATACCATTTTACCCTTATTTAAAAAAAAGAAAAATACAAAATGTGAAATTACCATTTTACCCTAATTCCTCTAGTTTGTTGCATCCCCACTCGCATGCACAAACCTTTGCCATCTTTGTCGATTCCCAACGTCTTCTTCTCCATCTATCCACCGTCTTCTTCTCCATCTTCGATTCCCTCCGCCACCGTATCCACTGTTTTCTTCTCTGTCTTTGCCAATCCCCTACGTCGTTCTCTAGTTTCTTCAATTCTAAAACAGAAGAAGGACCCCGACTCCGTTCTCCATAGCGAAGGTCTCCATTTTTGGCGCTTGGTTGAGCGGCGTCGAAAAATGGTGGCAGATGATGGCAAAGGTGGTGTGAGGCTGTGTGGGTGACGTCTGGGGAGAGGAGGTGGCAGCAAAGGTCTCCATTGAGCGACGCTTGGCTGAGAAGCGCTAGAAAATGGTAGCGGATTGTGGAGGAGGTGGCGTGATCAGCACTTGGCAGAGCGGCACCGAAAATAATTGCAGGGTGGCGTGGGGGGTGGTGAATCGAGGGCGGCAGTAGGGGGTTGTGAATCGAAGGCGACGGTAAGGGACCAGAGCATATGGTGTTTAGGGTTTCGAGGTGGTGGGGATGTGGTTGGTGGATGGGGGGCACGTGGTGGCGGTGGTGTTTATGCGGTGGTGGGAGTAGGGTTTTGGGTGTTGTGGCAGTGAGGTGACAGGGAGGTAAAGTGGGGGGGGGGGTGGTTGATCAGAGCATGATGGTGGCGGAGCACGACAGCGGCGACAACATTTGAAGGAGAAAATTCAAATGAAAGACAGGTTGATGGGGTGCTTTTGGGATAAATTTTTTAATTTTAAGATAAAATTTTCAGCTTTTAAGTCAAGGCTATTTTAGTCATTTCACTTTCTTCTCATTGTTGGCATTTAGAGGGTCAACGCTAAAAATAGGGATTTGGGTATATCGACACAAATGTTCCGAAAGTTAAGGTTACATTGACACATACAATAATTATTTTGGGTTAAATTGAAACTTTCTCAAATGGCAGGGTTACATTGACACTTTCAGCCTAAAATCAGGGTTATAATTATACATACCCAAAACTCTATTTTTGTAAATTTTAAAATCGGGTTATAATTATGGCAACGTCTTGGGAATGACCGTCTTTCCATAAGCCTATGAAGAAATGGAGTTTGATTAGAATAATAAAAGGTAAAAGATATTAGTTGCAATATTAAAAATTTATAACCCAATTTATGCAATTCACAAATTTATCTTCCTTTTTTTTTATTTGAACTTTAAACCTTAATATTTTCATGACGTATGGTCTTTCCGCATAGTTCGTCTTATAACAATCCAAATTATTTGAAAAATTAAAAGCACAACCAATTGACAATAGTTTGCGTAGATTCTTAACACGTTGGATTTGGCCTTTCGGCAACCTCTCCAAATTTGCAATTTTCAACAAATAAATTGAGAGAAAAATAAATATCCAAGTCGCAAAATGTGCTTGTCCCTACTAAAGATGAATTAAAGCTCTATCCAATTGAGTCGAAAATGGCGTCCTACTCCTAGTTGCTTACCAGTGGCGGGAGGAAGGAACTGAAGATGGCTGCTCAAGCCACCATGTTTGTAAAGCCTTTTACACAACCTCCCTCCCCTTCCGCATGGAGGTTTGTTCTTTTTCCCTTTCAACAACTTGCACTTCCTGCTGTAATTCCATCTGGGGCCTTTTCAATTCCACTAATTACATGATATACTGCTGTAAAAATCCTGTCTTTGTTTCTTTGCTCCACAAATTTAGATTCAGAATTGTTGAAGGATAAGGTTTTTATTCGCATTTGCTCAAGAAGTTGGTTTCCTTTTTTCATTTATGCTTTGCTTTGGGTAAGTTTGAAGAATAAAGATAGGTTTTTAAGCTCCTAAGGCCTTCTAACTGTGGAAATTTGCAGTAAATTTGAAGGTGTGAATGGGACTTTTGCGGATGTCAAGGGGAAGTTGTGCAGAAGAGCAGAGGTGGTGTGCTTAGGAATGCTGGCCCCGAGAAAGTTTATGCAGTATAGAAAGAAGGTTGAAACATTTTCTAGTACGAATGATGAAGTAGATCAGAAGAGTTGGAGGAGGCTAATGGCTGAGATTGAGGAGACGGGTTCTGCCGCTCCAGTGCTCCAGACACTGACAGCGAATAGCAAGGGCATTCCCAAGGACACAGTTCTCGGCACCTTAGTTAGATTTAAGCAGCTCAAGAAGTGGAACCTTGTCAGCGAGGTGCGCTATGGTTTCTAGTTTCAAGTGATTCATTTTGTTGTATAATATGAGGTGATATATGTTCATATGTTGTGAACCTGTTGGGAGTTAGGTTCTTGAATGGCTCCAGACTCAGCTTTGGTGGGACTTCAGTGAAATGGACTTTTTGATGCTGATTACTGCATATGGAAAGCTGGGGGACTTTGCTAAGGCTGAGAGGATTTTAGGTTACATGAACAAGAAAGGGCATCCACCGAGTGTGATATCTCATACTGCTCTCATGGAAGCATATGGCAAAGGGGGGCAATACAGCAAGGCTGAGGCGATATTTCGAAAGATGCAATCGTCAGGACCTGAACCCTCTGCTTTGACGTATCAGATAATTCTCAAGAGCTTTGTCGAGGTGATTCTTTCATCTCTTCTGAAAATTTTCTTTACATTTTTGCCACGTCCTTTCCTCACTAGGTTGAAGGTATGAACCATGCTATAGGCTTTTCCAGTTTAGATCACTCTAGTTCATCCTCCACGTTTCCTTGTCTATAGGATTCTGTGATGTAAGCTCTCTAATACGGAAAGATTTAAGTCCCTAACTTTTGTTGATAACAGAATTCTTGCTTATTTGATAAGAAATGATAGATATTCTGATTGAAATTCTATCTGATACCATGATGTATGTACTTTATGTGTTTGATTACAAGATTATCCTTTTAGATATCTGATTAGACCCTTGCTTCTTAAGGCTAAATGTTTTATCCAGCTCGTCTTATCAGCTGGAAGGTTAAGTTGTAAAAATTACCCGACCCTTGATTCACATCGTTTTGTCCCATGACTTCTTCCTCTCTGCATTAGACTTGCTATGAGTACATTGTTATGGTTTTCTCCTGTTTCTGTTGCTTATGATTGTACGGTATTGAAATTCTTGGTTTAATGCAGGGTAAAAAGTTTAGGGAAGCAGAAGAGGTTTTCAATGTTCTTCTGGATGATGCTGTTTCTCCTCTAAAACCAGACCAGAAGATGTTTCACATGATGATTTATATGTATAAGAAGGCGGGAAATTATGACAAAGCTCGTCACTTATTTTCATTAATGACCGAGCGAGGAGTTAAACAAAGTACAGTCACTTACAATAGCTTGATGTCATTCGAGAATAACTACAAGGAAGTTTCAAGGATATATGACCAGGTAAATTTCAAAGTATTCCTTATTATTTTGTCTAATAATATTTGAAATTGAATCAATGAACATAAAAAGATATACAATCAATTGATAGAATAAAACAAAAGCTGTCTTTTACAACTTGGTTTGCTCATAATGTAGATGCAAAGAGCCAAAATTAGTCCAGATGTTGTAAGCTATGCCCTCCTCGTTAAGGCGTATGGAAAAGCTAGAAGAGAAGAAGAGGCATTAGCAGTTTTCGAAGAGATGCTTGATGCTGGTGTCAGGTCATTAATTGATTTTTTTCCTGCAGTTTCTTTAACAGATTCAGATGCCTTTCTTGCAATTTCAATAACTTCTTTGAACTTCCAGGCCATCGCGGAAATCGTATAATATTTTGCTCGATGCATTTGCCATCTCGGGAATGATTGAACAAGCTCGCACGGTGTTCAAAAGCATGCGAAGAGACAAGTAATTGTTTCAGCTATGAGCTGTTCTTACACTCTTGATTTGTAATGAATCAATCTGTGAATTAACACTTGCGCTGTTCAGATGTACACCGGATCTTTGCTCCTACACGACAATGTTATCAGCCTACATCAATGCATCTGATATGGAGGGTGCTGAGGCGTTCTTCAAACGGATGAAGCAAGATGGATTCAAGCCGAATATCATCACTTACGGAACTCTAATGAAGGGGTACGCGAGAATCAACAATCTCGAGAAGATGTTGAAGAAGTATGAGGAAATGCGACTATCCGGCATCAGACCAAATCAGACCATCTTCACCACCATCATGGATGCACACGGCAGGAATCTCGGCTTTGACAGTGCTGTAATCTGGTACAATGACATGGCATCTGCAGGCGTAGCTCCTGATCAGAAAGCGAAGAACATCCTTCTTTCTCTGGCGAAAACGGCTGAGGAGAAATCAGAAGCAATCCAGCTGGTAGGATACACAGCTCAACAGGATTTTGAAACGATCGCCCACATCATCACTAATGATGATGAAGATGATGAAGATAGCAGCACATCATTTGAAGCCAAAGAGGAGTTGTTGCTGCCAACCTAAGACTGGCTTTGTCAAACCTCAATTTTGGGAACCTGTTTGAGTTTTACAGTTAATTCTAAGCGCCTCTTTTTTTGGTTGAACACACACACACAAACAGACAAAACAACTAACTGGAAGTGCAGAAGGAATAAATTGCAAAACCTTAGAAGAAGAAAACAAGTTCATCATCTATTAACAAATTCAATAGTGAATGTCTTTACAGTACTACCTACAAACATCATCCCGTTCTAAAATCAATCACATCCAATGGCAGCCAACAACTCATCCATATCTATCTCCAAACCCGGGTCGTCCAGGTCTGTCCATTGCCCGTAATACGTCCCTCCGGTGGAGCAGTCCACCTGAGAAGGCATCCCTCCGGTGGAGCAGTCCACCTGAGAAGGCTGCTGCGCCGCCATCTCATTCACAGCTTCCGCTGCAGCGACACCACCTTGGTGCTCATCATCCAACACCGCCAGTGGTGTGACATTCACTACCTCCTCCACATTCCCTTTGATCCAAACAGGCTCCGCCGGGGAGTTCCTGATGGATTTCCTGGAGCCCTTTATCTTCTTAGTCACTTTCCCTCCAATGGATGATTTACTGTCATCCCTCTTGATTCTACAAATCACCCTATCCTCCCAGCCCGAACCCCGGAGTTCCGGGAAGGCCTGCGGACGAATGCTGTACTCGTACATGGTCCATTGCCCCACGGTTTCTTCACCGTTGTTCGACCTGAACGACAGCACTCTGGAGTGTCCGATCACGAGATTCTCATTGGCCGAGGAGTGCACCTCCATCAGCTTACTGTTTCCGTGCCAGGTTCCGCATCCGGCGGCTCTCTTCTTCTGGACATTGTTGGACTTGGAGGTGCTGCCGATGTTGGAAAGCCTGGTGAACAAGAACAACGTGGGAGTTGAGTTTGTGTCAGGCTGCCATGGATATGGATCGTACGGATTGCAGAACTTCTCCCAGGGGTTGAGATTCTCGCCGAAGACGGTGGCGTCTTGGATGGCGGCGGATTCCGGGTAGGGGCGCTGGAGGATGTGGTTCTTGAGGTGATGGCCGATCAAATCCTCGGCGGTCGGATCAAACACTCTCGGACAGAATGGGAGATTCACCTCCATGGAATCCAACTTTTCTTGAATCAAATAGGTCGAGTTATGGAATTGGAGGCCGGGTGTTTATAGGTTTCGATCGTTTCCTCAAAATCCTTTACCGAATAGGAAAAGGATTGCTTCCCAAGTTTTCCTAATGAAACACGGAATAAAATCATTAGGTCCCCTTCTTTATTTCCTTTTTTCTTATCACCGTTGTAAATGAAACACGGAACAAAATTATGTTTTCTAGTTTCACTAAATACACTAAATTATGTATTTTTCTAATGGCATATTCGTAGGAAAGACCGTCTTTTCATAAACCTATGGAAAGACGGAATTTAATTAGAATAATAAAATGTAAAATGTTATAGTTGCAGTGTAAAATTTTTACTATGCAACGTGTAGTATTTATATTTTATTTTATTTTTGTACCACAGATTACTGTTTTTGAGTGTTTTCTGATTTTTATTTTATTTTGGAATTTATTTCAAATTTCCTTCTTTTTTTTCAAATTCATTACAGTATTTAAGGATCTCTTGTATTTTCGGATTTGGCATCTTTCATAATAATATTTTCGAGAATTATTTTCTCTCTGGTAGATTCCAGAACCAAACCTTAGGATTCGTGCTTGCAAATTCTTTTCGATTATTCCGATTGTGTCCCAGTCATAGTGTCCGAAAAGGCACAATTTTAGCAGAAATTCAACATGAGCAATGGTTTCTTGAGTAGAGCTAACATTGACAATTTCAGCATTGTAATTTGAATTCACGTGATAATCATATTAAAAAAAACATGGTCATTTCCCTCTAGAATACATATTTTCCAAACCAAAATGCATTGTATTCCAATGAACAAAAAAAGAAAAGGTCGAATGGTAAACTACTGGTATAGTACAAATCATCAGTGCTCCGAGAAGTGCCATTCTTCTTCCTCCTCAGTACTCGAGCGAATGGAATCACGTTCATGGCGTTGCTCGAGTCCTTGGTGGCCAAGTATCCATCGCAGCCACTTCCACTGCTTGGGTTTCTATGCACTGAAACAGAACTTGGGAGGTCGAGTCCCTCTTGCCCCTTCTGTTGCACTTCGAGGGGAGACAATATCTTAATGTACCAAACGCTGCTCAAGAACGCCCTGAAAGCAAGATTAATCACGTAATCAGTTTATCATCATTTTAGAAAAAGAGCGCGAAAGAGGATTGCAATTCGGAACTTACTGCCAAGGGTCATCCCCGAGAAGAAGATCATCATTCTCCCTGTCAACAAATACAGGATGCCAGCCTGAACTCTGAGGGTCCTCCAATATGCCTTCTAACCCAAACATCCGACCAAGTTCACTCTGCTAAACTTGGAGATATCCAATGATCGCCCCCAAGGACCCTGACTTATGAACCTGTAGTAAAACACAATCCCCATTTACACTTCTAAAAAAATTCCAGAGATGATAATTCATCACCCATTCATGCGTAAAAAGAAAATTCATGGTCATTTTAACACGGATCAATTTGCATGCAAAGTAAATAAGCACACTTTGTACGAGTAGGTTTTGACTAGCATACCTTCACAAAGGTTTGTGATAGCGGGTTAGCATGGTCCAAATTCTCAGCAGACTGCAAGCCCGACTCATCTACACAACTCGATGCAGTCATGTCTGAAGTAAGAGGTAACTCAGTGCCCACAATGCCAGAGTGGGCGGATGTATTAAATGGAACAGCAAACGATTCACTTTTGCTGCCACCGTTCATGAGGTGGGACATCCCGTCCTGTAGCATAAAGGGCGAGTCTGAGTTCATTCTGAACATGCCATTGTTCTGGGAGTCTGACATTCCTTGAAACTGAGTATACTCTCGCCCTGAAACAGGAGGCAACAGAGCAGAAAGGTCCGCGGCCTGAGAATTAGGAGCTGCATCATTGCCTGGTTGGGATGCCTTGGATTGTGCATTCCAAAAAGGAACATGAGATTCCAACACCATCCGCTTTGATGAAGAGGAAGGAGAGGCTACAGATTGGATTGCGTTCATGTACAACAAAGGAGATGCTCCGTCACGGGAACATGAACTGAGTAGACTTTATGGGGGGACTATCTGAGTTTGCTACATTCTTGATGTCAGAAAATGTCTGCTGCTCGAGAACTGAGATTGAGACGAGGGCTCCATCTGACATAGATTTGGTACACTCTGCATGAGTTGCTGAGGTGACTGAACTTGCTGATGGAGCTGCTGCTGCTGTTGTTGATCACTAGACAACCGACGCTGCAACTGTTGCTGTAACATCTGAGCCTGCACAATCACCTGGTTGTCTGGGAAGGGTGGAAGAAAGCTCGATTGAGACTCAGATTATTGTTGCTGCAACATCTGACTCCGAACAAGCGAAGAAGAGCCACTGGATGCATTATGCCGAAACTGCAGAAGAGGATGATTCCCGACATGGACAGGATCAAACGCCCTGGTCTCCTGAAGTCCGTTCCCAGTCAATGCTTGGTATAGTTCTGGTTGCAAACCTAGCATAGATGCATCAAGTCTTGGTTGCATCCAGGGCGTACCACCGTATCCTTGAAAATTCAGTGACTGCATTCCTTGACCCCAAATCACCTCAAAGCCATGAAAGCTGAGCATTAAATACTCATATCCCCATTATTCATGCCTGTCAGATGTTCACCAAATGGAAATGTCTGAGGACTGCGACCAAAAACAGTACATCGTAACTCAGATTTTCGTGCTAGGCAAAAAACAGACCAGGTATAGAGGGCAATCCTGCTGGCCATGGTCTTTTCAACATAAGGGAGGATGGAGAAGGATACATAGGAAAAGTGTATAGCGGTTCAATCTCCCACAAGGAAACTCTCGACTGCCTCTCCCTGGCTGTTGATTCATCCCATCCCACCTGCATATGAAGAAAATGTCCTTGCATCAGTCCTTGTAACAAAGACGTTGAGATCTCGTAATCATAGGAAAGATCTTTCCTGACTATTTAATGGGGGTTTCTGCTGAATCTTGGCAGTTTCACGTTACTTAAATTAGTTCAAGCAGATTTCCATAACCAGAAGATGTATGCTCACATAGTATTAACATATCTCAGTGAAACTTCAAAAAGCCCCCAGCTCATATACCACAAAATTGCAGCAGGGCAAATATGAACATGTGTTTCAAGTAGATGAAGAAGCATAAAGAATGAAGATATGGTGGCATATGAGAGCATACGTTTTCAAGGACATTCAACAAACCTTCACAGAGCGCCAATGTGAATTTGGCCAGCGAACGGATCTAAATCGCTAATCCCAGTAATTGTGCCCATGTATACCTGCATGTCAGCACACAAATTAGACCAGTAAACATTTGTTATACATCGGAAACCATTTGAGTTAGCCTTCATTTTGATTTCTAATGTGCAGCAAGTTCAAAATAAGAAAGCTAACCTTCAAACACTTGATTCTTCTGTTTCAAACAGCATCCGAAAGCGCATGCCAACAGAAACTCTTGTATGATATGCTGCCTTGGCATATTTTGCTAAAGGTATAACAAACTCTGATGGACTAGAGCCCTAAAGCCACAGCCAGCATGTATTAATTTTATTCTTCAATGGTAGAAAAATTTTGAGCGAAGACAGCCAAAAGTTTAACCATTATCTAGGATTTTAAAATATGGAGAAGGGAGCATTTGTCTGAGCTGCAGCAGCAAGAAGACCTATATGCATGCTATCATTTGATAAAACTGAGAAAGGCATGACTGTTTGTAGACGACTTGCAAGTCAGATTCCCAGAAACAGTTGATTATTTTCATTCCTGAATAAGAGAGAATTAAAGTTTCGAGTTTCTAAGAACAGAATGAATATCCAATAAATGAGAGACCATTAAAATAAGGATTATCTTGGCGCTATCATGGAGGTGGTCAAGTGTACACTATAATCAAAGATTCAATTGTCCAACAAGCTTGGACACCAAAAGCTATAACAATGAGATGCCCGCTAAACTAGATCACTATGAGCACAGAGAGTGAAAAACTAGGTCAGATACAGTGCATACCAGATAAAAATTACAGCATTGCCAGCAACAAGCCTCTTTGCACAAACAAACACACTCCATCCAGTCGTAAGCAGGTGCCTTTTTGGCTGGCCTGCAAATTTAGGTTCAAGTTATTAGCTTAATATACAATTTACGAATAACCAATCTGGTATGCACTGAAACATGTTGCGTGATGAATTCTCAACCATAGAGTGATGATAAGCTACTGATGATTCAGCAATCCACTATACCAACAATTATGCATGCAGAGGAAAAGGGATGACCACAAATTTAACTGGGACGTAGTATACTAGGAGGGGCAAAAAATTACAAGGAATTTGAGTGTTGGTATTGAGAGAAGAATGCCAATGTTCATTCACTAAAACTTTTAGTCGAGAAGAAAAACAATCCTGAATCACAAAATATAGCTGGACATATAGAAGATAAAATCCATGCTTTTGTTTTGTGGGGCTACTTAAAATCCCAGATGAACAAGAGTTGGTTCATGAGGACAAGAGGTGTTTCGCTTTGACACAGGATCAAAGCATCACCGCAATTTGCATCAAGGTCACTACGATGAGTTTACAGGAACAAAGCTTTGTATTTGATATTCAATACCATTACTCACTTGATTGTTAGAAGAAGATCGGGATGTTAAAATAGAGTCATGATATCGAGAGTTTTTCTCAACTAAAAGCATACATGATGAGTCGTAGATTACAATGTAAGAAGCCATTATTAGCAACTCCAAACCTGTTAGCCACAACAAATTCCACATTATCCCCATTTCTCAAAACATAACTCATCATTCCAACAACACACACTAGAAATTTCATTTTTATTTGCTAATCACAAACACCACTCTTTTTGTGAAACCAACAGAGTATATTAAGGTACCATGTTCCCCCAAACCTGCAGCATCACATATGTAAAGTAAGGTAACATGTTCCGACCAAAGATAATATTGTGTAAACAAATAAATGATGAAATAAAAGGAAATTTTCCATTGCTAAAATGATGCAAGCTCGCCAACAAAGTTTAACTACTCAATAGTTATAGTAATGCCATATTTCGAGAATGTAAGTTTTAAGATAAGGATACAATTTCATACATATGATGAAACAGAAACCATTCTGACCTCCTGTATAGCCTTCCCGACTGATTGCAACAATCACAGCTGGATTTTCTGTCAGAACAGGATTGAATTTTACTTGCACACAAGGCTTTTGAACTGAAGCAACTCTTGTTGAGCTACCAATCTTCTTCTTTCTCCTATGCTTTCATATGAATCCCTCCCTGAGGTATAGACAGCCAGTCATTCGTGTACTCATCGAATTCTACAACCATCGCAATCACATAAGCAATGCCTCTCTTGAATGAGCTTTCCAGCATCATCCAATTCCATCGATAAAAATGCAAATTTCAAGTTTGACAGTTAAGTTAGAGACAAGTGACTGTCATCAAACCTGGTAGACAACAGAAGAGGCATAGAGCCCTATGAAACATAGGAGAAAATGGCAGCTATGATGCTGCAAAGTAACAATTCAGGTTTGCAATGATATCATTTGGTTAAATTCTCTGGGTGTAGAGGGTAAAGATATCAATGATATCATTTGGCTTTCTATTATCATAAATGTGTGAATTCTGGCTTTCCACCTAACTAGATTAGGGATGATGTTAGTTAGGTTATTCATGGTTTTGGATGCATTAGAGTACATGACCAAAACAAGGATAATGTGTCAAAAAGGTGTCTAATAAGTAAAATGCAAAATGGTAGAACAAAACAAAAGAATATGATATCTATTAATCCAATGTCAAGAAGGTCTTTACATTAAAAGCATTAAGGAACCCTACATTCTACAGGATGGAGTTGAATCCAATCTAAGGATCAAGCTCAATCCAATCTTGTGGTAATGGGTTGAGCAAGTCATCCAAATTGAACATCAAATTCATATTCTCTAGCTCCTCCCACTCCACTGTTGGGAAATGATCTCCATCATCCACTGTTGGGCCATCAGCCACTGTTGGGAATTGATATACTGTTGGGGCATCATCCACGGTTGGGAATTGATATACTGTTGGGCCATCATCCACTGTAGGGAATTGATCCACTGTTGGGGCTACTGTTGGGCCATCATCCACTGTAGGGAATTGATCCACTGTTGGGGCTACTGTTGGGCCATCATCCACTGTTGGGGCTTGATCCCCACTATCCAATCTGACTTTTTTGGCCACTGGTGCAACCTCCTCCTCCTCTGCCTCGAAGACCTTGGCTCCAATGGTATACTTGGTGTCATCCCTCTTTATACAACACACCACCCAATCCTCCCAATCCAAGCCCTGAAGTTGCGGAAATGCGTCCCCGCAGATGCTGTACTCACACATATTCCATTGGCCCACCGTTTGTTCTTCATTTGCAGCCCTGAACGTCAGCCGTCTGTAGTAACCAATAACGAGATTCTTGTCATGGAAGGACTTCACCTTGATAGGTTTAGTGCTTCCATGCCAAGATCCACAGCCTGCTGTCCTCTTCTTCTGGAGATTGGTGGACCTGGAGGTTTTGCCAATGTTTGAAAGCTTGGTGAAGAGGTAGAGTACTGGGGCGTCGTGCAAATCAGTCCGCCACTGCCATTCCGACGTACAAAACCTTTCCCAGGGACTGAGATGGTCGCCGAAGATAGTGGCGGATTGGATGACGTCGGAATCGCGGTAGGGGCGGGCGATGATGTGATTTTTGAGGTAATAGGCGATCAAATCAACGGGGGTCGGGTGGAAGTCCTCCCGAGGGTAGTAAGGGAGCTCCATTGCAATCGTAATCACAGTAATCGTAATCGGAAAATCAAGATCACTATTTTCCGATTACAGAGTAATCGTAATCGAAAAATCAAGATCACGGACTAATCGTAATCGGAAAATCTCAGGAAGTTTTTGGTGATTCATTTCCGTGGCAGGAGGGATGTATATATAGGTCGGTGACTCAGAGGTAGCCCTAATTGACCAATTCCACCGCTAGAATTGAAAGCCCATCGGCCCGGCCCAATTCTAATGTACTTCTGTCTTTTATAAAATATCCCTCCATTTACCAGCTATTTTAGGAATACCGCCGCCATTACTAGTTCCGTATTTTTTTCTTTTATCATATATATCCAAAATTTATAATAATAAGTTCTAATTTTTTCAAATATAAATTGGATAATCATTCATTATTAAAATATATTTTATATATTTATTTTTAAAATAATTAATTAAAAGAGATCATATTTATTTTAGAATATTTAGTCACTATTTTTTACTGAAATGAATCACTAATTTTATGCAAAATTAATCACCGTGCATCTTAAATTCGTCTATTTTTTATGCAAAAATAATATTTTGATTTAATCACAAATAATCTTCTCATAAAAAGAGCATTAACGAGCATTACAGGTCTGAGCTTACATTAAAAGATTTACCAAATTAGATTAAGAAATTCACATCTTTGCAAATACTTGAGTTGCCCTAAACTCCAATATCTCCCCTCGACACATGCCATAGTGCATCTTACTAGTTTATGAAGATATTTTTAGCTTTAAAACTATACATTTTTTCAATGTTAAAATTGTTTATGAAGTAAATTAATGGTGGATATATTGTATTAAATTAATTCTTTTTTTTAATTTTTTTTTAAAAAAAATGAGGCAAAATTACAAACGGGTCAAAATCTAATCCGATCCATTTTAACCTAACCCAAATCAAATGGGCCGGATTAAAATGGGTCGGGTCTGACAATTTGAACAACCCTAAATATTGGTACGAGGATTTTTCAAGTCTTGTAAATGATGAGGCTTTGCAAGATCAGTTGTCCTCTTTCGTTTTTAAATGTTGGATTTTAATGCTCGTTTTGGTTTGGTTGCAATGTGTTGTGATTAATTCTCTTGCTTTCAATTACTGTTTTGAAGGTTGGATGGGCCTTCACTAAATTTAGCGTATGCAATTTATGCACAAGCTAGTCTTTCATGTCTTGTGAAGGAACATTTGAGCTTAGACTGATTTTTTTCTATTTTGTCTGTTTACTTGCTCGGATTTAATCAATAAGTGTGTGTTTTGTATGGGTAAACAATGATCATAAACAATTGTCATCTTTTACCTGAAAGTTCAAATCAGAACATTTTAAGTCTTCCAAATCTTAATATTTTGCGAAAAGTATGTACGTTTTTCGGTTTTACCTCTTTGAATATTTTAACAAAGCATATACATATACTGTTTCATACTCTTATGGCACTATTGCAATTATTCCAAAATTAACTTCATTACGAGGTTCTAATTTTCTTCCTTTCAGTTCTTGCTTTCAAGGCTGGACGTGTGATCGTCAAATTCAAGACACGTTACAATTAGAGGTGGCAAGTGAGCGAAAACGGGAAATCAATGAATGGATAAATACATCATAAAAAGGGAGGGCACGAGAGGATTGGAAGTCGGAGCTTACTGCCAAGGGCCATCCCCTTGGAGAAGAACATCGTTCTCCCTAATGGTAGCTGCTAAACTTTTAGGTGCTTTGTGCTTTGATGCCAGGGAAAAAATCGAACAAAAGTTCGACTGTGGCTGCATGGTTTCGCTGCAAGTTGGTACCGAGGTTTTGAGGGGGGTACTCTACCACCCGAGTCACACCGGAACACTGGGGTCTTCAGTTCAGACTCCGGTGCAAGTTCAGGCTGCTCCGATTGAGCAGTTAAGCCGGAGGAAGAGGAAGAAGAGATGCATTAATCCTGGGTGCCCGAAGGGTAACCAGAGCGCTTAAAACTTCTTCTACGCGGAGAAGTAAGCGTTGTGGAAAGCCAGCTTCCCGAGCAGGCAGAGGGAGTTGATGAAAGTGATTGGTGATGCGTGGAACAGGCTCACCTCGGAGGAGAAAATGGTAAGATTCACAACTAGTTTAACGAACAAGCGGAGATTTATGTTTGATCTTGTTATCATGAATCTGATGGGGGAATTCCATATTTTGGACACAGGTTTACCATCGCTATGCTCAGAAGGACAAGGAGCGCTACCAGAATGCGCTTAAGGAGCACAAGGAGAAGCTCGCAAACACGAGCTATAGTCTGATGCCACCAAAAATGATATAGTAGTAGTTTGGTTAACAAATTGTTGGATTTCGAAGTAATGGACTACTTCAAACTTCTGAGGTCACTTAAGAAAGGTGAACATATGCAATGCTATTGATTTCTGTCAGAATTGTGAGGGATTTAGGATGATTGAATTTTCTAGAATCTGCTAAAAGGTCACTGTTTTCGCTGTCATTTTCATTTTCAGTTGGACATGAAGCAAAAGCTAATAGTTTAAAATGCAAGTAACAAGAAATACCTGGCTTTCTTAGTTGTCGCCTCTTCGAAAGCTTGATTAGTAGTTCTTGATCTGTAGTATACTTTATTAGCCAGTGTTGCGTCATGCCCTTAAGGCTGTGGAGGAAGCGATGATTGCTGCTCTTCGAATGCTTACTGATAGCTCGTGATCTTACACATGAAATGAACTGCTCCTGGAAGAGAGATCAGGAAATTGGGTGTTAAGGTTCCTGTCTCGGGTTATCCAGCAAACCAAATGAATCGAGAAACAACATTAAGCTAACCTTCAGTAGTGTCAAAATTGTGATATGGTATATACTCATCTTAGTTCCTATGTTATGTCTATAAGCCTTTCGTATCATTTTCTTAGAGATGAGAATTCGGGTTTTCGTGTCAAAATTGTTTCATGTCACATGTAAGTTCAAGATTTCAGGATGATTTTAATCTATTTCGTATCAGTCTTGTACATGTAAGATATACCTGGGAGTTGTTCTTGATTCCATAGCTCTGGAGGGTAGCATGATCATCCAGCAACTACTCATTCTCAGATTTAAGGCAGAAGTTTTCCCAAACATGCTTCCTGTAAAATTCTCAGACCCACAAAACATTAAATGCTCATTTATCGACGAGATATGATCCAAATTATGGAAATGCATACCAAGAAATGTGTCTGTGGCCCATTTGGGACTGCTCAATCCCATTCACTTTGTCGAGAATGGCCAATTTCAGGATCTTCACAGTGGCAGAGTTCATCAGGGCCACTTCTGTAGAACAAATACAATAGTTAAAAGCTACATATGTTTGCACATAAAGTGTTCGACAAAATGTCTGAACCGTACCGAAACCGTTCCGTCCATTTGGACGACGGAGATACGCATGGCGCTGCCGAGCTCCAAGCTTATCAGAGTGTCCACATCGGGTGTTGCTGTTGTGCTCCGGCGCCGCCGCCGGTCGCCGACTCCTCCGGGACGTCTCTGTTCGGAGATGATGTTTCCACTTGGGAATCTAATCAGATAGTTACTGATTAAGAAAAGCTTCCTAACTATTGAATCTGGTAATATGATCGAACGTTTCGCGTATTGCCACAACTGTTGGATGGTGTTTTATTTCTCCAGCATACAAAATTAGTGAAAATCACACTCTTTTCAAAGCCAAATACTCCCTCCTTTTTTGGTGTTTGATTAGGGGTGTTTGACGAGTGAGAGCATGTTCTTCATAATATAATGTTAAACTTATTTTGTCATTTTGAAATTTTATTTAGGGTTATTTAACAATAATTAATTATTCAATGTGTCAATCTAAACTTAACTTTCGAAAAAATTGTGTCAATGTACCCAAATTTCCAATTTTCAGCATTGATCCTCTCAATTCTGGCAATGATAAAATTGTGAAATGACTGAAATACCCTTGATCTAGAAGCTGAGAATGTTATCCCTATAATACCCCTGCCACCACCAGCAACCACCTCCGCCACCATCTCCGCCTCGCTTAAACCCTACCCACCACCAACGCCACCACCAGTCACCACCTCCATCAGCCTCCACCTTCGCCTCGCTCAAACCCTAACCACCACATCCGCAACCACCAGTCACCCACCGGCCCAGCCCAATTCTAATACTTCTGTCTTTTATAAAACATTCCTCCATTTACTAGACTATTTTAGGAATGCCACCGCCACTATTAGTTCCGTATTTCTTTTATAATATATATGCAAAAATTATAATAATAAGTTATATGTTGTACAAATATAAATTTGGATAATAATTAATTATTCAAATATATTTTGGCAAAGTCTTAGGAAAGACGGTCTTTCCATAGTCTTATGGAAAGACGGGGTTTGATTAGAATAATAAAAGGTTAAAGGTCTTAGTTGCAATATTAAAGTTTTAGTATGAAATATGTAATAGTTATAAAATTTATAACCCGGTTCATGCAACCCGAAAATTTTATCTTAATTTCTTCTAATTTACACTTTAAACCTTGGTCTTTCCATAACTTATGGAAAGACCGTCTTTCAAGAGACGGACTCATATATTTTATACATCTATTTTTAAAATAATTAATTAGAAGAATCATACTCCGATGAAATGAATTAGAATAATTAATTTAGTCACTATTTTTTACTAGGACCAGTTATGAAATGAATCACTAATTTTATGCAAAATTAATCACCGATGGTTCAATCATCCATACATCCTCTTAAATTCGCCTATTTTGTATGCAAAAATAATACTTTGATTTAATCACAAATACACCTTCGCATAAAAAGAGCACGGGCGAGAATTACAAGTATGAAAATTGAAACCTTTGCTCGCCCTCCTCCTCCCTTGGGTGAAATCAAGCATTCGCTCGCTGCTCAGACCCCAGCGCCACTCAGTCAAGGGCCGGAAAATCAATACATTCGCATCCCCGATTTGCTTCAACCCAATCAATGTTGCACTTTCGTTCTTCAACCTCCATAATCGTTCTTTAACCTTTAATCTCCACCTCCAATAATGGTGATGAGGGCAGCAATAACGAAGATGGGGTGGCGCACAGAGCTTTGAAAGCCCTACTTCACCATTGTATTATGCTCTCGCCGCCCAAGAAAAGAAGTGGCGTCCCTTCTCCTCCGCCAGATCTGGGTTTGAAGGCAGGGGTTTGAAAGACAAGGACTTCTGAGGTTGAAGAACGGGCAGATATGGGTTTGAAGGAGGGTAAAAATGCCGTTTCTGATTTATTATTTTATTTTTCATTTTTTTGGGTAAGGGCAAAATGATCTTTTCGACATAATCTGATCATCATAACATTGACTAAAAAGTCAGGGAGGTCAAAGGTTATTTTGACCTTTTCTGAGATTGCAGGATTATATTTGCACTTTCAGTCTAAAGTCAGAGTCATTTTAGCACTTAATCTCAAAATAATATTTTGATTTAATCACACATACATCATTGATACATCCTCTGAAATCGCTTCAATTTTAATACAAAAATAATATTTTGATTTAATCACATTACATCCTCCAAAATGTGATACACCATGTTAAATCGGCCCAATTTTTACTATATTTTACTTTAATCACATCCAAAATCGACTGTTCAATGATAAATATATTATGTGAAATCGAACCAACTTATATGCAAAAGTAATATTTTGCCTAAATTATTGATATGTCCTCCAAAATCAACAGTTCAATCACCAATACATCCTTCATAATCGACTCAATTTTAATGCGAAAATCACTAATACATTCATCAAAGTCAACAGTTCAATCCTAGTTATTTGGTTCACATTAACAAGATTACACTTCTGGATTCTCTCCTTCGTCTAAACCCTACCGCCGCCGATTGAAGTTCTTTTCTCCCATCTTGGCAAGAGGCGATCAATCTGCTCGCCCTCAGCGGCCCATACCAGCCCACACCTAAACCATCGTATGAGAGGTAAATCACGGTAGCCCAGCACCAGGACCCATGGGCTTGGCATTGCCTCGGTGCGCACAAGGGAGTCTTGCAAAGCAAGAACTCCCCACACTGCCGCTGCCGAGGATCAAACCTGGGATTATTGGCTTACCCACCCATGTCCCAACCACTGGAGTACACCCGTGGGTGTTCTTTTCTCCCATCTTCTCATCATGGGAGGTGGGAAGCAAAATATACTTTTAATTGAATAAGTATGGATGTATTCCATACATTAGTATTGTTCTTCGACTTGATAGATTAGATTGATGTGTTTATGATAAACATTTAATCTAATTATTCATGTCGATGTATTTTTTCTAATCTGGTTTTACCGACCGTGTGTTCGTGATTACATTTGTGTTCGTAATTTCGATCGTGATTTCCATTCTCAATCTGTGTTATTCAAAGTGTTTACAGTTTGGACAATATAAATCGTGTTTTGGATCAAAATCAAGTGGTGTTACCGCGGTTGTAGATCCATGTTTGGCGCAGTAATGCTGATGCTGATACGCTCCACTTTGCCAAGTAGTCATATTTTTGCGACAGAATGTTAATACCCCGAGGACAATGTTACAATTTTTTATTGGATCTCTAATCTGTAATAGTACATACGACCGATCTGGTTGATATGTAATTTGAATATCCTTACAATAATTGGTTATTACTAGAGTACAGTTGGGTCACATTTGTTGTAATCGTCGCTAGGCATTTTTCCAGCATCTTGGAATAATTGATTTTTCAAAAAAAAAAGTCAACAGTTCAATCATCCATGCATCCTCTGAAATCGACATTCAATCGGAATGCAGTTTCTCATCAATTAAAAAAAGGGTTATAGGACCACATGGTGTCAATAAGGGCACAATTTTAACCGCAATTCAACAAGAGCACTGGTTTCCTCAGCAGGGCTGGCATTGACAATTTCACCATTGTAGTTTAAATTGTACATGATAATCATATGAAAATGAACATGGTCTTTTCCCTCTAGAATACATGTTTTCCAAACCAACTTGGGCTAAATAAATCTGGAACAAAATGCATTGCGCTCCAATGACCACAAAAAGAAAAGGTCAAGTGGTAAACTACTAGTATAGTACAAATCATCAGTTCTCTGAGAAGTGCCATTCTTCTTCCTCCTCAGTACTCGAGCGATCCCACGGATGGAATCACGTTCATGGCATTTCTCGAGTCCTTGGGGGCCAAGTATCCGTCGCAGCCACTTCCACCGCTTGGGTTTCTATGCATCGAAACAGAACTTGGGAGGTCGGGTCCCTCTTTCCCCATCTGCTGCACTTCGAGGGGAGACAATATCTTAATGTACCAAACGCTGCTCAAGAACTCCCTGAAAACAGCACAAAATCGTGCAATCAGTTCATCATTTTTCGTTAAAAAGAGCGCGAAAGAGGATTGCAAGTCGGAACTTACTGCCAAGGGTCATCCCCGAGAAGAAGAACATCGTTCTCCCTGTCAACGAATACAAGCTGCCAGCCTGATCTCTGAGGGTCCTCCAATACGCCTTCCAACCCAAACATCCGACCAAGTTCACTACGCAGCTCGAGATAGCTGCTAAACTTGGAGATATCCAATGATCGCCCGAAGGACCCTGACTTATGAACCTGTAGTAAAACACAATCCCCTTTTACTGCAATTCACACTTTGTAAAAATTCCCATGGAAATTCATCAACCCATCCATTCATAAGAAGAAAATTCATGTCATTCTAAGTAAACAACACCTCATCAACCCATCCATTTATTTGCTTGCAAAGTAAATAAGCACACTTTGTACGAGTAGGTTTTGACTAGCATACCTTCACAAAGGTTCGTGATAGCGGGTTTGCCTGGTCCACATTCTCAGCAGACTGCAAGAAACCCGACTCATCTACACAACTTGATGCAGTCATGTCTGAAGTAAGAGGTAACTCAGAGCCCACAATGCTACAGTAGGAGGAGGTATTGAATGGAACTGAAAACGATTCACTTTCGCTGCCACCGTTCATGAGGTTCTGTAGCATAAAAGGCGAGCCTGAGTTCATTCCGAACATGCCATTGTTCTGGGAGTCTGTCATTCCTTGAAACTGAGTATACTCTCGCACTGAAACAGGAGGCAACAGAGCAGAAAGGTCTGCGGCCCGAGAATTAGGAGCTGCATCATTGACTGCTCGGGATGCCATGGATTGTGCATTCCGGGAAGGAACTTGAGATTCCAACGCCATCCGCTTTGATGAAGAGGAAGGAGAAACTACAGATTGGATTCCATTCATGTACAACAAAGGAGATGCTCCGTCACGGGAATATGAACTGAGTAGACTCTGCATGGGGGGACTATCTGAGTTTGCTACATTCTTGATGTCAGAAAAAGTCTGCTGCTGGCAGGAAGAAGCCAGTGACTGCAAAGGCGAGAACTGAGATTGAGACGAGGGCTCCATTTGACATAGATTCGGGACACTCTGCTTGAGTTGCTGCTCATGGAGTTGCTGAGGTGACTGAACTTGCTGATGGAGCTGCTGCTGCTGCTGTTGTTGTTGATCACTAGACAACCGGCGCTGCAACTGTTGTTGTAACATCTGAGCCTGCACAATCACCTGGTTGTCCGGAAAGGGTGGAAGAAAGCTCGATTGAGACTCAGATTGTTGCTGCAACAGCTGACTCTGAACAAGCGAAGAAGAGCCACTGGAGGAATTGTGCTGAAACTGCAGAAGAGGATGATTCCCGACATTGACAGGATCATATGCCCTGGTCTCCTGAAGTCCGTTCCTAGTCAATGCTTGGTATAGTTCTGGTTGCAAACCTAGCATAGATGCATCAAGTCTTGGTTGCATCCAGGGTGTACCACCGTATCCTTGAAAATTCAGTGACTGCATTCCCTGACCCCCAATATCACCACGAAGCCAGGAAAGCTGAGCATTAATACTCATATCCCCATTATTCATGCCTGTCAAATGTTCGCCAAATGGAAATACTTGAGGACAGAGACCAAAAACAGTACATCGTAACTCGGATTTCCATGCTACGCAAAAAAAAAAGACCTGGTATAGAGGGCAGTCCTGCTGGCCATGGTCTTTTCAACCTAAGGGAGAACGGAGATGGATACATAGGAAAAGTGGTTAGCGGTTCAATCTCCCACAAGGAAACTCTTGGCTGCCTCTCCCCAGCTGTTGATTCATCCCATCCCACCTGCATATGAAGGAAATACCCTTGCATCAGTCCTTGTCACAAAGACGTTGAGGTCTCATAATCAAATGAAATGATCTTTCCTGGCTATTTAATGGGGGTTTCTGCTGAATCTTGGCAGTGTCATGTTACTTAAATTAGTTAAAGCAGGTTTCCAAAACCAGAAGATCTATGCTCACATAGTATAAGCATATCTCAGTAGAACTACAAAAAGCCCCCACAGCTCATATACCACAAAATTGAAGCAGGACAAATATGAACGTGCGAATCAAGTAAATGAAGAAGCATTAAGAATGAAGATATGGTGGTATATGAGAGCATAAGTTTTCAAGGACATTCAACAAACCTTCACAGAGCGCCAATGTGAATTTGGCCAGCGAACAGGATCTAAATCACTAATTCCAGTAATTGTGCCCATGTACCTGCATGTCAACACAAAAATTAGACCAGTAATCACTTGTTATACAACGGAAACCATTTGAGTTAGCCTTCATTTTGATTTCTACTGTGCAGCAAGTCCAAAATTAGAAAACTAACCTTCGAACACTTGATTCTTCTGTTTCAAACAGCATCCGAAAGCGCATGCCAACAGAAACTCTCGTATGATATGCTGCCTTGGCATATTTTGCTAAAGGTATAACAAACTCTGATGGACTAGCCCTAAAGCCACAACCAGTATGTATTAATTAATTTTATTCTTCAATGGAAGAAAAATTTTGAGTGATGACTGCTAAGAGTTTAACCGTTACCTAGGATTGTAAAATATAGAGAAGCGAGTATTTGTCTGAGCTGCATGAGCTGCAGCAGCAAGAAGACCTATGTGCATGCTATCACTTGATAAAACTGAGGAAGGCATGACTGTTTGTGGACGACTTGCACGTCGGATTCCCAGAAACAGCTGATTATTTTCATTCCTGAATATAAGAGAGAATTAAAGTTCCAAGTTTCTAAGAACAGAATGAATATCCAATAAATGAGAGATCATAAAAATATACAGATTTCAGAGCATGACTTAAACAAGGACTATCTTGGCGCGATTATGGAGAGTGGTCAAGTTAACACTATAATCAAAGATTTATTGGTCCAACAAGCTATGACAATGGGATGCCCACTAAACTAGATCACTATAAGCAGAGAGTGAAAAACTAGGTCAGATTCAGTGCATACCAGATAAAAATTACAGCATCGCCAGCAATAAGCCTCTTTGCACTAACAAAGACACTCCATCCAGTTGTAAGCAGGTGCCTTTTTGGCTGGCCTGCAAATTAGGTTCAAGTTATTAGCTGAATATACAGCTTACAAATTACCAATACAGAGACACATTATCACAAAAAATGAGTAGTCAGTTGGGTGAAACATGTTGCGTGATGAATTTTCAACCATAGACAGACGATAAGCTACGCATGATTCAGCAATCCACTATACCAAGTCACCAACAATTATGCTTGCAGAGGAAAAGGGATGACCACAAATTTATCTGGGACGTAGGCGGGACCAAAAACTACAAGGAATTTGAGTGTTGGTATTGAGAGAAGAATGCCGATATTCATTCATTAAAACTTATAGACGAGAAGAAAAGGCATATACAGAGAAGAATCCTGAATCACAAGATATAGCTGGGCATATAGAATATAAAATACATGCTTTTGTTTGGTGTGGCTACTTAAACACAAAATTACTCATAGCTTATGTGCATTTACATTGCCAAACACAATCGCAGTTGTCCAAGTAAAACTCACCACGAAAGATATGCCGGAACTTCCACTCATTTCCATGAAGATCTTTGGCAATCAATTCTTGAGCTGGAGGCTGCTGAGTGTAATCCTGAAGGAGCAGACACATACAGTAATGACATGAGCATGAGCACAGTCAACCAAAGTTTCAGAAACGATGAAAGTATGCCAAAGTGACCCACAAGAGGAGGAAAGACTTTTTCAGCTGCTCGGCGAGGGACAGAAAATCCACCATGAGTACTTGTGTCGCTTGCAGTCAATGTTTTGCAAAAATAATTAGTTGGTTGTTTGCTCGGAGTACCAAGTTCTCCAGGTAGTAGACAAACATCTTTCTGCTCTTGCTACAAAACAAACCCAAGAATTAAAACCATTTATGATGCAACTAAGAAACATAGAATTAAAAAGGTTTCAATGCAATAAAGCAGCAAATAAAAACATACTACACTCAATGGTTGCAAGGTCATCTGAGCATACACTTCATCCGTCTCCACGTCTGCCTGAAAGAACCAAATTTTCAGCCTTAAATCAATTAACATAATTTGCTTATCACTCCAAAAAAACATGCACGTTGAGAAATTAGAAAAGCACACGTACATGCATGGTCACATTGTGAAGCTGACATATAAGCTGTGCTGATAAGCCAGGATAGTTGGGGATATGAGCATCAACCTCCTTGTTGGTGGAGGCAGCAACCTATACGGAAAATGAGAATGTAAACTACCAGCATCAGCAGTCTCAAACATAGTAAAACAGGAAAACCAAATTAAAAATAAAATTCCACATATTTCCACCTGATATGGAATACCATTCGCTACATGAGATTCTACCATGTCCTGTATTACATATAAAAAAAATAAATGAAAACCAACCCTCTACATGGTATTTGGTGTGTTATAATTCTAGAATGACAACGGCTAGATGGCAATATGTAGGCTCGTACATCATAAGCAATACAAAGAGAGGACAATAATTAACAGAATGGAGACATTCTATCTAACTTCGATCCAATCCTCCGAATGGAAATGCTGAAAAGCTTTACGTCTGCATCTTGACTGTCAATTCCTCATAACTTACGACAATGTGTATTTCAATCAAGTAATAAAAAATTTATAAAGTCTTGACACAAACTAGCACCGAACAACAATAGTACCATTTATGGAAATAAATTAAAAAAATCAATTAGCAAGATACTGAGTGGGTCAAGAGGAAAAATAAGACAGAGATTCGAGCTATCAAGACAGAACCGCGCAACAGAACACAAGTAGCAAACGAAACTAAGATTTGATACTCATGATGGTGCCAAGTTACCTGCTCACTATGGCCTTGAGGAAAGTATACAACTCGACTTCCTAGAGCTGGAAGGGACACTAGTGGGCCAGCACAAGCATGCCAGAGCTCTGAATTCAAGCATTTCTTCTCCCCTCCTATCGCCATCAAAGTTCAACTTATCAATCAATCCAGAGCTCCCAAACAAAATCAACTACTCACAAACATATTATAAACACGAAGCCACACATACCTTCATCAGGCTGAGGAGAAAACCCTGCAGTAGATAACCTCATCCCAGATGCCAAATCTCTTCAACTTCTCAATAACTTCTAGAATCAGACCCCCAGAGCAACAATACCCCCCAAAATCACAAGCTCGAACCCAGACAGTAAAGATAGCTGCTTTCCCCCACCCCCACCCTCCCAATCAGAAACCCAATCAAACACAAAATATGCATACTAATAACTCATCCAAACCCACTCCACACACCAAGCACCTCCATTTCCAGCTCCCTTGAGCTCATTAGCTTCCCCAGATCTTCAAAAGGCCTAAGCAACAAGAACCCACAAACCAAAACTCCCCAAAATCATATCCTTCCAGCTCCAAAGCACCTGAATATGCAACCAGAGGTAGAAATGAAGCAGATCTCAGACTTTCTCCAAGAACTAGCGCTATTTGGAACCCTAGATAAGTGGATGAAAGAGAGAGAGGAAAAAGGGCAGCACAGCAGCAAAACAAAGCAGACCAACCAGCTAAAAAAATACTTACAAAGTACTGCTACTTCTACACTTCTACTGCTACAAACTACTAGTGCTGCTGCACTATACACATACTAATGAGTAGTAGCTTTTTCCCCCCCTCTCTCTCTCTCTCATAATACAGTGGTAGATCTCTGTAGCTGTAGAAATGGCAACCCTTTTGGCATTAATTTAAGGAGAACCACTGTGCAAAATATATATACTACTGCAGAGTTCCATTAAAATTTGATTTTGCTTTTTGGGTTCAGTGGACCGGGAAGAAGGAAGAGTGTGTGAAGTGTGTGTGTTTGTTAAAATGCGTGTGAGATTAAATTAAAGGGAAGCTTAAAGTAGTGAGATTGCTAAACTGGTATTTAAATACCACCGTCATCTTCCATTGATGTGTCGTTGATTTTGTCCTAAGTTTATTTTTTTCACAGCAAAATCTTTCCTTTTGAACTTTTAGATTCTATCTAATTTATTTGGTAAAACCGGGCCCCGCCTGAAGCCCACATAAATTCATTGCTTTCCCCCATAGGCCATGTTCATTGATTGCTCAATATCTACTGCCAATCTAATTCCCCTTTTAACTTGTATTTTAACGCACCGCCAGATACTTCAGTTTTTGATTGAAAAATAAGATGAAGATATTTTTTATGGCAATAATTGAATCACTGAGTTTTTGCTTTTAATTTTTTCACTCCTTCCACCTTCTAATTTAATTCTACGAATAATTTATTTAAGCGGTATGTGTCACTCGACTTGCTCGTGAGTAAGAATGAGAGTATACGGTGATGTGATGACGATAATATGAGGTTTGAAAATGTTTGGTTACAGATCTTAGATCATATTTATTTATGGCCTTCGCTTTACATTGGGATTTTCATTATGAACTTGACTGGATTTTATTGCAAGAAACTCGAACATGGTTTGAATATATTGGTGAAGTTTTCTTTAAATTAAAAAATGGTATCATTTCATAGTTATGGAAAATGTCTACTCGGTAGACACATCATTGTGTTTATTACAAGTAGACTCGTCTTTGCCAAATTCGCAAACGAATGAGTTGCAAAATTTCATGTACAAGTGCCCAGAAGAGCCATCGAATCCCAGATTTTTGTGCCAGCGCCTAAATGGAGCTGACAATTTGAGCACAATGCTCTAATGCTTCAGCATCTCTTTGCACTATATTAACTTATCACAATGAGTCGGGGCGGACAAATACATGAAGAGTATTACTCCCTTAGTTCGTCGGAGTTACCGGGGCGGCCGCACCTGCTCGCCCATGTTCAGTTCTGCCACTGGAACATCCCTTCCTCTACGGCTAGAGCTTTACCATAAACCGGGCTTTTCCATTAGCACGATCATATATCACCACTCCAATGCCTGCCGAGCCGTCTACTGAGCCAAGATCGAAATATATTAGTAAAGTTCATTCTGAGAAAATTAAAAAACGACTCAAAAATAGTTACAAAGTTCAATTGACATACAACTCAATAACGTCAAAAAAATCTCATCAGATTAGAATGTAACTGGCATTGGAATATATTGGTGAAGTTCATTCCGAGAAAACATAGTTACAAAATTTAATCAACATACAACTTGATAACATTAAAAAATCTCAACTACGATAGACACGCACTATTCAAAGCATTGAAATTAAAATCAACAAATTGGGAGACCGTAAAATTAACATGAATCCAACATTTCTTTTTTTACTTAACAAGTTCTGTACTCCCTCCATTTTTTTTTCATTGACACCTCTCTTTTGGTGTAAGAATTGAGGAGATGCTAAATGAGTGGATGAAATTGAATTGAAAGAAGAGAAAGTAAAATAAGTGGATGTAAAAACCTTAAACTTGCCCAAAATAGCAAGTGCCAATTAAAAAAAATACCACTTTTAGTAAGTGTGCCAATGAAAAAAAAAGGAGGGAGTATTTCGTGTTAATTTAAGCTCATTGAACTTTTTTTGGATTCTTGCTATATTTTCACACTTCGTTTGAAATTGTTGGCCCTAACCCACTCAATCAACTTGTACAGCACACCTTACAAATTACAATCATTAATATACTGGTGTTAACCTAAGCGCTAGAAAAATAAAAGTGAAATGGAGCAGTATCAGATATCCTTGGGCCCATAAATATATTGTAGAATAGCATTGACCGATTTGGACCTCTTGGGAAATTCAACAAACTTTGATTACTATATAATATATTTTGTGGATCTATATCACGCCATTTATTTTACTTGATTACGCCTTATATTTATACTGTTTAATATACAATATATATTTTATTTTAATTTAATTTAAATAAGTAAATTAAATTAAAATTAAATTAAAATTAAATTAAATTAAAATTAAATTAAAATTACTTTTTATTTAAATTAAAGAAGCTGCCGCCGCCGCCGACCGTCGCCGCTGCCTGGCCGCAGCCGCCGATGCCGGGCCTCCTTCTCCTCCCCCTCCGATTCCTCCTTCTCCTCTGCCTTCTCCTCCTTCTCCCCAATTTTCCGGTCTCTTTCTCCGGCGAACTTCATCTTCTCCGATCTTCTTCTCCGGCGAAAACTTCATATCTAGTTCTCCTCTCCGGTTCTCCTCTCCCGCTCTCGCACAGGACCGGCTCCCGTTCTCCTCGGCGAATCGGCCCCCGCTCTCCTCGGCGAACCGGCCCCCGCTCTCCTCGGCGAACCGACTCCCGCTCTCCTCGGCGAACCGGGCTCGCTCCCGTTCTCCTCGGCCAAAGGCAAATCGGGCTCCCGTTCTCCGCCGCTTCTCCCTTTCTCCGCCGCTAGGGTTTCGCTCGAGGGGACGAGGATGATGGAGGATGGCGGGGCTAGCTTCGCTCGACGACGGGTGGAGCTCGACGGGGACGAAGGAGGAGAGACGGAGGGGCTAGGGTTTCGATCGACGGGGACGAAGGAGGAGGAGCTCGGTTGGGCTAGGGTTTCGATCGACGGGGACGAAGGAGGAGGAGCTCAGCTCGGCTAGGGTTTTGATCGACGGGGACGAAGGAGGAGGAGGGACGGCAGCAGGGCTAGGGGTTTTACTGCGGACGAGGGACGGTGGAGGAGGCACGGTGGTGGCGGTGGCGAGACCGCCGAAGAAGACGAAGAAGAAGAGAAGAAGGTGGTGGCGGACGGCGGCGCTGGCGCTGGCTCACGGCGGTGGCGGACACCGGCGGCGGTGGTGGCGCATTGTATGGTTTTTTTTGCTTTTGATTTTTTTATTTTTGTTTTATTTTGAAAATTTAATATTTGTATTATACGTGTATATACATATTAGGGCATAAACTAGTCAAATACAGGGCGTGATATAGCAATACCCTATATTTTTCATAAATGGACCATAGAAACTGAACATAATACTTTGACTAATTATTTCTTTAATCTTCTACAAAGTATCTTATACCACGTTTTGGTCCCCTTTTACAAATCAACCTTTAGACAGTACCCCACAAATTCAAAACGATATATTTTGGTCCCCAGAGGTGGTTTTCAGGTAAGACTAAATGGTTTTCCGGTATAGTCAGAGTTATAATGGTAATTTTACAATTAAAATTCCTAATTTTAACCATTTTTAAAAAAATTCCTAAATTTAACCATCTTCTTTAAATGATTTTCCGCCGCTTCCTAATTAAAAACCATTTTCATCCACGCCGCTTCCTCCGTCGCCGCCATCGCCATAGCGTCTTCTTTGCCGGCAAAGATGGAGAGGAGTTGCAAGTTGTGCCACTGTTCTCCGATGAGGCGCGGTTGTGTCAGGACTGCAACGAGAAGGTCCATGATGCCAACTTTCCGATGGTGAAGTATTTGAGAACACTCCTCTGCAATGCCTGCCAATCTCTGACGCCGTGGAAAGCCTCCGACACCAAGCTCAGCCACATTATATCTGCCTGCAAGGGCTGTTTCGAGAGCTGCAACAATCCGGCGTGGATGACGGTGATGATAATGATCAGGATGAGGATGCGGTTGATAATGATACTGATTCGTCGTTGGCAAGCTCCGACGAGGAGGAGGAGGGGGAGGAAGAAGACGGGGAGAATCAGGTGGTTCTGTGGGCTTCTTGTTGTCCGTCGTTGTCGGTTTCCTCGGCGGCGCCGCCTCTCTTCCAGCGGCGAAAAGGAATAGTTTTCCTCTAGATTTCAACAATGGTGACGGCGGCGGCGAAGAAGAGAACTATTTTTATTTTCATTTTTTAAAATGTAGGGGTATAATGGTTATTTTACACATTTTGACCAATTTTACCGTTGACTTTCCCTGAAAACCACTGTTGGGGACCAAAATATATCGTTTTGAATTTGTGGGGTACTGTCCAAGGGTTAATTTGCAAAAGAGGACCAAAACATGGTATAATATACTTTGTAGGGGACTAAAAAAATAATTTAGTCTAATACTATTTAGGGAAAATACAGACATCACCTTATGTTTTGGTCGAAAGTGTCAATATGATCATGTGAAATTTAAAAGTGCGATTATAACCATAACTTTTGCATCAAAAGTGCCGATATAACCATTTGGCATTATTCTGACATTGACTTTGTAATTTATGATGTTGACCAAACCTAAAAGGACTAAAATATTCCTAGTTTTAAACCTAAAATCTAATGATAAAATTACCCCTAGATTTTTCTTCATCCTCTTTAAGCTGCTCCACCACCACCGCTAGTCCTTCACCACCGCCGACCCTCCACCACCACCACCAATTCTCCACAACCACATTCGTTGGAATCTGGACAAACAAACAGAGCAGCTAAACAAGACAAACATAACGAAATTCTCACGGATGTCAGCATCCCCTATGTAAGCAGACGAGAAACCAAGAACAACAACATGGATTGATTGCCTACTGATTTTCACAACCTCTCCCTCCGTAACACAGAAAAAACTTAAATTAATCACTACCTGAAACTGTGTTAAATCTGAATGCATATCTTGCACCTTCAAAAAGGAAATTAACATAGCAAATAAGTACACAGCCACATAACATCTTACTATTTAGAGGTCAATTCTAAATCAATTACATACAGAGTTTCTGGATATTTTACATTTCTCCTTTGAATTTATAGTTTATACATGTTGTAACCTAAAATCGACTACAATTACTAATTACAGTTACAAAAATCATTTTTTTATCAAAATAAAAACCTGCAAGAGAGTGGGGAGGCAAGCGAGAGGTGCGGTGCAGGTCTTTATGAAGGCGTCGACGATGCCACCTGCGAGAAGCTAATTAGCAGTACTGAGCTGCGTATGCTGCTGTTGCTTCATAAACTTCTGAGTGTCGTGGCTCGACACACCGGCTCTATCTCCACCTGCCCAGACCCTCATCACCTCGCTGCTTCTTAGCCCAGACCCATCCCACCACTGCCTAGACCAGATCCGCCCCGCCGCTGCTCACGTTGAATCTCACCCCTCTGCCCGGTGCTCTGAGGTTTTGGGGTGATTCGGATTTGTACCAAAACCTGTCAGGTCGGATCTCTCATATTCATATGGTGTTTGGAATCAATTTTCATAGGAAGTTATGGAGACGGAGAAGTGAGAAAAGTGGGATTTGGTGTGAGAGAAGAAGAATTTAGGGTTTACAACGGCAATATAGTCTTTTCCAAGTTTTTGATTTTTTAAAATAAGGGTAAAATAGTCAATTCATAAAATTATGGACGAATTCAAACATTCAGGGCTATATTAGTACTTTCAAACAAAACACAAGGTTACAATAGCACTTTTAAACTTTACATGGTCATATTAAAACTTTCGACCAAAACATAGAGTTATATGAGCACTTAACTCTACTATTTAATTGCAAAAAAACCCAACTATACTGTCATCAACCCAACCCAATCTAACTTCCAAACTCAATTCTTCTTTTTCTTGTCTTATGGTGTCATGACTACAATTTTTTTCTCATTTATTTTAGGAAAAAAAGTGCAAAAATAATCGTATTAAATTGTGAAAGTGCATGTATGACCCAGTAAGATTGAAAGTGCGAAATTAACCCTAAGTTTATACAAAATTGTGCAATTATACCCATTTTGTTCAATTTTTGCATTGACTCAAAGAAATCAACGGTTGACCAAACACAAAAAGACATAAATATCCCTAGAATTAAAATAAAAAATAAAATGACTATTCCACCCCTAAACTTCTTCTTCATCTTTAAACACACCCACTGCCGCTCAGCAACGCCGCCGGAGTTCGACAGCCTGCCGCTGCTCCGCCGCTCAGCACTGCCACCAGAGTTATGTACACCCACTGCCGCCGTCTGCATCTACCATCGCCCAAAATTTTACACCACAATCCGCTCAGCACAGCCGCCGGAAATCACACGCAGACAGCACAAACTGGTTCAGAAATAAAAACCAAATTAACAACGGAGCAAACATGTAAAGTCCTCTGGAGTTGGACTTAGTTGTGACATATTGTGTGAACTTATGATGTGGTGTTTTAACACCATTGCGGTCAAGCTTTTCAGACAGCAGGTTTCTAGCCACGAATTATGGAGTATAATCATGCGATCAGATCAGAATATTGTGAAGATTAGTATGTGATTTCGTGGCAATCTATTTCTGGTAAACGAATATTCCTTGTAATAGTTAGGAATTGATTAAGTAGTTTATTTATGGTACAAGTCCTATTGATAAAGGATTGTCCATTTAAATACCATATTAGAATTAGATCTTTCCTGAGTCTAGAAGTCTATTCTTGGTAGAGTTAGACAAGGAAAGAGTTGTGTACAAGGCAGGATTGCGAAGATGATAAAAGGAAGAAGATACAACGCAATCAGCAAGCGACCAAGAATTCATCTCTACGTGAGAAGTGTTGGAGCGATCTGCCTATGGTATTTGGAGGAGTGTTGATTCATCCGACCAAGTTCGTAAAGATCAGAAACAAGGAAGCCTTAATTCCTCGGGAGGAGGAGATCCAGGGAGACGTGTTGTTCGTGGGGGTTCAACGACGTAGGATCGGCAGTGAGGGGATCTCACGACATTCACTCATAGGTTAGCAATGGATTAGTATTCAAGTTAAGCTTCTTGTACTAAAGACTGCTTTCTAGTGGATGGTTTATGATCTGGGCAAGGCCCCGCAGACGTAGGTGTAATTGCACCGAACTGCGTAACCAAGTTGTGTGTGCACTGCTTATTTTATTTCATGTTTTAACACCAAACGTTAAACAACTTGGCATAAAATTATAGACTTTAGGTGAAACTGAATTTCAAAACACCGCGCCATCGAAGCAACCACAACCCTCGGCGTAACCCTACATGCGTCGTAACCCTACCTGCCATCTCTAACGATCTCGAGATTTCAATCCACTGCGCCATTGGAGCAAACACCATGCCACGACCATCAGAGCGAACACTGCACCTTCTCGCGACGACGGAGAATGCGACGTTGTTTTCAGGGATCTTCTCACCATGGTTTTGGAGAGAGCCACAGACGGCGGAGATGGAGAGAGGGAGGCGGTGGGAGACGGGGAGGGGAGTTAAAAGAGAAGATAGGAGGGGGGGTTGAGATTGTCTGAAACGTTGAGGATTAAGATCGGGGAGGAAAGGGTTAAGATTGCCTTTGTCCTTTTCTTTTATTTTTTAATTCAGGGGTATAATGGTCATTTCACCTATTTCCAGCAAATTGACCATTGACATTTTGGTCAACAAAGTTCAGGGTTAGATTTGTACTTTCAGATTTTACAAGATTATATATATACTTTCGAACAAAACAAAGGGTTAAAAATGCACATTTCTCTTTATTTTATAATTAAATCACGCACTATATTTTACTACCCTGCATCAATAATATTTTATAAATATTTTTTATTTTAATAAATAAAAATTAATGGTAGTGGTTGTAGTGGTGGTGGTGGAAGGATTGTGCAACGGTTGTCTTGATGGTCGTGGTGAGAACAATGGTCGTGGTCCTGATTGTCGCGGTGGTTCTAATTATAATGTGGTGGTGGTAGTCACTCAGGAAACACATTTGTCATTGACACTCGAGAACATCGAGTGTTGGCGCTCAAGAATAGTCGCGATGATTTGTGAAGTATTGATGTGGGTTCATGAAATTTGTGGATCTGGGGTTTCACTGATGATAGATTTCAAGCAGGAATTTAGATCCAGGTTTTGCCAGTGGTGATGGAAAAGGTGGGGAGGTGGTGGCAGGTGCGCGGAGTTGGCGGCAGACTGATAGGTGGGGGGGTAGTGAAAGGTGGTGGCGTAGGGCAATAAAATGCATGACCTGATTCTCCATTTTTAAGTGCTGCAATTAAGTCATCGGACTGGTTTAAGGAAAGAAAGTTCTTATGCTTAAGATACTACTTCTATAGAGAGTCTACATATTAGGGATCTTCATAACATACATTGTTTCCTTCGTATATTTTTTACGTTTATGTTTTGCTAGCCCTACATTGTAACAACTCGTAATGGTCATGGCCTCTGTTTCCTGGATCGTAGTGGTTGTGGTTATCGAGGTGGCTGAGCGACACATATAGTGAGCCTCGTGGACTAACCAGATCATGGTGGTTGTGGCCATCATAGTGGCCGAGCGATCAATATCGCGAGTATCGTGGGTTAATCGGGTGAATCACACCTTTTTTCATGCATCTTCGTTTATCTCGATATGGGTTTAGCCTTTGGATTGCTACCTTACTTCTACGCATGGGTTGTTGTCTGGGCTATATATATACCCGTAGGTATAACAAGAAATATTTGGATGTATAAATATAACCCTATATAATTGAGAAAGTACATATATAACCATGAGATAATTTTTAGTGCAAAAAAAACCTAACTACTTTACATAAGTGCATATATAACCCTCAACACTATATTCCGGCCATTGACTGATCAAAAAAGACAAAAATACCCTTTTCCCTGAAGTTGTTCTTCCACAACTGCCACTTCTCCACCACTTCTGTCGCCGCAACTCCACCTCCACTGCAAGGTCACCCCTCCCGCATAACCTTTTTCGGCAAATTCCAGTTCTCCAACAATGTTGTTCTCCGGCATCTCCTTTATACCGAGACTCTACAAATCGTTCGTTCGCCGCTGCCCACACAGATTTGTTGCAAGCAGATTGACTTTGGACTTCTGGTAATTAAAAACAAGGGAAATACATTAAAACAAAAGCAAGCAGGAATGAAATAAATAACAAATTTACTTATTAACAAAACAGATAACAGAGTATTCAACCCAACAACAAAGTAGCAAAACATAGTTTACGAAATTAATCAAACATGTTGGACAAAATTTGGGACTTTAGCTTCAGATTTCAAATTAGTTTACAGAATCACCTGACCCAATTGGAGGAAATGAGGCAACGGAGGAGGAGTTCGATCAAAGGGAGAAAACCCAGTCAACCCCGCCACCACCGTGCAGACCTGCCAACGTCCCTGTGGCATCTCCATCAGAGCTGCCAGCGTCCAGCTCCGACCAACAACAGAAAAAAGAACCTTAAAGTACAAAAAGAGAGCGCTCCTCCGGCATCTCCATCAGATATGTCGGCATCTCGATGGCGAGCCACTGCGCTTCACCCCAGCCTCGCCTCACCACCGAGCTCCACCCCAGGCCAACCCCGCCTTGCCACCGATTCCAACGTCCCTTCGGCATCCCGATGGCGAGCCACCACGCTCCACCCGACCCCAACCCACCTCACCACTGATTTCGGTGTCTCGATGGCGAGCCATTGCACTTCAGCCCCGCGTCACCTCATCAAAACCTAAATCTTGGTTTGAAATCACTCGCACCACCAAACCCAGCCTACCCATCGCTCCCCACCACCCAAGCAAAGAAGAAGAGAAAACAAAGGAAATGAAGAAGTCGGGGAGAAGAAAAGAAGAGAGACGATGAAGGAAACAGTTGCAAAAAAATTCATGTTTGAATGATTGTATGTTGTACATGGGGAAAGAGGATGAGAATCGAGAAAGATGTGGGGCATGTGGTGAGTCTTGGTACAAGTTAAAGCAGGGTGAATAAACCTGCCAAAGTTTTATGCTATCTTCCGATCATTCCACGTTTGAATAAGTTGTTTGCTTGCAAAGAATATGCTAAGTTACTGCACTGGCATGCAGATAGAGTTCGACCGGGAGATGATGTGATCAGGCATACGTCGAACGATGATCAATGGAAGAAACTTGATGCCATTTACCCCGAGTTTGGATCGGAGCTCCGACATTTGAGGTTTGGTCCATCTACTAATGGAATGAATCCATTTGGTAATATGAGCAGAGCACATAGTTCCTGGCCTGTAATGTTAGTGATCTACAATCTCCACTCCTTGTTGACAATGAAAAGAAAGTATGTGGTAATAATTTAAATGTTTATCTTGCTTCTCTAGTTGATGATTGGTGACATTGTTCAACAAAGGGGTCTAGACCTACGATGGTTTTGTGGAAGATTATTTCACGTTAAAGACCTTGTAATTCTGTACTATATATAATTTCCCGCTTATGAAAATTTGTTGGGATATTCGATGAAAGAGCACTAAATATTACCCAGTCAAAGAAGATGATGGTTATGATTTTGAAGAGGCGCTGTCTGACAGAGTTTTCATGGAGAAACTTAGGCGGGAGTATGGCCCTAAAAAGGAAGCATCAAAGAAAAGAAGTGAAGGAGGGAAAGACAAGGAAAAGGGAAAGAGTAAGGCAACTGAACAACCAGCCCAAAGTGCAGCATTTGGAACACACGATCAGCCAATTGAAGTATCGGAAAAAATGCCAGAGAGTATGGGCTAAGTAGTGTTAAATGGAGAAAAAACAGAAGAAGGAATTTGCTGCTTGGAGCATATGTGTGTACCCACGACTTCGATTCTCTTACCACCGACTTGGGGAATTAACACTCATAGGAGTCTATCTTTCCTTTTGGGGTTTTCAAGTCCTGACATGTCTTTTTCCAGTGTCGCCTTTCAGCACACTACGTCTACGCTTGCTTAGCGTAGTCTTCACACTGGCGAAGATGGGGTGATAGGCATGGCCCCACTTGAAGACCTCCCAGGAGAGATGATAGATGTTGTGTAGAACCATCAGCACCATTTTGGAAGAGCACCACATTTGAAACCCTCGATGTTTGAGGTAGAAGCAGTTAGTGGATTACGGCTCAGGGGGAATGTTCCCTAGACCGTAGTGGTTTTTCATTTTGGGTTTGTTTTGTTTGTTTCACTTTGATTTGTTTTGTGCCTCACTTTTGGAGGCTGCGAACACTTTGTAATAGACGGCTGACCAGCTTTGGGCTCTCATTTGCGCAGGGGCAGGCCTATTGTTACGCGTATTAGGGCTCCAACCTTACCTGAATTGCCAGCGAGAAGGTATTAGTGGTGGAGGGTGCGTCGACGCCACCTCCATTCTGCTTCCGCATCGGGGCCGAATTTCTTCTTCCGCGTCTGCACGACTACTCCCAAGAAAGCTCGGAAAAGAAGGCCATTTCTGGGCCTTAATTTATTTTTGTCCAGAATGTACTAAAACGACGTGTTTTAGTACTTACTAAGTGGAATGACGTTGTTTCACTTAAGGTGAAGGCCAAAAAAAAACAAAAAAAAAAATAAAAGTTCGATTTAAACGGATTGGGCCATTTTCACCAAATCCAAAATTCAGAAAATGGGAAGAGTCATTGGGGCGCACCCAGCCACAAGTCGCTCAGCTCCGCCTATTGACGGCTGCTGCCGCCGCCTGGCTGCCTCCAACCTCCAGCCTCCCCTAATCTTGGTTTTTTCTTTGAAAAGAGAGAGTAACACATATGACTAGAGGGGTCCTCCAACCTAGTTGTGATTCTTGTGATTACCTTAAAAAAAGAACTTGTGATTCTGGACTCAAATGATTGCATGATGATGAGGATCATCGATCATGTTCTGCATTTGCAAAATCCATTCATTGAAGCCTTTAAACTACTGGGTTCAGATGTTTTCTCTACTGATGAGTAGAGCTGCAAATCAACTGCGTTTTGTTTTCTTAAAAAGTTTCTCATACTCACCTCTTTCAGCTTGGCTTCAACGCTATGAAGACCCCTTTAACCAACGCATGCCCAGATTGGATTCCACTCTCGATCAACACGTGCTCAGGTGGAACTTGATGATCACGAGACTAGGCCAAGAGGGTCGAATTTTCGAGGCCCGGAAACTGTTCGATGAAATCCCTGACCCGGATGTTATCACGTGGACAACTCTCATTTCAGCGTATGTTCGATGTGGGATGATTCAAGAAGCCAGGGATTTGTTCGACAGAGTTGATGCCAAGAGAAATGTGGTTACTTGGACTGCAATGATCAACGGGTATGCGAAAGTGAAGCGCATTTTCGAAGCCGAGAGGCTGTTTGAATCCATGCCAGAAAAGAATGTGGTTTCTTGGAATACCATGTTGGATGGTTATGTAAAATGTGGAATGGTTGATAGGGCTGTGAGGTTGTTTGAGAGGATGGAGGAGCGTAATGCTGTTTCGTGGAATGTGGTTCTATCGGGGCTGGTACAGAGTGGTAGGATGGAGGAAGCGATGCATATTTTCGATAGGATGGAGGAGAGGAATTCGGTTTCTTGGACAGTTATGGTTGCAGGGTTGTGTAGGAATGAGAGAGTTGATGAGGCGAGGGCGTTGTTTGAGAGGATGCCTACGCAAAATGTGGTTTCTTGGAATGCGATGATCAGTGGGTACATGCGGAATTACAGGATGGATGAAGCTCTTGATTTGTTTGAGAGGATGCCTGAGAAGGATGTCTCTTCGTGGAATGCGATGATCGCGGGATGTGCTCAGAACGGAGATTTAATGAAAGCGAGCACATTTTTCATTGAAGTGCCGGAGAGGAATGTGGTTTCTTGGACTAGCTTGATCAATGGTTATGTTCAGGGGAGTCAGAGTGAGGAGGCATTGAGGGTGTTTTCTGAAATGCTGGAAGATGGGAAAGTGAGGCCTAACGAAAGAACTTTTTCGAGTGCCCTTGTTGCTTGTGGCGATTTGGCTGCTCTAAACACGGGAAAGCAAATCCACCAGCTGATCAGCAAGACGGTTTATCAGGAGAGTGATTTCGTCGTTTCATCCCTGATAAGCATGTACTCCAAATGTGGGGAGCTGTCAATGGCGAGGAGTGTGTTTGATGGTAGCAAGAAGAAAACAGGAATGCGAGATTTGGTTTCTTGGAATGGCATGATTGCAGCGTACGCACACCACGGGTGCGCTAAGGAGGCGATAGAGCTGTTTCAAGAACTGCATAGTAAAGGGCTGAATCCGAATGGCGTGACATTCGTGGGATTGCTTTCTGCCTGCAGCCATTCTGGTTTAGTTGAAGAAGGTTTCAAACACTTTGATATGCTTGTGAATGACAGGTCTGTTAAGCTGAGAGATGAACATTTTGCCTGCCTTATCGATCTCTGCAGCCGAGCAGGGAAATTCAGGGAGGCATTCGACTTCATTCATCAGCTTCCTCTTAGAGCATCAGAGTGCATCTGGGGAGCACTTCTCGCGGGATGTAACGTTCATGGAGATGCTAAGAGAGGGAAGATAGCTGCAGAGAAACTGTCGGATGCAAAACCGGGGAATTATTCAGTTCTGCTGTCTAACATGTGTTCTTCCAATATGAAATGGCAAGAGGCTGCAGAACTGAGGAAGGTTATGAAGGAATATGGCTCGAAGAAACAGCCTGGATGCAGCTGGACTGAGATTAATAATCAAGTTCGAGTTTTCGCTGTTGGTCAAGATGGAACTTGTAGTGAAACAATGGAGATTCATTCTTTGGTTGGAACTCTTCATTCAAAGATGAAGAAACCGGATCACATGCTCGCAGAAAATGATGGTATGATCGAAACTGCCTGATTTACAGATGAGGTTCTCCCGTGTCATAGGCGGGTTCAACTGAAACATGCCTTGAAAAAGTTGACTGCAAGTATTAGGAGAACGGAGGGAGTATGACGTATTCCTGACTGAAAGTTGACTAAATCGATGCTTGAATGCAAATTGCAAGTGAAGAACCAAGGAAGAAAAGACAGCAATTACAAATCAAACCAAAAAAAGGGCTCATTGGTTAACTGAGAAATGCAGAAAACAGCAAAAAACACACTGAAGCTTTTCAATCAGTATAAATCCTCTACTGCCTCACAAGTCGCAACCTTTTTCATTTCTGTCATTTATTCTCCTCAATAAAACTACTGTACAATTCAACAAAGTGTTCAGTAATCATCAGCCTCTAAATCATCGTCTTTTCGACTCTGCCTCGTCAGAAAATTCCAACCAAGCAACGCAGCGCCAACTGCAGGCTCCACCTGGTTTACAAACCGAACAGAAGTCAATATCTGCACGAAAAAACCATTCCTAAACCGCGAAACACGTTTTTACCTTGGGGTGAATGGGAAAAACACCAGGGAAGTCTTTCGATATGCAATTGATCACTTCATTGCCGATGTCCCATCTCTTATTAGCCTCGAGAACAACTCCAACCATTACAAGCGGAAACTTATCCTTCCCATCTGCAGTTATCGAAGAAAAACTATGTCAGAAAAACATCAGAAGACCCCGTTACATGGTTGCGCGAACAGAAGTACCTTCGCCACAGAGTCCAAGTCTACGAACAACTGCTTTTACACTCATCGCCAACTCCTGAACTGCATCTAGCAGGATGTTGTTTGAAACCTCGTCGCCTGCCTCAGCACAAGACACGACGTAGGGAAGGAGAGAAGCTATTCGCGCCCACGATGGATCCTCATAAGTCCACCTAGAGCCCCACGCGTCATGAATTCACGACCATGGTCAGTAAGCGCGATAAACTGCAAAATTAGAGTCTGGCTCGGGACATTTACCCGATAAGCTCGTCTGGAGAAGGTAGATCAAGAGCATTCAAGATGCAATCTGTAAGCGCTGTGCGTTTGCCTCGGCCATCATGAGCTCTTACAACAGCAGTCAGTGCCTGTGCAGAGATGCCATACCCACTGCACGATTCGAGTGCCATAAAAACCATGAGAAAACAAACTGATTGCAACCTCAAACAACATCATTATTAAACAGAGAAAAAAAATCCATTCCGAACATCTCATTTCATCAATCTGTTGCTGAAACTTCTGGGTTTGCGTCGATTATAGAAGTGTTAAGGTAGTTTACCTTCCCCAGTCACCTAAGACGGGACCTGCACCGGCTGCCCGGGCTTCTCTCCCATCCTCTGTATACCCGTAAGCAATGGTGCCAGTACCAGCAATCAGCACGCATCCATGGAGCTTCCCAAGTGTCCCGCTTGCCAGAGCCGCGACTGAATCATTGTGGACAAACAACTTAACATTGCTTGGGAATATTTGCCTGTACATGGAAAATACACCAGCTCAGAAACAGATGACTAGAGAAAACCGCGAAAAGATGTCCAAACCTTAGCCAATCGAGTATCCTGAACTGATCAGTAGGGTGATCAACTCCAGACACAGCTAGACAAACTGCAATAACAGCAGCACGAGTTGAACCCGATCTCAAAAGCGCTTCTGCCATCACTCTCTCCAGTGTCTCCCTCGCAGCAGTTTCTGAAGAACAAAATCAAGAACTCATCAACTCAAACTACGCTCAAAAACCACCTAAACTCCCTCCTCGTTCCACGTGAAGAGTCGTGTTTCTGCAACCAAAACTGGCACAGAAACACGAATCTTGGCACGTAACGGAAAGATCCATCAAAACAGAGTCTTTTTCAAGAATACAGGACAGGAAGCATGGTTTACCACCAACACTGTTGTGATTGGAGCATCCATCGAGAGCTCGAGCGAGGACGGGCGGAGGATCGGGCAGAGGGCCGCCATTGTTGATGAAGGGAATGCAAACACACACGGTGGTGCTGGTGCCGCCATCCAACCCCAAGATCACTTTCTGACGACCGCCGCCATTAGACACCATTGTTGCTGCAGCTTCAAAGTCCCAGATCCCCCTATTCCTAAACAGCCTCTTCCTCATGAATTATTCACCAAGAAAACGCAAGCAAAGTTACCCAGGAAGAGTGAAAGTGATTGGCAACATTTTCCAAGAATTCATGCGCATATGTATAGATTAAAAAAACAATGCATTAATGGGACTGGCTTAGAATATTTGGGACGGCAAGAAGGAGACGAAGGCTAGATGCTGAGGTGTGACATTGACGAATGTGTTAATTCATGGTTATTTAAATTTAAATAAATGGGAGGAAAGACTGCACAATCATTTATATTTACCTTGAAATCCTGCAAATTAGAGGGAAGAAACAAACAGCAAATCCAAGGAAATAATTGGTATGTAAATTGCAGTTGGTCTGCCGCCATTTGGCGCGCTGGAAAAGTCCATGCATCATACGATAGTTGCTACAAAACAAGAAACCTACTTTTATCTTCATCCTTTTTTTTCCAGAAAAAATAATCATTTTTTCACCCTATAGTTGAATGATGACCGTGATTAAACCAAGAGAGTGCTGGTATTCTTTTAAATGGATTTTAAAAAATTCCCATTAGAATTATATTCGAGGAAACAGCAGAAGAATAAAAGTTCAAACGAGTGGAATGGTTTGAAAATTCACATGACTGTAATTGATTTCTCATTGCTTTTGTCAAGTAAGTTGTTTTCTAAACGCTCATCAAAATAGCGAAATAGTTGTAAGGGCATGCTGGAAGGCTTAATTAGGAATGTTTTTGTAGATTTCAGTAGAGCACCATTGGTAGTTAGTCCTATGTAATGACCACATCCACGTGGTTGCCATTCGTGTGTCCAATTAATGTTATTTTGTAAAAGCGTGAGTCTCCTGGCAGTCAGCACTCATTTCTTATCTCATATATTGTATTCGTTAAAGGCAAAGTCTTGAGAAAGACGGTCTTTCCATAGGCTTATGGAAAGACGGGGTTTAATAAAGAGTGCGTCTCTTGAAAGACGGTCTTTCCATAAGTTATGGGAAGACCAAGGTTTAAAAGGTAAATTAGAAGAAATTAAGATAAAATTTTCGGGTTGCATGAACCGGGTTATAAATTTTATAACTACTATATGTTGCATACTAAATTTGTAATTTTAAAAATATTTTTTATCGTTTCACATTCAAATACATATTATTACTTATTTTATCTTATAAAATACAATATTTAAATTTTATAAAAAAAATATAACATTTAAGGTGAAAGTCTATGTCAACTGTCCATAAACTTATGGAACATGTCCATATTAACTGTCTATAAACTTATGGAAAGAACATATTAACTGGACCATCGAGACTCTCTTTTTTAAAAGCATGCGGACACAAAACAGGACAACAGTAGTCCTAGGACATTATTGTAACGCTTACACTACAATTACGTACAAAAGATGTACTCACTAGAAACGAAGAAGAGATCAAATATATTGAAATGGCAAAAATGGAACGATTAAAGAAGGATTGCCGAACAGAAACTTGTGAAATGAATAATACACGCAAAAACAATGAGTACAAATAGAGAAAAGCATATACAATCATACTCATCTAATAAGTATAAACTGTTCGGGTCTGGTTTGGTTTGGTTTTTATGGCATACGTAACATAACCTTTAGCTTGCATCTAGATTCTAGACTACCACTTTTATGAGAGCTGGAGAAGAAGGTCATAAGTTAAACCTCATGTTAGAGTTCAGAAAAGCTTCTTTTCCTCTCCCATTTCTGATCACACCATTATTACTTTTCATCTCTAGAAAACGAAAAGCCAAAGCCGCTGCCGGTTTTAGACTCCTGGCCTAATCCGCCAAAACGATCTGATCCAAAGCCCCTGAATCCACCTGATCCGCTTGAACCCCCCTGACCTCCAAAACCACCCGATGAACGATCTGCACCGCCTCCTTTGTCCGAACTTCTGAAGCCACCGCTGCCAAAACCACCATCTCCGCGATCTGAACCAAAACCACCGAAACCACCAGACCTACCCGAACTGCCACCTGAACCAAATCCACCGAAACCACCAGACCTACCCGAACTGCCACCTGAACCAAATCCACCACCAGATCGGCCATAGGAAGAGCCACCCGATCTGCCATAGGAAGAACCACCCGATCGGCCATAGGAAGAACCACCAGAGTTGCCAAATCCACCACTTCTTCCACTGCGACCGCCACCTCCAAAGTCGCCAAATCCACCGCCTCGTCCAAAGTCACTAAACATGTCCGTCGATCCAGCCTCCACAGCAATTCTAGGTAACTATTACATAGCGAAATTATACATTTGATAAATCATCACCAGCACTAGCAGATACGCAATGTTATTGCACACAATTTCACATACAAACAAGATTCTTCATGGAAAAGAAGGATGTCAAAGCATCCACATAAACAGCTGCGCATCTGATTAAATGACTTGAAAGACTTGAGATACTATTTAAAAACAATTACACAAGTTTGCAACCTCGTTATTATTATTATAGAAGCAAACAAATTGATTCAAACCAGGAGGTCTTTCAACTCCAACCAACGATGTGTGTGCAGGTGTATAAATAATACACATAATACAGAGTTGCAGTAAAAATTTATAATTTTACACATCAGGGCATATAATATGATCCAACATGCTTAGAAATCTAAAACAGTATAGAGGAAACCAAACCAGAATTTAGTGCAAGTACCTCGGTGAATCTGGAACCAATGTCTCGTTCAATACCTTTAACATCCCTAAACTCATTTGATGAATACATGAGAATAGCAGTTCCTTTCTTCCCTGCACGCCCTGTTCGACCAGAACGATGCACAAAGATCTCTGACGAGTTTGGAAGGGCATAGTGGATCACCTGTGAGGGACAATGACCATTGCCTTGAAAAGACTGATGGAAAACACAAGCAAAATCTGGTATAATAGAAACCACTGTATACAAAAAACTTTCACAACTCATACGCCTGGAGACCAATAACATACTAAGGGAGAACAAGAAACATTTCAAGCCGGGGACGGATGGTCATTTCTCATTTCACAAATAGCTTTCTACATTCTTAACTAGCCTTTTAATAATTCCACCTATCTTTGTTTTCAGAGCAAAAACATAATCGAAATATGACAACTCAGGCACAAAATACGCCTTGTTCCGAAAAGATAGAATTCACCAAACAGCAAATAATAGAAAAGGACAAACAGGAAAGCTGAACAACAATTTCAAAAAAACTGAACATGGAGGGAAGATACAGAAAAGGACATACCAGATCCACATTAGGTACATCCAGGCCTCGAGCGGCCACATCGGTAGCCACAAGGACATTAAACCTCCCATCTCGAAACCCTGCCAAAGTTCTTTCCCTTTGATTCTGAGAAATATCTCCATGCAAAGCTTCACACTGGAAGCTTTTTTGCAAAGAATATGCCAATCTATCAGCATCCCGTTTTGTTTGAGTGAAAACAATACACTTTCCACCGTTTGCGTGATCCTAAATTACAGGAGGATATAAACATGTATAAATCAGAGACTGTCACTTTATAAAAATTACAATTAAAAGCTACAAAGTCAAGAGGAAAAATTTAACAAGGTTGGGCAAGCATTAACTGGGAAAATAGTACTATAAGAATGAAATCTCATAATCATACTTTCACGAGAGTTCCAATAACAGCTGCTTTCTGGTTGTTCTCTGTAGCAATTGACAACAATGAGATCCCATCAGCTAATTTCTGGTCAGAGTCCCCCACCTGCAATGCAAAGTGTATTGAACCCTATTAGAATCTTCACGAACGGTGCCTAAACTGATACACCTTCAAAACACAGAAACGGGCTAAACCACAAAACTCACGAGATCAATATGCACTGGACTTCTAAGAAACTTCTGAGTCAGTTTCAAAATCCAACCAGGCATTGTAGCGGAAAACATCATGGTTTGATGCTCTTGCCTAATATTTTCTAAAATCGTCTCCACATCGTCAGCAAACCCAACGTTAAGCATCTGATCAGCTTCATCAAGAATAACAAATTTCACTTCACTCAAATTCATTGAGCCTCTCTTCAACAGATCAATCACTCTACCAGGAGTTCCCACCACGATATCAACACCTCTGTCCAGAGAGCTCATCTGCCTTTGTATGGGAGACCCACCATATACACAGAGAGTGTCCAGACTAGGAGCCGACTCATAAAACTCCTTGTCCACCTGGCGTGCAAGTTCTCGAGTAGGAGCCAAGACTATGGCCAACGGATTCCTTCCACGACTGCGCAATTCATAGAAAGAAATACCAGATTCAAAACCACACCATACAAAACCAACATTCCAAGTAAACAAGAGGCATTTCAGTGAAAACTCACCCGTGCTTCTCATTGTATCGAATTATTTTATCCAAAACAGGGATTCCAAAAGCAAGAGTCTTCCCTGTCCCAGTCCTCGCCCGACCAATCATGTCTCGCCCCTTCATCGCAGGCTCAAGAACAGCTCTCTGCAACATATACCAAAGTAGACATTTTTATGAGTAAGCAAAGCAAGCTCAAGACAGAATATTTTCTTATTCATTAACAGTAGCAATAACATATATACCAACTCCACATGCATATTCAAGCATTCATAAATCATCGTAACTACAACATCGAAATATTCAGAAAACTCTTACACATCCCTCCAAAATACAACCTTCCATCATTTCTAGTCTCACCGAGTTAAAAACGATAGCAAAAACAGACCTGAATTGGGAAGAGCTTGGTGATCCCTTTCTTCGCAAGGGCAGAAACGATGTCGTTCGAAATCCCAAGCTTTGCAATCTCCAGCCCGTCCTCGCCCTGGCCCGTCGCCTTCTTATCATCATCCGACAAATCCGCCATCGCGTATCCCGCGGAAAACGGCCTGCCGGAGTGGAACCCGCGAGACGCCCCCACCGCCCATCTCGGCGGCTCCGGGGCGTGGGATATCGTGGTAAAATTGTGATTCTGAAGACTCTGGAGGCGGTTTAACGAATGGCCCTCAAGCAGACGGGATGAAGCGGAGAGCGCGAGGGTTTTGTAGATTGAGGAAGAAGATCTCCTGAGGAGGACGAGAGCAGCCATTGCCGTGTGTTGGAGGTGGAGAAGAAGAAATCAGGAGTAGGGGTTTAACTAGGGTTTAGTGTTTTGCGAAGAAAAGGGGCAGCCACTCGAAGAAGAGGGTTTAGTGGCCGGGTTTTTCTTCCCGGGGATTTTGCACCTCAATAAATACATACTCCTGCTCTTTTTTCTTTTCCTTCTTCTTCTTTTGTTACTCGGGGAATCTAATTATCATTGATGGTAAAAATAGCAATTATAAATAAAGGTGAATTTTGCTAGATTGTGGGCCGAAGCAACAAAAGCACTAGCTAGACCCTATTTCTTACCTTAATTATTCGTCTCTTAAAATACGGTCTTTCCATAAGTCATGAAAAGATCAAGGTTTAAAGTGTAAATTAGAAGAAATGAAGATAAAATTTTTGGGTTGCATGAATCGGGTTATAAATTTTATAACTACTACATGTTGCATACAAAAATTTTAATGTTGCAACTAAGACCTTTTACCTTTTATTATTCGAATTAAACCCCGCCTTTCCATAAGCCTATGGAAAGACTGTCTTTCCCAAGACTTTGCCTAATTATAGATGTAATGTATTCTATTATCTTTTCCTATCTTGTATAGGTATCATGTACTACTATATAATGTATATGAATACATACACACAATTACTACCCTTATTTTCTACATGGTATCAGAGCTTAAAATCCTGAAGCCTTAAAATACAGTCCTAAATTTTCCATCGTCGTTCGTGCATGACTTCCACGCGCCGCCGATTCGAACTACCTTTCTTTTGCCAAAAAAATAATAAAAAATCAAAAATCAAATCAGATCTTCTTCTTCCGCCGTTCTTCTTTCGCCACACCGTCGTTCTTCTTCCGCCACCAGTTCAGCTCCCGCTCCGCTGGCCTGCACCTGCTTCCGCTCCCGACTCCGTCCACCAGCCCGAACTGCTTCCGGCTCTGTTCGCCCCCGCTTCAACCGGCAAAGCTCCCAAATCAGTCTGCTAGCTCCGCTCCGACCGGTGAGCTCCCGAATCAATCCGGCTAGCTCCGCTCCATCCAAATTAGACCAGCGTTAAGGAATCAGACCAGCGACTCCGTGAGACGTGCGTGAGATTCACGCTCGTGACCTTCCAGAGGTGCACGAATCCACGCGCAGGTAAACCAGACGAGCGGCCATCCCTTCTTAGCGCATGATTTGCACGCGCTACACAGGAGGCGCGCGTCAGTTCTCATTTTTTGGCTTTGGTTCAGCATATTTTGTCTCTTCTCTTATTTTAATTGTACTTGCCATTTGTGCTATAAATCTTTTCGCCGGCGAAGTGACGTCGCCACAAGGATTTGCGGTGGACGCCTCCTCTGGCTTACCTACACGATCTGATTTTGGTCCTACTCTGTCTGACGACCAATAGAGTACGACCATACATTTATTTAATCAATTTGATTCGTTATCTGACCATGGGCCAGGTAAGTGTACTGTACCTTGGATTCTTGATTCGAGAGCCTCATTGATGTGTCCATTTTATATGCATTGTTTAGTAGTATTTATGATCACTTTTGTGCTCTTTTATTATCGAGAGCTTGTGTTTTACCTTGAAATTCTCTTAGGAGAGGTAAGAGCAACTTTATGCCCTTTTACCTCTTCTAAGTGGACTTTGTGTGACGAGGGAAGAACACGGAAGAAACGAAGACCGGAGGACATTGAAGACTACACTTTCGAAGACTTTTGAATACTCACTTCGAAGACATGAAGACCGGAGGCCGTTGAAGACCATTTTTGGAGTCGTTGAAGACTTGAAGATTGAGAGGGATGACTATGAAGAAGAAGAAGACAACATGCAAAAGCTTGGCACCCGTCGCGGGTCGCGACGAACCCATCGCGACACCGTCGCGACTCGCGACCAACGGGCGGCCAGAAATCCACTTTATCTTCTTTGCACTATAAATACCACTCTCTTTCCTCCTCTTCTTCAGCTTTGCCCAGCCCATTTTTCTCTGGTTTGAGGGCTTGAAAACCCTTGGTTTTCTTCTCTTTCTTTTCTTAGTTGTTGTAGTTTAATTATGTCTTGTAGTTCTATAGCTTAGTTCTATCTTGGGAGCAAGGGATTGAAGCTTCCATTTCTATGTAGTAAGGACCATTTATATCTATCTATTTGGTGTTTTTGCTATTGTGCATTTATTGTGCTTTTAATGTGTTTGTTGATTCATGAATGTTGTTGAAAGCTTGAGCATATGAAATACTTGTATTAATTGCTTGCTAGGGTTTGGGGGATTTGGGTTAATTTCCCCCCTATTCTTGTTAGGAATGTATGAGTATGATTTAGGGCTTTTGATTGTGTTGGTGTGTTGATAATTGCTAGATGAATGTGATGATGTCGAACTCTTCGTCATGTTTGTGTTGGGTAGCAAACGAGAGAGGTCTATGAGTGGTCGCTCTTGACTAATCCCGTGTAAATGCATGAATCGGTTAAATGCTTAGTCACGGTGTAGTGGTCATAAGTGTTGCCGAGCTTATTGATCCTTCGTGCTAAATGCCATCAATGGGATACCTTGAGTCGTGGTCTCGACAACGGGAGTCATTGGTGAGGTTTGACAAGAGATGTCGAATTCACTCTTGCAAACTACTACCTAAGAAGGATAGAAGTTTAGTCTTCACAACAAGTAGTTGAAGTAGTGAATAGATGGTTTTATTCATCCTTGAAGCATTTGTTATTTAGCATTTGTGTATTCTTGATGGTGTGTTTCCCTTCATTTATGCCATGAGTTGTTTGAGAATAGGGAGTGTTTGTATGATTGAATTGGTTAGGTGTTAGGAGCGTGACGAATTCCGTAGCTCCTTTGCATGAAAATCTATGAATGTGAACTTAGAACTTCTTGTGCATAATGTGTTGTGATTCTTGCTAGAGAGGTATGTTAATGTTAAGCCAAGTAACGAATGCGATAGGATGAGTGAATGGTTCAATGATCTACATTAGGTTTGGAAGTGGATATCCATTGCCCCCAAGGCTTTTTATCTTTGTAGTTTTAAAACCCCCTTTTCTTAGTTTTGTTTGATGATTAGCATAGTCACTTGACCTTGCTAGTTATCTTGTCTTTTATTTATTCTCATAACTTAGGACAACCAACCAACCAAACCCCCCCTTTTTACATGCTTTTATGTGTATGTATACATATCTACTCCTAGCATAATATCAACCATTTGTGCTTAAGCGCTTAGGAAGATCCCTCTTCTCCTTGGACGACCCCAATTTGCCGCTATCTACCTAGTTGTAGAAAGTAAGCATTTAGGGCTTATAAATAGTGACTTTGAGAGGTACGGCGATGACCTCCCACTCATATCACATGACTGGTGACATAGGTTCTCTTACAGATATTACTACTGCTACCAACATTGTGAATGTTATACTGCCTGATGGATCTGTGTCGTCTGCTACATAATATGGGTCTATTTTTTTGGTGATGTCACCCTTACTCATGTGCTCTACATACCTACTTTGCGATGCAATTTATTATCATGCTCTAGATTGTTATCTGCCTTAAAATGTCTAGCTTTGTTTCATGTAAATTATTGCATTTTACAGAAAATCAGTACGGGGTTGTGATTGGCGTGGGTGAACAAAAAGGGAGGTGTTTATTGGCTTCGTCTATTGGATACTCGCAATCGTCCTCATATCCTGCAGTCTATTCCGACAGTTGCTTTGGTTTCTTCATCTGATTTATGGCATCAACGTTTTGGTCATCCATCATCTACGGTGTTGTCTTCTATTCCAACTCTTGATTTTAGCACAAATAATACTACTATACCTTGATATGTATGTTATAGAGCAAAACAGGCTAGACATAGTTTTCCATTGAGTTCTACAAATGCAACTACATTATTTGAATTAGTACATTATGATGTCTGGGGACCTTATAGAACTCCATCCTCTAGTGGTGCATTTTATTTTTTGACGATAGTCAATGATTATTCCCGAGCTTTTTGGGTTTATTTATTAGTCGCTACGTCTGAAGTAGCCTCTAGATTTTTAGAATTTAGTGCCTTAGTGAAGAACCAGTGGGGCCGAACCATAAAACGTGTTCGGGCTGATAATGGGACTGAATTTCTGCCTTTGCGATCTCATTTTGCTGCATCTGGGATCATGTTTGAGACATCTATGGTTGATACACCACAACAGAATGGTCGGGTAGACAGAAAGTATCGCCATTTACTCAATGTGGCGTGTGCTTTACGGTTCCAAGCCAGTCTTCCTATTGAATTTTGGGGAGAACGTGTTCTTACTGCTGTCTACCTAATCAACTGAATACCGACTCAGCATCTCAACGGTCGTACTCCCTTTGAGTTTCTTTATGGGCAAGCTCCAAATTATTCATCCTTACAAGTTTTTGGATGCTTGTGTTTTGCTGCTCATGTTCCCAGAATTCGTGACAAGTTTACACCACAAAGTAGGCGGTGTATGTTTCTTGGTTACCCTGCCGGAAAGAAAGGCTATCGCCTTTTTGACTTGGAATTCCGAGTGATCTTTAGCAGTCGGGATGCTGATTTCTTTGAAGACCAGTTTCCGTACTCTGCAACTCCGGTGTCTGTTTTATCTAATGAATTCTGCGGTGCCACCACACCACCGCTGGATTCCTCCTCCTTCTCGCCGGAGCCGCACAGAGTTCTTGTTTAGCCTTCTGCTGCCGATCCACCGCCGCCGGTCGCCGTTGGCCTTTCGCTGTCCACCGGTGCCCAGTTGCTACCGACTGCTGTCTTGTCGGTCACCATCATCCGATCACCGCCGGCCAGTCAACGCCAGTTAACGCCGGCCAGTCAACGCCGGTCAATGCCGGCCAGTCCTCCGTGGCCTGACACCGGTACTGCCACACCGGCCGCTATCGATCAACCTTCACCGTCCGCTGCCAGTTATTCTTTGCCAGTCGCTGCAGATGCTACATCCTCGGTATCTACTTTACCGACTTCTCTAGTACCGAACAGTTCCACTGCTGAGTTGTCACCTACCAGGCAGAGTGTTCGATCTCGTCCTCCTCTATCATACTTGGCAGATTACGACTGTGAAGATCATGCTTGTACTCTTACTACTGAAGACCCCCCCTCCTACGTTCCCTCATGCGTCTCACTTTCCTCATGTGTTCTCTATTCTCTTACTGATTATGTAAATTGTGATAATTTTTCTAGTATGCATTTTAGATTTTTGGGTGCTGTAACATCTAGTGCAGATCCCACTACTTATTCCGAGGCTTCCCGTCATTCTCATTGGTGGGATGCTATGGCTAAAGAAATTACTGCACTGGAGCGAAATCAGACATGGACTTTGTCTCCCTTGCTTGCGCATAAGAAGGCAATTGGGTGCAAATGGGTATACCGGACAAAGTTTCGTTCATATGTCACTATTGAATGTCATAAGGCGCGCCTCGTGGTTCTTGGTAATCGCCGAAGGAATTGATTACACTGAGACTTTTGCTCCGGTTGCAAAGATGAGTTCTGTTCGATTGTTTCTGTCCGTTGCAGTTATCCGTGGTTGGGAATTGCATGAGATGGATGTTCATAATGCCTTCCTGCATGGTGATTTGCATGAAGAAGTGTTCATGTGTCCTCCGCCTGGCTACACTGTTCCTCCTGGCCAGGTTTGTCGCCTTCAGAAATCTTTTTATGGTCTTCGTCAGGCTCCTAGAAATTAGTTTGCTAAATTATCTCAGGCTTTACGGGCATTTGGTTTTGTTCAGAGTAAGGTCGATTACTCTTTATTTGTCTATTCCCGTGGATCAGTTTCTTTACATGTTCTGGTTTATGTGGATGATTTGGTTATTGCTGGTAGTTCTTCTTCGATCATCTCTGAGTTCAAGATATACTTGGGTTCTTGTTTTCACACGAAGGACCTTGGTTTGCTTAAGTATTTTTTGGGCATAGAGATTGCTAGAAAATCGGAGGGGATGTTTCTCTCGCAAAGGAAATATGCTTTGGAAATATTATCTGATACAGGCTTAACTGCTTCTAAACCAATTGATTTTCCGATGAAGCAACAACATGATTTGGCACGTGTTAAAGGTCCAGCCTACCATGGCCCGAAGCAGTATCGCCGCTTGGTTGGGCGTCTGATATACTTGACTATCACTCGTCCTGAACTTAGTTATTCGGTACATACTCTTGCGCAATTCATGAAGTCGCCTTGTGTTCCTCAATGGCAAGCCGCGGTTCGTGTGTTGCATTACCTGAAGAGTCATCATTGTCAAGGTTTATTTCTCTCTTCACGTAGTTCTTTACAATTGACTGCTTATTGTGATTCGGATTGGGCTGCCTGCCCGATTACTAGGCGTTCTCTATCTGGTTACTTTGTTATGGTCGGTGATTCTCCAGTTTCTTGGAAAACCAAGAAGCAACCTACTGTTTCTCGGTCTTCTGCTGAAGCGGAGTATCGTGCTATGACGGTTACTTGCAGTGAGTTGTTATGGCTTAAGTATTTACTGAAGGACTTGGGGGTTTCGCACTCCTCTCCTAGGAGATTGTTTTGTGACAGTCAACCCGCTCTTCACATAGCGGCCAATCCGGTTTTTCATGAACACACCAAGCACATTGAAGTTGATTATCACTTTGTCTGGGATCTTGTTCAATCCGGTGCACTAATTACTCAACATATCTGTACTACAGACCAACCTGCAGATTTGCTTACTAAAGCTCTCGGGTGTAACCAGTTTCATTCTTTACTTGGCAAGTTGGGCATTTTCGATCCCCATGCCCCAACTTGAGGAGGAGTGTTAATGAATTAGAATTAGATTTGTATTCTTACCTTAATTATAGATGTAATTGTATTCTATTACCTTTTCCTACCTTGTATAGGTATCCTGTACTACTATATAATGTATCATGAATTCATGAATACAGACACACAATTACTACCATTATAACTTTGATTTGTAATTTCTTTATCATAATCATTAGATTTGGGGGAATGCCTGGGATATTTTAGATGCAGTATATAACGTTGTCACATATGATTCGTAGTGCCACATGTGTGACACCTCTGATTGTTGCTTGTATCATGGTTACCGGGACATCTTTTGTTTGTCCTACCTATTGGGGGACGCAACGTTGCCAATGCATTTCCTACTGAGCTACAGTATACCGCATCTATTTTCATCTCTGTCCAACCTATGTACAGTTAGTTTTTCGAGCTTCCTTCACCAAACCACCTTAGTTGCATGTCGTGTTCGCCACCTGAGTCCTTGTATGTTGTTTGTCCTGCATTCTCCGTACCATGGTAATTCTCTTTGGAAAAGTCGTGTTTATAAGCAAAACTAACTTGTTTTGACTTATTTTGAAAGCTCTACTTCTTAAATAAGAACTTTTTAAACAGTTTACCCAACACTTAAAATTTGCTTAGTTTATGAGTAAAACACTTATAATCCCGACCCCACAAATCACACCAGATGTCACCTCGAATCCCCATTCAATCCCTTTCATCGTGATTTGGCACGATAACTTAAATCACCCAAGATTTCCGCTTCACACTGTCACAACAATGTGAAAAAATTAATCCATAATGTGAATTGAGTTTATATTAATGCTAAAAACACTCTTAATTTTAAAGTTAGGTCAAATTGCCATTGCGGGCTTTAATGGTCTCTATAGCATTCTCATATTTAGGTACAGCTAGTTTTTCTAGGTCACCTAAGAGGCCAAGACACTACACTTGTCCAAATTCAAATTGAGTAGCGATACCATTCGAAAGTTGTGAATGGTAAAATTAGAAGTGACAATGGACAGGAATTGAGGTACTGAACTGCAAAAATATTTCCCACAACAACAATACAAAATCCAGTTGGCGGGTATAAATTATATAGTACTACTGAACAAGAACGGTAGCGACAACTAAAATATGATTATGAAAGTGAAAAAATTAGATCACGATCTACAAACAGAATCCAGTAAAGTGTAAAATAAAAAGCCTTTTGAATTACTCAAACCTTATTTAATTACTTAAATTCCAATGATTTTCAAACAGTGTTAATGATGATAGTTAAGTAAAGTGAGCTTTTTGAGGTTGTCTTCTCTTCAGGCACCTTTCCATCTCCACAAGTTGATAAGTGGAAATGTTCCTTTTTTTCTCTCTGAATTCTTACTTTTACCAGTGTTGAGTAATTTTGTGCTTTCAGAATTTTCTCTCTTGTTTCCTACTTTCACCAGTAAAATCCTGCCTGTCTGTTTGGATAAAGATTGAATTTTTTGGGCCCCTCAAAGAGCATTGATTCTGCATGTGGTTGGTCTTGATTGAACTGACAATGGAATTTTCTGGGTTCATCGAAAGATTTCATCTTGAGTATTCTTTTTGTTCTTGATTTGAGGTGAAAAATGGAGGACAGATCAGTTAGTTTAGCTGCTGTGGAGCTGATGAAGAATGAACCACCTCAAACCAATGCAGTAAAAGATGAAGAACTGCCTCAGTCTCATGTGTGTAATCAGGTGCTGTTTTGATCTTTTCTGTTCACAATAAGTTTGTGTGATTTCCTTTTCTTAGGTGGGTTTTGTGGGAATTTTGAAGATTCTTTTAGCAGTGATTTCACTGTGAACTTAAAGTTTGAGTTTCATGAAGAAGATGACTATGTATGGGAATCTGTTGATGTGGATGTATCTTTTGTTAGCTTAGATCAACTGGTGTTGGAATTGGAATCATGGTAAATGGAATGAATTAAGGAGACAGAGTTGTTGGAAATTCGAGCAATTGTGAATAGAAGATTGATAGTAGTAGGGATTTACTGATTACTCTCAAGTTTATCTAGAAGGGAGAGTGGTGAGTATTGCTCATTTGATCGCAGAATTAGGAAAAATGTGAGCTTGATTCTGGATATTCACATTAACTCAGGAAGAAGAAGGACAAGTAGCCGCCCCCTTGCAGCATCCAAGGCGTCCAAACCTCGCTACATTGCAATTGCCGGTGAGGTCCTTGGACAGGACGGTATCCAGTTTTGCGCGAATTGATATCAGCAGTCCGAGTTCTACAAGAAGTGGCTTGCCTCCTAGACCAAGCTCGGCCAGATTTATGTCTTCGATGAAGAATCTGCTTCCTCAGAAGAGCACAAGGGTGAAGAACCTTCCGCACGAGAGTGAAAAATCTGTTCTTATTCTTCCAGACAGTACGCTCTCTGATCAGCCTGCCAATAGGCCTTCAACTTCAAGGTCATTTTCTCTCAACAAAATATTGTTCTCTTCTTCAACAACATCGATGCATTCTCTGCCTGCAACTCCAGTCGCTGATGTCAGTACTAATGGAGTGAAGGGTAGTAGTTCAACCAGCCACTCTCACCTAACGGTACAGATTTTCTAAATTTTACTTTGTCTGATGGAGCTTGTTAGCTCATTCCTGAATTAGTTTCCTGTCATTGAAGGTACCTGAGGTAGATCAGCAAATAAGGCGGTCCTTTTCAGTCCCGGTAAATGTTAAAGCTAGGAGCCTGAGGCAGACAGATTCTTCTGGAGGTCTGATTCGAGTAATATCAGCAACCTCTCGACCCAGATTAGTAGAAGACGCCATTGTGAATCATTCGGAAGAAATATCAACAAGTACTTATTTCAACATTTTTTACATTAGAAATGAAAAATAAACTGTTTATAAACTACTCCGTCCTAACTGCTTACCTTCCTACAGCTGGTGATGTCGCTGGAGAAGATATTCCCGAAGAAGAGGCAGTATGTCGGATTTGTTTCATTGAACTTGGAGAAGGTGGCGAAACATTTAAACTAGAATGTAGTTGTAAAGGAGAGCTTGCACTTGCTCATAAGGAATGTGCTGTGAAGTGGTTTAGCATCAAAGGCAACAAAACCTGTGATGTTTGCCAACAGGATGTCCAGAACCTTCCGGTAACATTGTTAAAACTGCAAAATCCACCACGGGTAGCAAGAACATCACCAACCGTAGCACAGCCCAGGGAACGTTACAGGCAAGTCTGTGGATTACAATAAGTAGTGAAGTATGTTGCGAGCATATTACTAAATGCACGTGACGATTTTACTTCCTATTTGTTTTTTAAAACAGGATATGGCAAGATGTTCCGATCCTCGTCATGATCAGCATTCTGGCCTATTTTTGCTTTTTGGAGCAGCTTCTGGTGTGCTTTACTCTCTACGGAGCATATAGTTTCATTCTCTTTACCCTTCTTAGCTTCAATGCTTTTGTTTTGCGTGCGGAGCATTGCACGTTGTAATGCCTGATGTCTGTCAAGCAGGTGTCTGACAAGGGGCCTCGTGCTCTTGCTATCTCGCTACCGTTCTCATGTGTTTTAGGCTTTGTTTCAACCATGATTGCCTCTACTATGGGTATGGTTTTTTCGACTTTCTTCTCTCTTGTGAATTCCTGTCTTCTTCTCTTGGTATGACAGAAGAGTGCCTTCTTCCTAAAGTTGAACTTGTTTGTCTGTCAAAAGATATTGTTTTGCTTTGACAATTACCCCAGACTAATATCTTCCGATGATCATTCTTGAATAATGAGTTTCTTTCTGTTGCTGGTCAGTTAGTAAGGGTTACATGTGGGCTTACGCTACATTTCAGTTTGCAGTGGTCATCCTCTTCGCTCACATCTTTTACACCGTGGTAAAACATTCTCTTCAACTCAGCGCCCGACATTGCTTCTGCAACTTGCCTTGTATGTGAAGTACCTAACTAAACTGAAGTGATGCATGTCTGCAGCTTAATGTAAACGCGGTTCTCTCAGTTTTGCTGTCTTCATTCACTGGTTTCGGGATTGCAATCAGCACCAATTCACTTCTTGTGGAGTACTTGAGATGGAGAGCGAGTAGGCACCAATCTTCGCTTGCACCTTCAAATAGTACGACACACGAGCACCAAAATCATCAAGTGCAACAGGCACCTGCAAATAGTTTATCAGACGGACCAGATCTCAGTATCAGGAATCCCGAAATCAGGACTCTGGATCCATGAAGTATTATGTACGCATTGTCACTTTTTCCTATACAGCATTATTTGGTGATCAGGGAGTGATACAGTGGCAACATCTAGCCATCTTCACAGAGAATTCTGAAAGAGCGCCAGGGCACCAACATAGTACTGATGGATGCCCTAACAATTTTGGTAGACAATTTGCCTTGTAATTTTTAGTTTCATATCCTTTGCATTGCCCATCCTAACCTTGTATCTTCATAAGAAATTGAAATGATTTCTAAAGGCTGTACAGTGGCAATTTAGGCCACAAATACTCCGTAATATATATCTGTTTGGACATCTCAAGATAATTCAAGGGATACAAGCAAGATGTTGCCAACTTAGTCACTGACAAAGTCGAACTACAACATGGTAAAATGACTTGAGAGACTACAACGAACAAGCTATTTTGTTGGAACATAGAACCCCTGATGGGCAAACACAATGTATGAAACCTAGCCCATTCTCAAAATTCTCATGCAAGATTAGACTACAACTGACAACCCACATCATCTGTGGAAAGAACCTGGCCCGTTCAGTGTATACGTTAGGTTCAGATGGTCTTGAAAAGGGATGCCGTGTCTTTCAATGAAACCAAATTTATGGCACGATTCTGGATTGAGGCTTGATGAGCGCTTCAATCAGTCTATACATCCACTTGTCTAACATTCCTGCCGTATTCAGTGAAGTAGAACATATGTTACGCACAAAATAAGCAGAAATTACATCCCATAGTTTGCTTTGTTAACACCAGAGAGATAAACCACACGAACTAACCTGTCAAGGCGAATGTCCCACCCAGTACTGCACAAAGGCGGGTAATGAAGTGGAGGAAACTGCGACGTTCTTCTCTGATCGTTACCGTGATTGGGGACAAATCATACAGAAAATATACAGCTGTACAGGATGCAAAAAAAAGAAGAAGTGAGCAGAAGTAACAATAGAAAGAATAGAAAAAGAAATACACGAAAAGGGGATATACAAACCTGGCCATGTCCTTTCAAACTCGTTAATAGGTGAGTAATACTCAGTAACTGAGAATTGGTTAGTTGGCAGAACTTTCTTTGATAGATAGTTATACTCTGTAGGAACAATCTGCACATAACAGAGGAGATCAAATTTGGAGGTTCCCAATAAAGTGCAACCAGACGTCCTTCAGATGAAGTTAAAAGGCCAGTGCTAACTACACAGCCCCCAAAGAGATGTATTTATGTGTTCCGAGTCACTGCGATTTGATAACTTTGCAAAAATAACTCCAATACTCAACTACAGAAGCTAACAATATTCACAATTTAGCTTTATCAGATACAGGCTAAAATTCAAACCTTTATGTAGTACTTGAATGTTCCACTCGTCCCATGCAAAATCCTGTCTATCCCATCAAGTGGGTTGTGAATGCCGGGATACGTGGGACCAAATGACAAGTCATGAATGATATGACTGACATTCACATAAGTAGGTCCTTGGAATATCTGGAAAAGAGAAGCCAGATTAGGGAAACACACTGATTGACCAACTTTACTACATTTGCTTTGATTTAGATTATGTGATATCTAGGATACTAAGACTGTCAAGTTTAAAGTAAAGAGCCAAGGACTTTATGTAGTATTTTTTATGCTTATTACTTTGCGTAAAAATTGCGTCAGCAGCTCAAGACAGAAACAGCAGTGGTATAATTTTTTTTAAAAAAAACTAAAAACTCAAAGCATATCAATGAAGGGCCAAAAGAATTGATTGGATGACATTCAGAAATCAGTATCCTCAAATGTTGATGAAGAAAGCAATGTACTCAGGATCGAAATGATGCACCTTTATTAAATTATTGGTATCAAGGAAACACTGACCTTGTAAGCATTCATCAACTTAAGCACAGTAATTTCAATTTTTCTTACTAAAGAACACCACTTTTACATTGTTCAAGTTGAACATTAAAAGCAAAAAGGCTGGAAAGATAACTGACCATTTGGGCAACGAATATATTTAACCCATGGACTGAAATGTGGAAGTTCCCAGCAACACGCTGTACATCTAGAACACCGTAAACCTGCAAGTGTGATATAGATGTTAGTGATAAGATAAGGTAGAGATGTACTTTAGAGAGTGATGCAACAACCTACCCGGCAGCCTTCTCCATGTGCCAATGCTTGCTTCACCCTCTGGATCATATCTTCTGCATCTTTACTGAAACCTTGGAGATGAACTTCATCTTTATGATCTTCTTTGTGATCATCTGCAATCAGGACCAGTGACACATTATCCAATTTCAACAGGCTCAAGGGTATGATGAACAAATATGACCGAAATGTTTTAAAAAACAATATACACGACTTTAACAGATACATGTCTTTCATACACTTGCTTACAATCTCATATAGATACACCATACAGTGCACCTAACTATATGCACAAGAACTAAAAATAGCTATTACATGGTATGGTGAAGAAATGAGAGAAAATCTGTACCATGATTGTGTGCATGCTCCTTCTCCACAAGATCAGATAAGTACTCTGAGCCAATTATATGTCCCTCACTATTCAAGCGAAGCTGCACAAAACTTCATCATAAGCATAATATAGATACATAATTAAATAATAGTCCTTAAAAAAGAAACAGAAACAAAAGACGAGAATAATTAGCTTGAGAAAAGAAGAAAATGGACAAGACCAGTATAGGAGTGTATCATGATACTCAATATTATTAGCCTTATGTAACTTATATTTGTTCAGTGAGACTGCAAGGCACCATATAGCCCTATTTGGAGTTAGACTTATACCAAATGAAATATCAACTAGAAACACTAAAATCAGATTACATATCTTATAAGTTAGAATACTCAGCACTATGCATGCATTTGCCCACAAGTAAATAAGCAACACAAACTGAGCTCCACGATAATTGCATCTCACAATTCCAGTTATACCAACATGCATAGAGCCTAGCAGGTGACACTGTCCAACACCAGTAAGAGATGTACCTTTTCAATTTGAGACAACTAATTTAACGAAGTGGACATCAATAGTTACAATTTTAGGAGCATAATCTTAAAATCTAGGGCATTGCAAAAGTTCATGAAGTTCCTCAGTGTTTCTAGGGCATCTTTCTAAGAATTAGAAATGCTTATGAAACATAAAAACAGAGAGAGTCAACCTTCCATATATTTGTGTCAAGGTCCACTTCATGCTTTCCCGATAGATCAATGGCATCCACACTGAGAACTGCAAGAAGGATCCAAACATAAGAAATAAATCCGAATTCGAGCTCAGATACCTACAGCACGATTGCACCGTCAGTTAATGAAATAAAAAGAAGGAGATGAGGGTGGAGTGCCAACCTTCACAAGGTAAAGAAGGAAAGGTCATATTAATATGAATTGGTAAAGTTTCTCCCCGCTTCAGGTCAACAGCCATCTGTCATGTTATAAGTTATCGTGGTCAGGAGAAGTCACTCCAGAGTACTAAAAACCCCCCAACCGTAGAAAATATTAAGTACAACCAACTAACAATGCAACAGTAATAAAACCGAACCTCATGAACAATATTTGTAGTAAGATAGTATCTCAGCTCATGCAAAAATAACATCGCCATGATACTCAGTCCAATGATGGAAACTACAATATCAGACAGTGTAAGGTCTGGTGTTAGCAGTGCAATGAATAAGAGAAAGAGATTGAGCTCAACATGCCAGAAAACAAAATAAGCATGTACCGGCCTAGCAACAACAACAACTTAGCCTTTTTCCCACTAAGGTTTACAGTACATTACATCTAAAATTGGTTCAGGAATGCCCAGAAGCTAAAGATTTGATTTCAAACATGCCATAATTTCATGCCTCATGAAAAAAATCTTTAAAAAAGTGAGAGGCAACAATTCATATCAGGGATTCTTTCAAAAGCAAAATTGAATCTTTCAATCATGCAAACAGTTCACAGGGAATAAGAAATATACCAAAAGCTCCAGACTTTGTTTTCTGCAACAAATGCTCCTCCGGCCGAGGAAACGCATCCAGACTCTTAATTGCTTGTTTGACACCCATCTTGCTCAATGATCCCTGCATATTATACGACAGATTTTCGAAAACTGAAAAATCAAACGGACCTAAAAATGAAAATCAAAAGAAAAGCAACCTCAGTTGGAAATCGAGATACTTCTGGGGGTTGAAAATGAAATAGGGAAGGCGGTGTTACCTGGCCGGTGATCGGAAGACGTCGCGGTTAATTCTGGAACCCGGCCTCCGATTCGAAACTCCACCCGCAAAATTATTTATTGGCCGTACATATTATACGGTTCTAAAAATTTTAATCCCTTTTCGATTTTAATTAAGGCAAGTCTTTTGTTTTACACCTAAACTATGAGACGTAAATGATGAGGTTATTTGATTTGATTTCATTACACGTGAGATTTTAACTTTGATTTTTCAAAATAAATAATGTATAAATAATTATAGTATTTCGGTCAATTGGCGGCGAAAGGGGGGAGCGGCGGTCTGCGATCGGTGGCTCACGTATGTGGCTCGCACAGGAACTTTGAACTTGTAGCTCATATCCAATGACTCATATCTTAAATTCCCACTTTTTGACCCACATCTGATGACTCACATCTTAAGTTCCCACTTATGGCTCACGTCCAATGACTTACACCTTAAGTTCCCAAGTGTGGTCCACGTCAGTGGCTTGCATTTGAAATGCTCGCATATGAAGTTCACGCCTCACATGTAAAGTTCATACCAGTGGCTAATGTCTAATTGCTTGCATATGAAGTTACTACATGTGGGTTACGCCCCGTGACTTGCATTTGAAATTCCACTTGTGGCTCGCGTTTGGTGGCTCACATTTGAAGTTCACACTTATGGTGTAGACATGAGCAAAAAGTGGGAATTTCATATGCGAACCACTGAGCATAAGCCACATGTGAAAACTTCAGATGCGAGTAATCGTACATGAGCTGCATATAAAAACTTTAGGTGCGAACCATCAGATGTGAACAACAAGTGGAAACTCACGCGAGCCATCGGACATGAGCTACATGTTTAAAATTCCGAAGCGAAACACAAGTGCGAGCCACTGATCGTCGGACCGCCGTGTTGCCAGTTGGCTTGAACTCGATAAAAAAAATAAATGAAATTTTGCAGAACATCTAGTGGCTGAAAAACATCCGGGGAAAGTACAACACCATCACTCAATTTTCCTTCTATTTCTTACTTTGCATTTTATAATTTCTATTAATTATATTAAAAATTCTAGAGTGCGTCTCTTGAAAGACGGTCTTTCCATAAGTCATGGAAAGACCAAGGTTTAAAGTGTAAATTAGAAGAAATTAAGATAAAATTTTCGGGTTGCATGAATCGGATTATAAATTTTATAACTACTATATGTTGCATACTAAATTTTTAATGTTGCAACTAAGACCTTTTACCTTTTATTATTTGAATTAAACCCCTTCTTTTCATAAGGCTATGGAAAGACCGTCTTTCCCAAGACTTTGCCAAAATTCTAATACGTTATATATTTTTAAGTTATAAATACATGTAAGCCAGTAAAATACATGATTTGACAATTCACTTAAAAATGAAAGTGGGAGGGAGTTATTCTTAGTTCTAAAAATGGGCCAAATGTGTATAGTATATAAAAGAGCCCATATCCACACTTCAGAACCCCAACAAGCTGCTCCTAGGGTTTCACAGTGCGCACATCATCTCTCCGTCTTCAACCTTTCCGTCCCTCCAATTTACCGCCGCCACCACCGCCGCCACCGCCGCTGCCGCCGCCATGGTACATTTCTCTCTTTATGTCATCTGAATATTACGGTTTTCTCGTTCATGTGAACTCAGCTCCGACGCCATCTTTCAATGTGCAGTTGATTTCAGAGAAGAACCGCAAGGAAATCTTCAAGTATCTATTCCAAGGTCAGTATCTGTCGTTTTGGCTCCTCCTCTGCCGTTTTGACACGTTTCTGTTTGTTATCTAGTGATGCATATGCTTAGAAGCGATTATCTTAGTTGATTTCTGCTGATAATAGATGAAGCTCAGTGCCTGTCGTTTTGACGACCTTGCTGTTTATTATTTAGTGATGCACATGCTTAGAGCTGATTACATTGATTGATTTCTGCAAAATGTAGTAGATGATGAATTTTAGTTCTTGCTTGTGGGACCCGCAGAGGGAGTGTGCTATGCGAACAAGGACTATAACTTGGCGAAGCATCCCGAGATCGATGTACCCAACCTGCAGGTTATCAAGCTGATGCAGAGCTTGAAGTCCAGGGGTTATGTCAAGGAGACCTTTGCATGGATGCACTACTACTGGTTCCTCGAGAATGAAGGCATTGAGTATCTCAGGGCCTATCTCAACCTCCCTTCCGAGATTGTCCCCGCCACGCTCAAGAAGTCAGCCAAGCCCCTCGGCAGAGCCCCAATGGGTGGTGATCGCCCTCGGTAATATTCGCCTCTTGTTTTGTTGAAACTGGTTGGTTTTGGTTATGGAAATCTGATATGTTTTGTTTTCAGTGGACCACCAAGATTTGAAGGCGACAGGCCTAGATTTGGGGACAGGGAGGGATACCGTGCTGGCCCGAGAGGGCCTGCTGGTGAGTTTGGAGGTGACAAGGGTGAAGCTCCTGCTGACTACCAGCCAGCATTCAGGGTCAGTGATTTAGTTTGCTGTTTAGCTTTCATGTTTTGCCGAGATTATTATTTGGATGTTTGCTTTTAAGTGCTCTGTAGTCTAGTCATAATTCATTTGTTTGCAATTGAATGATGATGTTTGAAGTTCTCTATTCCACTGTAGAGACTAGGAAATCTAATCTACAGTAGGCTGATGAATGCTTTATTTTGAAACTGTCCGTTCAAAGTTCTTTTAACTGAGTTCTACTTGAGCCTGCTGCTCCCTATTCCCGAAAAAAGTTTGCTGCGAAGCTGCTTAAATCGAGATTCCTCACTGAGTTCTTTTCTCTTGTTTAATATGTGATGGCAAACAATTCAATTCTTTCTGCCTGGTAATGTCTTGTAGGGTGGCGGCAGTGGAAGACCTGGATTTGGTCGTGGAGCTGGAGGCTTTGGTGGAGGTGCAGGTGGAGATGCACCTGGTGCACCACCAAGTTCAAGCTTTTCTTAGGTTCAGCATGCAGAGCTCGAAAGTTAATTAATTATTAAGGAGAAATGTTTCTAGGCTATGTAGTAGAGTATATGTGTTAACGTCAAATTTTGCATCAAATCCATGGAATTCCCGTAGCATACTTGGTGTTTGCTTGATGAGTTTGTTTTGGCCTGTGTCTTGTTTGCCTCAGTATTTGCCTTAAACCAACTTTTGCGTATTGAATCCAAAGCATTTTCCTTGACGCTTTTGTATTCGGTTTGGAAGTTGGTAGAATTCACCGCCTACGTGATGTAAGTTTGGAAGTTCTTGAAACAAAGGGATTGATGCAATGGCAGCTTCCCAAAAGCAGGCAGTGATAGAAACCTTAGGAGCATCATTCAGCTGAAAATGCTTCATGTTACTGGTCAGACATTCGGCTGCAATCCATTTGGGCAGTCGCGATGTCGGTAGAAGCTGAAAACTCAATACTTTTTGCTTAGATTCGACCATATGGATTTCATCCTGCTTTCCAATGCTCAAAATGTACAGAGGGTGTGATTACGGTTTTACAATCAATCAAATTTTACGATCAAATTTTTTTTTCCCAAACTGCTTTCTTCACTTTTCCAATTCTCTGCTTTGTTTGAGTTTGAGCTTAATTAAGCTTTTGTTCGTGGTATCAGAGCGTCAGGCTCTTGATTACAGTGCTTATTTTTTGAAGTTCTCTGGAACAATCCAACTGGCCTTAATAGTGTGTATGTAGATGATGTTTTGATAGCCAACAACTCTGAACAAGCTATCACTGACCTCAAACATTATCTACATAAGCTGTTCACTATAAAGGATTTGGGCAGAGCAAGGTATTTTCTGGGAATTGAGTTAGCACATTCCCCTGATGGTCTTTTTCTTAGTCAGCAAAAGTATATCACAGACATAGTATCTGATCTTGGTATGGTTTCAACAAAATCTAATGCTTTTCCTCCTCCCGCAGATTGGAAATCCTTAAATGAGCAGTCTCCTTTGTTGCATGATCCTGGCCCTTTCAGAAGGTTGATAGGAAGACGGTTGCATTTGGAATTCACCGGTCCGAATATTACTTTTGCAGTTCACCAGTTGAGCCAATTTGTCCAACATCCCACTGCTTATCACTGGGATGGAGTATGCATATTGTCAAGTATTTGAAAGGCTGTCCGCAACATGGTTTATTCTTTCCAGCTTAGGATGATCTGTCAATTGTGACGCGGATTGGGCGACTTGTAAAGTAAATCAAAGATCAGTCACTGGCTTTTGTGTCTTCTTGGGTTCACTCTCATATCTTTGAAGTCCAAAAAGCAACATACTGTCTCATGTTCCTCTGCAGAATCAGAATACAGAAGCATGATCATGACAGTTGCTGAGTTAAAGTGGATTTCCTTTTTGCTCAAAGACTTCCAGATTCCTTGTGTCTTGCCGATTCCCCTTCATTGTGATAACACCGCTGCTCTTCAGATTACGAAAAATCCGGTGTTTCATGAACAAACTAAACACATCGAAATCGACTGCCATTTTGTCCTAGAGGCTTACACAGATGGCTTCATCGATCCTCTTTAAGTTTTTTCTCGCCATCAACTAGCCTATGGATTTACTAAATTACTTCCTGCTACTGATATTTATCCTTTACTCTTCAAAATGAACTTTTGTTCTCTACAACTTCAAAATGAACTTTTAGTAAATCAATCATGATTGGACGAGATTAGCTCTTCTCAGATTCATCCTTCACGCTATCCTTCTTCCATCATAACCCCTTCTTCGATGTCACAACATAGTCATATTTGCAATCACACACAAATTGCCAACTAACGCATTTTGACTTTACCGTTAGGTTAGTTAGGATCTAACTGACAGGGTGTGATTACGGTTTTACAATCAGTTAACAAATTTGTTCAAGTATGCACATGATCATACTAACTTGGCGGTTGCGCATGTCATATGGGACAAGTGGGGAGTACATCTCCACATCTGTTAATTCACTCCATCTGCTGTAAGACTTCACTTATGATCGCTTCTAACATACTCTTACGGCACATGAACTCGAAGATCGAACGCAGCTGCATAAAATCCAAATTAAGTTGAAGGAACTTTTAATTCAGTTCAGTTCAGTTCAGTTCAGTTCAATTCAGCCTGAAATTAATCAGCAATTACATTAACATCAACTTGGCTAGTGAATTAATCAGCAGTGATAGTCAACTCTCGAAGTGGAGAGGATTCCAAGTCTTCTTACATACTCCATAGTAACACATGCACATTGCTTGCACATTGAATCCAATAAACTCGTATAAAATTGGCTTAAATTATTAGTTGAGCAAGCGATCCCCTCCTCGATCATTCATCTAGATCGATCAGTGGTGTATTTATATGCACTCATACATCCTTGTTTCTCATCTCATCACAACATCAATTTCGGGATGGAACTTACACCACAGCACATATTCTTGTTTCTCTCAGCTCTAATCCCTCTCACTTTCCTATATCTCCATAAGCTTAACGCCAGCCTGTTGAGAAACGTCAGATCAGGTGAAACGGTTAAGCTCCCTCCGGGGACATCGGGGTATCCATTTGTCGGAGAATCCTTAAGGTTCTACTGGAAGCTCCGAGAAGGGCATCACTACGAGTTCGTCAAGGAACGAATGGATAAGTACTCGTCCAAGGTTTTCCGGACATCGCTCATGGGTGAGCCGATGGCGGTGCTCTGCGGCAGCGAAGGCAATAAGTTTCTGTTCACAAACGAGCAGAAGCTGGTTAGGGTTTGGTGGCCGCCGGTGCTGGACAAGCTGTTTCCCTTGAGCACCGGCCACAGCGTGACTGAGCGGGTAAACCTGCTGCACAAAACTCTCCTCCCCATGTTTCTCACGCCGGAGCCTCTCCGGCCGTTCTTGGGAGTCATGGATGACTTGATGAAGCAGCATTTAGCGGCATATTGGACCGACAAAGATGAAGGTATGGTTAAATTTCAAGGTGTCCAGAACTTCAATCTTAAAATTAATTGTTACTGAACGGAGGAACTAAAAATTTTATATACTCCCTCCATCACCGTTTTAGTTTCCTATTGCTTTTGACTCAATCTTTTACCTATACTGATGTGCCATAAATTAATGGAGCAGCATCCTTTGATGTAAATAACTAGTTTATGTAAGCTTCTACGTGAGTGATATTCAATGTCGGTGTTTAGTGACATGTGTACCATCTTAAAAATATTTAGTGACACTTGAATGTGGAGTAAGTATTGTGGCATTTCCTTACCTGTTACAAAATATGCGTCACTACTAGAATTGTTTTTTATAGTGGTCCTAAGATTTTTGGGGGCTGAAGCAAATTAAGGAAAAGGGGTCTCACATGTAATATTTGGGACATGTAATATTGGTAAGAATGGGTTTTACATGGGGAGGAAAAGAAGACGGCTGAGGTGACTAATTGGAGCATGTAATATTTGCTACTACTTTCGTCCCAACAAAAATGATACATTTTAACTTTTGAAAGTCAACTGAATCAACTTTTGTAATGATCAATATAACAATATATAGCATAATAATAGTTTTGCATATATAATAATAGAATTTAATATTTGAAATTGGCTCAATTTGACTTTCAAAATTTAAAAATGTCATTTTTGCTGAGACATGGGTAATACTTTTTCCCTCTATATATAGTAATTTTTTTTAAAAAAAATAAATGGGGTCCCTATGTAGCTACTAAACATTTCACCTGGTGATATCATGAATAATATTAAAAAGCAAAAAATAATGGTAATTTTGAGGTTTTAATAAGCTACTACATATGAGAAAATACTAATTATCATTTAGCGTTTAAGAAACTGACGTGCGAGTTTGAACAGATATCAATGGTAGGGTGATCAAGGTAGGAGAGATGACAAAGAAGTACACATTGAGTTTAGCATGGAACTTCTTCTTGGGCAACAACGACCTAAACCACATAGCAGATGCAAGTGAAGACATAGATGAGATAGAAACCGCTACAATGGCGTTGTGGAACGTCAACCTGCCGGGAACATCTTGGAATCATGGTATGAAGGCCTCTCGAAGCATGCGTTCCAAAATCGAGGCGATTATTCGGCAGAGAAGATCAGACAATAGTTCAAGGCCCACAGAAGCCAAGGACTTCGTTTCACGTATGATTCTTGCCGTTGATGAAAAGGGTGAGTTCTTTAAGGATGAAGACATTGCCACCATTCTGACAGGTCTTATGTTCGCTGCCTACACCTCTCTCCATACCCTAACTACACTCGTCATCAACAATCTTTCGGACCTCCCTAATGTGTATGAATCTGTGCTCAAAGGTATGAGCTCTAGACCCATTTAATTACTCATTGTCTCTCTGCCGGCCCTCTAACAATGTCTTACTTGTAATATATTTGGCGAGCTTAGTGGTTTCATTTGATTTGTTTAACTATTTTATTAACTTTAACTAGCTTTAGATGTTTAAATTTATAAATTTAGTTTCGTAAATGGGTACTGGTTAGCTGTTTTATACTCCCCGTCCCATTTTAATCCGTAATTTAACTATTCATTTAGTCAAAACTTATTAGCTGGACGATAAAATTAAATTGATGCACAAAATATAACTAACACAAAAGTTCTTTTTCAACTAGCCAAAGAGTCAGTTAAACACTTTCTGTAACCAAAACGATAAGTCAAAAGTCAACTTCAAATTATGATTACTCCCTCCATTTAACTTTGTTTAACACACTTTTTATCTAGTTTTTTCAAGGCATGTTTGACCACTAATAACTTTTGTTATGCATTCCAACGACATATAAAACTTTGACATTTAGAAAGTACATATTACAAAGAATCTAACAACGTTACTGAAATTTATGATCAAACATAACTTGAAAATGTTGATCGAACAGTGTGCCAAAGAAAGGGAGTACCAAATACTCTTTTAAGAAACATTTTTCCTTTTTGGATAAGCCATCACCCATCCATGATCCATCCCTACTGTATAAAGAAACTCATGTCAAATATGCAGAGCAAACAAGTATTGCAGCATTTAAGGAAGCAGGAGACAAACTGAGTTGGGAGGATACGAGGAAAATGAAGTATACCTGGAATGTTATTCGCGAAACACTGAGATTACATGATCCAGCAATCGGATTCAAGGAGGTTATTTCTGATTTCACATACCAAGGGTACACAATCCCAAAAGGTTGGAAGGTAATTAACTAATAATAAACCTTTGCCGGCGGTCTTAACACCTTCACTTAAGAATGCAATCCACCATCGTGTGTTTGGCAGGACTTATGAGTCCGTATTTGACAGAGATATAATTATAAGCAAAATTGGTTGTACTACATGCTTTTGCGAAAAATCATTTCCACTTCTTAAATAAGTGTTTTATTAGCACTTTAGCAGACATTAAAAATGTGCTTAGATTATAAGCAAAACACTTAAGCCTTGCCAAACACGCCCTACAGATGCTTTGCTTATAAACTCAACATATTTTTAGCGTTTGGTAAATTTCTAGAAAACTTTGTTAAAAGGTGAAATTATTTTCAGGGGAAAAGCAGAACCGGGTTCCCCTGCTTTTAGAACATGTTGACTTTGCTTATGAGCACATCTCCACCAAACACACACGGCTCCCTCCATACTAGCCAGATTTTCCTACTTTCTATCTTCGTCTTGTCCCATTCAAAGACTCTTATTCAGACGATTTTCTTATTTGGACTGAATTCTGTGGCTGAAATTTAGCCGGTTCATTCTAATCCCCGCTTCTCCTACCATGCACATCAGCATGCATAATGACCGTGCAAAAAGATTATAAGAAACTTTGGATGGGACGGAGGGAGGGAGGGCGTTTATAATTCGGAGTACATCATCAAATGCTTGGCTCTGATCAAAATTTTGTGCACAGATCTGCTGGATGACACAGGCAACGCAACAAGATCCAAAATACTTCCACAATCCGAACGAGTTCGACGCAACGAGGTTCGATGCGGATGTTAACACAGGTCCAGCTCCTTACGCATACATTCCATTTTCTGGAGGACCAAGATTGTGCCCAGGAAATGAGTATGTAAGAGTTGCAGTTCTCACCTATGTGCATTACGTGGTGACTCGGTTTAAGTGGGAAAGGCAGAGCCCTAATGAGAAATTTCTACATTTTCCACTTCCACGTCCAGCTCTAGGGCTTCCCCTTCGGATCCACCCTCGCAAACCTAAAACCTAAAAAGGCCTGGTTTTGGAAACACGGCATTTCAATAAGTTGTGGGACGTTTCGCATTTCAATAAGTAGTGGAACATCTACAGTGTTTGTAAACTTAAATATTGTACCTTTTAATTTGAACGGTTATATTTTGTAATTTAAGTATTCTACTTTTTATATGTTATTTCTTGCATCAAGCATTTAAATGTAGAATGTAGTTTATCGTATATGTTTAAATTAAGTATAATGTCTAAATTAAAAAGTAGAGAGAATTGGGACAATGTCTTTTTATGTAAATAACTAGTTTTTGTAAGCTTCTACGTGAGTGATATCCAATGTCGGTCTGTTTAGTGGCATGTATACCATCTCACAAGTATTTAGTGATATCTGAACGCGAAGCAAGTATTGTGACATTTACTTACCTGTCACAATGTATGCGTCACTACTAGAATTTTTTTATATGTGGTCATAAGATTTTTGGGGACTGAAGCAAATTGAGGAAAAGGGGTCTCACATTTAATATTTAGGACATGTAATATTTGTAAGAAGGGGTTTCACATGGGGAGGAAAAGAAGACGGCTGATGCGGCTATTAGAGCATGTAATATTTGCTACTACTTTCGTCCCAGCAAAAATAATAAATTTTAACTTTTGGAAGTCAACTAAATTAATTATTAATATCTTTATTTATGTGTGTAAAAAATCTAAAAATAATAATTTCAAAATATATGTAATGATGAATCTATACATTTCAATAAGTTGTGAAACATCTACTATATTTGTAAACTTAAATATTACACCTTTTAAATTGAACGTCATATTTTGTAAGCATATTTGTGTTTGAACGTCACCTTTTTAGCTTAAATATTATATGTTAGACAAAGTCTTGTGCGAAGCGGTCTTGCAACGAGATCAGTGATTAAATTATAAATAATACATACTTAATTTGGGAGGGGTATTAATTATAGCTTTCATATTTTTAGGGACTGAATTATAATTAAAATAAATTCGAGCTTACATTTTCTACATTGTCTCTTCCTCTTCCCCTCATTCTTACCCCTCTCTCTCTCTCTCTCTCTCCAAAATCACTTTGTTTTCTCTCAAAAAACAGATTTGTTCTCCCCATCTCTGCGATTTCTGTACTTTCATCTGTTCTTGTTGCTTAATACGCATCATATCGTGTTTCATGTGAGTCTAATTGGTCATTCTGGTCCGAGTTTTGGAGTTTCTTCCATTTTTGCTTGATAATCGGTTCGGTTCTTCATCAGGTAACTGCTACGACCTACATTTGTTCTTCTGACCGATAATCTTTGTTTTAGCCGTTTTATTGTGTAGTAAGCTTTTTTGTTGGTGAACTCTGAGCTTTTTGTCCATTTTTTTTGCAATTATAACTCTCTACGATTTGGAGATTGTTATCGTATTTCAAGAGGTAATTGCGAAACTGAAGGTTTTCACATGCATGTTGTTTATTAGGTTTTCATTGATGTCGGTCGTTTTTAACTGTATTATTTTAATACTTCTTTTTTTAAAAGGTAAACATTTTTTTCTAATACTTCTTTTTTCTGATTTTTGATTTCTTATTCATTACTCTTTACATTATACTACCATGATTTAAAGTTTTATGTAATTCAGGTGATGATGTTAGTCTAACTTCTGTTGTGGCAGAAAAAAAATCTGCTAAAAAGGTAATGATACTTTTCATTTTAAATACTACTTTTTTAAAAAATATTTTATTTATTACTCTTTACCTTTTACCTCTATGGTTTGATGTTTTATGTAATTCAGGTGATGGTGTCAGTCTAGCTTTTGTTGTGGCTGAAAAAATTCTGCTAAAAAGGTAAACATTGTTTTTTTAATACTTATTTTCTGATTTTTTATTTTTGATTTATTACTCTTTACCCTTTACCAATACGGTTTGAGCAAAGTCTTGGGAAAGACTGTCTTTCCATAGGTTTATGGAAAAACGAGTTTAATTAGAATAATAAAAAGTAAAATATTTTAGTTGTAATGTTAAAAATTTAATATGCAACATATAGTAGTTATAAAATTTATAACTCGGTTCATGCAACCCAAAAATTTTATATTCATTTATTCTAATTTACACTTTAAACCTTGGTCTTTCCATGACTTATGGAAAGACCGTCTTTCAAGAGATAGACTCTATGATTTGATGTTTTATGTAATTCAGGTGATGGTGTTAGTCTAGCTTCTGCTGTGGCTGAAAAAAAACTGCTAAAAAGGGTAAAAATAGTTTTCCTTTTTAATTTTATTTTTTACGAATTTTGATTTATTACTCTTTACCTTTTACCACTATAATTTGATATTTTATGTAGTTTAGGTGATGTTTTCAGTCAAGCTTATGCTCTGACCGGAAAAAATCTGCTAAAAAGGGTAATGATAGTTTTCCTTTTAAATTCCTCTTTTTCTGATTTTGATTTTTTCTATTAATTACTCTGCAGGTATAAGAGTTAGACTTATATTTGCACTAAAAATTATTTCTGTGTTATATCCACACATTTTCAATTATACAGGATATATCTGCATATTACCTTTTTTTTAAAAGCTTTATTAACGATTGAATCCAAACCTATTTTCTATATTACGGACTACTAATTTTTTTTTTTCCATTTCTTATTCTTAGCGATTGCCTGAACCAAAGAAAGGAAAATACTCGATTGTACAGACTATGATCTTTCTTCACTTTCCAAGTTACTGCAAATTCCTAGCAGCTCGAGAATTAAATTTGATTGCGGGTTGAAGTAAATTCTATAGAATGCGTTGGTGGTCTGCTTTCCTGGGGATCCCACTTCTTGTTGCTCTTGTTTCTTCTGCAATTTTCAAGTTTGATCCTCCCGGCATCAGCTCATTTTACACAGCCAAACCACCTCAAGTAAGTAAATCTAAAGCAGTTACTGATGAATGTGATCTATGGGTTTTCATCTATTTTTACTTCAGAACACTTGAGAATTTTGAAGAGAAGGAAAAAACAAAGGGGTTGGTCTTTAAAGACGAAATCTTGGATGATGAAAACTGGGTTTTGATTATCTTGTCCAGAATTCAGAGTAAAGATTGGATGTTGGTTTTGAAGGGTTCAAAACTGAATCTTGCTGTGTTTTTGTATGTTCTTATGTGCAGAGACTTTTCAGTGTAGAGGAGCTGGCTGTTTACAATGGTACTGATCCCCATCTCCCCATATTTATTGGAATTCTTGGGTAATCCCTGCTCTGTTTCCCTTCTTGTCTCGTTTTAGAAACACGACTCTTCACGTGGAACGGAGGGATTATTTCTTTTACTTTGTTTTGATTGTTGGGGGGATTTATGATGTGGGTGAATATCAGGTCAGTGTTTGATGTAACAAGGGGCAAAAGTCACTACGGTGCTGGAGGGGGCTACAACCACTTTGCTGGAAGGTATATTATTTTACTTCATTTTCTTGTACTTGTGTTTTTTTCCCACAGTTTGTTATCCATATCAAGATGAACGATTATTGTTATAGCCATACGCTGTAAAATGGTATATTTAGATATCAGGAGCACATGCTGTAAAAAAGCATATTTGGATATCAGAGTTACGATTTATTATTTCAATCAAACCAAGCCAAGACGTGGGTCAATATATATAGAGAGATATTGCTGTGCTGTATTACTTTATGTTCCTTTTAGTGTTTCCTGCAAATCTGTTATTTACTCTTTTCCATTTCAATTGACATTACTTCCCTTCAATATTAACTCCTCCTTTGCTGTACATCAGTTTATTATTACCTTTGCCATTGTCATTTTATTTGTATACTTGAAACATTGATGCAGGGATGCTTCCCGGGCATTTGTTTCAGGAAATTTTACAGGTACTTCATTTCAAAAGTGTTCTTTAGTTTTGGGTGGCTAATGTGTTTTTTTAGTTTCGTTTCTTTAATGTGATTAATAGGCTATGCAAAGGGAAGTTAAGGCATATTTGTGATGGTTATATGAAACTAAGTTTGACACTCTTGTTGGTTAGGGAACCCCTTAATTGGCAAGGCATCTTAGTTTCGGTAGTAAGAAACTTGAATAACCTTGGCTGGAAAGTTTGTGTAGAACTGAAAAATCTGAGTTTTTTATGGGAGAATTCTCAAGAGATCCACCCCCAAACTTTATAGATCCTTAGAGTCTGTATAATTCTTATGTTGCAGGGGCTTGTTTTATTTTTTATGTTTAAAAAATCCTTCTGAACCAGAGATTCTGTAATGTAAGAAAGCTTTCATTTCTCACTTCGAATTGGTGTTTGTTTGATGGTATAACTTCTTTATATTTTCCTTGGATGCCTCTCATGTTTGTTCCGTAGGGGATGGGCTCACTGACTCATTGCATGGTCTATCCAGTACTGAGGTATGTCACACTCTTTTCTTTTTTATATGATGATGATGATGAAGTTCTTTTGATTGTATATATGGAGTTTAATCTGTTAAGAGTATAATACATATGGAGTCTCTAATTGGTTAGTTTGCATCTTTCATGAGTTATTTTGCTCTGTTATCTATTTAGTTAGTAGTTTTCTTAAGTGGGTTGGTTTGGTGTCCCAGTCATTTCTAATAACTAGTTCTTTGGTGTCAATCTATTGTGAGCCAGCTGGAATTAGCTTTCCTGATCATTGGTGGATGAGCTTAATGTATATCATGCGCTTTCACATTTGTAGGTCAAAAGCATTGTTGATTGGAGAGATTTTTACTTCAGAACTTACATGTAAGTGATGAATCTTTCAGCGTATTATGAAATGGTTTATTTCCGCTGGAAAGTTCTGAATGAAAGAACGATTGGCAATTTGGCATTGTAAAGCCTTGTGCAAGACTATCTGAATTTGGGTACAATAGAAACAAAACTATTATGATTGCCAAGTTTGTAACTTTCATTTTATTCAATTTTTTTTAATGATAGATATGTTGGTAAGTTGGTCGGTCGCTATTATGATAAGGAGGGGAACCCTACTAAGTATATAAAAGGCGTCGAAGCAAAGGCAGCTAGAGGAGCTCAGCTTTTGGAGAAACAGAAGATTGAAGAAGCCAAAGTACCGGGATGCAATTCAAGGTGGAGTCAGGATGAAGGTTCTGAGGTACCCATTTTAACTTTAATCGCTTTTAAATTACTAATACCCCGGAAACTTGCTCTTTTCTGTGCATTACACTGAATGCGTAAGATTATGTACTCATTTTTTGTCGAGCTTGCTACGAAACAGTCTGAGAAGAAAGTTGCCTCATTTAGCAGGCCGTCTAAAATTCATTTCTGTTCTTTTTTTGTTGAAGTAACATCGAGGGGAGTTAAATTCATTTCTGTTAAATTGCTTGTTTCAGGTATGGTGTGATGAAGGCTACCCTCGACTAGTGAAGCGACCTATAGAAATAGCCCTGACAGGGAAAATGAGCAAGCGATGCGCTTGTTATAAAGAAGAAGAACTTGAACTCGAGGGCTTAGAAGTGTACGAAGGTTGTGATTATCGCGCAAATAGATGCCAGTTATAGCACACACTAGCTCTCTCACTTCTGAATATTGCCTACATACTTTTTACAGTAGAGTTGTTTGAGGATCGTCCTCGTTACGACACATGAACAAAAACTATAAAAGCAAGAAATAGAGTGTCTTGTAGTTTTCACTGGTGTGCTTTGTGTATGTTGATGTGATCATCTTGATGAATGGCGGACTTTAGAAGTCAAACGATACAAAAATGGCTCTTCACGTGGAATATGGAACATAGGAATACATTCATGTACACATTAAGATCACTAAACTGATCCGCATTTCTTAGTCAGATCAGCAAAATTTGGCAGAAAAAGAGTTGTTGGATTCTCCAGTTATGCGAAAGTTCCAGAAACTCCCCTTGGAAGAAACCAAGTTTTTTTCACACAAGAACTCCCATGAAAACCACATCTCTATCATTCGATCTGCATCGTGCACCAGTACATTCGTCGTGCTTCCACGATGTTTTCGCGCCAGTAAACCAGCTGTATAGATGGAAGCCATTCTGCCGGGGCATCCAGGTTCATGACCACACGGTCCATCCACCACCACCACATCCCACTTCAGTTTGTGCACTCCCACAGGAAGCTGTTTCAGTGCCAGTTTGCATCTTGATTTCTCGAGAGAAACAGCCGATGATGGCGAGCAGTGTTTGCTGTTTCTCGCGTGCTTCAACAGCTTGAAAGCATCTCTAGCTCGCGTAGGGTACTCGAGTCTGTAAACTGAAGCAGTCGTGTCATTCACCATCTTCTCAACCTTTTCAGGATCATCCTCCAAAAAAACTGTCACCCCACCCGCATTCAGGTTCGGAAGGTTGGAGTAATCTTGTTCAAGCCCGAAAACCAAAAGATTGCACGGGGATTTACGCGCTATGAGATCAAACACAAACCGCGCTTCCTTTTCAGTCAGGCTCCTTGAATCTGCTTTCGCGACAGCGTGATTTCTTGGGGAGCGCAACAGCGAGACATTTTTGTGGTGTAATGTTCGCGGAGCTGGCGAAGATGAAGTAACCATGGTGATCTTGAGAAGCCTCAGAACTGAAGCGAAAGCCAAGATGAAAACAAGGATAGGGATGAGTTTCCTTTTGTTCATCATCTTTTCTTCTCCTTTGCTGTGCTTTTGGTGCGATTTCCGGGGATTGTTCGAGAGATGAGTAACTACAGGAGGATGATGAGGGGGCATTTTGTTTCAATGAGATTGACTGATGGAGTTACTACTGCTACATCTTGATGTTTGAGTTGAGGTCAGTTCCTGAGAGATCATATGTTAATTTGCTTATGTTCGAAGCAAAAAAGTGAAAGTTTGGTGGCTGAATCATACTGGTTGATGCAACACTTATGTGTACTCTAAGTTTCTGGCGTATTGTCACAAGTTTCGGGTGCACCTCAAAGAACTACTAGGGCTTAATAGGGTTACAAGGCTCATAGTTTTACTTCAAAAAGGAAATGAAGAAAGAAAGCCTCATAATCTCTGAATGAATCTAGGTTATAAACTTTGGAGTTTGGACAGGCAAGCCACGATCCTCTTCACTTCTAATAAACATGAAATCTGAAATTTGATTTTACGTAATTAATTCAATAATTACTACCATGTTCCAGCATAGCCTATCTAATCAAGTATGCAATAAATTAAAGCATGAACACACGAGACTTGGTTACGCAGTTCGGTGAAATCCACCTACATCTGCGGGGCCATGCACAGTTCAGAATGAATCCACTAATCGGAAAGATACAATACAAAGTACACCACACAATATACTTATCTTAACTAATTATAACATGTGAATTCTGCAAGCTCCCCTTGCTACCGATCCACCTTGATCAGACTCCCTCTGACCTCAAAACTCGTCGACGCTGGATCTCCTTCTCCTGAGAAATTAAGGTATATGATTCTGAACTTGATCAATAGTTTAAGTTCATGTTGGAACACAGGAGAATGACTCTGTAGTACCTCTCGAAAGATAAAAATCTGGATGCAGATTTTTCTTCAATTAATCCGTGAGTAGCACAACCGTGGTGTCCATCAATATATATATATCACATTTGTCTTCAAAAGATTCTGTTTCCAAATCTGCTTCTGAATTGTATCCAAATCCCATAAATAAAGCGATTTTCCCCATCTCAATTATCCCATAATATTACATAAATACAATTCCATAATTATACGAATTTTCCATAAATCCAATATGCTTCAATCATATGCCTACAATAATATATTGCAAAATCTCCAATATTCCATAACTCAATATTCACGTAATATCTTCAACTGATTAAATCCTTTTAGACTTTACCTTTCCATTTGTTTCAACATGAAAAGTATTCTTACGCATGCAGTCTTGTGCAAATGTAATTCCTTCTCCACAAAATATTCTAATTACAACAAAATCTCTTGGAGATAAGAATTACAAAATCTAATCCCTTTAAGTGCGGAATTAGAATAACTAGAATATCTCATCCATATCCTAACCGTAACTGAATATTTCAATTCCATAGCATTAATCTAATCTCACATATATAGAAACTGATATATTCTCCAACTCAAATACAACTTGGACGAGATGTACACTTCTGGGATTCAGTCTTCAACTTTTCCTTATTTCACCAAAATTCATTCTTTGATGTTGCAACTCAATAATACCATATTTGCATAATTACCACAAATATCCAATTAGCCAAATCTGGACTTTACAATCTTCCCCTGTGGCATTTTGTAATCCCACCAATCTTTTTGACTTTCAAAGCAACAACTATGCAAATATATAGACATCAAGTAAACAATAGATGGATGTTGGAACATGAGTTGGAAAAACTTTTTAACTCCCCTGAATATCACAGCTCCAAATCATCAAGACTTCTACATCCATGTTGTAACATCAAATTCACATAAACTTCACAATCAGTACTTAGCTACCCAGAAAACCATGATGGAACACAGGACCAACATAAACACATAAGTATTGAAATCCAAGAATATCCAGAAAATCCAAAAATCCAAAACCTTCTCTCCCTTGGGACCATAAACATGCCAAATGTATTAGACACAGAAAACCAAAAATATATCCAATAACTACAACTCCCCCTGAAGCAAATATCTGATGTATGTTGGAACATAGCCATAGCAGAACCTTCAAACCTCTTCAGGAGCAGCTATATGTTCCTCATCTAATTTGGCCTTTTCTACCTCCAAAACTTCCATCTAAGTGGCTAGAGCTCTTAACTTTGCATTAATGGCCACAAACTTGACCTTTTTCTGATCAACATTAGAAGTTGTAGCCTCAAAATTCGATGACAGATCATGCACATGTCTTAAATCAAATGTCCTCTTATTTGGACTTTTCTCGAGAAAGAGCTGTAGTATTTCAAAAGGGAATCTAACAGTTTATAACAATCTGGAATAGATAGAAATATCTGGTAGTCAAGCTAGATGAAAGAACGTTGCCTTGAGTGGCCACTGAGACTGAAATCCTCCAGTAATTTCTGAAAAAAATCTAATTATCTTGCCCCTGATGTAAACTCTATTGTACCACTCAGAATCTAGATCAATGTTACATCCCATTAAGTTTGCATAAAATTCTTCTACAATCTATCGGTTGTACTCCTTGTAAATTGAGGTAGCAGTCTTGAGACCCAAATAGTCCAAGTAGGCTGTAATTCCACACTCCTCATATACACCCACACCAGTTGTCTTCTTAGATAATATCATATCTCTCATGGCAGTTTGATCATAAGTGCTTTCAATAATCTGCTCAACTTGTGTAGGAACATCAGTCACTGATGTTGGACCATAAACATGCCAAATTGCTCTTTGAGCTGGGCTATGATGGTTGGTAGGTGCTTGGCGGATGAACAGAGGCAAGAAGTTGCCCACTTCTTGCTTCAAAACATAGTCAATGGGCAGATCAAACACCAACATCGTCTTGAAGCAGCAGGAGGTGGGGTGTCTCCATTCTCACAGTGAGCACCATTTGGGCACTGTTCAGATGGCAAATATGTAAAGGGGAACCTGTGAACGCCCGTTCAAGGAGACACGGGCGGTGCATGTCTAATAAAAAGTCCATCGACTTGGAGGCTTTAATGGCGCAGCCTCTATGGGATAGACGTACCTACATAAGCACAGTAGCTGGCCTTCATGTTGGTAAAAGCACAACTCAAAGAGCAATAGCAAACAAGGAGGTGAGGAGTCACACAAATGCTGTGCATCCAAGTTTAACAGTGGCATGCAAAGAATCAAGGCTGGAGTGGTGTCTAAGCAAACTGGAATGCAACATGATGTTCAAGGACATGCACAATGTCATCCACATCGAAGAGAAGTGGTTCTATCTAACAGAGGCATCATCCAGGTTCATTCCAGCACCTAACGAACCAGAACCATATAAGATTGCACATAGTAAGCACTATTCCCAAGCTTATGTTTTTATGTGCTGTGTGTAGACTTATTTTTCATGTAGATGGTACTGTTATGTTTGATGGCAAGATAAGGGTGTTTCCTTACATAGAGTACATATCAGCCAAGTACACAATTGTTAATCGATCTAGGGGAATAATGATTTTAACACCCATTCAGTCCATCACAAGAGAGGTCATTAGGCACAAACTTATTCTCGAACTCATTCCAGCAATTAAGAGAAAATGGACAAGTTGGGCAAGCAAAGAAATTTTCATACAGCAGGATAATGCCCCAAGCCATATTTATGCAAATGACCCAGAATTTATAGCAGCTGCCACCTCAGACGGTTTCAACATTAAGTTAGTATGCCAACCATCTAAATCCCCCGACCTTAAGATTCTGGACCTAGGTTTTTTTGCCTCCATACAAAGTTTGCAATACCAAAACCCTAGTACTACCTTAGATGGATTGCTAGATGCTGTTTATGATGCTTTTGAAAGAGAAGATCCCAACGTTATTGACAATATATTTTTAAGTTTGCAAAACGTTATAGTAGAAATCATGAAATGCAGGGCTGGGAATGAGTTTAAAATGCCAAACATTGGTAAAGATATGTTGAGGAGATTGGGTATGCTGCCACAAAATCTGATTGTTGATTCAGAGTTGGTGAGGAGCTGTTTGGAGTTCTTGGTGGCTAGAGGAAGGACATAGAAGGTTCAGGACCTCCTCTTATGCTTAGAAATGGCAAACTGAAAGACTAGGAACAAATATTTTTTGTAGGGTTGTGCGTCTAGAATTAGTTCTAGGGTAAACATACAATATATTTTGTGCAAGTATGTTTATAGGGAAACCTTGTAAAACTTGGGATCAGTGAATTCCCTTTTGAATGAAGTTTTTAAAATTGCTTTTGTTTAAAAATCAGCAATGCAAGGAGGCAAAATTCCTAGCAGTCATAAATGTTAACTGAAATGGTTGGTCAAGCATACACTATAAACAAGAACAAAGAAGGGACACACTTCCATGCTGCCATCCAATATATTATACAAACATGGTTGCAACATAAGTGTTTTAAATTTTTCAGTTTTCATCATAGGTGGGAGCTACTACATAAGATCAGTTACACAAATAATTTCAGAGCTGTTTTTAATTAATTAATGCCCCGCCAAGTTCAGATCAGTTCAGAGACAAATCCGCATGGTTGCATTTTATAATCATACATCACAACTTCATCATCAATATAGGTCAAGACATCACATGCACATCACATATTTAACTTGTCAGCCATGACACATGACACATCACATATCACACAGAATCACATGCTTTATCGCTCCATTTTGCCCAAGATCAGAAATATACCACGCCAAGTATAGTGCAATATAACACATATAGTCATGACCGCACATTTATATTTTAACTACCAAACGGTGCAGGATTAAGACAACCTGATATCAGTGAGATGTTTTACTTCCACCATGATTCTAAGGTTCTCAATCTTCACAACCCTGCGCAGAACAAGTGAAGGAATCTATTCTTAATCAGCCACAAAACACGGTTGCTGCCAAAGTGGGAGCTACTACGTAGAATCAGTTACACAAATAATTTTAGACCTATTTTTAATCAATTAATGCCCCGCCAAGTTCAGATCAGTTCAAAGACAAATCCGCATGGCTGGATTTTATAATCATGCATCACAACTTCATCATCAATATAGGTCAAGACATCACATACACATCACATATTTAACATGTCAGCCATGAAAAATTGCACATCACACAGATTCACATGCTTTATTGCTCCATTTTTCCATAGATAAAAAATATGCCATGCAAAGTATAGTGCACATAGAACACGTATAGTCATGGCTGCACATTTATATTTTAACTACCAAATGGTTTAGGATTGAGACAACCTGATATCGGTAAAATGTTTTAATTCCACCATGATAGCCATGTTCTCATTCTTCACAACCCTACACAGAACAAGTGAAGGAATCTGTTCTTAATCAGTCACAAAACCATAAAAAGTTAAGCGGTGTTGGATTAAGACAACACGATATCAGTGAAGGTTCTCAATCTTCACAACCCTGCACAGAACAAATAAAGGAACCAGTTCTTAATGTTGCTGTAAATCATAATAGCTAAACGAGACTATAATTTTTTGAATGCTACCTGAGATCGGTGGGTCTTTTTCGCATCTGATGACTCAGGCCCTGATTCTGCCAAATATTTCTTAGCCATTTCGACCATAGCATACATTTCACGTCGAACATCAGACGTTGCAATATATTGCCTAATCCATGGCGTAGTATCTTCGGGTAGTACATATTTGGCGCAAGCATCAGGGTTTGGGTGCCCAGTTTCTGGACTAGGATTCAAACATGGCAGTGACTTCATATTTATCATGACTGAATTGTGTTCCGGATCTGTTTGGGGTAGTGACTGATCATTGATTTCTATGATTTCAGACTCAGTATCTTTGGGTGGTACATATTTTGGCCAATTACTCGGGTATAAGCAAGCACCAGATTCAAAGAAGCGGGTTCTCCATACTTGGGAAACTTGTTTCCTTTGAAGTAAACTGAGGGATGTGGGTCAAATTCTGAATCGAAACTTGTACATGACCGGACATTTAACTCAGGGTCAAAATTCCCTGATTCTGAACTAGGATTCATATGTGGCTGCGACTGCATATTTAACATGACAGAACTAGAATCTTGATCTGTTTGGGGCTGTGACTGATAATTGATGTCTACAAAATTAGACTCAATATCAGATAAGGGTTGTGAGTCAGTCTAGTTCAAGTGTGACATGTTAACCGAACTAAAATGCGTGGCTATTGTTCAGTCGTCCGAACATGTATCTGAATCTGTCCAAGGCACATTACAGTTTCCTTGAATAGGATCCAGGGAGGGCTATGAGTTTAAACCACTGGGGTTTAGAGGAGGACTGGATTCTGTGTTAGCCACATTCAAGGGTTGGCTGGGGGATAATAGTTCCTACCCGTCCAAAACCCCGAAGCCGACAAATTACAGTTTCCTTAAATATGGTTCTTGATATTCCGCTAAATTAGATTTAATAAATTTCCAACAAGGCAATCATTGAAAATTTGGCAAACAAAGCCGACAAACATGACAAGGCCATCCTCGCTTGTGATAAAAAGGTAAACATTTAACATTTATCAAATTATTATATCAAAGTATTTGTCAAATTTAACAAGTGTAGTTGGTGTCCATTAGGGTTCACATATGTGCGAGCTATACATAGATCAAGGTATAGGTGATAGACCACTCCATGTAGCCGATGAAATTTTGCTTGAGTTAATGAAACATCATAGCGTACTAATTCCAGAAGGTTTGTCAAGAATCTCTTTGGAGAACGCATTGGTGAAGGGTGCCCCGTTGCCATTTTCGGAAGGAGAATACAAGAATGTTGATCCCACTCGTGGCATGTTTCTTTTGTGGCCGAGTCAACTAGTATATGCTGATCCTATAAAGGATCGCCAATTGAAAGTCAAGAAGCCGACAATGCCAAAAGCGGACCAAAGTACACCAAAGGCGGTCAAAACTTCACCTAAACCGGTCCACACTACACCCAAACCGGTCCAAAAGACATAAAAACTGGTTCAAACAACACCGAGCAAGATTAGATAACCGATTCCAAGGGCACAAGTCTCGAATGACACACCTCACTTCATAAAAGTGCAATGCAACTAGCTTCAACATCATCAACGCAACTCAACTTACTCATTCATGGGAAACAATTGCTTATTTTGTGCCAAGAGAGACATCATAGCGATGTGGAGTGATTTCGAGGACCTATGGAAATGTGAGCAAGTTAATCAGATGATAATGTCCATATGTATCTTGAGAGTCAAATTTATATTTACCTATTAAATTCATTTTTACTATTTTATTTTCTCTAATATTTCACAAATAATGCGAAATAATTCATAATTTCAAGGTACATGTATTTCATGTACAATCAAAAGAAGGAGTGAGTCAGATACATGTTCCCGGTGATGACTCAAGAGATTGGTTGTACAACCCAAGAGGGAATCAACTACATTCGCAAAAACCTTGGGAGAAATTATAAGAAATTGTTCATTACGCCCTACCTTGAAAGGTTATAGTTACGATCTTCATTATCCTTGCAAACATAATTTACACATTTTAATACACATTACATTCTATTTTTGTACAGGGATCATTGTCGATTGATCATCATTGTTCCAAAATAAAAGTGCGTGTATTGGATGGATCCATTGCACTTACAACCATCAAACGCATTTGTTAAGATTTTGGAGTCCGATATGAAGGACACTAGCAAAGATGGTGAGAGCAATTTTCAGGTGGTCGAAATCAAGGTACAATATGCATAAATTGCTTCTTTTTTTTTCAACGAGATTTATTTATGTGTTTCTATATGTTACCATATTCATGTTGTTTAAAACAGTACAAGAAACAAGCACAAAATTGGGAGTGAGGCTATTACGTAATGTTGTACGCAATAGAGTGCATAGATGGTGTGAACTTGGATTCACTTGAGATTGACAAGGTAATTGTACATTTGGTTGTAATAGACATTAGTAGTGTCTCAATGTCAATAATAATATTTCCGACTAACTCTCTATACAAGCAGGTTATTCCAAAGACAACAAGGCCCTATTCGAAACAAGACATCAAAACCACTAGGAATTGTTTGGCTAGGTATCTCATTCTTAGCCGCTCACATCCTCTTGGGAACCCTAACTTGGTAAATTAGTGTGATGTAAATGTTTGGAATAGAATTTGATTGATTTCTATTCCTATATATAGATTATTGCTCAGTTAGCATTTTCCATAGATTTTTGTTAGCAAGTAGAACAACTGCGTGCATTTGATTACATTTGTGGCTGTTGATTGAGGCCTATTTTGAGCCGGGAAATTTAATGATTTTTTTACCATTGGGGCCGAGTAGAGTTCCGAACTCATAACCAAAAATTGGCCCTTCAGAAAGCATTGTGACGAATGCATTTTCGAACTCGGAACTGAGAAATACCAACAAAAAAATAGCTAGTGAAATTACAGAGGTGGCTCAGAAATTGCACACGATCAGGGAACCATGCATACAATGGGAGCCGACTATGGCTTCTGAGTGAGGAACCTATTTACGTTCCGAGTTCGAACGGGTCACCAGGTCCGCTGAAAGTCACCCAGTTCCGAGTGGGGAACCACAATAAGTCGGTTTGATCATGAAATTAAAGGCGATTCAAAACCACCTTCAATTCCAATTTCGAGTTTGGAATGAATACCAGGGCCAAGGGAGAGGATCTAGGTTTCGAGTTTGGAACCTATTAAAGGTGGTTCCATCGACCTTTTACAGGTGGTTTATAATCGCCTTTTATCGCTATATTTAAACGCAGTTCTCAAAACCGCCTTTAATTGAACGCGATTAAAGGCACGACCAAAGAAGACACTTTAAAATGGCCTTCTCTGGGCTGATAGAACCGCCATTAATGGCCCCTCTCTCCACTAGTGCAAGTATGCAAAAAGATACAAGTTAACACACGAAACTTGGTTACAAATATTAGTATTGTAGCTTACTTATAACATATCTTCGTATTGTAGCTTACTTACTTGTAACATATCTTAGTATTCCAGGGTTCAGGCACTTGTTATTCGACCCTCTAAATACCGGTGCCTAAGAAGGCGGTGATGGAACCTAGTTACATAGGCACCGGTAACCTGTACCGGTGCTGAGCTACCCTCATACTGTATCAGTGATGGTTATTAATTTAGCAACAATGAAGAAGGGTGCCAATGCTTGAAGTTAGAATAAGTTCTCAGCAACGGTATTGTGATAAGTACCGGGGCCTCTGTTCCTGAAACCCTAAAGCCTAAACATGCAGGTGTATTAATTTATAAATGCCCGATGCTCATATATTTTAAGCATCTGTATGAAGCAAGCACCAGTATTGACCAAACTAGATATCTGTGAGCATCGGTATGAAATCAATACCAGTGCTTGAATTTATAGCAATGGTAAGACATCTCATATATTGATGCTAGTTGATTTTTCCATTTGCAACACAAATTTTAATTTTCTTGGCCAATCCCATATCGTTATCCAGGGAAATTCCACAGAAGATATGTTGAACAGCTAATTTATAGTGAACTAAAATATAAATTGAAAAATAGTCGGAATCAAACGGAGAAATGTTGAAAGACCAAATGAAAATAGTGAAAACCCTAAAATTCTGTAAAAAAATCTCAAACGACAACCACCATTTTCAAAACACACATCATGAAAAATACAATCATTTCAAGAAAAAAATGTATTTTACATTAGGAGGTCCATCCACGTCTTTTCTTCCTTCGAATGTACCTCTACCCAAGTTTTGCACCATATTTTGGCTACACCTTAAATTTCCTTTGCATTGTATGCTCCCAGCCCCTCGGGAAACACTTGTTGTTTAAAACATTCCGGCATATTAGGTGTAAGTCTTGATTAGGTAAGAAAATGAAAAGTTTGATTTGTAATTTATGGAGTGGCCTCTAGAATATTGGTAGAGGTAGTTTTAGCACACTTTCTTCTATGAATCGCATTCCCAAGAATTCATCTGACACCGATGCTGTACAGAAAATTGATCAAATGTAATTGTTGTCAATAATGTAAGGAATAAAGGCACTTTTGTATTGAATTGCTTACATCAATATTGGTGATTTTCTAGGTGTAATCTGAAGATGGTCCGATCTTTCTCTTTTCCCTTTGATATCGACATGCTAGCTTGTAAATATAGAACTTAGAAAGCTTACGCATTTGACTTACACTTGACAAAATATTGACGATGAAAGAAATTTAAGTACCTGGAAATAACTTGGTTTTCAATCGTGTACGGTGGGGTTTTATGCCTCTGGTCAACGATTCAATGGTAAAAATGCCATCCATACTAGGACGGATGGGGATTAGGTACCAATGATCATTGCGTTGAAAAGTAGCAATTGAATGAATTAGTATTCGAAGAACAATTTGCCCGACATACTATAATTTTAGCTTGTCACTTACATTCTAATATACGAAACCACATAAATCCTAGCGTCAGTCTGGAGCATGGTTGCGAAAATTGCCTCGACATGATTTTGATTATTGTAGATCTAAACTCTTGGACCAAGTGTCCCATGCTCGATCGAAAAAACTATATGCGCCCATTGTAGTGTCGAGTACTAGGTCTTAGAGGTGCCTAATAGCAATGGTTAATGCCTTAATATACTAGGATAGTAAAAATATACTTTATGTGAAATTGTAAATTGTACCTCATCCACACATCTATCTGTGAATTGGAGAGCCAGGACATCGAGTAGAAGTTGCCAAACGTGTTCCCAAACTCGACCATTTGATCGATTTCCAATCCACATGCATGATGCCAGCCAAAAGTTGAAGGTCAGATTTGTGGAAACAACACAACCTTTCCCGATTCCTGCATGCTCTTCACAAGCTCGTTGCAGTACTTGACGTACTTCGCCATATTAGGATGCAATCAAATTGCGCTGGTTGACAATTTGTGATTTTGAAGATAAAAGACTGTTTGCATATGGTAATTAATTAAAAATGTGAATAAGATGGATGGTCTTGGGACGTACCTGTTTGATTGGCCTGGATTCAAAAATTGTTGCTTTGATGGACAGTAATTACTGCTTGATCCGGATGGCTTTGACGTAAATGTTTGTGCATCCCAGTGAGAAAATAAATTTACATAAAATAACATTATGAAATAAATAATTTGTAATCATTTTTGTAATTTGTTGTACTTATTACCACATCGTCGCTGACATTCAGGCAATAAAGGTCATTGTCCCGGGCCACATTGTCTTTCACGTCCTTCGGCTAGGAACTCAGATGATCATCTCCACGTCCGACCAAAGAGATAGGCCAATCAACAACACTCCCCAATGCTTCTCCAACATCATTGAAAGCATGGTTGGCAAACGACAATCCATCTTTGGAATGGTAGATTGGCTCGCACACTTAGATGCGAGCTACTCCACCCGGTGCCTTTTTGCGATGCCTTTATTTTTGTAGCAATGCATTCGCAACCATGACCTTTTCTCCCTCAATGTTCTTGATGAACCAAGTCACCATCTTATATAATAAGAATATTTAATAGTCAAAACATTCCCAAGATTTGAATGAAATGCTAAGTTAAATTGAAATTAAGGAATTGAAGGATTTAACCATCTTCTCCATCGCTTGGATTATGATCTGAGCTACTGAGATCGGTGGAAGCACCGACTAAGGTCTTTTCAATGAAGCTCTTTGGGTCATCTAGGCCTGCTGGATTATTAACTCCGCCAGTTGCATTGATCCCTTTCACCAACTGGTCTAGGTAATCGACCACCGCTTCTACCACTGGCTGCTCAGTGGGGTTTTTTTGGGTGGTGGTAAGTAGATATGTCCATAGATAATATGTATACCATCCAGAGCCTTCCACTTACCACCTCTATCGCTACTGTACCACCCGCAACTACTTACCACCAACTGTCAGAATGCTCCTACCGCCACTACCCACCACCAACAACAACTTACCACCATATTCCCTGCCTTACATCCAACTAGGTACACAAACTTTATGAAATCTCATCAATTCCAACAACACATCTTAATTTTACATGTAAAAAATTGAGTGAACGGGTTAGTGATCTAAAACAAACATCAAATCATCTTATAAACAAAAAAACAAACGTAAAACCATCGCCTAGGTTTTATAATTCATAAAATAACCTTATTTTATGGTTAGCGATCTAAAACAAAAAAAATTGACTAAATCACTACAACACAAAAGCCCTATTTGAACGTTAAAAAGTGTCTCAATAGGTCTCTATTGGAATGCTTCCATTCATAGGATGTTTTAAAAAATGTCTCATAAACGTCTCATTATCATAAGTCCCTATAGATATTGGGTCGCTATACTAAACGACTCTATATATAAGGTATATGGTTGTTTCTATGCATCCTATTATCTCAGGTCACTTTCAATGCCCTAGTTACATATGTATTGAGACGTTTAATTTATCAACGTCCTAATATACATATATTAGGACACTTATAAATGCCGTAATAGCTTTATATTAGATCATTTTGTGATGTCCTAATTATATATACATATATATAAATATAAATATATATATATAAATATATATATATAAATATATATATATATATATATATATATATATATATATATATATATATAAATTGAGGCATTTTTAATATGGGTCACACAACATTAGGACGTTTAATTTTATAAGCGTCCTAATATGCATTTGTTAGGACGCTAATTATAAAAGTGTCGCTATATAAGTGTCCTAATGGGCCCTTTTTATTGTATTGAGTTCACTAAAATTTTTCTAGTTGTGACGCTTTTTTGAGCATTTGTGACACTCAAATGCATCGCTAAAATTATTAGTAACACCTTTTGAAGGGACTCTATTCAGTGTGTCACTAAAATATTGTGACACGTTGAAGTATCATTATATTTTTTGTGTCGCTTTAAGATACAGTTCAATTTAGAAGTGTCACTAAATTTTGTGACATGGATTGATGCACTTCCTCCGTTTCTCTATTAGTGAGATCATATGTTTAGGTGCTTGGATTTATGTGAAGAAAATGAGAGGATGAAATTAAATTTAGAAAGTAAAAAGTAGAATGAGTGGATGCAATTAAAGAAATCTTGCTAAAAAGGAAAAGTGTGCCATTTTAAAAAACATCACAATAAGGTAAGTGTACCATAATAGAGAAACAAATGGAGTAGTAATTCAGTTTACTGACTTGTTCACATGACACAAATATTTAGTGACACCTGAATGTGGAGCAAATATTTTGACATTTCCTTGCATGTCACAAAATATGAATCACTACTGAATCTTTTTTAGTGGTTAAACTAAATTGAACCGAATTAAATTACAATTTATAAGCTTAAAAAGACAGGGGCTTAGTCTTACCAACACTTCCTATATGTATTATTAATTTAGTTAACATCGCTGAAAGATGCAAAAAATCTTCTCGATCATCAAACTCTTCCAAACAAAGGAAAATCACTTCAATAAACTGAAATACTAGTAATTAAGAAAGGAGAAAAAGGAAATGTCCTTTTCTATGTATATTTATAAAATTTTAATTTGTTTGCTTGTAAGGTGGTGTTGGAGGAATTTATGCTTAGCATATGCTTTCCTTTTCCCATCCTACTCATAAACAACATCATCGATTATGTCAAAGTAATAATTATTAATGCAATACCACACAAGAAAATCAGATCTCTAGAATCATATGGTTATTATTTTGCATTTATTAAATTACATATAAAATTTAAAAATTTTGAAAATATTTTTTTGGAGTCCATCTCTTGAAAGATGGTATTTTCATAAGCAATGGAAAGACCAATATTTAAAGTGTAAATTAGAAGAAATGAAGATAAAAATTTCGGGTTGCATGAATCGGGTTATAAACTTTATGACTACTACACGTTGCATAATAAATTTTTAATATTGCAACTAAAATATTTTACCTTTTATTATTATAATTAAACCCCGTATTTCCATAAACCCATGGAAAGACGGTCTTTCCCAAGACTTTACCATTTTGTTATATCATATATTTTTGTATTTTCACCTTCTAATACACATTATTACTTGTTTTAACTTATAAAATACAATATTTAAATTTTATAAAAAAAATACAACATTTAACGTAAAAATTCCGTAGACTGTCCATAAATTTATGGAAAAACTGCCTTTCCGAGACTTTCTCTTATTTTTATACACATTATAAATTAGTATATAGTAATATGAAAAATCTTATCAAAATGTTTGGAGGATCAGTAGCCCGAAATAAATCTCAAAAAACAAACAAAAGAACTATATTGCATTATGTAATTTGGTTGTAACTGTTTACACTTTAAAGAAAATAAAATAAAGCCCATCAGATTATGCCCACAAAGAGACTTTTACTGTATCCTTGGTCGATCTCTGTCAGAATGTTTTTTTTTATAAATAAAATCCATATTAATGTGGATGTATATTAGGTTCCCAATCTTGTATCCTACTATGAAAGGTCCAAATTTACAAGAATGTTTAAGTTGTGACTTGAACTTTGGAATAATGTGCAATATACAAAAAATGTATGCTAAAAAGATTTACAAAGGAGTATTTTGGAAGTGTTTCCAATCATCACACTTCCACCCCTCGTGTTAATGTAAGATGATTGGCCGGACCTCCAAAATCCACCCAAGTAAATATACGTAACCAAGATACTAATCTTTTCAAAACCCTAAAAACTGAGTTGTCTCCATTCGTGCCATGAAATTTATATGCCCAATGATCTGCTTGATAGATGGCATCAAGACAGATAGGGTTTGTTGTCTAAACCAAATTGATGGAGCATTAAGACAACAAAATTGTGTAGGGGGCTCTGCACAAAAAATGGAGCATTGAAGACTGAGAGCCGGAGCCTTGTTGTTGTCTATCTTCCAGACCCAAAGTGAGTTAGGGGCATTAACACAACAAAAATGTGTAGGAGGCTCTGCAACTGAGATGGAACATAGTATGGTAACTAGAGCCTTGATGCTGTCTTTTTGCCTAACTGGAGCCTTGATGTTGTCTTGCTTCCAAACCTGCAATTCACATACAATCCAATCAGCAGCATCCATTCTAAATCCTGAGCGCGGGTATCTGAGCTTTATCCAAGGATAAAAGCCCTTTAGTTCTTTGATCTAGATCATGGAATGTGGGTTTTTTGGTTTCCATATCCAGTCCCAATTTACTCAACCTATCTACTACCATATTTCCTTCCATTAGGGCGCGTGTGATCATCAAATCTCCCATGTTATGGCTTAGTTCATTAGCTAAATGAAAGGATTGCCATGGAGCTTTAAGAGGATCAACCAGGTTCTAAAGCCAATAAATAATTAGTTTCCAATGAGAATGAATTTAGTTCCTCTCTGTTTGCAAAAAGGAGGCTTTCTTTGAGAGCCATTAGTTCAGCTTGGAAACTGGAATGAATAGATTTTGTAAAAGCTTTGACAAAGTCCCCTTCTTTATTTCTAACAACAATACCAATTCAACAACTATCCACTTATTTCCAGGCAGCATCCACATTGACTTTGAAATCCAAAATAGGTTTAGAGCAGGTAATGCATTTGATTTTTGGCTGTGGAGGTCTTTTCAAAAATGGAATTAATTAGAGTGTGATCCAGTGGTTGTCAGTATGTTTCTTACTGACCATTGGTTTTGTGTAGAAAGTGAGAAAAATGTCCTTTTTTTATAAAAAATTTCAATTACGGCAACAGTGTTAGGCCTTACGTTATTATAGATTAGACTATTTCTAGCTTTCTAGATGTGCCAACACATGAAAGATGAGAGTAAGGTGATAATGGTAGAGTGAATTTTAGTTTCTCCTGTGTAAGGCCAACAATGTGATAGTCTGTAAAAAAATGAAAGAAAAATGTTAGTGACTCAGACCCATCATAGAGTCAAAAATTTTCCATAGGTCTATAGCTAGTTTACACTCATTAAAATAGTGGCTCATATAATTTGCTTAGGACATAAAGGGCGTTTTGATGCTAGAGACATGTGAGAGAAAATTAAAATGTCATCAAAAGACAATATTGCATTTGACAATTTCCACATGAATATTGTATTTTTTTGGAAGTTTTGAATCGCATACCTTATTTAGAATCCGGATATTAGATATGGCTTGAGTTAGAGCTTTGTATGCTAATCTGAAAGTGAATTCCGCATTGATTGATGGCTTCCATATCAATCTGTCTTGTCTGAATGGGAATGTTGTGAGCTCTTGTAGGGGAAGAAAAATATTGCCAGGTAATTCATGAAAGACAGGTAAGAGGGATGCTTTCATCTCAACAAACTGCTCTATACTGGTATGTGGGGGAACCAATGTGTAAATCTGAGGATGTTGAGCTACAAAATCATGTAAGGGCCCAATCCAGTCCAGTTAGCTCTAAAGAGATTTGCCAAGCCATTTCCATGTATTACTCTAGTTTGATTTTCAGCAAACTCATTTACTGCTTAAATCCTCTTCCATGTTAGGGATTTTCTGAGATTGGGGGGTATTGGCCATAGGAATGGAGCCCATAAGGTTTCTCCTTTTTGGAATTTCCACCATAATTTCAAGGAGAAATCCTTAATTATGTCGTTAATATTTCTAATTCCTATCCCATTCTGTGTTACGCGATAACTCATCTTGTTTAAACTTTTCCAAATTTTTTGTGGCCTTGTGTCAGTTTCACCTCAAAAGAAAGTTGTTAGCTTTCTTTTCAGTTTTGTGATACTCCCTCTGTCCCAAATTAAACTGCACACTTCATAAAATGTCACTATTCATCGTCCAACTTTAATCACATATTTGAATAGATATATAAACAATAATATTATCATATGTTATATGGTTTGATTTGTCGTAACATGTATTTTCTGAAAAGTAACTTTTTGTGTGCCATAATTATACGTAATTAAACATATTAACGATTAGACAAGTTTCTTGATGAGCGTGAAATTCTCTCTCATACCATTTAATTTGGGACGGATGGAGTAATTGTTTTGGGTGGAATCATGACATCCTAAAGATGTTGTGGAATTGCAAACAAAACATCTTTTATAAGAGTTAATCTACCAGTAGGACTGAGCCATTTATTCTTTCATGATTTTAGTTTTTTATCATATATTTCAAGTAAAAGCTGAAAGTGCATGACTCTTGTTTGTTATGTATAAATAGGACATCCTAAGTATACGAATGGAAACATGCCTAAACATGCCTCTTGTCATACCTAGCGTGTTTCTAATTAAGTTTATCTGTGCTAAAGAGGCATATTTACTTATGAAGAAATTTCTCTTTTCATAATTTGTTTTTTGTCCACTGTCAAAATGTTTTTTAGACGGAAGGATATAAATCTATAAAGAATTATTCCTTCACATACACTTGGTCAGGGATCCGATTAAACTGACTCAAACTAAAACCCTATTTTTAGGTTTAAGAAAGAAGTAATCACAAACTTTTTAATTAACTTAAATATATATATATATATATATATATATATATATATATATAAATGTTTTAGTTATAATTTTTAATCATGAATTATATAACTGTATAATTATATATAATTTTTTTACAACATATCCATTGCCAGTTTAAGTAATTTATAAACTGTCATTTTTAATAGGATGAATGAAAAAGAAAATTGTGTCATTTTATTTGGGACGAATGAGTAGAATTTATCTTTTTTTTTTCTACAATGAAAGAAGTATAAATTATCACCTGTTCAAGTTTAATATAAATTTTTATCAAATATTTTGTCATGTGCTTAGTGTTTAAACTTTTTTTGATTTACTATTCCTTGTGTTTATACATTCGAACACAAATTTATATTGTACTTCTTCATATTTGTTTCTCTAATATTGACATGCTTTTTTTAATTTGGCATGCTTTAATATTGATTATTTGGAAAATTTTGGAAAAGACCATCTTTCCTTATCCTTATGGAAAGACAGAGTTTAATTAGAATAATAAAAGAAAAAAATGTATTAGTTGTAATATTATAATTTATTATGCAGCGTGCAGTAGTTATAAAGTTTATAACCCCATTCATGCCGCTCGAAAATTTTATCTTCATTTCTTCTAATTTGCACTTTAAACTTTGATCTTTTCATGGCTTTTGGAAGACCGTCTTTCAAGAGACGGACTTTTGATTCTTTCTATTTGTAGAAAATTTAAGGTTATTAAATCTACTCATTTACTTTTCATTCTTTCATTTCAATTCCAACCACACATTCAATTCCAAGATGATGAGAAAAATGCCCAGCAGCGATTACAATAAGTGGAATTGACATCCAACCTAACTAACTTATATCAATAACCAATTATTGCAAGAATATTCAAATTACATGTCAACCAGACTGATCGTCTGTACTATTACAGATCAGAGATCCAATAAAAACCGTAACATCACCCTCGGGGATATTAACTCGCTTCCGCAAAAATCATAACCACTTGGCGAAGTGGAGCATATTAGCACCAATATCAGTATGCCAAACAGGGATCTACGACAACTGTAGCACCACTTGATATTGATCCAAACACAATATTGTCTAGGCTGTAAAACCTTGAAAGACACAGATCGAGAATGGAATCACGAACACAAACGAAATCACGAACACACGATCTGTAAAACCAGATCGGACAAAATACATCGACATGAACAATTAGATTAAATGTTCATCATGGACACATCAATCTAATCTATCAGATCGAAGAACAGTACTAATGTATGGAAACAAATCCATACTTATTCAATAACATAAGTATTAAAAGTATATCAGTTGAAAAAACTATTGTTTCCCCATCTCTCCATCACGGAGAGATGGGAAAAAGAAGATGGGAGAAAAAATTTCAGTTGGCGGAGGAGGACGAAGGAGGGAATAGATATCAACAGCAATTCACATTTCGTATCTTCTAAATTCGAACAAATGTGTCAATAATAGTGGAACAAAGTAAGTATCTAAATCAAAAGGTATACTGTTTAGTTTAATATTCTCATTGTCCCATCTCAAACTGCGCACTTCAGATTTCACCAGTTGATTTAAAAAATGTTTGATTCTTAATATATTTTTTATTAATGATAATTAAAACTTGTGAAAATTTGATATTTTGAAAATATATGTTACATCGAATTTAATAAGGTATCACTCAATAGTATTTATATTTATACACATATTCAATTTTATAGTCAAAATTGAGTAGTTTCGACTAAATGAATAGTTTTATTGCAGTTTAAAATAGGACAGGGGGAGTAAAAACACTTGGGTGAGATGGTCTCATACAACGTTATATGTAGTAAGATGGAGGGTTAAATATAATTGATTAAAGATGAGAGATAGAATAGGAACTTTCTGTAATTTTATAAATTTTACTTAATCTCTTGTCTCAATATAAGTTATGATAAAACGATCTCATATTAGTCTGCCTTTTAGTTTATGTCATACTAGGTTTAAGTGATTGAATTTAGGTGATTGGTATGAGTTGATGAAATTAAATTCAGAAAGTAAAAATTAAAATGAATGGATGGAATTGAAGGAATCTTGCCAAAAATAGAAAGTATCCCAATATAAAAAATAATCTTAAAAAAAGTGTGTCGTACAGAGGAACTGAGGGGTACTGTACTAAAGTATGAACTTAACCTTGTGGTTGCATCCGTTATTGTAACATAATTAACAAAAACAGTCTCATCTATGATTCGACCTTTAGTTCTGTATTCCCTCTGCCCCAAATTAATCTTTACATTTAGTATATGACAATCAACATTATCAAACTGTTATCACGAATAAATATATGAACTAAAATATTATCGTACGTGATATTGTTGGATTCGTCGTAGTAAGTAGTTTCTAAATATAGACTTTTTATTTGCCGTTAATGCACGTAGTTAAACATATTAATGGTTAAACACATTTCTTGAAAATCGTAAAAGATTCTGTAAAGTTTAATCTGGGATGGAGTATATATATAAAGATTGGGTTTATAGGTTCCCAACCTTTTCATTTTAATCTCAATTTTGCACATTGTTCGATTACATGCAAATTGATGTTTTGAGATGAACCCATTTACATAGACGTTATCTAAATATTACAATTCTAATCTAAAACGCTAGTGGAAATAAGAGGGATTTACATACGGGAACTTATAATCAATATTATAATTCTAAACAAACACCTATGTGGCAATGAGAAAAGCACATAAAGAATAAGTGGTTTTTACTGTGTATCCGTCCAACAAAATCAACCTAAAACTATCAAACATAATCAATCGTGGTGAAACATCAAATGAAATGCACACAAAGTGTTCTGTCCACACTTCTAATTAAACATCAAGACAATCAAAACAAAGAAAAATGAAACTCCCCAACAATATACCCGATCCATCTTCTAACCCGTTAAAACCCTTTCCCTAATTAGGAGACTAACTCAATCATTTTGTTTGCCAAAATAATTTTTCGTCAGTATATAGAAAACAGTTAAAATGCATAAAAATATGGGAGGAACTACCATGGTGCGAGGTAGGGCTCCAGAGCTACCTGAGACTCTGACGCCATGGTAGTAGTGGTCAGTATCGCTTCCCGGCGTTCAGGGACTTAGGGCTGCACTTTTTCAGGCGGTTGGAGTCGGAGAAGAAGGCCTATTGCAATCTTTTTTTTGCCCATATTTTACCAAATGATGTCGTTTAGTTTAAGTCGAACGTTGTCATTTTGATTAGTGCTGAACGAAAACAAATAAAAATGAAAATTCAAAATTTAAGTCCTAGGTTTGTTTGGACTTGGTCATTTCTCGCCCAATCCACAATCATAACATATGGGAGAGAAGCTAAAAATGCAAAAGGGCGCGCCTCCACTGGCCACTGATCCAACTCCAGCTCCGGGCGCCGCCGCCATTCCGTCACTGTGTAGTGTTAATCAGCCCCACCTAAAAATAATTCCTAGTTCCACCACGACACAGAAATATTATGCCTTTCAGCCTTTTGTCATGATGTGTGATAATTATGTTGTTTATTTTATTGGGATTAACTGCGATTTTACGTGATTAATGTGCACTTTAAATGTTTTACTTGTAACAGATCACAGTTCTTGGGCTCAAGTGGAATTTGGAGGAGAGCAGGGAGAATCGGGCAATTATCGTAAATTAGCGCAATCAAATGAAGATCAGAGTCGTAGCAAGTTATTTGGAGCAGATTGGATTGATAATCTTGGAAATATTCTTGAAGATAATGTGAAGATTGGATCAGAATTTAAATTTGGGAAGGATTTTATTTTATTTGGAAGAGTCCATATTGAACATTATTTTGTAATGGCAGCCTATAAATTGGTGCGCATGAAAGACAATTGGGGGTGTGCTGTTTTTGGGTATTAATTTGGACGACGTCAGAGGCTAGGGAGAGAGGAGTTTTAGTGGAGAAAAAGTGAAACATATTATTTGCTTTTTTTTTTTGGTTTTGGACGCAAGTAGCTTTTAGTTAAGAGAAAAAGTCAAAGCTTTCTTTTTTTTCTTCTTTTTCTCTGGGCTTTTGGACGAAAGGGAGTCCGAGGGAGCAGCTTTAACATTGGTTTTCTTCCCTCTGTGTTGCTATTCTCCCAGACGTGGATACAGACTTAGTGCAAGCAGTGGTTTTGCTTTCTTTAATTACTTGTCTCCTTTTCATTCAATTTCAATAAGCATGTTTATATATTATTATATATATTTGTTTTGTTTAGTTATCATGAGTAGCTAATTTATATATCGGCAGAGAATAACAAATGCTAGTTTATAAATCGTGAGGCCTAATTGCATTATAATTGATTCTTGCATGTTCTTGATTATCCTTGGTTGAATTTATTTCTAATATGTTTAGGTCTGATCAACTTAAATGTTTTTAGAATACTGCTATCTAATTTCCGCCAATACGTAATTGTTGGATGGGATTAGTAAGTAGCATAGTCTTGTGAAAAACAGCTAACTAGCTAAGACTGTAATAGCAAGATATGGGATAATTGAGTGTGCGTTACTATTTGCTTTTACTTTGGTAATTGCTATATCGGGTTCTTTTAATGCTTAATGCTATCAAAATGTGTTCTGGTTTAGCGAATACTTCCTGGGAACATTTTGGTAAGGGAAACAGTTAATTAATCATAATTAGTTGACTGTCGATAAAGTAAGAAAGAATTGTGGAGGTTAAGCGTACCCACTTCCCTATAACCGGTAGATGTGTAGGAATTGATTCATTATTGCGCCTATGATCGATAATAACTAGCATGAGTTATTCTTAGCCGATATCATTCATTCATATATTTATTTCTCATAAGTTTAAGTCTTCATTTGCATTTTTAGAGTTAATAAAATCATTACATTTAAGGCGTGGTGGCATCACCAAAAAGGTTTTCGAAAAATTAGTAGAAAAAAATAATTAATGATTATTGCTTTTGCTCCCTGTGGGATCGACCCTGCTTATCATTGTACTAATTAATATTAATCTGAATTTGCAGGTTATTTGGCGAGTAAAACGACGCTCACCATGTCACTTTCATTTCATGTTAGTTTGTGAATTTTATGTCCTTGAAATCACTTTCTGCAAATTAATCAAATCATTTCCCTTGTCCGATGGACAACCATGAAAACTAATTTACAATATTATATTCGTCTTATCCTATTGGTCGAGGCACACATTATCAACTCTATATGGTCATTCATACCTCTCTCTCTCTTTAGATAAATAGTTTATACGATGGATATGGTATTTTGGAAAGTAGCCTTTATATTAGCTAGTCATCAAATTTGATGCTACTAATTAAAATTTGAGGGATGGGATACCATCAATTTCACAAACATAGAAAGGGTTAACCTTTGGTAGTTAGGCCTCTGGTTTCGATCCTACTACCGTGGGTTCGATTCTTACCAACCGCAGCATGGGGATTTCTCCACTGGAGAGGTTTCTTGTGGGCAGCGAGTACAGTTGTGAATTAGGGGTTTGACCCTGGTGTCTGCTGTGATTTACATCCTCAGTAATGGCTGTGGTGTCGGCAAGGCTAGGACCCTGAGGGCAAGGGTTTAACCTGACGCATCCCTACCCCCCTCTCTCTCTACTTGCACTTTTATTTTACACTATTTATATTAAAATTTGATCGCATATTTGAATATATATATATATACATATATATATATATATATATGAACAATAATATTATCGTATATGATATTATTCAAATCATTATAACAAATAGTTTTTAAATATAAAATTATTATTTATCGTTATTATACATAGGTAAATATATTAACGGTTAAACATGTGTGTTGGACAGCGTGCAAAAGGTAAAAGTGCCAAAACAGATAGGATGGAGAGGGAGTCATATTAGAGACTAGTAACACATTAAATCTCAATTCCACTCATTATAATTGTTTGACATTTTTTCCAGCATTCATGAATAAATTCATTGGTTTAAAAGAAATATAAAGGAATGTCAATTACATGGCAAAAATTTTTTGTGGCGGTTTTAAAGGAAAAAAGAAGCTTCACTAAGATTAAATTAATTAGTGTGACTTGTACAAACAAGAACCGACCTCATTCCAGTCCAGTTTGAACCAAACTTAGCCAATTTACCCAAATGAAAACAAACCACCCCAAAACCATCAAATTCCTATGTTCTTTCTTTTCTTTATCTTCGTAAAAATTCTTAGGCAAAAACAAGGTAGTTTCTGTTTACATAAATTTAATTAAAGAAAGTCCAAGAATTTCTTCTTCTTCATTTCACCCAAAGAATAAATGAGATACTTGCAACACTCGAACTAACAATAATGTATCAATAAAATAAAAAGAAAAGTTCTTCATTAATTAACTATTACCAATTAAAGATGAATATAAGATCATATTTGTCTTGCTTTTCATTGTATCAGTCAGATCTCTCTAAAATTCTTGGCTTTTATCTTGCTTTTCCTGACATAAATATATTTCCGTCCATTCTGATCGGCCGCCGCCGTCTTTTGCTACCGCCCGATCACCGGTCTTCTTCAGCTTTTTTGGCGCCCACTTTTTCTCCGGCGAGTCTCCTGCCCGCCGCTTGCTCACACCTCCGTCTGCTCAGTCGGACGATCGTCGACCGCCGGTCGCAAGCTTCTTTAGTTGTCTGAAAACATCTCCGTTATCGTCCTGGTGTTCCCTGGTTTTTATTGTCGTCCACCACCAGCTCCAAGCGTCCGTCATTTGCTAATTTGCGTCCAGCACGTGGCTCACACACGCTATCCAGCCTCCCAACACGTGCATCTCTGCGCCAAGTTTTCCACACGCATGTTCTATACAAGTCTCGTCATCTTGCCATCTTTCATTTTCTCGTGCCTCAATCTCACCTAATTGCTCATATCGCGAGTTGTTCAAATTCTCGCGCTAAGTCAGCTTGTTTCTTCCAGTCAGCGCCTTGTCAGTACCTCATCAGGGCCCAATCAACAAAAAAAATGGATTGGTTTCTCTTGTATTGTGGCTTCTTATCAACCATGGTGTCAGTGGTGTTATGTTCTGGGTCATATTGCTTTTTCTTACTCTAAACTGCACGATGAATGGTACCAGTTGCAGTGACAATGGTGTAAGCAATATGGTCATGTTGCCTCTACTTGTTCTCATTTGGTCTCTTCAACCTCATCTACTGTTTCTCCTCAACATGCTCCTACGCATATTCGCTGGATAGTTGATTTTGGCTCGACCAACCACATGACTTCTTCTCAATCCTCTCTTGAACGTGTGAATCCTTATTCTAGTAACAATCATGTTATTGTTGGTAATGGTTATGTTCTTAACATTGCCTAAGTTGGTCATTCTCGAGTCTCTGATTTATTGTCCTTGTCTGATGTTTTGGTGGTTCTGCAAATTACTAAAATTTGTTGTCTATTAGCAAGTTGACTCGGGATATGAATATTGTTATTTGTTTTAATGATTCTTCTTCCACTATTTTGAACAAATTTACTAGAGATGTTATTGGCAAAGGCCATTGTGATAGCGGCTTATATGTTTTAGATTATGGTGGTGCTGCTTTATCTTTTTTTTTTTTTGCATCGAGTGCTTCTAAAGCATCTTTTGAGCTTTGGTATAATAGATTGGGTCATGTGCCTCACTATGTCATTTCGTCCTTGAGCAAGTCTGTATGTTTGTTGATTACTAGTTTGCAGCCTAAGCCTCATTTATGTCCTGCTTGTGAGATAACTAAAGGCAAGCGTCTTTCTTTTACTGATATTTTAAAATGCGCACCACACATGCTTGATCTGGTTCATTGTGATATTTGGGGACCCTCACACGTTGTCTCTCAAGCTGGCTACCCTTATTATGTCATTTTTGTTGATGTCACTTGGTTATATCCTCTACGACGGAAGTCTGATTTGTAGAGGCTTACATGCAATTTGAATCTTTGGTTGAGAACCAGTTTTCTACCACCATTAAAGTATTTCAGAGTGATGGTAGAACCGAGTTTGTGAATCATCGCATGCGATCACATTTTACGTCTAAGGGCATTCATCATCAGCTTTCATATCCTTACACTCCAGAGAAAAATGGTCGTGCAGAGTGGAAGCATCGTCACATCACTGAGATAGGATTGTCGATGCTCTTTCATTCCAGCCTTCATCATTCATTTTGGTATCATGATTTCTCTACAGCAGCCTACATCATCGACAGACAGCCTACACCGATTTCATCTGGTCAGTCTCCGCTCTCTATTATTTTTGGCACCACTCCCGATTACTCCTGTTTTGCTGTGTGATAACAATAGTGCCCTCTTTCTGGCTCAGAATCCAGTTTCACATAAGAGAGCCAAACACATTGACATTGATTATCATATTGTGCGTGAGATGGTGTCTTCTGGCAAGCTCATGGTTGCTCATGTTTCTACAGACTTACAGCTTGCTGACATCTTTACAAAGGGGTTACCACGTCCTCAGTTTGAGTTCTTGCGTTCCAAGCTTTGCGTTACGACCAGTCCTACACTTCGCTTGAATGGGGTAATAGAGATATAGTTGATTTAAAATCAGGATAAGAAAGGAATACTCTTTCTGATTGTTTTTGTATATATTTTGTTTCATATTTGTTTAGGTCTTGTATACCCTTTATACTCACTATATATATATATATATATATATATATATATATATATATATATATCAATACACACGACCACAATGATTTGTGGGTTTTACATTGTATCAATATTTGTCAACATCAAGCTATAATAAATTTTCATTTCTTGCTTACATATAAGGGGGGCCAAAATTAAAAATAGATAAAAGGACCTATCAACAACAACTTGAACCACTAATGATCTTAGAGGTGTGAGCATGACTAGGTCATTGCATTCTAGTGCCTTCCAAGAAACTTCCTATATCTATTTAATAATGTGATTAAGAATAGATTAAGTTTAAATACTTAAGATCAGACTAATCAGTATTCCACTAAACTTCTGACTTTGATTAAAGCTTATTAACTTCAATTCATCATCACAACATAGTATATTGACTTATTGGCTTGTCTACTTTCTCACACAATGACTTCTTCTCCTCCTTCTTCTTCATGACATGATCCCATTTTTATTTGATCAGCACAGATCGAACAAACACAATGGGAAGAAACATTGAAGACAAAAGACTAGTACTTTTGGGCAGAAAGGTTTGTACCCCCTAATTCTTGATTTACCATTTTTACTGATGAAAGAAAAACAGCATTGAAAATCTTAGCACAATTTTTTCCAGGGCTCAACAGAAGATGATATCAGGAAATCAGTTCTGAATTCCATCAAGAGATCCCCCGGTGAAGATGCTTGCAGGCCAAGCAGCATGGTCATCAAGGTAACACAAACCTTGTATTTTACTACCAGAGTTCGGCTGTATGAGTTGTATCTCGCTATCGTGTTTATATTCAGATGTATTTTGACATCTATATCCAAACTATCGCGCTATTCTTAGTATAATCTTGATTCTAGTATGTGGATTTGGAGTTTCTGAAAGCAATTTCTTGATCAATATGCAGAAAGCCAATGCAGTTTTACCAGCACACATAGTAGCAGAAGCAATCTCCACACTGCATGGCCTTGATCTGAGATGGTCAGGTCCCATAACACCTTCGGAAATGCAATACGTGGAGCAATACGTCCTGGCTAAGTATCCAGAATACTCGAGCGCACTCGTAGAAGGAAGCGACAAGACGGATTTATACGATCTTTGCATCAAAGAAGAGGTTCCACTGAATTCCGACAGCCTCATTTCCCCGGATTCTGGCAGAATGAAAAAGTCCCCGGGCTCGAGAGAGCCTCCATCGAGCAACCTACCTAATATCGACAGGATTCAGCTCGAGCCATCCAGGCTACTCGACATTCTGAACAAGAAATCGTCGTTCCTCGGGAGTTTCATCTCCATCCCAGAAATCCAGGCCCGGAATAGGGTTTTGAACCATTGCGGATTGCCTGAGGAGGACTATCTCGTGCTTTTCACTCATCGGTATTGTACTTTGTAACCCTCTGTACTCACATATCGCTAACTACATACTAAATCTACTGTAACACTTTGAAAGTGTTGTCTTAGATACTAATAATAATAAGTTGGACCTATTGCAACACTTTTATGAGTATTATCGTAAGTGATGTTGCATTAGATCTAACGTAACACTTTTCAAGATTTAGGTAACACTTTTCAAGGGTTTAGGTAACACTTTTCAAAGGTTTAGATAACACACAGTATCAACAATTGTGAGTTTTACATTCTATCAGGTATAAGGACGCCATGATGCTGGTCGGAGAGAGCTATCCCTTTTTCAGGGGGAATTGTTACCTGAGTATTATTGGAGAAGAAGGCGATTTCGTGAGGGAATTCGCCATGTTTAAGGGTTCTAAGGTCATCTTGGCCCCGGAAACCTGGTTGGACTTGAGGATCAAGGGCTCGCAGCTGAGTCAGTATTTCAGGAGAAAGTGTAAGCTCAGTCCTAAAGGGCTGTTTTCGTACACGGTGGAGAAGAATGATAATGGAAATGGAATGCGGCATTCGATGCATTGGGTGTCGGAAGCTCACCGGAACTCGTGGCATGTTCTGCTCGACGCTACCGCGCTGGTGGTCGGAAAAGATGGACTGAATCTTGCACTTCACAGGCCTGATTTTGTTCTGTGCAGTATTGAGAATAACAACAATAATAATGCTCATGATGATGGTGATCCTTCGAACATCACTTGCTTACTTGTCAGGAAGAAATCATTTAATTAAGTAATATGTAGAATTCTTATTTATGTTTTAATTGTTGACAACAAATGAAGTTTCTGTCAGTGATAGATACATAAATTTTGGATTAGTGGCTTAGAGCCCAAAGTGAAACCTTCTATTGTAAAGAATTCAAGTAACTAGTATTGTAGTTCAGTTATTCGGCTTTCCGCCTGTAAAATAAGTTGATTGGAACTGAAGTTATTATTTTGTGAAGATAAATAATAGGGTAAAATTTTAAAAACGACCTAAATTTTTCTGCGAGTGCCAAAGGTCTACTTCGAAAGTGCTGAAACGACCCTAAGTCTTCGTCAAACGCTGGCATTATATCTAGCTTACCCCAGATCGGCGTTGTCCGGGGAAAATCCAGCATTGATTGTGTTTAAGCCCTAAACACAGCGTTCGTAGAGATGGCGTGGACAAAGAAGATATGAAATTCGACATAAAGAAGACACAGTGTGATAATTATAACAACTATGGATATTTTCACTACAAAAAAGTATTATAGTAGTGACACATATTTTGTGACAGGTAAGGAAATGTCACAATATTTACTCCATCTTCAAGTGTCACTAAATATTTATGAGATGTACACATGTCACTAAACCAAATCCATGTCACAAAATTTAATGACACTTATAAATTGAACTGCACTTTGAAGCGTTGTGAAATGGCCATATTCAACATGTCGCTAAAATATTGTGACGCGTTCAAATATCATTATATTTTTTTTACGCTTTAAGATGCAGTTCAATTTAGAAGTGTCATTAAATTTTGTGACATGAATTCAATTTAGTGACATGTGCATATCTCATAAATATTTAGTGACCATAAGGTGGAGCAAATATTGTAACATTTCCTTACCTGTCACAAAATATGCGTCACTACTGGAACTTTTTTATAGTGTTTGATGCTGATTGTCGCTTCAAAAAGAACGAGCAGAAGGCTTTACTCACCGAGCAGATTGACGATTTTGAACTGACACTACAATAAAAAGGGCTATTAGTATGGGTGGGCAAAAAAACCAAAAATAGAAAACCAAACCGATCCAAATTCGAATAACCCGAACCAAATTTAAAATACGGCTTTTGGATAACCGAACAGTAACTCATTCTTGAACATGGTTTTTTGTTTGGTTTTATATATTGAAACTCAACCTGAAACCGACCAGAATACCGAATTGAATTAAAAACAATTAATTGTACATATTAATAATATAATTTTAAAACTCCGAAACTCTTATAGTTGGGTTTGTATTGTAGTTGTTGGATTTTAATCTTAAACACTTGAGTTTGATGATCTAGAAATTAAATTACACATTTTTATAGAATTTTAAATTAGTTTATATGTTTTTATTATTTTTTTATAAAATTTCCCATGAAATAGGTTTATTTGGTTTGAACCCAAATTCAAGCCAAAACCAAATTTCGAATGCGGTTCGGATAATTCAGTTTTTTGGGTTATTCGGATCCGTTTCAATTTTGAGTTTTTTAGGGGGCAAAATCGAATAACCCGAACCGAATAAGTCAAAAGGCGATTAAACCAATCCGACGCCTACCTCTAGCTACTAGGACGCTTATATAGGGACGCTTTGATAAAAAAATGTCTTAATAAATACATATTAGGATCCTTATATATTAAACATCCCAATTTTATGTGACACATGTTGAAAGCGTCCCGATATATATGTAATTAGGACATTATAAAAGCGACACAATATAAAAATTATTAGGATATATATAATTATCCTAATAGATATATGTTAGGACACTTATATATTAAATGTCCTAATATATATAATTAAGACATTACAAAGTTACCAAATATAAAAACTATTGAGACATTTATAAGCCTCCTAATAGATGTATATTAGGATGCTTATAAATTATGCAATTATTGAAAATTTCAATTGAGGTGGGGTTTTTTATAAAATATGATAATAAATTTAAGGATCTACTGTGCAATTATAGAAAAATTATATAAATATTAAAAACATTCAGAAGTTTCCATTTCATTTTCTTTCATCTTCATCGATTGCCCAGTCCCCAAATGCGTGGGACTCACGCGTCTGCGGCTAGCGCACTGACAGCTCCTTCCCTAGTTGGTCTAATACTGCTAGTCTACTTCCGGCAGCCGTGGTCGTCGATGGACCCCTAAATGCCAATGGTGCAACAAGTTCGGTCATATTGTGGCAAATTGCCACAAGCTCTCTTCTATGAACCAGGTTTTTGGTTATGCTCATCTGGTTGATGCCTTTCATTCCTCCATGGCTCTTGAGGAGCCGCACACCCCTTCATCAGATTGGTACCTTGATTCTGGAGCCACAAGTCATCTCTCTGGTTCCACTTCCGGGATGGAAAATGTCACTCTTGCGGCTTTTAAATAATTTTGTTACTGTAGGCAATGGTCATTCTTTATCTATTACTCATACTAGATCTTGCCGATTTAATAATGCCTCATTTCTATATGATATTTTGGTGGTTCGGGCTATCACAAAAAATCTTCTCTCTATTAGTAAGTTGACCAAAGAATTAATGCTAACATATGCTTTGATGATGAATCTTTTGTGATTCAGAATCAGCCCACAAAGAAGGTCGTGTGCCAAGGATGTTGTGAGCATGGTCTTTATGTTCTTGACTGTGGTGGTGATGCTCTTGTTACTTATATCCAGTCGTGCAAGAATCGGGCTTCTTTTGAACTCTATGCTACTAAATTGAGCCATAGTTCTCATTCATTTATTTCTATGTTTAATAGCCAAGGCTTACTTTCTGTTACTTCTTTGTTGCTAAACCTTCTTTGCGTGATTCTTGTGAACAAGCTAGAAGTAAACGCCTTCATTTTGTGGATAATTCAAAATATTTTCTTTCTCTGATTCACTATGATTTATGGGGTCCGACGCCTATTATTTTTTAGTCTGGTTTCTTTTCTTATGCTGTGTTTATTGATGATTTTTCTCGCTTTACTTGGTACTACCTGTTACAGTGTAAATCAGACTTCTTTGATGTGTTCATCGCCTTTCAAAGGTTTGTTGAAAATCAATTCTCTTGCTCTATTAAAATGATTCAGAGCGATGGCGGCACTGAGTTCACCAACACTCAATTACGGTCCCACTTTTCTACTCATGGCATTCACCACCAAATCTCTTGTCCATTTACGCTTGAACAAAATGGTTTAGCTGAAACAGAACATCGGCACATCATTGAGAAATCACTTTACCATGTTAATCCACTCTTGTCTTCACTTGTCATTTTGGAATGATTCTTTCTCTTCGACGATTTTCACCATTAATCACCTCCCCACTCCAGTCCTCAATGGGTGCTCTCCCATTTTCCTTGTCTATGGACGCCATCAGGACTACTCCAGCTTTCATTCGTTCGGCTGTCGTGTTTATCCTTTTATCTGGCCATTCTTGGATCATAAACTAGCCCCTTAGAGCTTTCCTTGTATCTTCCTAGGCAACAGTTCATAGCATAAGGGTTTTTGTTGTTTGGATCCTTCTACTCAAAAGGTTTACATCACTCGACATGCTCGTTTTGATGAACATATCTTCCCTTTATGCTGGAAGAACCTCTATCTCTCTTTCCTCGATGGATTTCTCTGTGTTTATGGACTCTGACCCTTCTACGGAACCTTTGCCTATCAGACATACCTCTCACTCTCCCTGTCGCTTATATCTTTTGCCAGATTTATCCCTTCCCTCTCCCAACCCTAATCATGTTCCACAATCTCCGGAGCCTTCTCCAGCGACCTCACCAACATTGTCACCCCCTCCTTCACCTCTACATCCTGCTCATCCTATGGAGACACGCTCTCATACCAGTCATACAAATAGGCATTACTTTCTTAAGTATGTCCTTACTGGTTCTTTTACTGCACTCATGGATGAAACTACTGCTCTGGACGGTTCCAAAAATCAGCTTTATCGGACCCAAAGCAGTTCCAAGTTCAGAACCTAAATCCTGGGCTATAAAAAGAAGCTGCCGGAAACCAATAGCTTTCCGGCAGCCTCGATCATACCAAGAAGCACAGCAATTGCAGAGACATGTCTAACACAATGTGAAAATATTTTTGAGCTTAATGAACAGGATTACAAACCATTACAACCCATAAACATTAATAAACAATAAATATTCAAACCAAGTCTGTTTAATTACAGAGAAACAAGAAGCTGACTTTTCCGGTGCAAAGGAGCAAAGGGCGTAGCGGTGGAGGCGATGTAGCCCAAGAGGCAGAGGTGACGTGGCCCACACGATGAAGGTGATGTAGCCCACGCAGTGAAGGAGAAGCGATAGACACGAAATTGACGCGATGAAGGAGAAATTGACACGGCGGATGCGGAATTAACTCAATGAAGGGAGGAAACGATGCCACCGACACCAACAAAGGGAGGAGGACGGAGGAAGAGGACGGAGGAGGAGTGCCGTGGTGAGGGGAAGATGCCATCGTCGATGCTTCTTTGTGGAAATGAGGCTGAGGAGAGGTGGAGGAGGCGGGTGACGGTGGATGGGGCGTTCGATGGTGGTGGAAGTGGGGTGATTGAATGTGATGGGAGGATGAGAGGGGTGATTAAGGTGGCGTGGGTGATGAAGGTGGGGCGCGAGTGTACGATAGAGGAGGCTGTATCAAATCTGATTGGAAAAATTGCTAAAGACCAAAAACCCTAAGCCTCATTGCCCTAGTCACTCAATTAAACGGACCCGAAAGTAATTCTGAGTTCGGAACCTCGTCCAGACCTCAATCAAAGGCGGTTCCACAATGGAACCGCCTTTAATTGATGTACTTTTCACCCGCCTTTAAACGGTCCCAAATTCTGGAATTCCACATACCACCTTATGTCGTGATCCAATTCCATTTTGTAAATCCCAAAAGTAAGACAGCGTTCTTTTCGCCAGAACTGACATAAGTGTAGTGAAAAATAGTTATATCTTGTGACTAAAGTAGGCTCAATGCATGTCATGAAATCAAAATTAACTGAACATAACAGAACTAAAGTCACTACTAAAAATTAGAGCTAAAGTAATATTTTTTAGAAACACTTATTAGAATGTTACAATAGGTTAAAAGTGTTACTTAAACATTTTCTAGAAACACTTATAAAATGTTACAGAATCTTAAAAGTGTTACTTAAACATTTTCTAGAAACACTTATAAAATGTTACAGTATATTAAAAGTGTTAAACTTTTTCTTGGTGACACTTATGAAAATGTTACATAGCTTAAAAGTGTTACTTAAACATTTTTCTTGTGCAACACTTATTAAAATGTTACAATGTACTTAAACATTTTTCTAGTAACACTTATTAAAATGTCGGGAAAGTCTCAGGAAAGACGGCCTTTCCATAAGCTTATGGACAGTCCTCAGGAGCATTTGCCTTAAATTTTGTAAATTTTTTATAAAATTTAAATATTGCATTTTATAAGTTAAAACAAGTAATATTGTGTATTTGAAGGTGAAATATAAAAATATATGATGTAAAAAAATATTTTCAAAAATTTTAAATTTTGCATGTAATTTAAGAAATGCAGTGTATAAGGTAAGAAATAAGTGGCATGTCCATAAGCTTATGGACATGCCGCCTGTCAGGAGACCCATTCTAAAATGTCAGTATATCTTATAAAGTACTATTACTTAAAATTTTGAAAGTATAAAGTATTATACTTGTAAAAGTATGCAATATGCTCAACTTAACATTTGTAATACCTAAAGCAAACACTTTAAAGCGTTACATTAGCCTAGTAACCAATCTGAATTGTAGTTAAGTTAAAAGAACATAGCCGAATTCTATGATGGCTAGCTCTCCCAATCTTACATAGAATATGTTCATTTTTTGTTACCAGTGCACGTTTTGACAAGTGCAATTTTAAAATCAAATATTAGTATGCTTTTTGGATAAGGGAACCCTATTTATTTTTTTAAAAAACAAGGATTAATTAATAAATTTTATAAAACCCCTCGTGGTTTCTAACGCACACACAACCCTACTGTGTTTTGAAAAGCACCTCATAACCCCCTTGTATTTTGACAAAGTCCGTAAATGGATGGAAACTAGGTCAACTAACTGTCTTCATATCCACTAATCTATACTATATCTCATAAATTAAGTGAATGAATGGTTTTTTTACTCAATTCTAATTATAGTTTGATGTTCCAATATAAGTTCCAATATAAGTAAGTTTGGGAATTCACAATTTATATACGCTGAGGAGAAAGACTCAGGAAATACTGATTTTCCATAATCTTATGAATAGTCCATAGAGTCTTTTACTTTAAATGTTGTAATTTTTTTATAAAATTTAAATATTATATTTTACAAGTTAAAACAAGTAATAATATGTATTTGAAGGTGAAAATATAAAAATATATGATATAAAAAAATATCTACAAAAATTATAATTTTTTAATGTAATTTAACAAATGCTGTATAAAAGGTAAAAAATAAGTTGCATGTCCATAAATTTATGGACAGACTGTTGGTAATTAAGCTCGTATGTACTGTAGTATTACTGCAGCTAGCTAGTTCTATTTTTAGCTAAGTTTATTTTCAGCAAATTAGACTTGGTATGTAGTTTGTTGGTCAGTTGCATGCATTTAGGAGAAAGAAAAGTTGCATGTGAAATAGTTGGATAGTGGCATACAGATAGGAGTTATGTGGCCATGTTCTTCATCTTTGTAGGTTGTTTTTGGTTATAAATTGGGATCAGAAAATGCAGTAACAATATCTGCACCAAAAACATCTTTGCCTTTGCTTTCATTAGTTTTTCGTACCTGAAACTAAAACACTTGTTTTTCAAGTTCTTCTTTCGTTTCTTTGTTCCTGCAACAACAAGTGGTATCAGAGCGTTGGTGTTTGATCCAAGACTCTGTAGTCGTTCGGTGTTCGATCCGCTTCGACAAAAATGGCAGGACGAGGAGCAGGAGCAGGAGCAGCTGGTGACAAAAACAAAGGAGGAGCATCCACACCACAACCATCGGAATGGCCAAAACTTGGTCGAGGCAACGAGACGGGCGAAGGAAGTGAGACACGCATAGTAGAGCGGGTCATAAGGGAGAGCGATGGTGCCGCGCACTTTTCGGTTCTCACACGGACCAACTATGTAGATTGGGTGATCCTCATGAAGGTTCAACTTCAAGCACTAGGCTTGTGGGTTGTGATCGAGGATGGTCCAGGTGATACACCTGATGATCGGCGGGCAATGTCGGCACTGCTCCGAGCAGTTCTGCTGGAATTGGTGCGCACCTTGGGAATCAAGGAAACAACAAAGGTAGCCTGGGATATGCTTAAAACGATGCGAGTTGGGGTGGAGCGTGTTCGAGAAGCAAAAGCACAAATGCGTTGGATGGAGTTTGAGACACTGGCTTTCAAGGATGGCGAAGGGGTCGAGTCTTTTGGCATTCGACTCACGACCATTATGAACGATCTGGAAGTACTAGGAGATCCAGCATTAGATCACAAGGCGGTGCTAAAATTCTTGCATAGTGTGCCAAGAAAAATTCAAGCAGATGGCAATGGCAATAGAGTCACTTGCGAACTTGAAAACTTTGTCCATTGAGGAACTCACCGGTCGGCTATTGGTGGTGGAAGAGCGCGGCGAACTCGAGGAATCCACACCTACTGGAGGATGCTTACTACTCACGGAGAAGGAGTGGAAATCTCAGCAACGAGGGCAAGATTCTTCCGGTGGCAGGGACAAGAAGAACAAGTCTCCGGCCAAGCCAAAATCACTGGTTGGGAGCAAAGAAAAGTCATCAAGCAATGGTGGTGGTGGCGAACGCAAGAAAGGGAATTGTCACTATTATGGGATTCCAGGGCACTGGAAAAGGAGTGTCGTAAGGCAAAACGCGACCGTGATCAGCAAGAACATGCAAATCTTGATCAAGTCGAGGTAGAAGGTGACGATGATCCAGCTCTACTCATGGTGCAGATTGAGGCATTGGATAATGTGACTTCATAGGTGTACTTGAATGAGGAGAAGGTGGTTCCTATAGATGTGGGAGATAGCATTTGGTATCTCAACACCGGCGCTAGTAGCCACATGACCGGAGACAAGAAGGTTTTCAGAACCCTTGATGAAACGGTGCATGGGAAAGTTCAATTTGGCGATAATTCAATTGTGCACATTCATGGTAGAGGTACGGTGATGTTCCAATGTCTCACCGGTGAGCATCGTATTCTCTCCGACGCTTACTACATCCCAAGCCTACGGAGCAACACAATCTCACTTGGGCAGCTTGATGAAAATGGTTGCAAAATTGTCATCGAAGGAGGAGTTCTATGCATTCTTGATCAAGCTCGCAAGGTGTTGGCTCGGGTTAGGCAAACTTGCAACCAGATGTATACTTTGCAGCTGAATCTAGCGACTCCGGTGAGCTTAGTGATGAAAAATGATGATGAAGCTTGGTTGTGGCATGCACGGTTTGGTCATCTCCATTTTCGTGCTTTGCACAACCTATCCCGAAATAAAATGGTGAAGGGCCTTCCTTATATCGAGCATGTGGAGAAGCTTTGTGATGGATGTTCATTGGGGAAGCAACACAGGACCCCATTTCCTCAAGCTTCGAAGTTTCATGCAAAGCGTCCATTGGAGTTAGTGCACAGTGACTTGTGTGGTCCTATAACTCCAACAACCGCAGGTGGTAAGAGGTATTTCTTACTCATAGTCGATGACTTTAGTCGATATATGTGGATTGAATTGCTCAGGACCAAAGATGAGGCGTTCCGGTGTTTTAAGAAAATCAAGGCTATGGCCGAAACTGAACGTGAATGCAAATTGCTTGCATTTCGTTCCGATCGTGGCGGCGAATTCAACTCTAGTGAATTTTTTGAGTTCTGCGAGGAGAATGGGAATAAGCACAACACCACATCACCTTATTCATCACAACAAAACGGCGTTGTAGAGAGGCAAAATCAAATTGTTGTTGAAATGGCTCGTTGTCTTATGAAGTCGATGGAGGTGCCTGGAATTTTTTAGGGGGAGGCAATGAAGACTGCTGTGTATCTTCTCAACTGTGCACCGACAAGGAGTCTTGATGGCATGACACCTTACGAAGCTTGGTACAAGAAGAAGCCGAGTGTGCACCATCTCAAAAACTTTGGGCGCATTGCTCATGTCAAGAAACTCGGACCAGGGTTACACAAACTTGCAGATCGCTCGGTGTTGGGAGTGTTTTTAGGTTACGAAGATGGTACAAAGGCTTATCGGGTCTACGACCCGGTAGAGAAGCGGTTGTATGTGACTAGAGATGTTGCCTTTGAGGAGGGTCGTGCTTGGAGTTGGGAGGCAGCAAGCATGGAGAAAGTAGTAGCTCCGACTTCATTCATGGTGCTTTACTCAATGGAAACCACCCAAGGAGTAAATGGTGCCTCGTGTACGCTTGCTACAGAGGTGACCGCACCGAAAGTTGAGCCAAAAACACCCACACCTGTGAAGACCCATGTTCAGTTTGCTACGCCACCAACACATGATGACAATCTTGACTCAGATTCAGGTCCTCCGCGATATCGACGGGTCACAGATGTGTACAACACCACTGTTGAGGTGAACGATGTTGAAGAAAGTGGTAATTGCTTCTTGGCAGTGGAGGGGCCGATGAGCATGCAAGAAGCACTTGCTGATCCATCTTGGAGGAGTGCTATGAATGACGAATTGAAGTCGATCAACGACAACAAAACGTGGGAATTCGCATCACCTCCAGCAAGCTACAAAGCCATTGGTCTCAAATGGGTATTTAAAGTGAAAAAGGATCCTGCCGGCAACATCGTGAAGCACAAGGCGAGACTTGTGGCAAAAGGCTATGCTCAAGGTCAAGGGTGGATTTTGAAGAATTTTTTGCTCCGGTGACGAGAATGGAAATGGTGCGGTTATTGTTTGCATTAGCCGCACATCATAAATGGGAGGTGCACCACATGGACGTGAAATCGGCATTCTTGAATGGCGACTTGGTGGAGGATGTTTATGTGCAGCAACCACCAGGTTTTGAAGACAGTGCAAATGATGGAAAGGTGCTTAAGCTGCATAAGGCTTTGTACGGGCTTCGACAAGCAACGCGTGCATGGAATTCCAAGATGGACGCTTCCCTCGCCTCACTTGGGTTCGTGAAAAACTAGCTTGAGAACGCTGTTTATCGGAGAGGTACAACTCAATCTTTCTTGCTTGTGGGTATTTATTGGATGATTTAATTATTACGGGGACAAGTGTTCAAGAAATCATCCAGTTCAAGGCACAAATGCAGAAGATGTTTAAGATGACCGATCTTTGTCTTCTTAGTTACTACTTGGGATTTGAGGTGTGTCAAAGAGATGGTGAAATCACGGTTTCTCAAAGAGCTTATGCAGCGAAGATTTTGGAATTTGCAGGCATGAGTGATTGTAATCCGTGTCATGTTCCAATGGAAAGATGACTTCGTTTAAGCAAGAATGATGGTAGCGATGTGGTCGATGCAACCATATAACGTAGTGTGATTGGTAGTCTTCGTTACTTGGTTAATACAAGGCCAGACCTTGCTCATTCGGTGGGAATCGCTAGTTAATACATGGAGGCTCCAAGCACACAACATTGGGCTACAGTTAAACAGATTCTCAGCTACATTAAGGGTACTTTGAATTATGGTCTGTGTTATAAATCAAGTGCAGAGGAAGTGGCCTTGCTTGGTTACAGTGATAGTGATCTTGCTGGCGACGTCGATAATCGGAAAAGCACCTCCAGGATAGCTTTCTTTGTTGGGAACAATATTGTTACGTAGTCCTCACAAAAGCAAAAGATTGTTGCTCTTTCATCTTGCGAGGCAGAGTATGTTGCGGCGGCAACGGTGGTGTGTCAAGGTGTTTGGCTTAGCCGTTTGATAGGTGAAATGGTTGGGCGCCAAGAGTTGAGTTTCAAGCTATTGGTAGATAACAAATCTGCTATTGCTCTTTGCAATAACCCGGTGTAACATTCAAGGAGCAAGCATATTGACACAAAGTTTCATTTTATTCGGGAGTGTATTGAAACCGAAAAAATGGATGTTGATCACGTTGGCACTGATGGGCAGCTAGCGGACATTCTGACCAAGGCTTTGGCATGAAATAAGTTCATTGAGATGCGTCACAAGCTTGTTGTTGTTCGAATCGGTGTGGAGGAACGAGCTTAAGGGGGATAGTTGTTGGTAATTAAGCTCGTATGTACTGCAGTATTACTGCAGCTAGCTAGTTCTATTTTTAGCTAAGTTTATTTTCAGCAAATTAGACTTGATATGTAGTTTGTTGGTCAGTTGCATGCATTTAGGAGAAAGAAAAGTTGCATGTGATTTAGTTGGATAGTGGCATATAGATAGGAGTTACGTGGCTATGTTCTTCATCTTTGTAGGTTGTTTTTGGTTATAAATTGGGATCAGAAAATGCAGTAACAATATCTGCACCAAAAACATCTTTGCCTTTGCTTTCATTAGTTTTTTGTTCCTGAAACTAAAACACTTGTTTTTCAAGTTCTTCTTTCGTTACTTTGTTCCTGCAATAACACATACCGCTTGTCAGGAGACACACTCTAAGCTTAATTATGATGTTGTATGTAGAGTGAGTAATCCAATGGGATTAGAGGCGGCGGTTGAAGCAGCAGCAGAGTTCCTGAACAATGCGGTGAAGCCGGTATGTACTGGGGCTCCGTGAGCACGAGTTTCTGCGCCGAGATTGTGGAATTATGCCGATGCATACTTGTTCGCTGGCCCCGTCTTCAACGACTACAGCTCGGTCGGCTACTCGCTGCTCCTCAAGAAAGAGAAGGCCATCGTTTTTGAGCGCGATCGAGTGGTCATCGGGAATGGCCCCGCATTCTGGTGTGTTTTGATGGCGGATTTCTGGAGAGAGCTGGCCAAAAAGCTTGAGCGAAACACAACTGCTTATGAGAATTGTCGAAGGATTCACGTTCCAGATAGAGTTCCTCTCGAATGCGAGCCTAGTGAGGCCTTGAGGGTTAATGTTCTGTTTAAGCACATTCAGAAGATGTTGTCAAAGGATACATCCTTGATTGCTGAAATAGAGACTCGTGGTTTAACTGTCAGAAGCTGAAATTGCCGGATGGATGCGGGTGTATAAGTTTCCGGTTCCAAGTACTTTTAATTATGTCACACGCGTCGTGATCTTGTGTTCGATTTGGTTGCATGATCACTATTCGCTAACGATACCCGTGTTTGATTTTTTATGTTTCTATGCCTTTTATGGTACAAGTTTCAAATGTAATACGGATCCATTGGCTGGTCTGTTGGGGCAACCCTCGGCTATGCTTAAGCTGCTCGAGGAAAGTGAGTCATTGCTTGCATTGGTGATGGCAGCTTCCAGGTACTTAGTTCAGTTCACTTCAACTCAATTCAATTCACTTCAGTTCAGACGATTATTCTATTTGTCAGACTGAACTGCAAGATATTAATTTATATCTGATGTAAGTCAACTTCCAACACAGATTTAGATCAGATCACAGTCTACAAATTCATATCATGTTATCACATGGAAATAAATTATAATCTATCGATAACTACGGTTTAGGGTTAACGATGATACGTTGTGGCCAGAAGTCGATCATCTTCCTCATAAACAACGGTGGCTACACGATTGAAGTTGAGAGTGCTGGACTGGAAAGGTCCGTAATCTGCAAAAAATGAAACACTTCATTATTTAATAGTTCTGTTTTTTTTCCGCCTTAATTAATACTCGAATTGTGGGTATTTTGTGAAGAGAAGTTGATCGAGGCCATTGAACCGCAACCGGAGAAAATAAAGACTGCCTGTGCTTCATCCTCGTTGAAATGTGGTCATTTCCTGATCAAAATAAATTTGATGAAGTATCAAACTATCAATGAAAAAAAATACTCCCTCCGTCCCAGCTATTTTTGCACTTTTCACTTTATTATCTCTTTTGGCCAGCTTTTATTCATTGTTTATGCTGAAATTAAATGGAAAGGGAAAATAAAATTAAGGTACCCCACAAGCACTTGGGAAAGAAAGTATTAAATAATGGATTCTTAAAAATACTTCCTCTTTCCCTCTCTGCAAAAATAGTTGGGACGGAGGAGTACCATTTAGTTGTATTTTTCTTCAATTGAAACTGATAGAGTAGATGGAATATCCCGATTGATTTTAGATTATTATGATTGATACTGTACATATATAGAATAGTCTAGGTTTGATGTAATTAACTCCTTGTACTCTATTTATTCTTTCTACGATAGACACACCAAACATGGTAAATTACACACTTTCATGGTATCAGACAGATAACGATATTTCACTTCGTCCTGATCTTCCACCATTTTGAAAAATCTTGAACCTTCCAAAGCTTCAATGGTAGACAACCAATTAAGCTATTCTACCCTTAATCATATGTTGCCAATCAAGCTAAATTCCGGCAACTATATGATGTGGAAGTCGCAAGTTCAAGTACTCCTCGAATCTGAGGGTTTCTTTGGCTTCTTGGATGGTTCAATTCCAAAGCCATCGGTTGCAGTCAAGGGTGAATCCTCGGCTGGTGGTTCTTCTCAGACCAATGACGACGACTTCGCAAAATCCCTAGCCGCGTTCAATACCTGGGTGGTGCAAGACAAACGATTTCAAGCATTGCTCTGATCGTCGCTCACCAAGGAGGTTATGTTGGAGACTATTGGTTGCAGCATGGTGAGGGAGATGTGAAACTCCCTTGCAGTGGCGTTCAACAACATCTCGGCATCCCGTGAACTTCAACTCCAGGATAAGCTTCATACAATCTGGAGTGGCTCCTAGTCCGTGATGGATTTTCATTGCCAATTCAAGGCTGTTCTTGATAGACTCGCAGCCATGAATGCTCCAGTACTGCCCAAAGATCGTGTCATGATTTTTCTACGAGGCCTTGGCGCCGGATTCAGAAAATTCACAAGTGTTCAGTTGGCCCATACGCTATTACCGGCGTACTCAGAGGTGGTCGCATGATCTCGCAGCCACGAAATATTCGCCCAGTCTTCCTCCGATACGGGTACAGGCTCAGATTCCGTTCCAGTAGCTTTTACCACCTCGTCTGCAGGTCTGTCCAGTGGCCACTGTTTCTACTCGCCGGTGCGTGAAGCCCACGTGCCGCCCTCAGGTGTGTCGATCACCACGTGTGGCCGTGAGAACAGTTCCGGTCGGTAAGTACGTTCTTCAGGTTCTGGTGGTGCAGATTCTGGTCGCAGAAGACGTTGGAATCCAAAATTCCAAATTTGCCACAATTTTAGTCATACAGCTCCACAGTGCTCCAAACTCTCATCGGCAGCTCGTCACTCTGAGTCCGCCCATCTTGCTGAGGCTTTCCAGTCTTCTGTCTCCCTTGACGATTCAGCCTCGGATTGGTATCTAGACTCCCACACAACAAATCATATGGCTTCCACTTCCTCTGGCATGGATAATGTTGTCCCCTATTCTGGTAATCATTCTGTCACTGTTGCTAATGGTTGTTCTATTCCTATTTCTCATATTGGACATCGTCGGTTTTCTCATAATTTGTCTTTATCTGATGTGTTGGTGGTTCCTGATATTATGAAAAATATTCTTTCCATAAGAAAATTGACAAAGGATATGAATGTTGTGGTTTCTTTTAATGATGATTCGTTTGTGATTCAGAACAGGTCCACAAAGGAGGTCGTGGGTCAAGGTCGATGTGATCGTGGCCTTTATGTGCTTGAGAAGGGTGGTGCTGCTTTTGTTGCTCATGTTAAAACTAATAAACATATAGCTTCTTTTGATGTTTGGCATGCTAGACTAGGGCATACTTCCATTTCAGTTATTTCTTTGTTAAATAAACTGAACCTTGTTGATGTGGTTGCTTTACCGTCCAAACCAGCACTTTGTTTTCCTTGTGAAATGGCAAAAGGAAAACGATTTTCTTCTGTGGACAATCCTAGACAGGCACAGGATGTCCTCAAGTCAGTGCACTGTGACTTATGGGGCCCTGCTCCAGTCTTATCTAATAGTGGATTCTCTTATTATGCCGTTTTTGTTGACAATTTCTCGTGATTTACCTGGTATTATCCATTGGCACGAAAATCAGATTTCTTTGAGACATTCTTGCAGTTTCATAACTTGGTTGAAAACCAATTTTCTTGTTCAACCAAGGTGTTTCAGAGTGACGGTGGCACAACATTCACAAATGCACGCCTACGATCCCGTTTTTCAAATAAAGGAATCCTTCATCATATTTCTTGTTCATCCACACCGGAGCATAATGGTAGAGCGAAACGTAAACACCGCTATGTTGCAAAGATGGGATTATCAATGCTTTTCTCCTCTTGCTTGCCGATCTCGTACTAGGATGCTACCTTTGCCACAACTACCTACACAATCAATAAGCTTCCCACCCCTGTCCTTCCTAATGGCTCACCATATTCTCTACTATATGGTCGCCATCCAGACTACTCAAACTTTAACCCGTTTGGATTTCGGGTGTATCCTTTCATTCGGCTATTTGCTCCTCACAAACTGGCCCTTCGCAGCACTCCATGCATATTTGTGGAATATAGTGCTCGCCATAAGGATTTTCGCTGTTTGGATCCAGTTTCCAAGAATGTCTATCTCACTCAGCATGCCCGTTTCAATAAGTTTTCTTTCCCATTCGCGAGTGATACTTCTTGCACTGCCCCAAGTCTCTGGATATCTCGACATTTATTGATTTTAATTTGGATGAGTTTCTGGATCCTCTGCTGCCCTTCCACCGCCTACTCAGAATTTGTCTGGGTCGACGACCCCATCCGCTAGTTCTCTGATACCCGTATCTCCGTTGCGGCCATCTTCGGCTGATGTTTCGCTGCCTTCTCCATCGATTGTGAGTCATCGTATAACCACTCGCTCTCAGACAAGTAGTCGCACAATAAAGCAGTATCCAGACTATGTGATGTCAGGATTTCTTGCAGCATTACTAGCACAGACTAAACCTCGAGGGTATCGATCTGCCCTTAAGGATCCTCACTGGGTGGCCGCTATGGATGAAGAAATGGGTGCTCTTCGTCAGCAAAATACTTGGGATCTTTTTCCCCTCCCTACTGGTGCCAACATCATTGGCTCCAAATGGGTTTATCATCTCAAGCATCGCCAGGATGGTACCATTGATCGATACAAGGCTCGTCTTATTGTGCATGGATATTCTCAGTTTCCAGGCTTCGACTTCCCCCCACACTTTTAGTCTAGTCGTCAAGGCCTCCTCAGTCATAATTATCTTATTCTTAGCCACTACTTTCTCTTGGCCCATTCATCAGTTAGACGTTAAGAATGCATTTCTTAACGGTCTTCTTGATGCACCAGTCTACATGGAGCAACCAGCCGGTTACACTAATCATGTTCATCCTGATTATGTATGTTGTCTTCGCAAGGCTATCTATGGTCTCAAACAAGCTCCTCGGGTTTGGTTTCAGTGATTCAGCTCCTATTTAATTCATCTGAGATTCTGGTGCAGTTCAGCCAACACTTCCTTGTTTGTGTTCTCCCAGGGATCGAAGATTCTATACCTGCTAGTATATGTGGACGACATCATTCTAACCGGCAATGATCCTATTCTCATTCGTCGGTTCATCACCCACACTGATCGTGAGCTCTCCATTAAGGATCTTGGTGCACTTCACTATTTTTAGGATTGGAGGTCTCTCGATCTTCATCTGGACTCTTTTTGGGACAGGCTAAGTATGTGATAGAGATACTTCAGCGTGCGGGTATGACAGATGTTGTTCCTGTTTCCACACCTTTTGTTACTGGCTCTCAGCTTCACAGCACCTCGGGGTCTGAGTTCTCGAACCCCAAGCTTTATCGCTCACTGGTTGGTGCCTTGCAATACTTGACCATCACTCGCCCTGATCTCTCTTATGCAGTCAACTCTGTTAGCCAGTTTTTCCAGTCGCCTCGAGAAGATCACTATCAGGCTATCACTTGCATCCTTCGACATGTCTGTGTCATGCTTCATCATGGTCTGTCTTTTCGACCATCTCATAGTGGGTTTTCCCTTCTGGGTAACTCCTATGCTGACTAGGCCAGTTGTCTCGAGACTCGGCATTCCACTTATGGCTATGCCATTTTTCTTGGGAGAAATCTTGTCTCTTGGAGTGCTAAGAAGCAATCAACCGTGTCTCGATCCAGTCGTGAGTTCGAGTATCGCGTTATAGCGAACACTGCTGCTGAACGTATTTGGGTGTGTAATCTGCTTAAGGAGCTTCGGGTTTCCCTTTCGTCGTCGCCTCTCCTGCTTTGCGATAACAACAGTGCCATTTTTCTTACTCAAAATCCGGTTGCACATAAACAGGCCAAGCACATAGACATCGACTACCACTTCGTTCGTGAACTTGTTGCCTCTGGTAGGCTTCGTGTTAGTCATGTTCCTTCCTCTCTGCAGGTTGCTGATATTTTCACTAAGGGTTTGTCTCGTAATTTTTTTGATTTTTTGATTTTTTGATATTGGGGGGATGGGGGTGGGGTGATAGAGTAGATATAATATCTGATTGATTTTGGATTAATTAGAATTGATATTGTACATATATAAAACAGTGTATGTTCGATGTATTTAGCTCCCTTTACTCTATTAATTCCTTTTATGATAGACACACCAAACATGATGAATTACACACTTTCAAAAACATTCTATCACGTGGTTTTAGGGAAACTGATCAGAAGTATATTATGATCGGGTTGACGAAATTCTTTACAGTTTGAGTAGTTTAATTACAATGCATAAATACTAGCTATTACTACGGTTGTAGGGAACATATATGGTTGCGGATTTGCAATAACATGCGCAATTAAAGATTCAGTTTCAATTTCAGTTTGCCCCTGTCTTAGTGCAGCCGCCAGACCGAAACCTAATACATAACCTACTGTATCACAATCGCTCATTTAGTCACTTGTAAGAACTCGTCTCTTGTGAGACGGTTTTGCCATCGTTATGACCGTTGGTTTAGCCGCAAATTTGTGATTAGGGGTTTGTTCGTCATTTTTCCATTTGATTTGTCATATCAATCACCATAAAACTAAGAGCCTCCCCTTAAATTCATCCACTACCTCTTCACACATGTCATCCAAATTTACATTTCCAAAACACTCTCCTTGACTAAGAACAACCACCTATGGCCGTGTTTTTTCACTATGAAACGTCCAAATCAAATAATCTCTTGCAAACCCTCTCTAGATCAAATGGAGTTTCATCATGTCTCTATCACCACTGCGATTATGATTCTTGGAATCACAAGGACATAAGAATCGCTTCTCACGACCATAGCCGTGCTCTAAAAACTATTCCACGAAAACAACATATTCATCGCTCAACCAACTAACTTTGTTATACACATACTTATGCCTCTCGATTGCACGATGCATCTCTACAAATTAATGAATGTGCGACAATTATAATTCCACACAATGTTCATTTCTACTCTTCATTCTAATTGTGCAAAATCAAAGTGGAAATTCTTAACATACAACACCACATAACTACATTCAAAACATATTCAACAATTTCACGTTTATAAACTAGGTATTAATTACATCAACAATTCTACCAAAAAAAACCCATTTTATATCTTCAATGCAAGGCACAATAACATGATCAAACACACAATATATATATATATATATATATATATATATATATATATATATATATGAATACAAACAATTTCTAACTAACATATTCCATCATCAATAACAAACCAAATCATATAAAATGTTACCTTTTGAAAGTTATCATAGGTGAGCATCCCCCCAACCCATGTTTTAACCCGCCAAAATAAAGTTGTAGGTGAGCATTAAATGCAGTTCTAGCACCGGTATATCATTTCCCTATAATGATGCTAGCTATTTCCCCACCAAAATATTGCCCACCAAAAATACTATTCCGGTCATAGGCACCGATTTCAGCATCGATACAATCATTTTAAGACTACTGGTGCTGGAAAAAAGTAATATTTTGCCTATTTCTTTACTTAGGCACTTGAAGGTGGCACCGGTATTTGGTGAACAAGTGTTGGATACATACACTATTACATTCATTAGCATCCGTTTAAGCACCAGTACAGCTCATTTTGATACTACTGGTGCTGAAATAAATAATTTTTGGCTCATTTCTTTACATAGGCACCAAAAGATGGCACCAGTATTTGGTGAACCAGTGTTGGATATATACATATGGACCGCTATTTTGGATTTTTAGCACAATTACCGGTGTATATGTTAACTCTAGCACTGGTGTTCTTCTCCCAACAATAATATACCGGTGCCTATGTACCTGTTTTCCAATAGTGGATTTCCAACGGGTTCTCTGCCACAGTCAATAGAGACAAAATAAGGGTATTGGTTGCTTCATCAAGTATTGGTTGCTCCATCCAAGGCTGTTTCCGGCAATTTGGAGGTCCGTGTTAAGTGGAAAAAATGAGACTCTTAACAAAAAATTAAAGTAAAACTATCAAATATAAAAAATATATTACAGTGTTCTAAATAATATATAGAGAATTAGAGACAAAATAAAAAAAACAGTATGAAGTTTATAAAATATATACTACCTCTGTTTCGTTGGATGCGGCACCATAGATTTAGATATTTGTATTTAAATGAATGAAATTGAATTTAGAAAGAGAAACGTATAATGATTGGATAAAATTGAAGGAATATTTCCATAAAAACAAAGTGTGTCAAATTCACCAAAAAAAAATGTATCACATCCAATAAAATAGAGGAAGCAATATCTCAATAAAATCATTCATATTAATAGTTTATTTAAATAGATTTATTTTTGTACAATTTCGTTGAAGCAAAGTTACCAGCTACATCTTCATAATTAATAATATTTTTCAAAATATTATTTTCAATTGACATGTATCAACGTCATATCATTGAATTTATTGGGATTTTTAAAAATGAAAAATGGATGAAGCAGAGTTAAGATTTAGAGACAATGTAGACATACAACTCCCTTTTTTTTACATTCAGCAAAAAAGGAAAAAAATAAAGGTTAAATATTTTGAGTCCGTCTCCTGTGAGACCTTCTCATGGTGAGACTAGGGGCTAGAGGAAAAATAGTAAAAGAGCAAATTAAATTAGGGGGCAAAATATGGAATATTTCAGACTCAGGGTTATAAACGTAAAGCGCAAAAAAATGAGGGACTAAATTTCAAATGGCCAAGAAAAAAAAAACCCTCGTCAATGTCCGCACTGTTCCTGCTGCTCCGCCAACGCGTCCGCCTCGTCCTCCTCGTCGGCGTCCTTCTCCTTCAAATTCTTCTCCTCCGCCTCCTCCTCCCGTCGCGCCGAAGGTGGCGGACGCGTCTCCGAGCTGATCGATAGCGAGCCGGCGTTCCAGAGATTGAGATCCGTCAGAATTGAATGGCAAGTCGAGATCCGTTTCTAATCTAGATCCATTTTTATGAGCAGGAAGAGCAAGTCTATTTGATTTTTGATTCCATTGAGTGTTTTCTGTCGCGTCTCCTCCGACAGCTCCAGTTTTGCTCAGGCGAACCAGCGTCATTCTTGCCATCGTCAATTTCCTTCTCCCCTCATCCGCTGGACTTTGATGTTCAGAGGACTGTGCGGTGTATTTTGGTGACTCTCACCCGTGGCAAGGTTGATGAGCCATTAACGGAAGCACTGGATACTCAAAATCTTCAAGAGAGAATCAAAGGAAAAAGGTATTTGCTAGTGTTTGATGACGTATGGGAGGAAAGTACCGAGAGGTTTGATTTGTTTCTGAACATTTTGGGCGGCTCCAGGGGTTCTAGAGTTGTAGTAATTAACTACTTGATGTTGACAAAGCATTCATTTCAAGGTTGAGAAATCTAATCCCCTTTTGCTCTTATTCTGCATTTTTGTTTTCCGATAGTAACGAGGTTGACTTGTTTGCACTTAATTGTGAATTTGGTTCATTTGTTATTCTGTTCATTTGTTTGCACTTGTTTGCTCTTATTCTGCATGCTAAGAAGACGGAATTTGTGGTTGAGCATGGCCACTTACCTGGCTGATCGTGTTGTCTATGGAGGGAAGTCATTTATAGATTATATTGAAAATGCACCTCAGTCATTGTTGACTGGAATGAATTTATTCTTGTGCCATCTTGACCTTACATTCACAAGAGATCCAACTAATTTCCGACCAAGAATTAACAAGCTCTACTCAATCAAGGACAAGGAGCCCGTGTCAAATACGATCATTTGGCCATCAGTTGAATGCTCAATTGATCTAAAATCAGCTTGTTAGAACTTGATTATTATTTACTGTCATAGTGTGATGTTACGCAGTTTTGTTGTGATGGTTCAATTTTTTTGTGTGATGTTACATTGTAATGTTATGATGGTTCAAAAAAAAATTTGTGTGATGTTACACTGTAATACTGTGATGGTTCAATTTTTTGGGTGTGATGTTCTACAAAAGTATTGATGAAGATGGTGATTTGAACAAGATAATCATATGTTCCAATGTACGTGTACATTCCACTGGTATTGCATATTAAATAACTTGTTAAACATCATTCATTACAAAAGGATTCAAATGCTTTAAAACATCGCTAACATAAAAACTAAAAAAATCTAAATAAACCTAAAACATCAAACAATCCAGTGTCATCTCTAACAAATAAACCATTACTTTTAAATCATCATTCAATCAATACATACCAAGCAATCAAATTATATTCCCCCCCCCCCCCCCAACTTATTTCCCTTTGTTGCTCGCTTGTTCACGAACTTGCCTTCTCTCTTGTTGGTTTTGAAGAGAATGAATCTTCTACTCCATCAACGCTAAGATCAAAGGCTGGCTCCGGTCCTTCGTTCAAGGGAACATATTCAGAAGCATGATTCCTCATAGCATGTTTTTATTATCTCATCAATGGCATCGTAAAGCTGTATCTTGGAAAGTGTTCATGTGAAAAAACATAAAACATCACATACAGTAATAAAAACTTCAACGTCTGAAATTAAAACATCACAATAGCACATATAACATGACTGACAACTACATTGTGAAACATCAAATGCAGTATTTAAAACATCAATATAAAAATTGTAAAACGTCAATCAGTACACACTAAAATATCAAAATAACGAAACTCAACATCAGTTGCATACTTAAATATGAAAACATCACAAGCATCAAACACTGAAATTAAAACATCACACCAACACAAATAAAAGTACTTAGAGCCTAAACATGAAACATCACACAAAAAATCGGAAACATCAACAGCAGTATGTACAACGTCACATCTAAAAAATTACAAAAATTACAGAACATACTTCCTTCTCGATTACAACAGTGGGTAAACATTCTTACACATCAAAGAAACAACAACAACAACACAAAAATTTGCACAAATAGTAACAAAACCCTAAGATATCACACACAATCAAAACTGAACATCAATTGCACACTCAAACATGAAAACACCACAAGTATCAAACGCTAAAATTAAAACATCACACTAACACTGATAACAGTATTTAAAGCCTAAAACCTGAAACATCACACTGAAAACGTGAAACATCATTACCTGTACTTGAAACATCACTGTTGAAAATTAAGACAAATCCTTCTTCCTTCTCGATTGCAGCAGCAGTGATGTAAATCTTTTTAGACATCTAACAAATAGCAGCAGAAACACAAATATTAACACAAATATAAACAAAATCTAAGATACCACACACACAATTAAAACAACAAAATTGAACATCAATTGCACACTTAAAACACGACAAACATCAAATACTGAAATTAAATCATCATACCAGCACATATAATAATACTTGAACCCTAAACATGAAACATCACACAGAAAATCTGAAATATCAACAGCAGTAATTAAAACATCACATCTGCAAAATAAAAAAATTTACAGATCCTCTTTCCTTCTCGATTACATTAACAGTGGAAAAAGCATTCTTAGACATCTAAGGAACATCAACAAAAAAAGGTACAAATCATAACAAAACGCTAAAATATCACACACAATAAAAAAACTGAACATCAATTGCACACTTAAGCATGAAAACACCCCAAGTATCAAGCGCTGAAATTAAAACACCACAACAACACTGATTACATTACTTAAAGCCTAAAACCTGAAACATCACACTGAAAGCGAGAAACATCATCAATCGTAACTGAAACATCACAGCAAAAAATTCAGAAAACTTACAAACGATTCTTCCTTCTCGATTGAAGTAGCAGTGATGCAAATCTCCTTACAAATCTAACAAACAACAGCAGCAACACAAATATTAGTACAATACCGTAAGAACAAATTACAAAACATACAAAAAAGAGAAATCCCCAAATATTAACACATTGAACAACATAAACCCTAGAAAATCACATGAACCAAAAAAACAAACAAAAATTGAAAAAAAACAACAAAATATGCATAAAAACACTGAGAAAAAATATTACCTCATAAACACAAAATGAAGCTCTATTATGTTCGTCCGCCGAAAAATTTGTCGGAAAAGGTATGTTTGTGGGATACGTAGATTTCCATATCGAAAAGGTTCTCCTTTTGAGTGAAGCTAAGTTTCTAAGAGAACCCACCTGCCTGATTTCTTGTCCCGGCTCAGGAAGGAGAACCTCTCTAAATTCTGACCCCTCTGAAATTAATGTGTGAAATCATTTAAAACATGAAATAATAAGAAAATTAACCATAAGCATATCACAATAAGCATCAATAAGCCTCGCAAATCAACAGAGTATAATCAAAAGAACATCACAAACTCAAAGAACAACATCACAAGATCATCAGTCAACAGTCAAGCAGTCATCACAGACAAATTCATAGAGAACACTGGAACATCATCATAACACAATAAGCATCACAAAGTTGCCCTATCAATCAACATTCTAAGTAAAAAATCTTAGAATGTCGAAAAATTTGTCGGAAAATTTGTCGAAAAACTCCAAAAATTGCGATGAATCACTATGCGCAAGAAAGAGGAAGAAAAACGAAGATAATGAGCGGTTGAATCAAAGAAAATGAGCTAGAATTGAAGAAGATGGAAGAGAAATGGAGAGGAGGGAGAAGAAGGGGATTTGAGTTGGAGAGAGAATAAGAAGGAGGAGGAGATACTCGGCCGAGAAGGAAGAGAGGGGAAAAGAGAGGAGAGAGAAAGTTTTAAAAAATATGAGAGAATAATGAAGTTAAGTTGATATTTATACATGAACTTAAATGTAAAATAGTGAAATTTCACATTCAGCCCCTAGATTTTTATAGCTTCAATTAAAAACCTCATTTGCAATTAAATCCCTGGTCTCACCATGAGACGCTCTTATACAAGACTTTGTCAAATATTTTTCTAACCCTACCTTTATGATTAAAGTGTCAATATAATCATGTAAAATTAGAAAGTGATAAACTAATCCTAATTTTATGATGAATTGTGCCGACATTTACTCACCAATTGGGCCGTTGATCGGACCCAAAATGAAGAATATGCCCTCGGTCATTTCAATATAATTTTTTTCCATTTTACCCTTCACGTTGCCGCCGACCACCACCACCCACTAGTGGGTGGATGGGTCATTAAAGGCAGGACCGCCATAAAAATGTAAATTAAAAGCGGTTCTTACTCGCCTTTGAAAGGTCAATAGAACCGTCTTTCGAACTTGGAAATAGGATAGTTTTCGAACTCGAAGCCTATTTCCGCCCCTTTAAAAAAATGTCAGAAATCAATCGGTTTTCGACAGCGCAAAGCCTGATCTGGAAACTAACGCCATCACTGGAAACACTTTTTTTTCTTAAATATTCAAAACAGAACTTAAGCATTAACCTGACTCAAGATAAGAATAAATAAGTATTCAAAAACAAAATACGCTACGAAATCATTACATAAACATATGTTTTCATAGGTGAAGGGGAAAAAACCAGGAACCGAATCAGATTAGATTTAGTCGAACAGACCGAAGCCAAGGTCATTGTCACTCTCCTCAAAAGTACTGGACAAACAGCACAACAACACAAATTGAATTTGAAAAAAAAACATAGCTCAGAACAACCTTAGGCGGCAGCGCAGCGGGGATCTTCAGCGGTGAACGCCTTCAATAGAGCTCGTTCTCTCTGTTGTACATCGATCTTCGGCACCGTACGCGAACGCAGGGAAGGCGTTGGAGCACATGCGAGCGGAGGCAAGGCGGCAGAGGTAAGGCAGCGGCAGGGCAATTTGGATGGTGGAGCAATTTAGATGGTGGAGGGATTTGGAGCGGCAGAAGAAAAGAGAGGGGGAGGTGGGCTGGAGAGAAAAGAGGCGAGGAGTGCTGGAGTCGGGGGCTGGAGTGACGGACACAGTTGGAGACGGCGGAGAAGGGTGGAGGCAGCGGTGTGGGTGGGTGGGTGGGAGAGAAATAAGACTAAGTATTGGGAGGGATTAGGTTTTCTGGGGAGACTGGATTTTGGGGGGAGAATATCCTCGCCTAAGTATATATGGGTTCGGGAAAAAATAAGCTCATTAAAGGCGGTTCTATATAGAACCGCCTTTAAAACAAAAAAGTTACTTAGTAAAGCACTTTCGAACTCGGAAGTGCTTTTGGCCCTTTTTTAAAAAAAGTTTTAAAGGAAAACTGTCTTTAATCAATCACCATTAAAGGTGGTCCTACCTTTAATAGACTAGAACCGCCTTTAAAATGGCCTAGAAGGGACTTCCGAACTCAGAACCCCTTCAGGACCTCAATTAAAGGTGGTTTCACTTTTTTTAAAAAATCGCCTTCTATTGCTGCCTTTAATGGGCTGGTCTCTACTAGTGACCCGCTGCTAGTCACCGCCACCCTCCCTGGCATGCTCTCTACTATCATCACCCTTCATTCTTTCTCCGACCACCACAATTACCACCATCGGCTGCCACCTTCGACCACCCCAACCATTACAACCACCACCCCCGCCACCACATCATCACCTCCTGCCGCCAACTTCCATTGTCAGCCAACATAGCCACCTAAAAAACAAAACGGCCTCCCAGCCATCACCCCACTGCCGCCTACCCCTCACATTTGCTCTATCGCGACCTCGAATTTTCTCCCTCTGCCGCTCCACCGCCTAGATTCATTGCCCGGGGGTTTGACATCTCTACCGCCCTGGATTTTGATATCCCTATCGCCCATATTCCACCCCCTAGATTTATCACCCAAGCTCATGTTGCACCGCCGCCAAGGTGAAGATGGCCACACACACCCAACTCCAAACCTCCCAGATTGATTGAGAAGCTGGGGTTGACGGGAAGAAGAATGGAGCAGCGGCGGGGGCAAGAAGAATGGGGCGGCGTAGTGGAAGAAGAAAATGGGTAGTATCAATTCATTCATTTTTTTCGCAGAGTAAAATCACTACTGGAAAACATGTACATAGGCACCGGTATGCTATCCTATACACCTTCATTGTATTTTCCAAGTCTGTAATGAAATATTTATCAACAATCGAGCACAAGAACATATCAATAATCCTTTCCAATTTTCCTTTCTATCTTCTAAGTATTCAACTCTAGGTTACTATAGAACATGAAGTAACGCTTTTCAAAATTTCATCAAAAAAATTTATTTTCTATTTCCATATTTATGCAAGAATAACAAAATTCGTATATTTTGGACAGAAGGATAATGCCGTAACAATTTTTTGCGCCATAGCGTAATTTTCCAAAAATATGTTAGAGGCACTTTCGTTCACCCATTGTACCTCAAATTTTAAAGACACAATCATCTCTTATTTAATTGCATTTTGGTGTCTTCAATTTTGTGATTCTCCGCCTCCAAATTTCTTCTATGGACCTAATAGTAAAAATTAAAAAGCTAACTTAGACATCAAATAATACTAGCACCGACATTGTTTTTCATTCATACCGGAGCTATGTTATGGCGGGATAATGAAATTTCCAAATTTTTATTCCAAATTTTGTAGGGATTGTTTAAAATTTTGAAATTTTGGAATTAGCACCGGTATTATTTACTTAGGCACCGGTATGTGTACCGGTGCTCCATACTTAGAAAAAATTTCTTGGGTTTGCTCTCTGGTTAAATATTTTTTAAAATAACCATTCAAAGCATCACTAAGCAGCTACGTTTCGTATATATAGGCACTGGTATGAGCATTTTAGGCACCGGTATTTGTACTGGTGCTCAACACTTAGAAAATTTTTCTTGGGTTTGCTCTCGGGTTCAATTTTTTTTAAAAAAACCATTCAAAGCAGCCCTAAGCAGCTGCGTTTCAATTTCTTAGGCACCGGTATAAGCATTTTGGGCACCGGTACCGGTGCTCAACACTTTCATATGAACCGTTGATTTCTTTTTGTTGATTGAATCTCGACCGTTAAAAAATTGTCTATATAAACAAATCTCAAACCCTAAACCTACCCACCCTCCCATTATCTTGCCTCTCCATCTTCTCCCTCCTCATTCACCACATCTCCCTCTTCGCCGCGGCCGCTTAGCGCTACCGCCGCCGGTGATGGTGCACCCGCTCTCTGTTTTGATAGCGCCGACGACGCCGCTTCAACGTCTCCGCCAACAACCAACCCCAACTCCATCTCCCGGACCAGCTCTGATTCCATCTCCCCGCAGCACACCATTCTCGATGCCATCTCCCCGTGCTTTGGTCGCTGGTTGGAGTTGCGAGCTCCACCAAAATTGCTGGTTCAGCTCAGATCCAACCTCACCTCCACTGTTTTAGTTCGTTGATATTATCTAGGGTTTCTGGAAATTAGGCTCTAGTTTTTATGATGATTGATGTTGTTAATCTATGTTTATGTATAGCTTGTTTCATGGATTGAGAGGTGTTATGTATTTTCAATTATATGTAATGAAGTTCTGGGTTGTGGTATGAATTTTCCAGTTTTTTACACGAGTTATGCATTTTTTTGTGTTTTGTTTGTTCTAGGTTTCATTCCGGCCGGTGGGTTTATTCTCACTGGCTGGATTTTTTTAAATTGATCGCTTATTTACTAGCACCTGTATTTTATGCATAAACACCGGTAATGGTACCGGTGCTGGAATAGATTCCAGCACCGGTACGACTTACCGGTGCCTATGACACTACACCTCTTGCACCGGGTCACTTAGGCACCAGTATGAAAATTCTCAAAATACCGATGCCTTTGGGGTGAAAATACTGGTGCCTATGGGGGTCTTCCCAGTAGTGAATTATCATTTCATTAAAATCCAGCCAATTCCGGCGTTGACGATGGAGTCAACAGCTCTCAAGGTTATATTGGCTCATACATAATAAAGTTGGGTTATTTATGCACGTTATCATTTTACATGGTTATATTATCACTTTTAACTAAAGTCAGAATTATTTATGCACGTTATCATTTTACATGGGTATATTGTCACTTTTAGCTAAAGTGGAGGTTATTTTGTTACTTTACTCGAAAATCAAACTGGTGGCCATGTTCTTTAAAACCCATGAGAGCAAATAATAGCCGCCCATGACTTTTTCAGCGTTTTGTCACTGTGGATTTGGTTTAAAAGAACATATAAAATTGAACCCGAGGGACGAGGGACGTGATTAATGGTGTCAATTAAAAAATATAATCCCAAAAATTATTCGAGATTTGACTATTTGTAGAGCCACGGTATGCAAGTTGGTGAATTCCAGAAGAAAAAGTGAGCAAGCACGGCCTGATCGTCTCCGACAATATAGAGATCATATATTAATTAAAAAACAATAATTTAAAAATTAAAATACTACTAGCATTTCATAATTTTTAAAAATCATAACTACTATATTAGGATTAGAAACAATATGGTAGTACCCTTCAATTTTTGTTAGTGTGATATTTCAATAAAACCATAAATACCCGAATTTTACTTAAATACAGTTACCTTCTCAAAAAAACTGAAGAGAAATATTTACCACATCTTCAAAATTAATCACTTCTATAATAATCTTAAAAATAAAGACTTTGCCTTGTAGGAAAGTTCAATGAAAAAAATTAAGATTTTTAAAAAAAAAATTAACAAGAAAAAAAGGAAGGGCTGAAGAAAGAGTTATAATTAATTTATGGAAGTTTGGGAGGCAAATAGTTTAACACATACCACATGGAAGAAAAAAAATGGAATATGTGTACAGCTACAGAAAGAATAAATTTTTTAAAACGTTAGTCAACTAAGTAAACATATTCATTTGCAGAAAAAAAGGATCACACAGAAACAAATCATGCTGCGCATCAATTCTGCTTCTTCTGAAGATCATCCAGAGAAGGAGCCAAGAATCATCTTCAGCATGAATGCCAGAAAGAAACTAGGTTGGATCCTCATTCTAGTTCTAACCCAGGCCTTGTTCGTTGTCCGATACATTCGAGATTCCGGCAATGACGTCATCCCGGGGCCGCCATTGTCAAGAGAGAGCAATGTAAGTACTGTAAGAGTCGATATGAGATCAGAGGGTTGTGAGAATGGCAGGGTTTTTGTGTACGATCTTCCTCCAGTGTTCAACACCGACTTCCTCGAAAACTGCCAGGATTTGGACCCCTGGAAATCGCGGTGCGCCGCGCTTTCCAACGGCGGGTTTGGCCCGAAAGCCGCGAAGCTCGACAACGTGGTACCACGGAACCTCACTGCGGCGTGGTACTGGACCGACATGTATGCTGCCGAGGTGATCTTCCATGTCCGGATGCTGAGCTACAAGTGCAGAACGCTGAGTCCCGATGCGGCTACGGCGTTCTACGTGCCGTTTTACCCCGGTTTAGCCGTGGGGAAGTACTTATGGTCTAATTACACCGAGCGCGATCGACCGGGGAAGATGGTGCTTGAATGGCTCAAAAATCAGCCCTCGTGGAAGAAACACGCCGGAGCCGATCACTTCATGACGTTCGGGAGATTGACCTGGGCTTTCCGGCGACAGCGCGACGACGATTCCGACTGGGGAACGAGTTTGATGTACATGCCGATGATGAAAAACGTTCTGAAGATCGGAGTGGAAAGGAACACATGGGACGATTTGGAATTCAGCGTACCTTATCCGACAGCTTTCCACCCCCGGTCCGAATCCGATATCAGGTAATCAAGAAATAAAAATCCTTTCCTTTGATGGTTATATGTTCTACCTCCCTTTTTTAAACTTTCTAATTACTCTTCGTTCTTTTATGCAAGTTGTTGCGGCACCTTTTTGTCACATGAGTTTGGTCTAAATTAGAAATTTTAGGTGAATCGTGTGTTGTTCATATGATGTGACCCTAATTATGAGAGAGTGTTTAAGGTGAATCATGTGGGGTTCAACTAATGTGACACTAATTATGAGAAAGTGTTTTAGATGAATTTTTCTTACCAAAAAAAAAAAAAGAATAGGTAGAATTAAAAAGATTATTGTGGGATGAACTAAAATAAAATGTGACCGAGGGACTATATGATAACTTCCTTAAATAATTCATTTCTTTTTAGGAAATGTGATAGATTATAAATTAGTTATAAACTTTAGTTTCCTATTCATTTGTTATTTAATTTGTATCACTGTATATTATATCAATGCGTTTATTTCATTCATATTATATCTAAGGAACCTTTTATATTTTATCATCAGAGAATGGCAGCAGTTCGTCCGGTCCAGGGAGCGCCGGAGCCTGTTCAGCTTCGTGGGCGCGACGCGGAGGAAGATCAAGAATGATTACAGAGCGTTTCTGATGGATCACTGCAAAGGACAGCCCGAGGGGATATGCAAAGCGGTTGATTGCTCGGAAACCGTGTGCTCCGATGGCGCGCCGGAGATCCTGGAAGCGTTCTTGGGGTCGGATTTCTGCTTGCAGCCTATAGGGGATGGTGCTACGAGGAGGTCCTTTTTCGACTGCATGATCGCAGGTTCGATTCCTGTGTATTTGTGGGAGAAGAGTTTTAAGGGTCAGTACGAGTGGCATATGCCTTCGAGAGCTGTGGGGAGTTACTATGTTTTTGTTGACCATGAAGATGTTAGAAGTGGTAGGGTTTCCATCGCAAAGAAGCTTGGGGAAATTAGGAAAGTGGAGGTTAGAAAAATGAGGGACACACTTATTGATCTTATTCCTAGGCTTCTGTATGTGGAACCAAGTCAGGGTTTAGAGGATGTTGAGGATGCTTTTGATGTTACCATTCAGAACGTGTTGAGGAGATTGGACTTCAATTCTTTGACCATCTGAGAAGCCCTTTTTTAATGTATAATATTTAGTCAGATGGATAGACTTTCTCTCCTATTTAGCTTGCACATGGTTCACGCATGTAATAGTGTTACAACAAAACTGTACTCCCTGATTCGTTCCGATTCAAATTGCATATCAACTATTAATGTATTGTTCGAGATGCATGTTTAACGGTTAATATGGCTATCTACATTAATAATAACAAATAAAAAGTTGATAATTAGAAACTATACTTGTTACGACAAATTCAATAATATTACATACAATAGTATTATGACTCATATAATATCTACTCAAATCTGAGGTCAAAATTTAATAGAGAATAATGTCAAAAAATTAATTGTGTAATCTGAACTAGACGGGAGGGATTTTTGCACATTCACTATTGGAAGATATATATCCCAATAGGCACCGGTATTTCACCACATAGGCACTGGTATTTTGAGCATTTTCATACTGGTGCCTAAGTGACCCGGTTTGGTGCCTATGTAACTACATTTTTTGCACCGGGTCACTTAGGCACCGGTATGAAAATGCTAGAAAGGTAAGGTTGAAAGCTCCAATGTATGTGTTACAGGAAGAAATGCTATACATAAGGGGTCATTTTCAGCCGTTGCTTCGGTGCGTTAACCCTCATGAGGCTGATTATCTTATAAGGGAAGTCCACGATGGGGTATGCGGCAGCCACCAAGGAGCCAGATCCGTGGCGAGGAGGCTTATTCGAGCAGAATTTTTGTGGCCGACAATGTTCGAGGATGTGAATCGATACATTCAAGCTTGCCACCAGTGTCAGAGACATGCTCCTATAACACATGTTCCCCAGGAAGAAATGAGAAGCATATATAGTTCGTGGCCATTTAATAAGTGGGAGATCGACCTGGTGGGCCCTTCTCCAGAAGCGCTAGGAAAATTCAGGTACCTAATATTGGTCATTGACTATTTCACGAAGTGGGTAGATGTTGAGCCCCTGACGAACATAAGGGGAAAGCAGTTATTTCCTTTTGCTGGAAGAACATTGTATGTCATTTCGGAATTCCAAGGACGATTATCACGGATAACAGAACACAGTTTGCTCAAGATCCCCTCAAGAAGTGGTGCGAGGAAGATCAGATTAAGCAAAAGGTAACGTCAGTTTACCATCCCCAAGCTAATTGGCAGGTGGAGGTGACCAACATGACAATAGTAAATGGTATACGAGCATGCCTCTAGGGGGCGGAAGGTAATTGGATATGAGAATTACCTTGTGTGTTGTAGGCGTATCGGACAATTGAGTCTTCCACTACTGGTGAAATGCCTTATGGCCTAGTATATGGATCGGAGGCGGTAATCCCTGTGGAGATAGGTGTTCCTAGCCCAAGGATGATGGTTGCTGCAGATGAGATAAGTAATCAGCATAATCAAAGTCTGGATTTGGATATGGTGGAAGAAAAGAGAGAGTTAGCTTCTTTACATGAGGCTAAAGTTAAAGAATGGATCAGAAGATACCATGACAGAAGGGTAAAGAAGATGTTGTTTAATTCGGGAAACTTGGTAATGAGAAAAAATAAAAGAAAAGAATAAAGGAACCTGAAGGGAAGTTAGCTGCAAATTGGGAAGGACCCTACAGGGTGATCGAATCGCACCCGGGAGGAAGCTATGTTCTCGAAGAGATGAATGGGGTTCGAGTACCAAGGAGGTGGAACATCACCAACCTGAGAAAGTACAACCAGCTATGATGAGTGGTTTGCTCTTAAGTGGCACTCTAGCTGATGTTCGAGTGATTTGCTCTTAAGCGGCACTTTAGATGATGCTCGAGCAGTTTACTCTTAAGCGGCACTCTAGATGATGTTCGAGCGGTTTGCTCTTAAGCAGCGCTCTAGATGATATTTCCAGCCACGACTGATGTTAGAGTGGTTTGCTCTTAAGCGGAATTCTAGATGTTGTTCGAGATGTTTGCTCTTAAGCGGCACTCTAGATGATATTTCCAGCTACGGATGACGTTCGAGCAGTTTGCTCTTAAGCAGCGCTCTACATAGTGGTATGATTTTAAGCGGCACTCATGGGCTACTTTTGTAATCTTGAAATGACGAACTAGTGGACAAAATTGGCAGGATGTAGGTGGAAACACCGAACCTGGGTAAAACTCCTGTGTCTCTGAACTTTTTTAATCCTACTAATCGAAGATGTTCATAAAATATTTTCTTAAGAAAGTTTCGCGTGGCACTAATAATCGAGGCATAAAATGTTTAAAGAAGTATACGCACGAGAAACTCAAATCGCTACCCATTTAAAAATAAACCTCACTGACGCTAACAATAGGGGTTTGAGAAACTCGACTTGCATTTTCTAGAAGCGAGAGTTAAGCATGCCTCAACTTTGCCAATAAATATAAGTACAATTTTGGTGCCAACAAGTAAATGAATACATTCGTTTAAATAGGAGGAAACCCCTTCCAAAACAAATCTTCAGTGAAAGAAGCTAGTTCCTTCACCTTTGCCTCTATTTTTTTGAGCTTTTAAGCTTGATACCATCGGCTCTTTGAATATCCTTCATTTGTTCTTCCACAGGATATTAAGAAGAATCCAGGGGAGCAATGGTCTTATCCCGCTTCTTTGTGGGGGGGGAGGGGGTTGAATGGGCCCTTCGAGGAGGACCCAACGCTCTTACAAAGCTTTGTGGAAGATCCCTTGGTAGCTTTTCTCGAGGGCGCAAGATGCTTTTCAGCTTCTTTAATAGCAGATTTCTATGATCGATGAGCTGAACGTTAACTCAAGGGGGTGAATCTCTTTACCTTCAATTCTGCCAACCAATCAAGAATAAGGTCAAAGGCTTCTGGCGAGGGATTCCATTCTTATGGACGTTAACTTCCCCCATCTAGTATTGAGCGGCTTTGAGTAGAAATTTTGGAAGTTGATCATTTCCAATTAAATATGAGGAAGAAATGTCGTGAGAAATCATGTGGGCACGGAGGCTTACTTCGTGGGTAGCAATTTTTTTTCAAAATTGGCAATGCGCTCCTCGATTTCTTTGGCTTGTACCCTTCAGGCCTAGATCTCTCCTGCGAGTCATGTATTCTCGGATAAGAGAGATTCTACCAAAGAACTAAACTCGGTCGGGGTGTTCTTTGCTAGGGGCTAGCTTGAAGAAAGGGGATCTTCGCTAGCTATCTTCCAAGCAGGCAATTCCTCTTCAAGACTGGTAATTTTGCTCTGAACCACTAGATGTTTCTCGGTAATTAACTCCCTTTGGGCCACTAACCTGTGATTTGCGCCCATGCAACCAATTAGGTGCTCTTCCACTACTGGAAGCCTAGTCGCATTAGCAATACATGGCTTCATAAAACTAAATTTTAGATATATTTAACGCATCAGCTTTTCAAAGTTTTTATCTGCGGCATCGCGATCTTCGACCACCTCTAAAGAATATGTACCATTAAATTCTTTGCTCAATAAATCCCTAACAAACCCCTTAAAGGTTGGATAGTGTTTGGACTGCCACAGCTTCATCTCAGCTTCGAGCTGGTTAAGCTTGTCTTTCAAGAATTCCTTCTCTTGGTTACAAATAGATAAATCCCGTGTAGCTTTCAATAGTTGTTTGTGTATCTCACTCAATTCTTTTTGAGCTCTCAAAATCTCCTCACAAGCACCTTCTAACACTCTCTTCAATGAGTTAAACTATGAAAAGAGAACAAAGGTATAAATAAGTCATAAAAATGCCAAAAGATATTCTTATATTGAAGTTTCAAAAAAGTTACAACTAGAGACCCTAGTTGGCAAAGTTACAATCAAGGAAAAATCCTAGAATTATCATCCTTCGAGGTGGATGCAATCATTCCCTCCATTCGGGCGTTAGCTGAGTTTGACTCAGGGGATGCATCTCTGGCCTTGGGTAGTGGGATCGCTCGAATCCCCTCAGCAGTGAAGAACTACCCGTTGGACTTAATGAAATCCATCAGGGCAAAGCGAAGGACATCGTTCTTGATTGCCTCATCCCATTTTGTATCCAGAGTAGCCTCGAGCTCTTACTTGATTAGCTCGTCCACTTGCTTAGCGAGTTCTTCGGACAGGGAGGCGAACAGTTAAGGTTTTGGGAATTCCTCAGCTAGATCGCTGCAACCGAGATTCTTAGCCACCTCTAAGAGGTCCACAAACAATTGAAGCAGCTCGGAGTTGTTCAATAGCTTGCTTTTAAATACCTCGAGCACCTGAACCTGCGAGGCTGGGTCCTCATCAGCGTGAACCCTCTTCTCGAGGGTATCCTTCTCCAGCGTCCATTGACGCCTCTCGGCATCAACTTTACCCATCTTCCACTTCTCATCTGCCAAGGTTTCCTATTTCTCCTCGAGCGCCCTATTCTTCTCCTCGATCACTCTCTTCAACTCCAAAATTTTAGCATCATTTTTGCCTAACTTCTCTTCGAGAGAACCATGGCTAGAAGTGCAAGTATAGGCGAAAGCAGCCATCTTCTGCGTGGCCTCACGGAAAAGTTAGGAGACCTATCAAAATAGTTAAACTTAGGCCAATTTTAGAAAAAAAGCATACTAAAATGATTTTTTCAAAAGAACGGATGAAAATCTGGGGGTTAGAGACCATGCTCGCGAGATGATGCTCAACGTTGGATATGGACACCACATCACTCGAAGGGGGTGTTGGGGATGCCGATTGTTGATGGGTGTTTTCACCGCCGCGTGCTTCTATTAATAGTGGTTAAGGGGCACTACCAATATTGCCACCATCTGACCTTGTCTTATGGCTAACATTCCTAGTATGGGGGGATTGGTCATCATCCACGGCCGAAGTAGGCCTTCCATCACCCACTGGGGGTGTGGAGGCTTGGTTTAAGGGGGGTAGGGATCCCTTCAGGAAGACCCTGGCCCTAGTTCGAGTGTGGTTTCTTGTTCCTTAAGCCGCTAGCGAGACCCACTGAAAAAAGAGAGGAAGAGAAGAACAACTTAGGTAAAGGTAAATGCAATAGAACAAAAGACATGAGAAATGGAATTCTATTAAGGCACATTCAGAGGCTTCCAAGTGCCTAAAATAACTAACGAGGGTCTCGGTGAGAGGGTCTTCTTTGGGGCCTCTGGGTCTCTTCTCCTCTTCCTGATATTCTTATGGAGTACTTTATACACATACTCCTTGTAGATTTCAGGGGGAAATACAAAGCCGACAGTCCTGAGGTTAGGATTGTTGAAGCGGCTGTAGTCAAGGGAGATGGATAACAAATTTTGCCTATCCTTCTCGAGGGCATCCAGACAAATATACTCCCCTGGTTTGGGAGACTCAACTAGCACGCCCCAGTTCCACGGGGGAACTCGATACCTCCTTCTTTCAAAAGAAATCCCCTTCTTCCAGCTTATCTTGTCACCCGAATTAAAAGGAACAACAAAAATCTTGTAACGTGCCTCCCGGATGGTAAAAGTGATAATTATATCGGTGGACCGGTCACTATAAGACACGGAGTACAACAAGCGAGGCAGCTTATACCTTGTATTGATACCGAACTCGTCACATCGTGTCAAGAACATCATAATAATCACCAAGACATTGGGATGAACTTGTGGGCTCACCTGGAACTGCTTATGAAGTTTGGAAAAGAGAGGCGGAAAGCGAAATGTGAGCCCGCAGCGAAGATGCCTAAGGGAAATGACCAACATTCCCTCGGGTAGGTTATGAGGGGTATCTTCCTCTTGAAAGGGTTGTAAATAGGCATTTGGGGCTATACGTTGGCCAAGAGGGATCGAGTCTAAAACCTTTGAGATAACTTTCCCAACTGCTGGAGCGGGCCGGGGGCTCTTTCCCAGAAACCCTCAACCTTACCCCTCAAGATATCTTCTCTTTCTTTTTCTGAGAGGATTTAGCCTAAGAAGGTGCCTGTAGTGCTTTCGAGGGCACTTCCTCCTCCTCAAGGGACATCCTCTCTCTCAAAGGAGTTGCATTCTCCTCCTCCTCCATGGCTTCGAGGGATACTTCTTCCCGTTTCAGTGATGTATTTGCCTCTCCTAGGGCCTTGAGCTCTAGATTCAGAGGAAGGTAGAAGCCAATTTTGCCACTGGTAGGAAATCTCCTTATATAAGGCTTGCCCATGCCTGGTGGCCAGTTCTCAATGGGCCCTCGAGGAGGCATATCAGTTATCGTGAAAACCCTCCATTCCCCAGGACTGTTAGTAATGTGATCAGACACACCCCCTCCGGCATCAGAATCACATTGGGATTCTTTGGAAGAGTGCATTCCGAGTCAGTAATAACCCTCTCTGAAGTACTAATCCCCGCCCCACCTACCCTAATCTCACCGGGAAATCTCTCGGAGGCGGAACCCTTATCAGAACGGGGTATGATTGTAAGTTGAGGAAAGGAGAAGAGTAGAATAAGGAGAGAAATGGAAGTAGTTACTGATTTTTTTAGGAAGGCAACGAAAATTAGATCGCTCGAGAGAGAAGGAAAGAAGGAGTGCTCATGAGAAGTTCCTGCAAATGAGAAAAGTGGAAGAAAGAAGAAAGGTTAAGGGGGTAATAATGAGGGTTGAAACGACAGAATGATTAATAACCGTCTTGGAAATGTAAAAAGTTATAGAAATACTCAACTACTTTTCTGCCTTCTGACAACACGCCATTTGGGGATAGGGACATGCGCGATTGAACGACACATGCACGCCTTTTGAAATCCTAATGCTGAGAGTTAGTTAGAAAACCATATTCCCTCCCTCGAAGGCAGGAGTAACGAAGTATAAGGTCTGTTTCAAGTCTTAAGAGTCCTCGAACTGTCCCATGCATTCGAGGTCTCGAAGAACCCTTGTACCGTTCCAGTCATCCGAGGTCGAGAACCTGCTTTTTTTGGGGCTCTTGATAGAGGTTGAGCCCAAGATGGGCATTGGACTGTAGTTGTGGCGACCTAATTAGGGTGTTATTAAATACTCTAAGATAATTATCGTATTAGTGGGTAATTATCGTGGGTAATTAAGGGTGATAATTAAGGAAGACGTTATTTATGACACGGAGTATAAATACAAGGTACACATTTATTTGTAGTTCATTCTGTCTTAATCATATGGGACTCTTGAACTGACTTAAGCATCTGAGAGCTGACTCCTGAAATTCCCAGGGATAGTTTTATTGCAGGTTGGTTCAAGATGAGCTCAAGCCTAAGAACTTTGATAGATAATAATATCAAAAAAAGTAAGAATACAAACTCAGATGAAACAGAGAAGTATAATTTATGGCAAACGGTGTTAGCATTAAAATAACATAAATACTTGACCTGTGTGACCGGGAGTTTGAGATCCATAAAGATTCTTTCCCATTTCAACAAATAAATATTCCCCCAAAAAAATGGTATTAGACGTACAAACATTAATTGTTTTTGCCATATGATTATTAAGTTATTAGTAAATCGAGATCTGATTATTGGGTTGAGACTGCCCAAATAATTAATTCCAGTAGGCCATCCCGCCCACTCGCTCCAGCTCACGTTTCTGTTCTTCTTTTGTCCAAACCTTTTACTTTCCTTTTATCCGATTAACACGAAAATCCTTCGTCTTCTCCATCGCAACAATGAACACGGCCATGAAATCCCACAAGTCCACTCTCCGCCTTCTGGGCTGGATTTGCATCGTCGTCCTAATCCAGGCCGTGTTCGTCTTCCGGCAGATGCGCGATTCCTCCTCCCGGTCGTCGGCTGCAAGAAAGAGCAGCTTTTCCGGCGCCGGCACGGTGGACAGAGCAACCTGCGAAAATGGCGGCGTGTACGTCTACGATCTGCCGCCGGAGTTCAACAAGGAGCTTCTGGAGAACTGCCAGGACTTAAACCCATGGAGATCCCGTTGCCCGGAGATTTCCAACCGCGGCCTCGGCCCGAAAGCCACCAATCTGGACGGACTTATTCCCCGGAATATCTCTCCGGCGTGGCACTGGACGAGCATGGATACTTCCGAAGTGATCTACCACTCCAGAATGCTTAACTACAAGTGCCGGACGATGGACCCGGATGAAGCGACGGCGTTTTACATCCCGTTCTACGCCGGACTCTCCCTCGGGAAGCTCTCCTGGTCGAACCACACGGAGCGGGACCGGCCCGGGGAGATGGTCCTGGAGTGGGTGCGCAGCCAGCCCTCGTGGCGGCGGCACGACGGCGGGGACCACTTCATCGTGCTCGGGAGGCTGACGTGGGACTTCCGGCGAGGCGCCACCGGAGACTCCAACTGGGGCTCGCGATTCATGAACCTGCCGCTGATGAAAAACGTGATGAAGATCTCCGTCGAGAAAAGCCCCTGGGACGAGATGGAATACAGCATCCCGTATCCGACGTCGTTCCATCCCCGATCCGCGTCCGACGTCGGGGAGTGGCAACGCTACCTTCGATCAAGGTAATCTCCCTGGCTTCTCATGTTTGATGTACATTATGTGTTTTCTAGTTTCTTATGTTTGACACCGACACATTAGTTTTAGATTTTCTCAGTTTCTATGTTTGACGCATTAGTTTTAGGTGCTCTGTTTTCTCTCTTCCTTATGTTTGACACATTAGTCTTAGGTGCGCTTTTTGCAATTTGAAATGTGGCTTTAGAATTGAGTGAGGAGATTGAATAGTTTAACGGCCGAATGAGAATGATTTTTGCCAATTTACTCCTTTTGCTTTCTAATATTGGCACGTCAAAAAAGGAAATACTACCATATACAAAGTGAGTAATACTACTATCGATACCGGGGCATCCAACTCACTCTTTTTCACTCTTTTTAAGGTCTCGTTCGACTCTTGTCAGCATTGTTGGCGAGTTCCGGGAGCCCTCCCGGGAGAGCCTGAGAGGGTTCCTCGCGGAGGATTGCAAGAGCCAGCAACCTTCGGGAGTATGCAGAGCCGTGGATTGTTCGCAATCGGAGTGCTCCATCACCACACCGGAGACTCTAGAAGCGTACCTGGATTCCGACTTCTGCCTCCAGCCGGAAGGCAACGGGACCGCCAGAAGATCGCTGTTCGAGTGCATCGTGGCGGGGTCCATCCCCGTGTTCCTCTGGGAGAAGGGGTTCGACGGGCAGGACGACTGGCACCTGCCCCCGAGAAGTGAGGGGTACTCGGTGTTCCTTGATCAGAAGGATGTGAGGAGTGGTAGGGTCTCCATCAGGAAAAAGCTCGAGGGGTTCGGAAAAGCCGAGGTTGGGAAAATGAGGGATGCTTTGGTGGATCTTATTCCGCAGATTGTTTATGCGGAGTCTAGTTTGGGTGATGTGAAGGATGCCTTTGATGTTACGGTTGAGAAAGTGTTGAGGAGGTTGGATTTCAATTTCAGGAAGAAGCCTTCTTTTTGATCAAGTGCTTCTCCACTTCAAAATTTCTGATTTCAATTGGTGGATTGTATGCAAATGTCCATAGAATGGAAATTTTATAGTACGTGAAATTTTTGGACTAGGATTGTTTTCCGTTCAATTTAGATGATGAGATTGTAAGATTCGAATCAGAATTTTGATACGTACAACTTTAAACTGACCTATTTATTATGAGGAATAGTTTTTTTTTTTTGAAAGATATGTGCCACGCTTACAAAGATAATGACTTATATATAAGATCTTGATGAACTTTACTTAATATTAATTGGTTTTAAAATGGATACATTGAAATCCAACATGGAATCTTAGTCCTAATTATTTTTAAGATGGAACGTTAGGATACCTTGAAATTTAATATGGTATCAGAGGTAGAGTTGGGTTATTGGACCGATGTGCAGATTCCCTTTAATTTGGCCCGATATTGGATCGTGAAGTGTTTCCACGTTGGCACGTGAAGGGGCGTGTTGAAAGATATATCACATATGTATCTTACAAAGATAATGATTAATGACTTATATATAATGTCTCAGGTGACATTCACTTAATACCAATTTATTTTAAGATGGAAGATCAAGAAATTTTGAAATTTAACAATTTTGTTGTTATATTTGTTTTCAAATAACCACTAATCACTTTCTTTAAAAAGTGCAACAAATTATAAATATATTAGTGTTTTCTTTAATACCACATCATTTGATTTTGTAGTTTCATACTTCCTATGTCCAAGCTTAAATTGCACATTTACTATTTAACAATATTCTTTATCAAACTTTGACTGCATGTTTAAGTAGATTTATAATAAATATTATTATCATGTGTGGTATTATTGGATGGCAAAGTCTTGGGAAAGACGGTATTTCCATAGGCTTATGGAAAGATGGAGTTTAATTAGAATAATAAAAGGTAAAGGGTCTTAGTTGCAATATTAAAATTTTAGTGTGAAACATGTAGTAGTTATAGATTTTATAACCCGGTTCATGCAACCCGAAAATTTTATCTTCATTTCTTCTAATTTACACTTTAAACCTTGGTCTTTCCATAACTTATGGAAAGACCGTTTTTCAAGAGACGGACTCTTATTGGATTTGTCATGACAAATAATTTTTCAAAAATAACTTTTAATTTTCCATTATTATACGTAGTTAAATATATTAATAGTTAGACAAATTTATTTATAAGCATAAAAAAAATTGTGTAATTTAATTTGGGACCCAAGGAGAATTATTATTAGCCTAGAGGCGAGAGTTATGCGGAGGGGTTACATTTAATATGGTCGCCATTTTGGGTGTGAAAATTAGAGCCAAGGAAGGTCCAGAGAAATGGCCGATGGCGCGTGGTTGCCAAGATCCATGACATTCAAAGGCGCGTGGTTTCTGGAGTGGTATTTATTTAGCAAACTGATTTTGCACTCTAATTTTCTATTAATAGTATTCCTTTCGATTCACTAACATACACTCACTTTCTTTTGATATTTTGATTTAGATAAAGTAGATTTAGTGGTGGAGAATGCATTAAAAGAATAAAAAGTAAATCGAGTGAATGAAAACAATCTAAAATGTGCCAAACAAGGAAGGAACCATCATTAAAAAACCATCTTAAAAAGGAAAGTGAACCATTGTTAGAGAAACAAAGGGAGTAGTTAGTCGGTATTTTTTGAAATCAATCATTCAACGATGCTGGAAAAAATGCCTAAAGGTTACAATGAGTGGAATTAACATCCAACATAACTAGTCTCTAGCAATAACTGATCAATTGCAACGATATTTTATTTACATGTCAACCAAATTTACTGCCCGTACTATTACAGAGTAGCAATCCAATAAATTTGTAACATCGCCCTCATGATGTTAACTCGCTTCCCGCAAAAATCATGATCACTTTGCAGAGAACAACGTACCACACAGCAATATCACTATGTATTAAGGAATGTGGATATTAAGCAATTGTAATTAGATTATATTTCCTTTTTCCTAGCTTGTACAGATATTCTGTACCACTATATAATGTACCCTGAGATCATGAATACAAGCACACATTATTACCCTTATTTTCTACATGATATCAAAGCCTAAAATCCTGAAACCCTAAAGAAAATTTTCACTGCTTTGTTCGACCGCCGTCCACCAATAGCCACCACCGTCTCTCCGATTGCCACGACCAACAACTGCCCTGGTCTGTCTGCACGTGTTGCCCATGGGCCGATAGTCCGACCCATGCGCCGCTGCCATGAAGCTCACGCGCCGCCGCGTCATCTTGCTTCTAATTCGATCCGTCGCCGCCTCTTCCAGTTTGCCATTGATCCTAACCCTGCACTATGTCTGATTCTGGAGTTAATCCCAATGCCGCTCAATAGGCTCGCATCGATGCGGAATCTGAGGCCACCAAGCTACAGTCAATGAAGGGCTATGAGGTAATTGTGACTTCACTGAAACAGTTGCAGTTACAACCTGGCCCTCGTTCACCTTTACCTGTTGGTCACCCACCGAACGATCCCTACTTGTTGGCTCTTTTGATGGTCCTAGTTTGGTTACTGCACCTACCATCCTGAAGGGTCAAAAGAATTACCGTGAATGGTCTGATGGAATTTGACGTGCTATGCTTGCCAAGCATAAGATTGGATTCATTGATGGATTCATTACCAAACTCCAGGATGATCATCCCGATGCTGCCGATTGGCGTGGGGTTAATGCTCCAATGTCTGCTGGATCTTGCAAACCCTAGATTCGGCTTTGCGATATTCTACAAGTTCTTTTGCCACAGTTAAGGAATCGTGGGATAACCTGAAGGCACATTTTACTCTTGGAAATGGTATGAACATACTGCACGAAGAAATTCAGAACTGTAGGCAGAATGGTCAGACCATCGCCATCTACTTTGGTTATCTGAAGAAGCTATTTGGGGACTACAACTTCATCCGGCCTCCTTTAGTTTGCGACTGTGAAGCTAGCAAACTGTTGTGCACTTGTAATCTTGCTGCACGCGCCTCCCTAAAGAGAGAGAGAGAGAAGGATTTAATTTATCAATTCATCTATGGTCTCGATGAAAGCTATCACACCTTGCAATCCCATATCATGAGCATTGATCTGCTACCATCAGTCAATCGTGTATATGCGCTTGTTGCCCAAGCGGAGAATCACCGAGCTGTCATCCGATCTCGTGAGCCTTCTTTTGACTCCATGGCGTATGCCGCACGACGTTTACCACCTTTGGGTTCTTCAACAGTTGTCCTCACTTCAGCTAATCGCAAAAATCTTGTCTGTACGCATTGTCATCGGAAGGGTCACTACAAATCTTCTTGTTTCCAGCTCACAGACTATCCAGAATGGTACATGGAGATGAGGGAGCACTACTACAGGACATGGATATTTGCACCGGTAATTTAGGGCAATAGAACCGATATTTTGGGGCTAAAATACCGGTGCGTATGTATAGGGGTGTAAAAATGCAACACATTTGCACGGTAAAATGTACCGGTGTAGAAACATTATTACACCGGCATCTTATGCCGGTGTATAAATTTTGAGAAGTTGGGGGAACAAAATATCTGCACTGGTAGTTATTGGAACACCGGTGTAAACATGTTGCACTGGTGTATAACATATGAACCGGTGTAAAATCCTGATTTGTACATTGGTATTAAATATAACCCCGGTCTTTCTTTTGTAGTGGGATTTTTTTTGCACCGGAATAGTTTGCACCGGTATGTTTTTTACACCGATATTATTTTATACACCGGTATTATTTAAATATTTTAAAATAAATGATTAAAAACGTGTTTTTTTACACTGGTACATTCATTTTATATCGGTGTATTATTTGGTCAAATTTTGCAATGCCCAATTTGTTTTTCGATGGTCCCTCCCGGATCATTTCCGGGGCAAGGACAGCCAGAGATGCTTGTGAACTATTATGAATGGGAAACCTTTGAATCGGTAAGAAATTTGAAACATCCTATTACGAAAATATCGGTCACAAAACATGCGAACATTATTCAAACTATGAAATAGAAGAACTATCTTAAGCATGGATTGAAACAAAGTAAAAAATCACACAAGTTTACTATAACCAAACACCATCCATAGAATTCTAATATCATAAACCATTCAAAATAAACCATCAACCTATTATATCGTTCTTATCATCCAGAAGTTGCAACGTAGTGTTCCCCTGGTGTTGGAAGTCTTCGAGCCAAACCCCACACTATCTCTCTGCTACACTTTGAATTTCATACACATGGTACGACCCTTTGCCCTCTAGGAAGATCTATTAATTTCAAAATTACACTGTTAGTCAATAATGTTGCGTTTACTAGAAATTAATAATAACAAATTTTGAGATTCAAGGTTTACCTCCAAGATATTGTTTGTCTCCGGGTGATTAAAAAATTCTTCCATGAAGAGCATGATGGAGTACCCACATTGCCATGAACCATTCTGGGTTCGGTACTGCACAGGAAAGGTAAATGTAATTACTAACCCTAAACATAATAAATTGAGGGATGAAATGGTAGTATGACTTACTATGATGTTGTTCATTTTCCAAGTGTAGTCGGGTTTTGGCTCCGTCTTTCTCTTCTCCATTTGGTATGCACATGCAAGCCTGTCAAGAAAATAAATTAAAATGGTTACTTCTTCCCGTATATTACCAAACTAGGATTTTTGATTTGATTGATTGAAATACCTAGAAATGACCCTGAGTTCGACCAAGTTTGTTGGTTTGGTACCCCCTGACAACGTGTCAAGAGTGAAAACCTCCTCTATACTGGGACGGATAATGATGAGGTACCATTGATTGCTGTCGTAAAATTATGTTAACAAATTAATGAAATGGAAGTGGTTTGAAATGTGAATGTAATTATCACGAAGAAATACTTACATTCTTATGTAGGGTACAATGTAAAACTCAGCATCCGTTGCCTTCATTGTTTCCTAAATTAGTTTAAAATGGAGTTCGACCTCCTGCTCGAAGTTGTTCAAGTTTTCACAGTTGGATGGGCAGAATTGGACGCGGCCTGAATTAGTTTCCGCATATTTTCTCCCACGGGTGCCTGTAATGTTAATGATACTGAAAATGAATTCCTAATTAATTTAAAAAATTAAGGCGGTAAGTTATGAAACTCACCCCATCCACACATCGTCATGCGCATTATCAATCTAGGTCATCGAACGCATGTTCCCTAGTTTCTTCCCGAACTCGACCAGAACTTCTATTCCAACACTGCAGGTGTAATGACGTGCGAATGTCGATGGTTTGAACACTGGGAAGAACATGCATTCCTTATTCTTTATCGTTTCCAGGTTAATGGCATTTGCTTTCTTTATGAATTGCACCATGATCGGCCAATCTGTTAGGTCTCGTTTGTTGAAAATCTGCGAACGTAAAATGATATGAAATGATCACTTGAGTATGTAGTATCGTACTATCGTTGTTAATGAATAACAATGGTACTCGGTTTAGTGCATTACCTGTTTTGGCAGCCTATATAATCTTGGCCTTGTAGATGGCCGAAAATTAGCCATCGGCTGGGATTTTTGCTCACCTGTATCCTGTTACAAGGATTAATGAATGCAGATATCCAAAAGTACTTTGAGTAATTGAAAAATAATGTGTTACAAGATTGTACCTCATCGTTGGTGGTGAGAACCACAACCTCCTCGTCATCGTCGTCCGTATCACATCCGGCATTGACATTATCGATGTCACTCGATTGCTCATATGCCTTGACTATTAAGGACACGGCCAATCCACGACGCTATTGAGTGCCTCTCCAACATTATCAAAGTGGTGGTCCACCGAGGGCAATCCCTCCCTATGACGGAGGACTGGATCGCATACTCTCACACGAGAAACACTTCCTTATTGGGCATCCCGATGTCGGGATACCTGTCGCAACCCATGGGCGGCCATTTTCTTAATCCCAAAAATGTCTTTTATGAAATTAGCCACATGTTCTCCATCCTATTCGTATAATATTTTAGTGAATAGATAAAAGGGTTTTGGAGATATTTCATATGTGTAATTCAATGTACAGGACATGCATACATTAATTAAGGGACACCTCTTCATCTCCTTATCCATCGTTGGGCTCTTCATCGGACTTTGTAGCAACTGCAACAATGTCATCCATCGCATTCTCTGTAAACTTCTTAGGATCATCAAGGCCTGGCAGAATATGAACACCGCTTGCAGATGCTAAGCCCTTCACCCATTGCTTCAGGTACGATACCATGGCTTTCACGACCGGTTGATCGTTAAATGGTCTCCTCCGGGACGTCTCTTTGGTTGAGGAACTACTGCCGCACTTGCTGCGGGAAAGATGAGGAACAACCACCGCTGTGAGTAGACCCGTCTGAGTTCCCCTATAGCTTCCCGGGTGATCCTTCTTCTTTGTCACTTTTATGAGGATGTCTTCACCCAGATGCAGTTCCAATGCTCCTTTTTCCTTAAACTCGTTCAATTTCAACTGAGAAACACATAGGAACGCAATTTTTTATATGAATAATGTGAATACACTTAAAAATTAATTTTAATGGTCGATTTTGGCGTAACTTACAACGTCCGGTGCGATCTTCTCAACCTCTTTCGATGTGTATAACCCCTTGTTATCTTTGTTTGCCTCAAGGTAGACAAGAGATCTGTAAGGTGTGAAATCCTTCTGACAAAGTTGTTACTCAATCTCCTCGTCAGTGAATCCCTCGTGGTCAACCTAATTCATAGATCACCTCCACATAGTACAAATTAATTTTATGATAAAAACCTAAACCTCCACATAGCAATGCTTAAATCTTTAGGTGCACATGATCATTATCACGAGCTTCCTCGATCTGTTACAGCGCCAAAAGTTGAGGCTAAGTTGCCGGTTCCGCTACCACCAGCGAGTATAACCTCATGTTGCGGGAGATGCGAGTGGTTCAAGACGAGCTGTAGTAGTGTGCGTTTTCATGGAAACTATTACTGTTTCGGTAAACAGTGCCTGGATGAGTTGTGGGATTGTCGGAACGGGTGCGGCCCCCATGGGACCTGTCCGGAGCCGGGAGACAAACGTTGTTGCGATACATGCAGTTCCAGATATCTTACTAGTTCCCGTTGTGACGACGCCTGCAAACTTATAAGGGGGAGCTCTCATAAGAAAAGCGGTCCGTGGAAATGTAGCAGTTGTATGAAAAGCCTAAAGAATTGCATCATTGGATGCGGGGGCTGTTTTGAGCGCGGATTGTACGCAATTGTCGAACAGAACTAGTGGCTCAGTGACCTCAAATATGCATTTCTATTTCAAAATATGTATTTTCCACTTTGTTTACTTGTAACCCCGATTTCACCATCTCTGCTGTTCTTCACTTTGTTTCCTGTATTGATTCTGTTTCTTTTGTTTTCTTCAAATCTCACATCTTATTGACTTCTCATTAATTCTTCTCTAAATATTTGCCACTTCATCTCCACATAATCATGACCGATACTCCATGCTATATAGCTCAGAGAATCTTGTTTGTCCGAAAGAGGGATGGAACAATATTGACCTTCTCACTAGTGGAGAGGAGTCTATTGGTCCGGGCTTTGATCGATTGCAATCAAAGTCTATTAGACTTTTTTAAAGTGTTATATTAGACTTTAATTTTACAAATGTTACATTATACATTTTGAAAGTGTTGCATTAGAGTTTTCGAAAGTGCTACACTAGGCTCTCAAAAGTGTTACCTGTAGATCCCAGAAATGTTACAGTAGATCTTTAAAAGTCTTGCATCAGATTAGAAAAAATGTTACATTAGGTTGAAATAAGTGTTGCATCAGCTAAAAGCGTGTAAAACTTTTGAAAAGTGTTGCCTTGATCATGATAAGTGTCGCACTAGACTTAATTTAACGTTGCCTAAGGTAATACCTACAAAAGTGTTGCATTAGACCTAATGCAACATTTTTAGTACCTAGTGTACCACTTTTAGAGTGATACAATAGACCTAGTTTGTAGTAGTAGTGGAATCTTGTTTGTCCAAAAGAGGGATGGAAGAATATTGACCTTCTCCAACAACTTCATACTTGCAAAGAAAACCCCAAAGTGAACATCTGGCCCCTGCCGTTCTGGACCATGAGTGAATCATAAAAGGATATGTTGGAGAATGGGATGCCGGTGGATTCCACGACAATGATGAGGATATGACTAAGACGTGCAGTGGAGATTAAGTGGAGGTGGTGGTGTGAGGGTTTAAAAGAGGTTAAGGAATATGGTGATGGAGTCGTAGATAAGAAAACGACAAGGATGTTGATGGATGTCACTATCTTGGATACTAATAGCATGGCATCCATGCCATCCAACTCTGTTGCCCATAGTAGAACTACTAGGTAAAAGAAGCAAACCGCACGGAGAATGAAATTGGCGCAAACTTTTGATGCTATGAAGTTTGTGTCTCTTGCAACCTCTCAAAGATACAATACTTTGTTAGAAAATGCCAACTTACTAGATTTTTATGCTCTTGAACTGAATGATACTACAACACTAAGGGCTGAGTAGTATTGTTTCACTGTTTGAATTCTAATGTTGTTCCCGAATATTCCTTGCCATTAAGGATGGAACACACTTTTTGACGTATGTCAATTTTATGCTAACATGGTGCCGATGGATGGAGGGTCATTCTCTACTGTGGTTAATGGTAGACAGTTTGGCATTGATCCATTGAAGATCAATGATTTTCTAGGTTGCCACTACAAAGGCCTTCACGACTGTTATTTACCGCTGACTTCTTTCCAAATTGCTCTGGGACCCGGCTTGAACCAAACCCGTAGCCACGTCTACAGAGTCCAACGAGTTCCACCCAATAGGATCACGCCACGTATTTCAAAGTCCAATTCTGATTGGCCCATTTGACGTCTACGCCAATTTTCACACGTGTATATAAACTGACATAAATAATAGCCGGGAAAATACAACCCATGTTCTTCAGATCTCCTTGATTTTTCTTTTTATTTTAGAAAAAGAGAAGACTCCGAATTTCAATTGAGCTATGGACGCCATGGATTCAGTGTTCGATCCTCTCCGAGAGTTCGCCAAGGACAGCGTTCGCCTCGTCAAACGCTGCCACAAACCGGATCGCAAAGGTGTGCGTGTGTGTGTTTTAGTTTTGTTTTGAATTCGATTTGAATAGGATTGGAACTTCAATTTTTCGTTTGTGTGTTGCAGAATTTACGAAGGTAGCTACGCGAACGGCGATCGGATTCGTGGTGATGGGATTCGTAGGGTTCTTCGTCAAATTGATATTTATTCCCATTAACAACATCATCGTCGGCGCATCTTAATCGCTTAGGTATTATTTTAAGGATTAATTTTGTTGTAGCACTTGTATTTTGATTGTTGCTTCGCGAAAATTTTGGTAATGTTTTAAATTTTTGCTTATTTTTTGGAAATTGATTGTGAGATTATATGTCAGTTTTACATGTGAAGCAGCAATTGGATTAGATGGTATTGATGCATGAGTTGTGTGAGAAGGATTCGAGTTCTAGGCGTAGTTCGTATTTTGATACGTAGAGGACATTAGGATCGTGTAAATGTGATGTGTGATTTGAGTCATCCCTATTGCAGTGAATGTTATTGTCCTGACTTTTTATTACCCATATTGCATATCCTGTTTAGATAGCTTTGAGAACACAGGGCATCACTAGACTTTACCGTGTGTCTTGGCCACCGTCTACTCTCTATCAGTGAGGCATGAGCTAATAGTTTGTTCGACAATGGTATTCTTGATGAGATGGACTTGTGAGATTTATACATACACAAATTGTCGAACTTTTGCTTCCAGTTCCTGTTAAACTGTTAAAAGTATGGGGGTGCTCTTAGAGTGGTAGGCATTATTTGTTCTTGATAAGTGGGAACATTAGTCAATTCGCTGTTGCTTGAATCAACTTGGAAGATAAGAGATGGGAACAGACATTCTGAGTGGGATATCAATCACGTACTCAATCTGTAGATGTGCTATGTGTTCTTTCTTTGAATTGGTTATAGGATGTGTGTATCTTTTGTTTGCTGCTGTGTTTCGTGCATTTTCTCGGGCCGAGAGGTTTAAGACTGGCTTGGGAGGATGATCTGTTGTGGATGCTGTTTCTGCTAAATGTCATTTTTACCAGTTCTCTTTGGTTTTTGTACTAATCTCATCTCCATTTGTCTCCACTTGCAGAAAAAGGAACTATGGCTCTACTGCCAGCTCTAGAACTTGGAATGATTTCTAGAACTTGGAATGATTTCTAGAGCAAACTTAACAAACCTTTTGGCCTAGTAGTGTAGGTGCTGTAATGGCACACCATCTTTTTGGATGAATGAGACTTTAGTGTGGGATTCATGTTGTAACAACAGGATGTTGCTCTTTCTAATTAATTAATTTGGTTTGTTGTTTCATACCCCCATACACTTTCTCATTTTGCAATAACAAATTAGAGAATAAATTTCGCTTCTAAGCTTGTATCTCCGGTGCAAGCATCAATTAGGTAAGACTCTCTAACTATGTCATACTAATTGATTTATAACCTCAAATATCATCTTTAACGTAGGGGTCAAATAAGAGTAAAAGTGAGGCCGTCACATCGTCTAGTCAGCAAACTTACCAAAAATGATCAATTTATACATCTATTTACATTTAATTATTTGAATTTATATAATTTTAATTTTTTATGCCTAAATCCACCCAGCTTAGCCTACAACCCACCACCACCCACCTCTCACTGTGCTCAGTGATGCGCCACCACCTCTCTCCGTCGCTCCCTACCACGCTGCCACTCCCTGCACCAACCACAGCTGCATGCACCCATCGCTGATGCCCAAAAACCCTATCCCCACCGCTCCGTCGCCCACCACTTGAGACCCTACCCCTTCACCCCGTTGCCCCCTACCCCCGTCGCCCACCCCCAGATGTGTGTTAGTTTCACACGTAAGAAAGAAAGAAGAGAAAAATGGATAAAGAAAGAAAGAATTTTTTTAAAAAAAAATTGTTTTGTTAAAAAGTATGGAGGGTATTATTGTGTTTCAGTATTTTTTATCTTTCATTTTTTTAACAGGGGTAAAATGGTCATTTTGCATTTCAACCAATTTGGTTGTTGACATTCCGATCAACGAAATCTAGGTTATTTCAATCAAAACATATGGTTAAAAACACATTTTCCCCTAAAAATAATAGGAACATAGGTTATGTATTCACTTGCTGGGCGGTTCTACCGTATCCAAAGAAGTCAAGTGACTTCTCTGATGGCTTTGATACTTATACGAGTTACTATAGGTTAAAAGGTAATTTTTTTTTGAAATATTATATACAAGCAAGCAAGTTACATATTAATATCCTAATTTAGGATCTAACTAGAAGACACCACTATTGAATATGATGAAGTTCAGTGGAGTGAAACTCCATCCATTTGAATGGCTAGGGACGCCCTCATGAGAACACCCAAACGCTGCACCACCAACGAACCGCTGCCACCGAAATTGAAACCACCACGATCTCACCATCATTGGCCACTTGCAGGTTGGAAGACCACAACGGCGACCACTGACACGGTCCACTACTGCAGGACAGGGGTGTTTTGCACCGGTAAAAACACCCCTTTCAAATTGATATTTTGGCCCTCTAAAATACCGGTGTGTAAGTATAGCGGTGTAAAATATAACGTTATAGGCACCGGTATACTATACATGTGCAATTGGGGTGCTTTAGGTATACCGGTGCCTATAAATTTCCATTTTACACCGCTATACTTACGCACCGTACCAATGCGAATAGGGTGTTTTACCGGTGCAATTTTCCTTGGTGATAATTAAAAATCAGTGCTCATTTTTAATTAAAAATTTAGAAATCAAAATATTTATTAGAACATAAAAAATGAACTAAAATATATTTTTAAAAAGTGAATTAAATTCAATGAATACTCAACACTACTATTCAACTAAGGTAGCTAAAAGTAACTCGAATAAATCTACACTAATATAAAAAAAGTACTTATAACCAAGGTAGCTACATCAATTACAAAAAGTGAGTTGCTTTGTAGCAAGCAGTGTTCGAGAAAGTCGGAGACTAGCTTCTGTCTTGATCTCTATATCCACCTTGCGCAAATAAGACAGTTGTATAAGGAAACACCCATTGGTAGACTTGTTTATCTATCTACCTTGCACAAATAAGAGCAACAATGCAATAATTCTGTAACACAAAGTTTTCCTAAAAACTAAATTAAAAGATCAAATCACACTACTGATAAATACGAACTAATTCTTTTCAGAATTATCATCAGATGTTGTAGCTACCTAAACAAACATATTCTTCCAGATAAAATACACCAGACACAGCAGTTGCAAATTGCCCAGCAAAACTATTTTAGGGGCCGCAACAAAAAACTCTAAATAGTCCTCAAAACTACAAATGCTTACTGACCTTATAAAATAATGAGGGATCATCTGCATCTTGCTATTTCTTGGCATCCAGATATACTATCAAACCATGCTCCAAGTTTGTAATAACCGCCTGGAAACGAATTGTCAATTAACTATGAGTAAAAATGTCATTTTAACATTAAGTTATAGGTAAGTATATGAAGTCGAATGTTTTGTTAGAAAAAACACTGAGAGAAGCAACATGGGCACACCTTAAGAGGATTTAGCACAACCATAACCCTTGGTGTTGTTTTATTCAATTCTTCTCAGATATGGTACTCAAGAAGGTCCATACGTATCAGACTACCGTCACTGATAAACAACATTTACCAAAAGTTAGTCCATAAATTTTGCAAAGTCATTTTATCAAATAAACCAATGCCCAAAAACTAAGCAAATAATATATTTGGCAAACTCACCTTCTAGTAATACCAATTCCTCTCGGACAAAAGAATTGATGGTAATGTCACCCCTCTACAGCCTAACCCAGACAGTGCATCAGCCGAGAATCATCCTAACCATCAACCCATGTTTCATTTACAAGACGATTTAACTGTAACAATAAAAACATTAAGGTTGGAAGAGTCATTAATGATATGTTTAACTAAAGAGGCAGGCAACATTCTAATATCTCTAAAAATTGAAATCTTAAGTTTACCATGTGTTTGGACATTACAGTGTTGGCTACATTTAGTCGGGAGTACTCCCATACGTGAGGAAGGTAAAGACCCAGTGCATCTAGCAATCAATAGTATGATGCACTACGTGTCTCAAATTCAAGCTGCAGAGATTAAGTGATATCAAGGCTCGGTCCAAGCATGATCAACACTATGTTGCAAGCAAATCAAGATTAGGAATTATATTAATAGTGAACTGGCATAACAGAGTTTATTAAGAAATATAATGAGAACAATAAACCAAGGCTAACAGGACCAATTACATCCATGATAGCACTTGAGCAGTACTCAAGGAGCAAAACCATTGCTTACAGTAGCTATCCTGCTCACTATAAATAAAGATTTCAATCAACTACGCAAGAAAAAGACCACCACACCATGACATCATAATTTAGTAATCAAATAACTACAATTAGAAGTAATATTTATCATTCCTTCAAGCCATATGAGCATTCAGTAAAAGAAATAGCTACTGGAGGAAACTAACCATTTAGGAAATTGAAAGAACAGAAAAAGAGAGAAGAAGAAAGGAAGAACTGTGAGTACAAACCTGAGTCATCACTTCTTTAATCATCTCTCTTGCCATTTCAATCTGCTTCTGATCTACAACAACTCGCACAGTCCTCTCTTTGATTACTCTTACATATCTCATTTTCCCAAGTTCAAGACCACTAAAACCTAGTTGTTCCCATTAATCAAATCGAAATCCAATAGCACACATCCTCTAATTAATGAATTAGACGCGAAGCATACCAGCTCCCAATTAGAGGCGAAGTTGTAGCCCTTGGAAATGGCGCTGGGCCAACAGAACGGGCATAGATACTCCTCCCTAACATCATTATCGACAACGTCAATTTCCTCAAACCCCAGCAACATTTCCGCATCAAAACCATCCCATTTAGTTCCTCCTATCACCATGAAAAATAAGAAACATCTATCAAAATCGAACCTTTCACCAACCCAAGGCAAAGGACCGGCGGAAAGGCTTACCAGATCGAGATTGGAGCGCAAATTCACAAAAAAATGCTTCGAGGTGGGGAGGCTTACCAGATTGAGACTGGAGCGTAGTGTTATAGCTCCTAGAGGAAAAGGATCGGTGGGAGCTCCAAGAATCAGCATCCATGGCTAGTTTGTCGGATTTGTTGCCAAAAATGGCTAAGGATGGAGAATGAAAGGAAATCGGAAAGAATTACGGATATGTACTCGTGCCCGATTGTTGATAAATATTATATTACGGGCTTGGAAAATACAATGGGGATCTATAGGGTAGCATCACGTTCGAGCGGATTTCAATTTGAAGTTACGAGTAAAGTTTTTACCTTTTGCACTTGGGTCCCTCCAAGAAAGTTGGAGTTGTCAAATCACAAAATTGGCAACACCAAAATGCAATTCAATAATATACGATTGCAAATTTGTGATTTGGGCATGTATGGGTGAACGAAAAGGACCTCTAAAGTCAACATTGATTACTTCTACACAATCTTGAAAAATTACACTATGGCCTAAAATTGGGTTACCCTGGAATCCATTGCTCCAAAATATATTATTTTTGTTATTCTTGCCAAAACATAAAATAGAAAATAAATTTATTTTTTGGTGAAATCTTGGAAATCGCTAGTACATGTTCTAGAGTAACTTAGAGTTGATTACTTTGAAGTAAGAAAGGGAAATCAGAAAGATTTGCGGATATGTTCTCGTGCCAAATGGTTGATAAATATTCTGTTACAGGCTTCGAAAATACAATGGGGGCATATAGGGTAGCATCACGTTTGATCGGATTTCAATTTGGAGTTACGAGTAAAGTTTTTACTTTTTGCACTTAGGTCCCCCAAGAAAGTTGGAGTTGTCCAATCATGAAATTTGTGACACAAAAATGTAATTCAATAATATACGACTGCGAATTTGTGATTTGGGCATGTATAAGGGAACGAAAAGGGTCTCTAAAGTAAACATTGATTACTTATACAAAGTCTTGAAAAATTACACCGTGACCCAAATTTTTGTTACCCTTTCATCCATTACTCCAAAATATATGATTTTTGTTATTCTTTCCAAAATATAGAAATATCAAATAAATAAATTTTTTTGGTGAAATATTGGAAACTACTAGTACAAGTTCCAGAGTAATATATAGTTGGTTACTTAGAATTGCAATTGATGCAGTTCTAGCACTGGTATATGTCATTTATCCATATACCAGTGTAAAAATTCTGTCATTTTCCTGTATTTTTTACACACCGTTCAAAAAATAAATTTTTTGGCACCAAAATCAGACAACTTAACCATATTCTTACACCGGTATTTTTGTTATACTATTGCACAAGCAGTTACAACCTCTATATATTCATCGGTGCAAAAATTACAAAACCCTACACCGATAGACCATATACCGGTGCGTATGTATTCCATGACACCGGTATTAAAGTAAACATGAGTTATATCGGTGCAATAGGGTACTTGTACACCGGTAATCTATACTCATGAGTTTTTACCGGTGTGTGTACATGTTTTCCAGTAGTGGTCCCATGACACTGGGTATTCCTCATCAAGAAATTGCTCTAAGATTCATAATTCTTGTTGGGGTGTGTTTTGAATGCTAGACCTCTCAGTTATAGAGAGTGTGACTTACCACTAAATCAGAACCAATTCACATAGTTTAAAAAAGTATTAATAACAAAGATTCATAAAATTTTGGTATCGGCACATTCAATCAAAGTTCAATATGATGTGTCATAGTGTTTTATCATTAAATATTATAAGAAATATTTTATTTGTACTTCCTTAACTCTTTATTAAAACTCGTATTCGAATGATATAATATATGAAAATTTTCAAATCTTATTTTAAACTTTATAACTATATATATATTTTTTTTCATTTAAATATCCACAATAATTCTGATTATTTTTTATAGATTAAAAATTATTACAAATAAATTATTTTTAGAACCATAAGAGTATTTAAAATTATATATTTTTAGTTATTGTAATTACATTAAAATAATATAAACTGGACTAATATAAAAAAATAATTAAATTTATAAATTAATGGATTCCGTCTCTTGAAAGACGGTATTTTCATAAGTTATGGAAAGACCAAAGTTTAAATTGCAAATTAGAAGAAATCAAGATAAAAATTTGGGTTGCATTAATCGGGTCATAAACTTATAACTACTGCATGTTGCATAATAAATTATGGGGATAAAAACATTTATAACCCTAACTAACTTCAGACTGAAAGTGCTAATATAACCATGTAATCTGAAAAAATGTCCATTTAACCCTAACTAATTATTGTATGTGCCAATATAACCCTAACTTTTGAAAATTTTGTGTCAACATAGCCAAACTACCTAATTCCGGCGTTGACTCATGAAATTCCGGTAATGACAAGAAATGAAATGATGAAAATACCCTTAACTCTAAAAATTATACCTAAAATACACTTCATATTCTTCCTCTTCACCGTTGTTGCTCCGCCGTCGGGAACCTTCGCCATCGGCCACCCCGCTGGAAACCTCCTCCGCCACCGGAAACCTAGCCATCACCCTGCTGGAAACCTCACTTAGCACCACTAATTTCAACAACACATGTACCCAAATTTACATAAAACACACTGACTGAACAAACAAATTTTTGCCTTTTGAGATGTAAATTTACACTGACAGAACAAAGACAACTCTTACATGAACACGAACGGTGGTGTTGCTATACCTCCGCCACCACCCACCGGAAACCTCCGCTGACGGAAACTTCTTCAGCACCAACACCGCCACACCGCCAAACCACCATGCCACAGCCACCCTCCTCCTCTATCTCTCCTCCCCTCCCCTCTCTCCCACCGTCTGAAAATCCTAGCCCACTGCCGCAAAACATCATTTGAAAACCCTCTCACCCCCGGCGGCCTCCCCTCCCCTCACCCCCGTCGTCTGAGTACCCTAACCCGCCCCCCGCGAATCGTCTTATGACAATGAGAGATGCGAGAATTGTCGTTTATAAAGACCAGGAACAACAGTTGTGTGCGTTTTGGGATATCAATACGGGAGAAGAACGGAGTCGGAAGTTAGATTTTGCCGACCTAACTTTTCAATGGATTGATTTCGTCTCTCTGGGATTTGGAGTCGGAATCAATCCTCGCGAATCGTCTGAAAATCCTAGCTCGCTGCCGAAAATGTGTTGTGTGCGTTGAGGGGGAAGAAGACGATCAAATGTGTGCATTGAGGGAGGAAGACGACGACCAAATGTTTTCATATTTTTTTCTATTTTTTGGCAAGGGCAAAATGGTCATTTAAATAAAAACTGGCTATCTGATGATTGACTAAAAAGTAAATGGAGTCAAAGGTTATTTTATCATTTTCTGAGATTGCAGACCTATCATTTTCTGAGATTGCAGACCTATATTGATACTTTCAATCTAAAGTCAGAGTTATTTTAGCACTAAACTCTAAAATTTTAATTCTGCAACTAAAATCTTTTACCTTTTTATAATTATAATTTGACCATGTATTTCCATATGCCTATGGAAAGACGGTCTTTCCCAAGACTTTACCAAACTAACAGGCCCGTGTCTTGAAAGACGATCTTTCCACAAGTTATGGAAAACCCAAGATTTTATCTGTAAAATATTAGTAATTAAGATAAACCTTTTGGTTGTATTAATTGAGTCATAAAATTATTAATACTGTACGTTGAATAATAAAATTTTAATATTGCAACCAAAACCTTTTATCTTTCTATAATTCTAATTCAACCCTGTCTTTCGTATGTCTATGGAAAGACAATGTTTCTGGAGACTTTTCCTTGACTAATTTACAAACTGAGTATTATAGATGTGAGCTTTGGACAATTAAATTTATTGAAAACTTATATTTCTAACCCTTGTTGGAGTTAAACAAAACCTTCTCCAGGTTACAGGTTACGTAAGTTTCTTACATGCAAATGCATGCAGGTCATGGGGTAGTTGGTCTAAAATATAGGTACTTAGTTGTGGTTCGTTCAGTATAAATAGACTTGTATTATCATTTCTTTTCACCATTCCGTAAGCATTTTTCATAACAAGATAATTGTCCCAAAATTCTTTTTAGCAGTACATAACGCTTAAGTGTTGTTTTATTTTTCTACAAATCTAACCCGATCAACTACTAAATTGTGGCCGAAATTATTTAAGACGATCATTATACCCCTTTAAGACTGAAACACGTGAAAAGACGCTATTACCCAGCTCAAAAAGTGCTCAAACCACCGCCCCCAAAATCTACACTTGTTGTCGACGCTCCACCGCCATTCTGCCGTCGGATGGGTCAGACCAACACTTTAATTAATGAGATAGGGTTATATTAGCATTCAGTAAAAAAAATACACAGTCAAATCAACACTTTTGAAGAAAAGATATGGTCAGATTAGCACTATCATAACAAATTAAACGACAAATTCTTAAAGACTGTTACATAGTGAGACCACGGATTAATATGTGAAGTTTAATCATGACGGGTGTCAAATAGAATCTATAAATAAGTTGAGGTATAAGGAGAGATTTGGGTGTAAATACCATGTTCTTGGGGTACCGCCCCAAATAATTGAAGAATTAATGATCTTGGCCGGTCATAAGAATATCGTGGGTCAAGAATGTGGATCGAAGAAATTTGTGGGCCAATTTTTCTCTCCGTTTATCGATGCGTTCGTTCTTACTACCAAATTTGATGTTCCATTCCAATATTTGATGTTCCAACCAAACCTTGTATTTTTTTTCCAGAATTATTTTTTTTCACTATAATAATGTGTTTAAAAGTTAAAATTTATCTGTTAATATAAAATCTTGAGTTTAAATATTAAAATGTTGACACTTTATACATTTTGACACTATTTTGTGATATTTTACTATCTTAATTTTTGTTCATGCTTTTCTTTTGATTGATGCATTGGTATTTCAGCATGTCTTTTAAAAATTAATATTGATATATTTTTTCCGAATACTCCCTATTTTTTTCTAATTTTGGCACCATATTTTAAAGTTTTTTAATATTTATTTTACAGGTTATAATGTGTTGAAGATCATACATGTTGCAAGTCATGGCCTCTTAAAGATAACATCTATTGTAATCGCACATTGTGCAAAAGTAAGTTTAATAGAATAGAAATGAGAACCCAATAAATTTTCATGCAATTCTCACACGGTTTATTTTCTTAAGTAAATTAAGTTGAAATCACATGTATAAATCATAAATTCATGAATGACAACATTTAGGCCCAGTTCTTTTCATTTAATTTACACTTAATCGAACCAAACTAAAATAAATTTTATAAAAAATAGCAGTAGTATAACAAATTAATCTAAATTTTATAAAATTTAAATTTAAATAACTGTAATGTATTGAAATGAAATGTACCTTAATTAGAAATATATAGTCAATATTATCCACCATACATATGTACGATAGAGTTTGTAATCGAATTATGTTATTTTGTCATCTGTATTTATTAAATCCCACGTATTTATTTCTTGTTTTACCACTTTGACTATCTAATTAATGCACCATGATAATAACCCCAAAATGTTGAAATCAGATTCTGCTAGCTGTATTCATCACTCGTTCTTATAAAGATAAGATTTTAGCTGTATCCCATTTTGATAATCAGATTTTAGTTGCATTTATTCCTCGTTCTTAACGCCCTTCCTATATAAAGAGGAAGAGTTTACAGCAGAACTCATTCAAAAATCAGATAGTTGTTCATAATTCCTCACCCCTAAATTCTCCTAAATAATTCCTGTTTTCCCCCTAATGGATTCACCAGCTGATTCAACTCGTTCTGACATACTTCCGGACGATCTGGTGAAGGAGATTCTTGCCAGATTACCTCCGCGAAGGGTTCTTCGGTTCCAGGCACTGTCAAAACCTTTGCGTGCCACGATTGATAACCCCGAGTTCATCAGACAGCATCTGGTTCAGACAACGACGTCAACATCCCGCTACCAGTGCTACCTCTACAGAGCAGTCTCCAACCCCGGGGGGACGAGTTTCTTTGCCTCGGGGTTCGATAGCGAGAGGCTGAGTCAGGACGAGTTGAATCAGCACCCGATTCCGCGCCACCAGCTCCTACGGGCGAATCTTGTCGGCTCCCGCAACGGCCTTGTGTGCATTAATCACATGAAGCACACGGTGATTTTATGGAACCCGTGGATCCGAGAATCTTACCGGATCCCTCAAACCGGAGCTACGAACATGTTATCCCAGTTCCGGGGGTTTCGCGTACAAAACCCCGCCAGGCACTTTCACTATGGGTTCGGGTACAACAGTTTGAGCGACGACTACAACGTTGTCAGGTTAGTGAATCACGAAAACATTAATGGTCCGCCTTTATGTGAAGTGAAACTTTTTAGTCTGAAAAACAATTCCTGGAGAAAACTTCCTGATTTGCCCTACCGTGTTTTGCCTGAAACTAACTCATTTAAAAACGGCGCCCTATCTGGAGTTTTCGCGGAGTGTTCCCTACACTGGTTCGCGACAGACGGCTCAATCGTGGCCATTGATCTTAGGTCTCGTGAGTATAGGGTTATCCGGCAGCCCAACTGTGTGGGACAGTGCGAGATGGTTTTGGGGGAGTTGGGAGGTTCCCTTTGCGCGATGTATACATTCTTCAACTACCGGGTGCTTCCCGCGAACCCATATGCAGCTTCGATGTGGGTGATGAAGGAGTACGGGAACGCGGATTCCTGGACGAAGATTATTGTGGATGTACCGAGTGGTTTAGGGTACGCGATTATGAGGCCGATCAGGTATGATGCGGATGGTACGAAGATAGTTTTGCAGAACAGAGAGGAGTTTCAGTGGTACGATGTGGAGCAGCAGACTGTGGTGCGAACTGCCAGCATTCCAGGTTCATCGCATGTGTTGGAAGGGTATCAGTGTGTTGGAAGCTTGGTTAAACCTTCCCCCTAGAGATTTTTAATCATTTGCTTTCTTTATTAGTAGTGAATTTGGTTTAAAAGATTTGTATTAGCAATGTTCGTGTGTTTTATTTTTACGTATCTGGCAAGATCATGTTTGAATTAAGAGTTATCAGGTTTGAAATGATTGAAAACATTATGGATGATAAAATCACACCCTTTGGGGATTACCTAAGGCCTCGTTATCATGTCCTAGTGGGTGCGTAAAATCACGAAGAAATGAAAGTGAAATGGATGGAAATTATTTTGAGAATGAGAGAAATTGAGGTTGTTATTTTAAACCTAACGTTTTTAAGAGGAGAAAAAAAAAGTGACTCATTGAAATCACACTTCAGCTTGCGCTTATAAATTGCAAAACCTTAAGCAGCAAATTACAACATTAAATTTTTCTGCCAACAAGCTATGTACCATGAATTATAGAACCAAAAATAAAAAACATTACAGGATGCCAAAATGCTCATCTTCGATATGTCGCATTTATAAATACATGCAGAAGAAGGCTGTAGTCAAAGTGGATTCCGAAATTCTCTCAAACCCTAGCTATGCATTTTAGTCGATACTCGAACGGCCACATATTATTCCTATAGAAAGCGTAACTGATTTTATGTACCCGATTATCGGAGTAGTAGTTAGGTTTTTCTCTTTTTTTTTTCTCTTCAGGAAATCAATCATTTAAAGGTGGTGGAAAAAAAGTTTAACGGTGATTACATTAGACAGAAATTACATTCAACCTAACTAGGTTATAGACAGGGCCGGCCTTTATATGGCCCAACCGGTACTGTTGAACAGGGCCCCAAAATTTCTGGGGCCCCAAAATTATATTATTAGGTATTATATATATAGAAAATTTGTAATATCGTATTGTTTAGAAAATTTGTAATATCGTATTGTTTAGAAAATTTGTAATATCGTATTGATATAAGGCAAAGTCTTGGGAAAGACGGTCTTTCCATAAACTTATGGAAAGACGGGGTTTAATTCGAATAATAAAAGGTAAAAGGTCTTAATTGCAACATTAAAATTTTAGTATGCAACATGTAGTAGTTATAAAATTTATAACCCGGTTCATGCAACCCGAAAATTTTATCTTAATTTCTTCTAATTTACACTTTAAACTTTGGTATTTCCATGACTTATGGAAAGACCGTCTTTCAAGAGACACACTCTTGATATAATTCTTATATGAAAATTTTACATTAATATATTTAGGGGCCTCATTTTTCATTTGCACAGGGCCTCCGAAATGTCGGAGACGGCCCTGGTTATAGATATAATCAACATATTGCAAAATTATTAACTTACGTGTCAACCGCAAACTAATCATATGTACCATTACAGGTTAGAGAATCAATAAAACTGTAACATTGCCCTGAGATACCAATTCGCTTCCAACAAAATCATGGCCACATGCGACAGATCAGTGTATTACACACTAAATAAAGATTTTCTACAACTAAAACACCACTTGGTTCAAGCACGGTCTATATTATTCAAACGGTAAACATCTTAATCAACATAGATTGTTGCATCCAAATAAACGGAACACCTAAATAAAAACAGATTCATATATAACCACGACACACTATTTGTACAACCAAATCGAGCACGTACAATACATCTACTTGAACAGCTAATGTCATAAATTTAATTCATCAATTTATTTTCAAGTTGTGGGAATCAGATGCAGCATTTTTGCATGAGCTAGTAGGTTTTGTGTTTGATATTTGATGATCTGTGTGCGGGTTGATATGTTAGTCAACTCTCGTGTGATTACTTCCTATACGTTAGTCGGAATTTTGTGTTTTTGTTTGGATTGTAATTTTTTTTTCTATGTAGTGGATGTGGCTGAATCTTCTAAGCCTTCTCATGGCCGATACAAACCACAATTCAACGAATTGCATCAACGAATACAAACCACAGAAGAAAATGAATGGCTGAACGATGATTATGTGCCACTCTCTGAAGCCCTATAGCCCTCTAGTACCTCTGGTTGCTGTGCTCGAAATCACCTTCACCCTGAATTTGTTGGTATTTTTATCCAATTCTAGTAGTTTAAGGTCAAGCCACTTTTCATCATAGCATTCGAGGTGCAGTGGACGGTTTACGGGCACAACCTTGAACTCCTTGATAAACCTAGTGATCAAACACTCATAAGAAAATTTCTTCTTTGCAGTGGTCAGCGGCTTTGTTCATATGGAAAAATGTTGTGAACTTGGGATTGAATGGTTTCTTTTTCATGATGTAATAGAAGATCACAAGGTTCCTAACTTTGGGCTCACAAATATACCCCCAATGTATAGAAGGATATTTATTGACAACCCGCTCAAAAATTAACCGTTACTCCATGCTTAACACTGATAAGTCATATTTGTCGGCTTGCCCAACCCTAGCTAAGACTGTTGTGGAAATCCCATATGGGCCATTAGGGACAATGTGGCGGGACTCCCAATTCACTAAAGGTTAGTTATTTCACCTAGCCAAAAACCTTCTTTTCCATAAATAATTTATCCAAGACATAGATATTGCTGGCGTGCTGTGGTATTTTGATATTCTTTTTAAACAGTACCCGAAATTAAATTTGAAATAAAATAAAATAGAGCCCGCGCGGCGCTGATGGTAGTACGTTTCATAAAAGTAATAATATTGGTGGCGTTGTAGGCCGTGGAACCAATCTTGAATAGAAAAACAGTATAGCTAGCCATCCAAACCATGTATATATAGACCGGTGATCGGTGCGCAGAGATACATACTCACAAGTAAGAAAAGATGAAGAAGAAACAGATGTTTATCGCATTACTAGCACTTGCAGTACTGGTCTTGTGCAGTACTACCAGTACTGCACAAGACACAGACTGCAATCGCATGCAGATTCATGCGTCTCCTGAAGAAAAGGCTAGGTGTGTTTTCGGAGGATGCAAGAGAGGGCTGGACTTTAGGTGACTGTAACATTCTCTGTCTTTCTGTTTTGGGTGAGTGTTAAAGATGCCCCAGGTTGAGCCCTTCTGTGTCCTCTTTAAGGGTTAATATAAATTTAATTAAAGGGTTGGATTCTGAAACATAATCGAACCGACTGGAACACAAGCAGCACGAGAGATGAACTATAACATAAACAACTAGTAGAAGATATCCCGCTTATTAAAAAGAGAAAATACTATACACTTAAGAATTGTAAACTTCTCCTGATAGGAGAACGAAATAGAAAAATAAAATAAAATCTAAACCATAACGGAAGGGAGCTGTATATGGGGAAGAGGAAAGGCTATTATAATTCACTAATACAAATTATGCAAATTATACTGATGAGCTTTGTATCCCTAGTGGTATCAGAATTATTGCTGCGGTTAACTTTCTTAAAATATGGATGCTAGTAGATTTGTGTTTATCTTTATTATTTAGGTATAGGTAAATTAACAGTTAATTACTGTTAAATTACTGGGATACGGAGAGCATTATATCCCGTTGCACCGTATAGGGACTGTACAAATTAAAGCTATCCTAACATGTTTCTAGCAGCACTTACTAAATGTTAGAACAACTTATAATAGAGTGTTACTTAAACTTTAGAAAAATGCTAATAAATCTTGAAAAGTGTTGTTTTCGATTTAATGTAAAATCACCTAAGAAAATGCTTATAAAAGGGTTGCAATAGATACAACTTAGTGTTACTAGCACATAAAACAATGCTTTCAAAGCATGACATTAATATTAGCCTTAATTTGTAGCAGTAACCGATGCAATGCAGGCTATGATTTTGGCCAAGTGATTTTAAGCAAACATTTTTATATTGTATATGAAAGTAACTACTACCTTTATTAAAGAGTAAAGACATAAAACTAATAATATTAGTGGCGGAGCTATTACAAGACCTGCTTCGGATGCGTCGGTGGCTGTGGTTTCTTACACAGGATGTGCGTGAAAATGCTGAGAAACGGCGGCGCCGGTGAACACGTGTGTATAGAAGAATGCCGCAGTGAGATCGACATCTGATTATTCGCTGATTATTGGAGTTGGAGAGCGAAATCTCTCACCCGCGGGGCTCCATTATCGTGGCATCACGGGTTGATCTGCAATGCTGTTTGGACTCTGTCATCCCGACTTCACGGATTGATCTCTGCACAGTCGTGGATGGATATGCTCAACTCTTTTGTAAAAGTCTGACTAATAAAGGCTATCTCCAGCATATGTTTGTTTGTTTAGTGTATCTATTTTATTCCACTACAAGTTCTATAATCCGCAGGGTTTAGAATGCATTTAATAAAATTTTACCAAATGTTGTATGTTAATGTATTGGCCAAATCAGATTCTGTCACATGTTCTGCAAATTCTATATTTAGTAATGTGAGGAACTCTTTAGGAAGTAGAGAATTATTTGTTGAACACATGACAAAATCTTATTTGTCCAACATATTAACATACGACATTTGCCAACATATAAAATTTTCTGAAAATGCATTAGTCGAAATGTTTCTTTAATCTGTGTTTACATTGGAGTTGGAGAAGGAGTTTCGAGCCGCAGCTTAGGTGAAGCGACTAGTTAATTACATGTGATGCTTTTTTTATTGAGATATATATACAACTACAACCCTATATATATATATGAGTAAGTGTAAATATAACACTTGCGTAATTATTAAAACTACAAAAAGGATCTAAACTAGTTGATGAAAGTGCTTATAACCCTCTGGTGAGAAATACGGTGTTAACAGTGCTTTTCCGGCATTGAACCCTCTTAAAAAATAACAAAAATGCCCTCAGATCAAAAGTTGAATTTGGGTGGACAATCATACCTTTACCCGCCGCCGAACCACCGCCGCGCCACCGTCATATATATATATATATATATATATATATATATATATATATATATATATATATATATATAAGCACATTATAAAACCTAATAGGTTTATATAGGGTTATATCAGCACATTTGATAGGTTGGCGTTGATTTTGCACTAATATGACACTTTTTTTTTATAGTATATGCTGATATAATCCTATAAGTTTTAAGAATGTGCAGATATAACCATATAAGTTTTAGGAATGTGCTTATTTAACCCTACCAATTTTCATATTGGCTTATATAATCCCACATGTTACACCGGCCATGCAGCAATGGTCCGGTGGCGGCACAACGCGGATGTCCGATGGCGGTCTAGCGGTGTTCTGACGACAATATTTAGAGTATTGATGATGCTAAGGGCAATACCATCATTTATTCTTTAAATTTTTTTTTCAGAAGGGCAAAATATATTTTTACAAAATTCCAACTAAAAAAATCTGGAAAGAGTTATGTTTACACTTTCACTTATTATCACATGAGCAGTTAAGTAGAACAATTTTTTTTAGGTTGTATACTCTATTTATCTCATTTCAAGCTGCACAATTTGACTTTTGACAGTTGAATTAAAAAATATTTCATCCTTAATCCCTTTCACTAAGGATAATTAAACATGAAAAAAGTTAATATTTTAAAAATATATGTTATAACGAATCTAATGAGGTATCACGTAATAATATTTGTATTAGTATACTAATTCAATTTTGTGGTGAAAATTGAAAAAAAAATGTAACTACCCCAGATATGCAACTATTTATAGGTGGAAGAACAGTCAAATTCGACAAGAAGTTGACTCCTCAGCTAATTATCCAGGAAAGCAAAAAGGAAAACCTCTGTTCACAAATCCACCACGTTTTCTTCGTCATTTTCACAAATCCACACCACCAACCCAAACCTTCAAGAAAAATCAAATTTTGTTCCGCGATGGCCTTGAAGCTGCACTTTCGGGCTAGGGTTCAGAGTACGCAGCGGAGGAGAGGGAAATTCGAGCGGGTTTTAACCTAGAGGGGTGACATGGAGCTTCTCCGCTCCAATTAGCATTGAACATGCATGGAGTGAAATGTGTAAAGAACGTCGGACTCGACAAAAATCAGCCCTTTTTCGACAAGCTACAGAAAGGACTGGGACGGAGGGAGTAACATGATTATTATAGTTAAATTATCAGCCCTTTTTCGACAAGCTACAGAAAGGACTGAGACGGAGGGAGTAACATGATTATTATAGTTAAATTAAGTTAAATTTCATTAATCAAATTGATGTTGAACTGAAATATATACATAGATAAATTCGAGAGAACATGACATTAATCTAAACGGCATACAACAGCTAAAGCGACTGAGTAATTAAAAAATAATTTTATTAACAGGCTGGCCGTTTGAGTTTTTAGCTAAACTAACACTCTTTCTTCAATGGCATTCATTTATTTTACTTTCTTCAATGGCATCATAGCTAGAATAAATAGTATTAGATTACATAATTAAAAACAGACATATATTATAATACCTTATTAAAGCCATACATATTGAAGAAGTACAAAGCCTGTTAATTAGCCTTCACTAATTGATTACATACACTTCCCTCACAAACATATGCTCATCTTTCACATATTTGCAAATTACAGTACCCTTTATTTGTAGTTGCGGAATTCATTCATTCACCATTTCCCTCAGCGAGTTAGCTAGGTTTTCTAACCTTCCAATTAAGCTGCAGGCGCCACGTATGGTCCATCATCATCGTCATCGTCGCTATCGCCATCGCCATCGCCATCGCCTTCATGAACTGCATCGAAGCAGGCTTGAGCATAAACAGCTTCGTCGAGATCGATGACGAAGATCGCCTTGATCATGACGTCAGCAGATTCATTGCTGATGCTGTTTACAATCGCCATTGGAGCAGTTAAGTAAAGCGGTTTTTATTTTTTTTTTATATTGTATGTATTTAGGGTTTAGTGGAACTCAAGTGTGTAAGAAACTATCCCAGATATGCATCTATTTATAGGTGGAAAAACAGTCAAATTCGACCCTGGGAAGTTGACTTTAAATCTCATCAAGAATCCGTACTATTTGTTGGCAAGCAACTATGGGACCCTTGCTATGTGTTGATTCTTTTAAAGATTTCGGTTCATGTGCCAAAGAAATACTACTTCTCTTTTTCTGGACACTAGGTTTAGGTGAATGAATAAATGAATAAAATTAAATTTAGAAAGTTAAAAAGTGGAATAAGTTATACATACAAATTAGAGGTTGATGCAACCTTAGTAAAACTCTCTAATCGGGTGTGTCCGTCAACCCAAATCTCATCGTGTTGGAAGTGAAGAGAGTAATTGATTATCATATAAGTAAGAGTCTCACAATATTAGTATGAGTCTTTATATGGACTAAATGTTAAAATTGTGTGGACTAGGTCTAAAGCGGACAACATTATATGTATTAATGTTGGTTAAGTTGGGTTGTGCAGTTCCAGCAAGTGACATCAGATTCATAGTTGTGCTGGTATCGGGTGTATATGAGTGCCCAATAACCAATGTTGAGGCCCTCGATTGTGCATTTGGCGGCGGCGGCTGTGCCCTTGTGTCGAAAGTCTGCCTGACCAAAGTAGTTGTCACTTGGCATGTCCCCCAGGTGTGACGGCAGTGCAAGATGATCCATGAGGATAAAAAACACCGTTGTGTGATCCTTGATTTCGAGAGGAGATTGTCGGATGCGTTCAACCCATGTCTCACAATGAAAGCGGAGAGAGGTAGTGTAAAAGTAAGAACCCCGTCACATTAGTATAAGATCTTTCGGATCGATGGATCCAATTTTTAAACCATATATCTTGACCCGTATAATCTGGATCGATGGATCCATACATCCGTGGCATAGACAAACGGAGCACAGAGCATAATGGAATAAGGTAGTGGGTGGTGGGGAAAAGATGAAAGCGAAAAGTAGGAAGAAATAAAAGGTGAGAAATGTTAGGGTTTTGCAGCCATACATGCATTTATCCGAGATGGAAAGAGAGGTCCCAATCTGCATGAGCAGAACTCATGCCTGATGCCTGCTTAACGCCTCCCTGCTCGTTCAAGCACACTCCCTTCTTCAGTGTACAACTTACTAAAAATGAGAATATGCATCGATAAACAAGTTTTCTTGTCCCTTTTCGTGTCATTTTATCCTTATTTTCATTTTTTAAATATATATAATGAATCACGTTTTCATGACAGAAGATAATCAGAAGTTAAAAGTAATCTACAGAGAAGTAGAGGAGTTTGATTTTTATTGTTTGAGTCTCACATCGGGGATTGATAGAGCTGTTGCCCGATATATAAGATCATGGGTCACCCCTACATAATACCAATTGATATTATGCTAGGATCACATGATTATAATATGATATCAGAGCCCATGGTTCCACGCTTGCGCGATGAATCATACCGATGCACGTGAGGGGGCGTGTTAGAGTCTCACATTGGTGGTTGATAGAGATATTGCTCAATATATAATATCATGGGTCATCCTCAATGGCGGATTTAGAGTGGGGGCACTAGGGGCACGTGCCCGCACTGACCCCACCCTTAATCTTGATTGTCTTATTTATAAATTATTTTTAAAAATAATTATATATGTGTTCTCCATAAATAAATAAATAAATAAATATATATTTATATATATTGACAGCAACTTTAAAGAATTTTATTAGTGGTACAAATTTTTATATAATCCATTTCATTAAAGAAATTAAATTTTAGACTTGCTTTTTTTCTCTTTATCTTCTATTACAATTACTGAACAATTTTTTTTATGTTTATAAATTTAAATTTTTGGCAAGTTATTCTTCTATTCATTCGTCAGTATAAAACAAAATACACTCAGGTGATTACTTGCCTTAAGAGTGTGTTTGCACCCTCCTTGTTTTAATCAATTTATTTTGAGATAATTTGCAAGAAAACTATTGATAGGAGGAATTTAAATATACATTATATACTATTTAATAATGTATCAATCATGTGCAATGGAATAAATTGTTTCTGGTTCAATCCGTGATTGTCTTGTTGCATTAATAAAAAAAAGCACATCTTATTGAACTATTGAATGAAGAGTTATTTATTAAACTTTATCAAAATATAAAGAGATTTAAAGAAATATTGCAATATTATCTGAAATTTATGTTTCATTAATATGTTTAAATATATTTTATCTTCTAATATACTATTAACTATAATTAGTGTGCCTCTACTTAATTTATTTTCTAAATCTGTCACTAGCCACCTCTACATAATACCAATTGGTTTAATGATAGGAGTTCATGATATAATATTTATAATTTGATCTTTTATCATAGTTATTATATATAATTTGATTTTTCAATTGGAGTCAAATGTGTCTTGAGAAAGTTGATCAAAAAGTGTGCAAATTCGGTTATAGCAAAATGTAACCAGAGAAATTTCATTATGAACAATCTGCTTACATTTTCTTTCTAGATGTGAGACTCGGACTTGGCCTGATTTAATGGTTAATCCACATTCCATGATATAGAATTCCGAGATTCAAGTTACGTCCTTGTTAAAAACTATAAATTTTAGAGTAATTTCTTAATATGAAAAACACGGCATTAATGTGGGACCATGTTCGTGATTTTCGATGCGATTTTCTAATTTGCAAGTGCTCGATGAAAGGGCGATCATGGTTGTTTCAATTTCGGTTTTAGTGCTGGTGGTGATTTATTGATGGTGCAACATTTACACTATCACAGGAACTCCCCTCTAGCACCGATTTTTTCTTGTTCTAAAAAAAATCGGTGCCTAAGTGCCCGCTGAATAGGTTTCAACGGTTTTTGAGAACCAGTGCTAATTTTAACACCTGTTGTTTTGTTAGCACCGGTTTTTCAACCAGTGCTTATTTTGGCACCGGTTTTTTTTGTTAGCACCAGTTTTTTAACCGGTGCTAAAATATTTACAACGATTAAAAAAATTGCTTCCTCTGAAAGTGGTAGCGCACAACCGCCTCCAGAGGAAGGGAAAGAGACCCAAAATTAACAATTTAGTACGACATTAATTTACTAATAAAATTAACTTCGCAAAATTGATAGTATAGAAATAAAACTAAAAAAAATTATGATACAAAATTAATAATCTATGGGACTAAACATAACTATCCCAAACACAACTATCTACGGGACTAAACATAACTTTACCTTGAACTAGCAATTGAATCATGTGGCTTGTAGACATCAAATCACAAGGTTAAACCACACAACTAATATTGAATCTATGATCTTTAGAAATGCTCAAATATACCCCCACTATACCATATGCTAAAAAACTAAGTACTGAAGTTTTCACCCAATCTGAACTAATTACTCAAAATAATTACTCATTAAGAAATTGAAGAAACTGTACCAAATACATGTATTCATCATGCTCCCAAGATATTACTACATTGTCCAATCTTCAGCCTTGAGTGTAGACTTCATTCTTAGTGTTGTAAAGGGATTCTTGTCATTAGGGTTGTCTTTGAAATACTGCATTCACAAATCCAATGTTAAGTTCAACTGCAACACACAACATATAGATTCCAGACTATAACACAAAACCACACTACAGTGAGAACATACATGTACTCAACATACAGAATTTTGCAGTAGCATCATCAGTAGACACCACACTCTAAACTGTAGCTACCATTACCAAGTGAGAGTTGCAATCAGGTAAAATAGCATCTATAGCTAATGCACTTCAATTGCAATAAAAGAAAACACAAGGTGATGCACACCTATTTATCCTTAAGCAGCAGCTGCAGCGTTTGGCAGGTTGCTCCCTCCTGGACCATTTGGTTAATAGCATCCATAAACCTGAGGTAATTATCCACGAATGCATTTCTTCTAACTCTTCCAATGCGGAAAAATAGTAGAACTCACTACTTAGCAAAAAGAAACTGAAAAGGCATACATTGCCTCAAAATGTAGAAGCTAAAACTGAAAGGAAGAGGTGGAAAAAACTAGATATAAATAACTATTTACCCTGGTTTGTGGGCTTCCCATACACAAATTTTTCGGCACTGACCTCTTTTTTCCACCACGTCTCACACGAATATGGTACACAACATAGACCTAAAAGAAGTCAGGCACCAATCAATCCTTACTCACAAAACATTATCCTAGTTCAAAATACAAACGTACTCAGGTAGAAAAGAGCACAGAGAGCATAAGCAGCAACTGGGAGACATGCTCATTCGACTACTGATACTTCAGGTGGCCTTATGACTGTCAACTCCTCCTTCGCTACGGCGTACTCGGCCAATCCACCCTATTCTGCCATTAGGGTTCAAACACCAGTTAACAAGATATTGCAGGGAATAAATCTACAAAAAATGAAGAAAATCAAGTAGTATAAGACTTACAAATCCATGGAAAATCTATACAAATTGTCGCTGATGCCCTAGCTCCGCCACCCCCTACTTCTGCCCTAGCTCCGTCACCTCCTAGCTCTGCCCTAGCTCCGCCAGAAACCCACGCCACCAGCCACCAGAAAGAATCATGCACCACCACTGCCCTAGCTCCGCCACCTCCTACCTCCGCCAGAAACCCTATCCCCCGCCACACTGTGCCGCTTCACCGTCGCTGCTCCACAACCACTCCAGTCCACATTCATTTTGTCGATCCATTGCACTGCCGCCGCTGAATCATCTCCGCTCCGTCGCTAGGTGGAACCACTGTCGCCCACACCAATTGAACCAACGTTGCCCAAACTAGTTGAGCAGCAGTGAGGAAAACGAAGAAAGAAATCTGGGAAGAAAGAAAATGAAGAAATAGGGTTTGATTTTTTTTACACAGGGGTATGATATTCATTTCACTTATTTCCAGCCATTTTTATTTCAATTTATGTATACTAATTCAAATAAAGTTTGACCGTTAATTAGTCAAATAAAACTTAGTTATTAGTGTTTATATATTAAAAGTCAAGTAAGGTTTGACCGTTGGTTAGTCAAAATCAAACATTTTTATTTGTATTTATTATATACTAATTCAAGTAAGGTTTGACCATTGTTTAGTTAAAGTCAATCTAGTTATTAGTGTTTATATATTGAAAGTCAAGTAAGATTTGATCGTGGATTAGTTAAAGTCAACTTAGTTATTAGTGTTTATATATTGAAAGTCAAGTAAGGGTTGATCGTCGATTAGTTAAAGTCAACTTTGTTATTATTTGTATATAGAAAGCCAAGTAATGGGTTGAGCGTTGATTAGTCAAAGTCAACCTAATTATTAGTGTTTGTATATAGAAAGTCAAGTAAGGGTTGACCATTGATTAGTCAAAATCAAACATTTTTATTTGTATTTATATATACTAATTCAAATAAAGTGTGACTGTTAATCAGTTAAAGTCAACTTAGTTATCAGTGTTTGTATATTGAAAGTCAAGTAATGTTTGAGCGTTCATTAATCAAAGTCAAACATTTTTATTTGTATTTATTGTATACTAATTCAAGTAAGGTTTGACCGTTGATTAGTCAAAGTCAATCTAGTTATTAGTGTTTATATATTGAAAGTCAAGTAAGGGTTGATCGTTGATTAGTTAAAGTCAACTTAGTTATTAGTGTTTATATATTGAATATCAAGTAAGGGTTGACCGTCGATTAGTTAAAGTCAGCTTCGTTATTAGTATTTGTGTGTAGAAAGCCAAGTAAGGGTTGACCGTTGATTAGTCAAAGTCAACCTAGTTATTAGTGTTTGTATATAGAAAGTCAAGTAAGGGTTGACCGTTGATTAGTCAAAGTCAAATATTTTATTTGTATTTATATATACTAATTCACATAAAGTTTGACCGTTAATTAGTTAAAGTCAACTGAGTTATTAGTGTTTACATATTGAAAGTCAAGTAAGGATTGATCGTGGATTAGTTAAAGTCAACTTAGTTATTAGTGTTTACATATTGAAAGTCAAGTAAGGATTGATCGTGGATTAGTTAAAGTCAACTTTTATTAGTATATGTATTTAGAAAGCCAAGAAAGGTTTGACCGTGAATTAGTTAAAGTCAATTTTGTTATTAGTATTTTTATGTAGAAAGCCAAGTAAGGCTTGACCGTTAATTAGTCAAAGTCAACCTAGTTATTAGTGTTTATATATTGAAAGTCGAGTAAGGGTTGATCGTGGATTAGTTAAAGTCAACTTAATTATTAGTGTTTATATATTTAAAGTCAAGTAAAGTTTGACTGTTGATTAGACAAAGTCAACATAGTTATTAGTGTTTACATATTGAAGTCGAGTAAGGGCTGATCGTGGATTGGTTAAAGTCAACTTAGTTATTAGTGTTTCTATATAGAGAGAGTCAAGTAAAGTTTGACTGATGATTAGTTAAAGTCAACTTAGTAAACAGTATTTATATATAGAAAGTCAAGTAAGGTTTGACCGTTGATTAGTCAAAGTCAACCTAGTTATTAGTGTTTATATATTGAAAGTCGAGTAAGGTTTGACCGTTGATTAGTTAAATTCAGCTTAGTGACTAGTGTATAGAAAGTTAAGTACAATTTGACCGTTAATTAGCTAAAGTCATCTTAGTTATTAGTGTTTAATTGGAAGTTAAGTAACCGTTGATTAGTCAAAGTCAACCTAGTTATTAGTGTTCATATATAGAAAGTAAAGTAAGGGTTGAACGGTTATTAGTTAAAGTCAATTTAGCTATTAGTGTTTATATATTGAAAGTCAAGTACAGTTTGACTGTTGATTAGTCAAAGTCAACCTAGTTATTAGTGTTTATATATTGAAAGTCAAATAAGGATAAATCGTTGACTAGTTAAAGTTGTATTTATGTATACTAAATCAATTAAGGGTTGAACGTTAATTAGCTAAACAAATTTTATTCTTATTTATATATATTAGGTCAATAAATGTTGATCGTTGGATAATTTAACTTAACTTAGTTATTAGTTAAAGTCAACAAAAGAAGTGAACGATTTTGAAAGTTCAAAAAAAAGGTTAGAGCGATTGCGCGCAACTGCTCTCAGCCAATGAAATTTCTGACAACATTATTTGAAATTTTTGGCAATTTTTTTAAAAACAATTTTGGTGAATTTTTTGAATTCTTTGGTGGAAAGATTGAACTTCAAAAAATTTCAATGAATATTTTGAAAATTTTGGCGGGAAGATTGAATTTTAAAAATTTTTGGCTATTTTTTACAAAACCAGTGCTATTTTTTAATTTGACTAAATTATTTTTTTGGTCCTTAACATATGACCTAATACAATCTTTTGGTCTTTGTTTCCAAAACCACGTCATTTTAGTACCCTACAAATTCAAAAGGATTTGTTTGGTCCCCAAGGCGGTTTTTGAGGCGGTTTTGGGGACCAACACATGGTAAGATCATAAGTTAGGGACCAAAAAAATAATTTAGTCTATTTGAAAACCACTCGCAATCTGGCTTAGGGACCAATTAAATCATTTTGAATTAGTTTGGTAGTAAAATGACGTGGTTTTGAAAATGGGGACCAACAGATGTATAAGATCTTATTTTAGAGATAAAAAAACAATTTAGTCTTTTAATTTTCAGCACCAGTTTTTTAAAAATGGTGCTAATTTTTCCAAAATCGGCGCTATTTAAAAAATTCTGGCAATTTTTTTGGCGGGAAAAATGAATTTTGAAAATTTTTAGCACCGATTTTTAAAAACCGATGCTATTTTGAAATTTCTAACAATTTTTTGGCGGGAAGATTAAAACTCTAAAATTTTTAGCACCGGTACTGGTGCTATTTTTTTCCCAAAACCAGTGCTATTTTAAAATTTAACACCAGTGTTTTAAACTGGTGTTAAAAAAATTTAAAAAAAACCTGGTGTCATTACATTTTTGGCACCGATTTTCAAAACCTGTGCTAGAGGAGGGTCTTTGTGGTAGTGTTAGGTGTTCCCAAGATGGTGTCCTTAACTATTTAAATAGGAGTGGATCTCCTGACAGACAGTCTGTCCATAAGTTTATGGACTGACCACTTATTTTTTACCGTATACACTATGTATGTTAAATATTTTTTATAACATATATTTTTATATTTTCACGTTCAAATACATATTATTAGTTGTTTTAACTTATAAAATATGATATTTAAATTTTATAAAATAATTACAAGATTTAAGGTAATAAATACTGATCAAATACTGATCATTTAAGGTCCAAACCGGACTGCTGGTAATAATATCTCAAACATCAGTTGTGAATGATAGATAGATGAGCATAAACCCATCCAAATTGGTAACAATCGAAAGTCGCAAAAATCGTACAGGATTAATAAAAGAAGTTGATCATCTATATATTATTTGAACATTGAAAATGTTTTCACGCTAACAACGTTTGATTTATAATTCACATAACCCGTTCAAAAACTCAACCACGTCCACATCATCAGGATCTATCTCCGGCAACTCCCCGTAGTATGCCTCTCCGGGGCTCTCCACTTGAACAGTTTCCGGCATTGCATCACCGCGCATTTCAACATTACTCGTCATCTTTTCAGAAATCGACACTTCTTGTGATGAGTTCGCGATGGATTTCCGAAAGCCCTTTTTGTTATTACTCACTCTTCCCCCAATCGAACTCTTATTGCCATGCCTTCTGATTCTACATATCACGCGATCCTCCCAATCCGAGCCCTGGATTTCGGGAAAGGCCTTAGCAGAGATGGTGTACTCGCACATGGACCATTGCCCCACGGTTTCTTCACCGTTGTTTGACCGAAATGACAGCATTTTGCATTGACCGATCACGATTCCCTCTGAGTTGACCGCCTTCAATTTGGTACTAGTGTGCCAGGATCCGCACCCGGCGGTTCTCTTCTTCTGGACATTGCCGGAGATGCCGACGTTGGAAAGCTTGGTGAACAAGAAAAGTGTCGGGGTTGAAGTCGAGTCGATCTTCCAGGGATATGGATTGTTCGGATCGCAGAACTTTTCCCAGGGGCTGAGATTCTTGTCGAAGACGGTGGTTTCTTGGATGGTGTTGGAATTGTGGGAGGGGAGATTGAGGATGTGGTTTTTGAGGTAATGGCCGATCAGTTCTTCGGCGGTCGGATCGAACTCTCGGGGACTGTAAGGCATCTTCACTCTGATCCCCATTGATTATTTTCTTGAAAGAATGAGGAGCAAAATCAAACTATAAATCGAAATCGGAGAGGATGAATAATGCGTATGGAGAATGAATGAATGAATGTGTGGGTGGGTGATACTTATATAGGGACGGTTTCCTATTTGGAACCGGATTTTTTAACCAAATTCAGGAAATCCTAAACGCAATCGGAAAGGCTTAACACGAGCGAAGAAGACATTAATTAGGAAATACGGGGGAGATATTATAGACAAATTAGGAAACGTGGTATTTCCTATTTAGGGCTACTCCTCAAATATTTCTATTACTCGGCTGACGCCGATATTACATTTCCTTTTTCCTTTTCTGAATATGATTTCTATTTTCTAATTCCTAATCTCGGTAGGAATCCTTTTTTTCCTTTTTCTTTTTACATAATCTTATTTTAGACACCCTAAATTTTACGTAGGGATTAATTATGCAATTATTATAAAATCGAAATTGTGGTGGAGTTTTTTCTGAAATAAGCTGAAAAAGTGGAGGACTTTTATAGTAATTATAGAAATTTTTTATCCATATATATATATATATATATCACAATTCCAGATATTTATTTTATTTTTCTTTTTCGCCAGAAACCACCGCTACAAACTTCTACTAGCCACCGGTAACAGCCTCCAACTGTCGAATTTTTGCCAAATTTTTTCCGATCTCCGCCTCTCCTCTGTTTTCCCTCGGTGATCTACATTTTCCGTCGGCGATCTGCAACTGCGGTTACCTTCGAGCTACTGGATCTCCAATGGCGGCGCCGCTTCCATGAAGAAGATGCTGCTACTGGATCTCCGGCGCTGCGATGGACGAGTTCACGGTAGAGATCAATGAGCTCATGGCGGAGATGACGAGAACACAGTGGAGATCAATGAGCTCACAGTGGAGACAATAAGCTCATAACTTACCTCAGAGTTCTTCACATAAGGACCAAGTGAAGTGGTCCCTACAGCCGAGAGGCTCGAAGAAGACGCCAGGACATAGGCGGCTGTGTCAAGCTCCTTACTAGAGGTCTCGGGAGTAGACATCTTGTGAGAGATCTTTTGACGGCCCTCCCTAGTGCAAATATCATCCTCAGGCTTCTGCTTCAAAGATGTGTTTGTGGGAGCAACTGTCTGAAGGGGGGTAGCGGGGGTAACCTTCTCCTTTGAGGAGATGGTGTTTGCTCCCTTCTTGGTCATAACACCTGCAGACTCCGGCCCACTGAGGAAAGAAAGAAGATGTTAGACAAGGTACAACAAATATATATATATATATATATATATATATATAAGAAGAAGAAGAAGAAGAAACAATAAAATAAAGCACAAAATACATGTATGGCACCTTCAAAATTAGGACAAAGAAGGGAATCCTCGAGAGGGGGCTCTCAAATTACCAAGTTCTGAGAAGGCTGAGGCTTATATCCCTTAACTAGTTTCCTTCTCTTCGGGCCTACTTGAGGCTCATCTGAAGGAGCCAAGCAGGGTTGTCTAAACAATTTTCTTTTTCTATCAGGTTTGTAGACATACTTTTCGTAAATCTCGGAGGGCCAAGCTTGACCCCCAACCAAGTTTTTGGGATTGGTATAAGAGACATAGGAAAGGGGTGAGGATAGCAGGCGTTCTTGAGCACTCTCGGGGCGAGGTGGGCAAAAAAATTTGTCAGGAAGTTGGGATTCAACCTTAACATTCGGATTCCATCAAGGAACCTTATATCTAAGGCAGTTAAATGTGAGACCCCTCTTGGAATCCTTCCACTTTCCCACATTCCCGAGAAGGGTAAAGACCTTACGTCTTCTCTAGCGGGGAGAAAAGTGATGATCTTCTCAGAGGAGTTACCACCGAAGGCCACGGTAAAAAGGGAGCGGAACAGCTTATACTCAGGCTCGATATCAAGATTGTAACATTCACAGAGAAAGATCATGAGAGTGGTTATGGCATTAGGATGGACTTGAGAAAGGCTTACTTGAAAGTCTCTGAGCACCCTCGAGAATATTTGATGAAAGGGAAAGCACAACCCTAACTGAATCTGGTTTTAAAATACAACTGACCTCTCCTCAGGAGGATCCTCGTAAGACTTTGTTGCCTCTAACCACTCTAATTCCACATCGGCAGGGATCCTCTGACCTGGGGTTAGCGACCGTAAAACCCTTGACATAGTCCAAGACTTATTTGGGGTTGGGAGCTTGTGCATTTCTTCCTCCGCAGGGGAATCTGTGGCCAAGGGCTTAGCAGTGGAGGATATTTTTGGGTAGAACTGCTCGTCATCTTCCTCTAACACCCTCAAGGGGCCACCCTACTTATGAGAAGGAGGGCCAAAATCAATGTCTCCAGCTGTTGAATTTTTGCCGATCTCCGCCTCTCCTCTGTTTTCCCCCCGGCGATCTATATTTTCCGCCGGTGATCTGCAACCGCGGTTACCTTTGAGCTACTGGATCTCCAATGGCGGCGCCACTTCCATGAAGAAGATGCTGCTACCGGATCTCCGACGCTGCGATGGACGAGCTCATGGCAGAGATCGACGAGCTTATGGCAAAGACGACGAGAACACGATGGAGATCAATGAGCTCACGGTGAAGATGATGAGCTCATAACTTACCTCATAGTTCTTCACAGAAGGACCAAGTGAAGTGGTCCCTACCGCCGAGAAGCTCGAAGAAGACGCCAGGACATGGGCAGCTGCGTTGAGCTCCTTATTAGAGATCTCAGGAGCGGACATCTCGTGAGAGATCTTTTGACAGCCCTCCCTAGTGGAAATATCATCCTCAGGTTCCGCTTCAAAGATGTGTATGTGGGAGCAACTGTCTGAAGGGGGGTAGCGTGGGTAACCTTCTCTTTTGAGGAGATGGTGTTTGCTCCCTTCTTGGTCATAGCACTTGCTAGACTCCGGCCCACTGAGGAAAGAAAGAAGATGTTAGACAAGGTACAACAAATATATATATATATATATATATATATATATATATAAGAAGAAGAAGAAGAAACAATAAATAAAGCACAAAATACATGAATGACACCTTCAAAATTAGGACAAAGGAATCCTCGAGAGGGGGCTCTCGGATTACCAAGTTCTGAGAAGGCTGAGGCTTATTTCCCTTAACTAGCTTTCTCTCTTTGGGCCTACTTGAGGCTCATCTGAAGGAGCCAAGCGGGGTTGTCTCAACAATTTTCTTTTTCTAGCAGGTTTGTAGACATACTTTTCATAAATCTCGGAGGGCCAGGCTTGACCCCCAACCAAGTTATTGGGATTGGTATAAGAGACATAGGAAATGGGTGAGGATAGCAGGCATTCTTGAGCACTTTCAGGGTGAGGTGGGCGAACAAACTTGTGAGGAAGTTGGGATTCGACCTTAACGTCCGGATTCCATCAAGGAAACTTATATCTAAGGCAGCTAAACGTGAGACCCCTCTTGGCATCCTTCCACTTTCCCACATTCCCGAGAAGGGTAAAGACCTTACATCATCTCTAGCGGGGAGAAAAAATGATGATCTTCTCAGAGGAGTTACCACCGAAGGCCACGGTAAAAAGGGAGCGGACAGCTTATACTCGGGCTTGATGTCAAGATTGTAACATTGACAGAGAAATAGCATGAGAGTGGTTATGGCGTTATGATGGACTTGAGAATGGCTGACTTAAAAATCTCTGAGCACCCTCTAGAATATTTGATGAAAGGGAAAGCACAACCCTAACTGGATCTGGTTTGAAAATACGACTGACCTCTCCTCAGGAGGATCCTCGTAAGACTCTATTGCCCTTAACCATTCTAATCCCACATCGATCGGGATCCTCTGACCTGGGGGTAGCGACCATAAGACCATCGATATAGTCCAAGACTTATTTGGGGTTGGGGGCTCGTGCGTATCTTCCTGCATGGGGGAATCTGGGGCTATGGGCTAGGGGCTTAGCGGTGGAGGATATTTTGGGGTAGAACTGCCCGCCATCTTTCTCAAACACCCTCAAGGAGCCACTCTAATTAGGAGAAGGAGGGCCAAAATCAATGTCTCCAAGGCGCGAAGACCTCTGAACATACCCTTTCCCTCGGACGGGAGGCCAAATTTGGGGAAAACCCCCCTCATGGAAATCAGAAACAGGTATGTATCTTGAATTACCAATCTCATCATCGCTAGGGTTGGAACCCCAGGGATAATGGACTGGATTGCTAAGCGTAGCTTCAAAATCTCCCCTTCTGGGTGATTCCCCCTCTTGTTGGATTTCTCACCTGAATCATCCATGAGCACAAAGTACAAAGGAAAATAAATGGGGAAAGAGGAAGGTTAGGAGAACTTACTGATGAAAGTAGAAGGAAAATGTAAGCGGGGATCGGATAAAGAAGAGAGCACTGAGAAAACCTTTTGAAGTAACCTGCCATTAAAATGAAGAGAATGTGGGGAAAATAGGGTGTTAAGAAGCTCAAAAAAGTGGGGCCAGAGTAATGATTAACTTGGGAGAAGTGAAAATTTGAAAAAGGCGTGAAAAGTTAGCGTGTAGTTTTATAAGCTACTCCCTCTCACGTGCTTCCTTTCACAACCAACACGCGCGCGTGCAACCCCTTGAATTCTATTAAAAGAAAATAGTAATAAATGATAGTCGTTAAAAAATATAAGACGGTGCCTCAAGTTTAGGGATCTCTTCTTCCAGAAGGACACAAGCGGGGATTCTCGACACCCTCCATGAGAACACATAAACCTAGGGGGCTCAGTAACGAAGGATAAACTCGAGACTCCTTGAAGATCTTAACCCCAAGGCTACCATCAAATTTTCTGGGGGCTCTTGATGATAGATAAACCCGCAGCTGGACCAAGAGGAGTTTTGGGCCAAAAGTACCTTAGGCCTGCGACAACCCAGTAAATCTCTGATGGGGTTGATTTTACCATATATTTTGGGCTGATTATTGAGTTAAATGATTGATAAAATGCTTGGATATTTATGTTATTCGTAATGTTCTTGCAGTTTAAAGATTTAGATGCTGAATTAGCAAGTTGTTGCAGTTTATGGTCATTAATGCTTGGAGATGGAAGAAGAAATAATAATGGAGATATTTGGTGCTGAATTATGGCAATTACAAATGTAGTTGGAGAAGAATCAGATTGATTTGAAGACTCCTAATTGTTAGGAGAGAATATTGGGATTATCTTTTAGAGTTCTAATTAGATAAGGAAAGACATATGTTATTCCTTATCTATCTTTTAGTTGTAGTAATATTTTTGGAGACTGGATTATATTTTTACACGCATAAAAGGTACGGCCAAGGAGAAGACAGAGAACAGAATTGCGTACGACAGTCCATTTGCGCAGACAGTATTTTGCGATTTGGGTTTTCCAGTATTTTATTCAGACAATTTTCATCATTTATTTTTATGCTTTTGATTGTTAATTCAATTATGTATTCTAGCTAAATTCTTCTTTTCCGGTAAAGATCAAGGAAGTACTGGCGTCGATTCTCGTGAGATCTAATTAGTTTTAATACTTTGATTGCATGCTTGCATCTGTTGTTCTTGATTATAATGTTTATGATTGCTCTCATGTTATTGAGTAGTGGCCAATATTTGATAGCATGTTAGTTAATTTAATGCCAATTGAACCAATCATCCGTAATTGTGATTTCAGTTCAATCAGTGGTAGGGAACAACAGTCTTAATTTAACAATCCGGCGTCCGAGTTTGTTGGTTATGAATTGGGTCTTTCTCATTCTTAATGCTGCTAGCATATTAAATCTATAGAGCGTCTCTTAGGTTATATGTTAGTTAGAGAAATAGTTGGTGAGGCGTCCTCCTGATTATCGACAAGGTAAGGAAAGATTGGTTGCTTGCAACTATAACCAATTTGTGTGCATGCATTTAAAGTCATCTTTGCATCAAGGATCGGGATAGAAAGCCAGTATGGAATTGATCGAAACCGGAATCTTCTCATCATAGTTGAATTGTTTTGCAATCTGTAACAATTTCTCATTCCTGTTTTTACTCGATTTTTAGTTTCTCTTATTCACGACCCTCATCTGGTTCTTTTAATTACAAATTTGCAGATTAAAGATTAAAGAAAAAGTCTCACCAATCTCTTGGGAAACGAACCTGCTCGCAGCTATACTGGTCGGTATGCCCATACCGACCACAGAATCCTGAACTAAAAAATTCAGCTTAGAGCTTGATTTATTTTTTGGTGTAAAACGACACACCAAATTTTGGCGCCGTTGCCGGGGATTGGTTTTAAGCAGTATTTTTTCTTTTAATTCTTTAGTTTATTTTCACTTTTTCTTGGTTTATGCCTCGTTCTTCTCGTACAGGAGAATTGATCTTCACTCCAGAGATTGAGAAACTTGCACGAAGTCTAACGAAGCAGACAAAGGCCTTGAAAGGACCTTCCTCGTCTGAATCAACCGCCACTGAAACCCATTTCAACATGGCTGACGAACAAAGACGTGAGGAGGAACCACCAGCCCAGCGTATAAGAGACATGGGACGCTACAGACACAATCGTCCTTTGTGCATTGTCCTTCCCAACATCAACCGCAACTCCGAGATTAAACCAGGTTTCATACAAGTATTACCTAAATTTGGTGATATGCCAGGTGAGAGTGCTCATAACCATCTTGATGAATTTGACCTCGTCTGTGCAACTCTTAGACCACAAGGTTTTTCGGAAGATCATATTAAACTACTCACCTTTACACACACATTGCAGGGAAAAGCCCGTGAATGGCTTTTTGAACTCCCACCCGGTTCAATTCGAACCTGGGAAGATTTGGAGGAGAAATTTTTACAAAAGTTTTTTCCCGAGTCTAGAGCAGCTAATTTGAGATCTGCAATAAGTGGTATTAGACAAAAGAAGGGAGAGAGTCTTGTGAGTTATTGGGATAGATTTAATCAATTGTGTCGCAAGTGTCCTAACCATGGTTTTACTGAGTATCAGCTCATCACTAATTATTTTTATGGCGGTATGTCCTCTATTGACAGGAAGATTTTTGACGCAGCTTGTGGAGGAAATGTGCTGAACAAAACCATGGATGAAGCAAAAGAGATCATCCTTGATATGGTCACTCATGAGTATGATGAAGATGATGATAGATCTAGACCAGTCAAGGTAGCCGGTAACTCAAATTTGGATGAGAAGCTAGATGCTCTCACTTCAATTGTAAAAGATCTAGCCATGAAGAGTGCTGGAGGAGCCAAGTGCGAAATTTGCTCGCACATGGGACACTACACTGATTCTTGCCCTACTCTTCAAGATCCTCAGACCGAACAAGCCTTCTTTGGATTTGAAGATAACCCACAAAGGCCGAGACGGAACGATCCATTTTCAGATACATACAATCCAGGATGGAGGAATCATCCAAACTTCAGATGGAATCAAAAGGGCCCGGGAATGTACGCTCCGAAACAAGCACAAGTTGGTCGTGAAGCAAATCCAGCAACAGAAGATCAGAGGGTCACCATGAATGAAGTTCTTAAGACAATGGCCCAAAGCAGCTAAGTGGTGCAAAACTTAGCCAAAAACACAAATGCTTTCCAGCAAGAGACGAGGGCTGCTATAGGGAACATTGAGCAACAAATGACTCAACTGGCTGCGGAGGTAAACAAGTTGAAGTTCAACGCTGGGAGGTTACCATCCCAGACGGAACCGAACCCTAGGGAGAATGCAAGTGCAGTCACACTAAGAAATGGGAAGATATTGGATGATTCTGTGCCAGAAGAAGTTCATAAGGAAAAAGGCAATCATGAAGAAGCCAAAGAGAGTAAAAATAAGTCCTCAAAGGTAAACCCTGAACCTATGACATCTATTTCTAACCCAAATGTCGCTCCACCTTTCCCATCCAGATTAGCTCGTAACAAGAAGGAAGATGATGAGAAAGAGATTTTGGAGGTTTTCAAGAAGGTAGAGATAAATTTGCCCTTGATTGAAGCTATTAAGCAGGTTCCCAGGTACGCAAAATTTCTTAAAGAGCTTTGTTCAAAGAAGATGAAGTATGGGAAAGATGCTAAAATTAGGGTGGGGGAAAATGTTTCTGCTGTCATTCAACGTAAGTTGCCACAAAAATGTAAGAACCCAAGAATGTTTTCTATTCCATGCATAATTGGCACAAAAGCTGTTGAAAAAGCCATGTTAGATCTAGGTGCATCAATTAATGTCATACCTTTATCTGTGTATAATGACTTGCAATTAGGACCATTGAAAGAAACTCGTGTGATAATCCAATTAGCTGATAGGTCCAATGCATACCCTGAGGGAATGATAGAGGATGTACTTGTGAAAGTAAATGAATTAATGTTTCCTGTGGATTTCTACATTGTTGATATGGATGACTCATTCTCTGCAAATAGATCCTTAATTCTTCTAGGAAGACCATTCATGAAAACGGCGAAAGCCAAAATTGATGTTGATAAGGGAATCCTTAGTCTTGAGTTTGATGGAGATGTAGTTTCTTTCAATATTTTTGATGCCATGAAACATGTAGATGATCCTGAATCGATGTTTACCCTTGATGTAATTGACCCGTTGGTTGATGAATATATAGAGAGATACTCCAGGGACGACAAGTTGGAACAGGTCATTTTCAATGGATGGGTTGACAAGAATATGATGGACGGTTTAGACGAAACATTTTGTGAAGTCATCATGCAGCTTTACTCCACCAAAGAATACAACTCCCAGCCACTTTTGGGCGGTATGCCCATACCGCCCGTTTTCTGCTCAGAAACTCAGGAATACAGCTCCCAGCCACTTTTGGGCGGTATGCCCATACCGCCCGTTTTCTGCTCAGAAACTCAGGAATACAGCTCCCAGCCACTTTTGGGCGGTATGCCCATACCGCCCACATCCAGTCCAGAAGTTTACCATATCTCACAACCTACATCAGTCGGGATGATCATTCCACCTACTCCTGAACACACCCTTCCTTCGATTGAGAAAGCACAAAAGCTGGAGCTGAAAACTTTACCTGAACATCTCAAGTACGCTTTCTTAGGGGAGAACGAGACTTTCCCAGTCATCATCAGTAAGGACCTGAGCATGGAGCAAGAAGATAAACTGGTAAGACTTTTGAGGACACATAAATCTGCAATAGGATGGACGCTGGCAGACATAAAAGGTATTAGTCCTTCTATCTGTATGCATCGCATTTTACTTGAGCATGATAACAAACCTTCTAGAGATCCTCAGCGAAAGTTGAACCCAGTTATGAAAGAAGTTGTGCATAAAGAAATCCTTAAATTGTTAGAATTAGGGATTATCTACCCTATATCTGATAGTGCATGGGTAAGTCCAGTGCATGTGGTACCTAAGAAGTCCGGGTTTCAATTGGTTAAAAATGATAACAATGAGCTAATACCCATGAGACTTCAAACTGGTTGGCGTATGTGTATAGACTATCGAAAGTTGAATAACGCTACTAGGAAAGACCATTTTCCCTTGCCCTTTATTGATGAGATGCTTGAAAGATTAGCTGGGAAATTATATTTTTGTTTCCTTGATGGCTATTCTGGTTATTTTCAAATCTATGTGGCTCAGGAAGACCAGGAAAAAACAACTTTTACATGTCCATTTGGAACTTTTGCTTATCGTCGCATGCCTTTTAGTCTTTGTAACGCTCCAGGAACATTTCAAAGGTGTATGATGAGCATTTTTTTCTGACATGCTTGAAAGTTGTATTGAAATTTTCATGGATGATTTTACTGTACATGGTGACTCATATGATCAATGTCTTGATAATCTTGATAGAGTTTTGCAAAGATGCACTGATACTAACCTTGTTTTGAACTATGAGAAATGTCACTTTATGGTCAGAGAAGGCATTGTACTTGGACATGTGATCTCCGAAAGGGGGATAGAGGTTGATAAGGGTAAACTTGATTCAATTACGAAGATACCTTACCCTACTAATGTGAAAGAGATTCGTGCTTTCTTAGGGCATGCAGGTTTCTATAGGCGTTTCATCAAAGATTTTTCAAAGGTCTCTCAACCCCTAACAAGGTTGTTACATCAAGACGTGTCATTCAACTTTGATGACAAGTGCCAGGAAGCTTTCGACCTCTTGAAGAAGAAGTTGACATCAGCCCCCATAATACAACCACCAAAATGGGGAGAGCCATTTGAAATCATGTGTGATGCGAGCGACTTTGCTGTGGGAGCAGTGCTTGGGCAAAAGAATGGGAAAGAGAGTCATGTCATCTATTATGCCTCGAAAACTCTTAACCCTGCCCAATGCAACTACACAACAACTGAAAAAGAACTTCTAGCTGTGGTTTTTGCTTGTGAAAAATTTCGATCATACTTGATTGGTTCTAAAGTTGTTGTTTATTCTGATCATGCAGCACTCAAGTACTTACTCTCGAAGAAGGAATCTAAGCCTAGACTCATACGATGGATCCTTCTACTACAAGAATTTGACCTGGAGATCAAAGATAAAAAGGGCGCTGAAAATAAAGTGGCGGATCACTTGAGTAGGCTGCAGTCAAACTCAGTCGGTATGCCCATACTGGATGAATTTCCAGATGAGCAATTGTTCACTTTTAAAGGTAAGACCCCATGGTATGCTGATTTGGTAAATTTCTTAACCGCTGGAATTTTTCCCAAAGGCATGGAGACAGCTCGGAAAAACAAATTAAGGAGTCAAGCCAAGTACTTTATATGGGATGATCCGTACCTATGGAAAATCTGTTCTGATCAAATTATTAGACGATGCATCCCTGAAGAGGAGGTTCATTCCATCTTAGAGTACTGTCACGCCCTTGCTTGTGGTGGCCATTTTGGACCTAGAAGGACAGCTAGAAAGGTTCTTGATACTGGTTTCTACTGGGAAACCATTTTCAGGGATTCTTTTCAGTTTTGTAAGAATTGTGATCGTTGCCAACCTATTCTGGTATGTGAAATATTTGATATTTGGGGAATAGATTTTATGGGACCTTTCCCGAGCTCTTTCGGAAACCTATACATTATATTGGCTGTTGATTATGTCTCGAAATGGGTAGAAGCAAAAGCTACCAGGACTAATGATTCTAAAGTGGTTGTAGGTTTTCTTAAGTCTAACATCTTCCATAGATTTGGTGTACCACGAGCCATTATCAGTGACCAGGGATCTCATTTCATCAATAAGACCCTTGAGGCTCTTCTCAAGAAGTATGGGGTACATCATCGAGTGGCCACAGTTTATCACCCACAGTCAAATGGACAAGCCGAAGTTTCAAATCGCGAGATAAAGAACATTTTGGAGAAAACGGTGAATCCAAACAGGAAAGACTGGAGTTCACGACTGGATGATGCTCTATGGGCATATCGCACAGCATACAAGGCTCCAATTGGAATGTCCCCGTACAGACTTATATTTGGTAAACAGTGTCACCTTCCAGTGGAGTTAGCTCACAAGGCGTATTGGGCTGTCAAGCAAATTTGCATGGATCCGAATGTTGTGGGACAAGAGAGAAAATATCAACTGCAAGAGTTAGAGGAAGCACGACTGGAATCCTATGATAGTGCTTGTTTCTACAAAGAGCGTACTAAGTTTCTCCATGACAAACATATTAGAAGGAAGCATTTCGAAGTAGGCCAGAAGGTGCTACTTTTCAATGCCAGGCTTAAGTTAATGCCCGGGAAGTTGAAGTCAAGATGGATGGGTCCTTATGTGGTCATCAATGTTAGTTCTCATGGGATGGTGGAAATTAGAAGCGTAGACACTCATAAGACATTCAAGGTGAATGGACAGTTATTGAAGTCATACCACGAGGGGATGGAGTTTCCCACAGTCGAGGGAATAACACTAGCATTACCCACATCTGCCTGATCTAAGCAAGCCGGCTGAGTCTAGCCTAAGACGTTAAATAAGGGCGCTGCTTGGGAGGCAACCCAAGATTTTTTTTAAATTATTTATTTTATTATTATTTTCAAAATTAAAAAAAAAATAAAAGCATGTGATTTTTTTTCCAACTATTTTTAACCTATTGTGATGATTCTATATTGCAGGTTTGCAGAAAAAATAAAATCAGTGGAAGGAGGATTCTGAAAGCTTAAATTTCAGACTTTGGAGATGACTTTCAAAGAAGAATAAAGGATGGAGGACTTTTGTGCAAATTCCTAAACTAATAAACCCTACCCCAACCACTTTCTAATTCATGAGTTGTTTTCTTCTTCCTGCTTTACACAACCAAGCTCTGTTCTCCATATTCCTTACGGAAAAAAAAATTTAGAATTTCTTTTCTTCTCTTCTTTGGCCACCAGCCGTGAGATCTCAGCCACTAGCCACTCTCCGCCGTGTGTCCGCCGTGCGTCCACCATCCGACGTTCCAGTCGCTCGCCGCCGGTTTTGAGCTCGCCGCCGATTTTCTCCAGCCGCTCGCCACCGGTGTTGAGCTGCAACCGCCGTCAACAGCTGCGCCGTGAGTCCGCCGTCCATCAGCCGTGCGCCACCAGTGAAGTCAGGAATCCCACGGCTTGGCCGCTCTCCGCCCGTGAGCCACCATACACCGGCGAGTTCGGGTTTTGCCGCTAGTCAACCACCTGTCGCCGCCGTGACCTTATCTCCGACGACCAGCTCCGGTGAGTTTTTTCAATTGCCACAGCCATGGGAAGAAAATTTGTTTTGAAGTCCAGAGGCCCGAGCAAGATTTCCTCTCCACCAAAAGAAACGAAGAAACGCCGACAACCTCCTCCAGATCCGGAGCAGCCAATCCGGCGAAAAAGTACAGCACCACCTTCCAAGCGTAAAAAGAATATTCCGGAGCCCGAGAAATCTCCGACCCCGGAACCTGAGTCTGACGGAGGCATTGGAGAGGATGCTGAAACTATGCAGCCCGGAGGTGCAGTCCAGCCATTATCCGATGATGAAAAGCGTCGCAGGTACTCTCTTCTCCAAGATAGACCTATCGTGGAATGGTATGAATTTGATTGGCGAACGTTGCGAAAGTTAGAGGTTAAACTTGAAGTTGAGCAATTTTTTTCTAATATTGGTTGGAATGCATTGTTGTGCGTTACTGATCCTGTGTGTCGGAAATTATGTTTAGAATTTTATAGCTCTTTCGTTTGCCAGGACTTAACGAAAACAGTTGATGTCATGAGCCCTAATTTTGTTACCTTTGATCTTGGGGGACAGACTTGGACAAAATCAATTTCTGATCTAGTTGTTTTATTGGGTTTTGAAACCCCTGAGAGTATATCTTCTGATGAGTATCTTTCTTATGCAACTGTACCTGACCCTAAGTATGCTAAATCGGTGAACAATGAGTGGAGTATTCTTTCTTCTGAAACCGTCCATATTAAAAACATGTCAAAGAGTACTTCGATTAAAGATGGTGCTTTAAGACTTTGTCATCGTTATTTGGCTTATAACTTGTTTGGTAGGGTGGATGGTGCGAATGTTGTCACCAAAACTGAAGTGTCTTTGTTGTTTAAGATGTGGAGAGAGCGGAAAGTGAACTTTGGTTATTGGCTCCTTAAACAGTTCAAGTTTAATTGTACTCATATGAAAGGGAAATTGGCCCTAGGAGCATTAATAACCAAACTTGCTAAGCGTCTAGGTGTGTTTCAGGAGTCTAATCTTCTCTATGGGTTGCAACCTAGTCGGATTGACATGCCTGCTTTAGAGAGAATGAGATTAGTATATCTTGACACTGCTTCCGGGCAGTATAAGTTGTTTGAGCCAGGGGTTTTACCCCCGAGCAGAGCCTCCACTTCTGTTGCAGGTACTTCATCTGCGGGAAGGACCCATAGTGGACTTGGGGCAACAACACCGCAATGGGCGGTTAACCTGTCCACTCAAGTCAAAGACCTCCATGACCAGCAAAGACAGCTTCAAGAGCAACTACAGAACATTGATGAAAAGATCCAAGGATTGGTGCAGAAAGTTTCAGCCCAAAGTAACCAAACACACCCACACTGACCGGGATGCACTGGTTGACCTCAAGGCTAATTAGCCGCCCAGGGAGCATTTTCCTTTTTCTGTCTTATTTTTCATTGTTTGTTCAATCCTAGTACATTTGTAGAGTAAGTTCATGACATCATATTTTCTACATCATTTGCATATGTTACCTCTCTCTTACACAATGAGGACATTGTGTCGTCTAAGTGTGGGGTGAGGGGGTAATATCATTAGTTTGTTTTTCATAAAAAGTTTTTTTTTCTTTCTTTCATGAAACCAAATAAAAAAAATATTCACAAAATTATGAGAAAAAAAACAAAAAGATTTTCATTTTTTTCATCATTTGAGTAAAAAAAACAGCAGCCTTGAATTGGAAATTTGAATGGTTAGAGTTAAAATTTGGTTTGTGGTAAGATTGAATGTTGTTTCCCTTTGTGAAAGAAATCATGGATTCCTTGTATACATTTTAGGATGATGAATGTGCAATAAGTCATTTTGCTCTAAACCTAGATATATTGTGAGGATTTGAGCCTTAAAAGAGCAAAAGCCAGAAAAAAATATAGGCATATTAAAAAAAATGATGATATTAAATAGCTCTTCATCTCTTTGTTGAGTGATCATATTTTGATATTCATTGCTTGGTTTGTGCCATGATTTCGAGACTGTTTTTGATACTTGAGTATGAAAATGATAGAGGCATTTAGGAATGAGCCCTACTTAGCTTCTACTATATACTTCCTTCCTTACATTGATCCCCTAGTTTGCCCCGTTGAAGCCAGAAAACTCTTTCTTTGGTATTTAGTCACTAAATATTTAGCCAAGAGCCTTAGCCTTTTCTTAACCCTCTGAGAACATGTTAGTGATTTATTATTGCTTGTGATGTGGATTAGAATTGTATGGTGGGTTAGATATGGTTGAGATTTTGTGCTAATACATGTGGAGCATAGAGTATTTTGGACTTATATTCATTTGGAAGGTGCATGTATAGTTTTTGCATGATATTATTGATCTTGTATGCCCAGAAAATGCTTGTAAGTGCTGCTGTCCAGAAAAAAAAAAGGGTTGAAAAAAAAAGAAGAAAAAAATCAGTTCTGAAAAAAAGAAAAAAAAAAGAAAAAAAAAGTTGAAAAAAAAAGAAAAGAAATCTGGTCAGTAGCATATTGGGCTGAAAATTTTTGGTAGCAATATGGGGTTGGTTTAGTGCTTGGTGGTGGTGATTATACTTCGTTGTGTTTTAATGTTTCATATTCATTCGAAGTATGAAAATAGAGGAGCATGAGGTGATAATGGATTGCTTGCATATTCTCATATTTTTAGCCTCGTATTCCCTTTATCCTACCTCTCTGACCCTAGCCCCGTTACAACCTTGATAAAGACCTCATTGATTTGTACTCAAGTGTTCAATTACTACGGTGGAGATAGTGGTATATACAAACCTGTTGTGATGAGTATTGAATATGATTTGTGTGAATGACCTGATTATGAATTTGAGAGATATTGAGTGATCTTGATGAGGCTGGATTTTATTGCATGTTTTGACTAGAATGTGAGGATAATGTGATTTTATAAGCAAAGGGGAATGGTTTGTGGTATGATGGCTGATTGTGTTTTGACTCTACTATGACGGTTTTTGATTTGAGGGTTGCTGTAGTGTTTTAATTTGAGTCTCACGTTTACATTTATGTTTTGCATTTGCATATGCTCGAGGGCTAGCATTATCTAAGTGTGGGGTATTTTGATGGGGTTGATTTTACCATATATTTTGGGCTGATTATTGAGTTAAATGATTGATTAAATGCTTGGATATTTATGTTATTCGTAATGTTCTTGCAGTTTAAAGATTTAGATGCTGAATTGGCAAGTTGTTGCAGTTTATGGTCATTAATGCTTGGAGATGGAAGAAGAAATAATAATGGAGATATTTGGTGCTGAATTATGGCAATTACAAATGTAGTTGGAGAAGAATCAGATTGATTTGAAGACTCCTAATTGTTAGGAGAGAATATTGGGATTATCTTTTAGAGTTCTAATTAGATAAGGAAAGACATATTTTATTCCTTATCTATCTTTTAGTTGTAGTAATATTTTTGGAGACTGGATTATGTTTTTACACGCATAAAAGGTACGGCCAAGGAGAAGACAGAGAACAGAATTGCGTACGACAGTCCATTTGCGCAGACAGTATTTTGCGATTTGGGTTTTCCAGTATTTTATTCAGACAATTTTCATCATTTATTTTTATGCTTTTGATTGTTAATTCAATTATGTATTCTAGCTAAATTCTTCTTTTCCGGTAAAGATCAAGGAAGTACTGGCGTCGATTCTCGTGAGATCTAATTAGTTTTAATACTTTGATTGCATGCTTGCATCTGTTGTTCTTGATTATAATGTTTATGATTGCTCTCATGTTATTGAGTAGTGGCCAATATTTGATAGCATGTTAGTTAATTTAATGCCAATTGAACCAATCATCCGTAATTGTGATTTCAGTTCAATCAGTGGTAGGGAACAACAGTCTTAATTTAACAATCCGGCGTCCGAGTTTGTTGGTTATGAATTGGGTCTTTCTCATTCTTAATGCTGCTAGCATATTAAATCTATAGAGCGTCTCTTAGGTTATATGTTAGTTAGAGAAATAGTTGGTGAGGCGTCCTCCTGATTATCGACAAGGTAAGGAAAGATTGGTTGCTTGCAACTATAACCAATTTGTGTGCATGCATTTAAAGTCATCTTTGCATCAAGGATCGGGATAGAAAGCCAGTATGGAATTGATCGAAACCGGAATCTTCTCATCATAGTTGAATTGTTTTGCAATCTGTAACAATTTCTCATTCCTGTTTTTACTCGATTTTTAGTTTCTCTTATTCACGACCCTCATCTGGTTCTTTTAATTACAAATTTGCAGATTAAAGATTAAAGAAAAAGTCTCGCCAATCTCTTGGGAAACGAACCTGCTCGCAGCTATACTGGTCGGTATGCCCATACCAACCACAGAATCCTGAACTAAAAAATTCAGCTTAGAGCTTGATTTATTTTTTGGTGTAAAACGACACACCAATCTCCTCGGATAGAGAATATTCAATCAACACCAATCAAGGCGTAAATCAAAGCTTATAATCCGGATGTACTTTATTCCTTGATAGAGCATAAATAGGCAGGTATGTAATTACTATTGACAACTTTTTGAACACTTACCAAACACACTCACTAACTTAAGCATAAGAGGATTTACCCCTGGGACCTCCCAGGGTTTTTTGTTTGCAGATCACCATCGAGGGACTCGACGGTGAGGCTCAATTGATTTCCAGATGCATAAAAAATGAAAGCTTGCCCTCTATGAATGACGAGCTCTGTAACCCTAGTCTTTTGACGAATCCCAATTCAACTCCCACCATTTTTACTAGCCAAAACACTAGTACTGGCGGCAGCATGAGTGACGTTCTTGTCAAATTCTTCCCCTTTATCGCATCATTTCAAAATCACTGATAGGGTTCTCGAGGACACTTATTTCCGTTACACGTCCACCATTGCTGCTTTTCAGACAGTCATTTCTTCCATATCTAACTCTCAGAAGGCAGAAGCTTCTCAAGCTTAGCTATGACAGAGGTTAAAATCTCAAGAGCTTATGCTCCGTCGGAATCCTCGAAAGATCTTGTCCTTGAAAGGGATCTTGTCCCTTGTCCATGGACCCTCAAAGCTTCATCATCAAGAGCCAGTTTCACCCTCGAAGCTTCATCTTTGAGGGAAAGTTCCAATTAAAGTTTCATCCATTTGAAGCTTCATCAACTTTCTAAGCTCACAACCCACTTTCAAAGCACCCCTCGATCGTTCGTCCTTCGTCCTCAAGAAGGGCCTCGCCCATCGATCATCGGACCCTTTATCATTCTTCGAATGCTAGTACTCCATCATACCTTGAAGGAAACAACCAACATTTCTTATTTTTTCCCCACTGAAGCCCGTCTGTCATGTTGGATTAGATGTTTTTCCCCATCAAAAACTCTTTGACAGAGCCCATCAAAGCTCACCGCTGCAGCTTTTTGATATCAAGCCTGATGCAGCCTCTCGAAGTCACCTTCTCAAGTCCCTCAAAGCTAGCCATTCCCTCAACTCACTATCGAATCCTCTCGAGCTCACCGAAAAAAGGTTCAAAGCTTCCCTCAACTGCTCGATCATAACACAAATTCACCTCCCTCCAAAAGTTAAGCATTTTAGGGATCTTCGAAACTCAAAAGATTCACCTTCCTCAAACCTCATATGCTTGTCCCTTAAGTTTCCTTGATTTTTTCGAGTATGGAAAAGACCAAGCTTAGATCCAATCGAGAGTTAGCCAAGATTCAGAACCTCCGTCGAGAGCTTCTCCCTCAAACTCGTCACTGATTGGCATGAGGCAGAACGATGATGTTGGGACCCACACCGCAGTGACCCAGGCATCCGCAGGGGTTGACGGATACACGAGAAGGGGAGATCCCAGATAGAACTTGATGGGTTCCAAGTGAGCCTTGCCTTCTATATGTTCTATTTATGCACACTCTGATTTCTTTTATCGTCATTTTTCCTTTCCACATGGCTATCACTAGTTTCAGTGATGACCAAGGTATGGCTTTACTACTTGTAGCTTTCGGAATAAATTTTGTAGGGCAAAATATGGGCACCAAATTAAATGGAAGGCTGACACCACATTTCTTCATCTTGTCTTTTATCTCCCTTTCTGCTTCTACACAATCATGTTGGTTAATTCAACATCTGGGTCCTGGTACGTGCTTGCTTTTTCATGTGTATATACATTAAAATTTCAAATCTTATCTTTTTCCCCCTCAAGCAACTAAAAAATCTTAGCTTGAGTAAGTCTTATGCTCTACATGCCTGCTTATATGGATGTGTTCTGCTTTCCAGTTGCTAAGTGGTGAATTTTATTGAATTATTGAAGTTGAACTTATCATTTTTTTTCTTAAATGCTATGAATAACTAGATTTCTTGCCTAGGATCTGAAAAATAACCGAGAGCTGATTGGGGCTTTATATCAATAGTTTTTGTATCTTGATAAGCATTACTTTTATATTGTTATGAACGATTATATTTTACTGGAGCCAAATACAAGAAAATTAGTTTGGGCAGTGGCATAAAAGTAATTTTAATTCTCTGTAAGATTTTAAAATTATTTTGGGGGCAATAATGACACATCAATTGTTCCAAAATAAAAATGAAAATAGCTTCCTGCTAAGAATCGAGCAAAATAATTTAGGCTTCAAAGAAGCTGGAATAATTTGGAGGTGCAAGACAGCCTTTGTTAACGGAAGAGCTTTTTGGAGTTATTTAGTTTCATCACATAATTTGCGTTGGATTCTTTCGCTCAATGCTTTCTTCAAGCATGGCCTCAGATCACAACTAAACCTACAACTTGTTTGCTCATATTGTGATTTTTATGAGCTACCAAATGTTTAAAATAAACCTTATTTGGTTGCGTGGATCTTTAAGATCTTTCGATTGGTGCCTGCATTTTTTAACTCCTTGAACTCTTTCATTTTTATTTCTCTATGATAATTGTATAAATACTGTAAGAATCATGTTTTATATGCATAGAAAAGGTACATGATAACAGTGCTATCAGTATGTTATTGTTATCATATGCATCCAAATATGAATGCGCCTTCCCTGTAGATAGATGAGCATAGCTTTATAATACATTCTATGAACCAATATTTTTAAACGAATGTTCTATTGAGGTAAATTAACAAGTACTGCAAGAATCATGCTATGTGTGTATTGAAAAGGCACAAAATTACCGGATTTAGATAGAATAACTTCCCGAACTATAATTTTCTTTAATGCATTTCGCTACACCAACTTTCGAGGATGGATTAAAATTATTTTAAATCATTTTTAAGATTTTCAAATAATTTTGGGGGCATAAACTATGCATCAATTACTAGTATGAAGTGAGTTACACTGCTATTTGAACAAAGCCTACAGAAAATGGTTAACCCTTGCACATATAATGTGCTTGCTCGATTCCTATTGAAGGAGTAAATACTGATTGGGAATACATTCCAATGGAACGGTTTAGCAGAAAAATATCATCATATGAAAATAACTTTCACTAGCATCTATTAGATGGCTATACAAAGCCATGCAGAAAATGGTTTCCTGCTTGCTTGGTTCCTATTGAAGGAAGGTTAAAGGATTGTACTTTTAAACATGTGAAGGTTGTGCTTAATAAAATGGAATAGACTGGGATATAAATATGATGTCTATACTTATACTCCTTTTCTTATTAAATATTGCAAGTTAGGGAAGATGAGAAAAGCAAGTAAAACTGAAATATGAATTAGCAACAAAAATAATAGCAGGAAAATATCACTATCATGATGATACTCTTCTCATACTGGTCCACGGACAATAAGAAAGTAAGAATGGGCCAGTGAAATCCGTCTAGAATCAACGTATGTAGCATTCAAAGGTTGCGGTAATTAAGGAGATAATTATGCAAGAATTTAGTATTTCAGTTACACACATTTATTGTTAGGGTTTTAGCGTATAAATACTCAGGTACGCCCTTTATAAAGAGACATTCGCTATTATTATTGAAGAGTTAATTGAAACCTTGTCTATTGTTGAAATTTTCTTTATGGTAGAAGTGTTACTTTCAAACCAATTATACTTTGCCTTTAAAATAAAAAAAAAATTAAAATGGTTCATGGGAATTCTTGATAACATACCTTCACCAAAACCATACGTTAATCAAAGTTGTAGTTTCTATTATATAAGTCCATTGAGCAGCATTATGTGGTTTAAACAAGTGCCAGTAACTTTCTTCATTTGAATTGGTGTAATTTTGTGAGTTTAATCTCTCATAAGTTAATCTTATGTCTCGATTTCATTTGAGCCTGTGGAATGGCCTAGTCGACTTCGAGATCATTGAATTTAGATCCCTTCTTGAAAAACTTGAAAAGTGTTTATTCATTATGGCGGCGAGGAATTTGATGTTACCCATTAATTAGAAGATAAAAAATTGAGTACATATATTATATGGTATTTTAGCTCCATTCTTATCTACAGTGCTTACGTGATGAATAATTTTATTTGGTTGTTCCAATAACTTCTCAATTTGTAGTTTTGACTTATATTTCTTACCGAAGAATTTTATTAGTTGAGTAAAAAGAAGAAATGAATATTTCATGACTAAGTGCTTTCCAGTTGAATATAAAAAGGTCTATGATTGGGCAATCTATAAGGACTGGTGGTGAAACTAAAGTTTTTAATTACATCAAAGCATTTTGAATACTTATTTTACTGTGGGAAACATATATATGTATATATATATATATATGTGTGTAATTTGATTATATTGGGAGTAATATATTTGACTTTTGTGGAATTAATATCTATTGTGGAAACCACTACAAACTAAAGGGTTGGCGCAACATGCATTATTTATTTGAGGAACTGCTTTATTTAAGCCTCTCTATTACTCAAGATGGTTTTTGATATTGTTCTCTGATGGTGTAGTATTCGTTATGCATTTGAATTGTGGAGGCATTATAGCATGAGGTAGAGATGTGTGATTTTTTTTAAATGCATGGAAATAAGGAGAATATTGCTTTTGTTGCAGTCAAAGTGCTAACTAGGTGAACCATTTTGCTAATAGATGAGTGGAACTTTTCCAAGTGATTGGATAGTTCACACTATTTAGTCTCTACATTATTATGGTCCCCTTTTTCGGAATCCAGAATACAAGTGGACTGAAGTCCTTCGGCTGAGAGGGTTAGGGCACCCAAGGAAAATCACTACTGTAAATCGAAGGACATCACCCTCGATACCAGATTATTGATATTGTTGCTCTTATGATCTTCAGGGGGTTATCAACCAAACAATACTATCATATCCAAGTACTATTCACTTGCGTCAAAAAGATCAAGTTTAACAATTATTTCACTTGCGCCGATAAGGCTAAGTTTGACAGTTTCGGTCTCGCTCTTAAGCGATGAACGTGTGGTTTACTCTTAAGCGGCACTCTAGATAATATTTCCAGCTACAACTGATGATCTAGTGGTTTGCTCTTAAGCGGCACTCTAGATGATATTTCCGCTACGGCTGATGATCGAGTGGTTTGCTCTTAAGCAGCACTCTGGATAATATTTCCAACTACGGCTGATGATCGAGTGGTTTTCTCTTAATCGGCACTCTAGATGATATTTCCAACTACAACGGATGATCAAGTGGTTTGATCATAAGCGGCACTCTAGATGATATTTCCAGCTACGGTTGATGATCGAGTGGTTTTCTCTTAAGCGACACTCTAGATGATATTTCCAGCTACGGCTGATGATCGAGTGGTTTGCTCTTAAGCAGAACTCTAGATGACATTTCCAGCTATGGATGATGATTGAGTATTTTGCTCTTAAGTGGCACTCTAGATGATATTTCCAGCTACAACTAATGATTGGATGGTTTGCTCTTAAGCGGCACTCTTGATTATATTTCCTGCTACGGCTAATAATTGAGTGGTATGCTGATAAGCGGTATTCTTGAAGATACGAGTACTCACTCTATGATAGTTCAAGTGCCCTCTCAGTGGTGCTTTGAGTCCGCTGATAAGCTACCCTCTCAGTGATGGTTCGAGTACTCTCTTTGTGATGGTTCGAGTACCCTCTCTGTGATTGTTCTAGTAATCTCATTGTGATGGTTCGAGTACTCTCTTTGTGATGGTTTGAATACCCTCTCTGTGATGGTTCTAGTACTCTCACTGTGATGGTTTGAGTACTCTCTTTGTGATGGTTTGAGTACCCTCTCTGTGATGGTTCGAGTACTCTCACTGTGATGGTTCGAGTACTCTCTTTGTGATGGTTTGAGTACCCTTTTTGTGATGGTTTGAGTACTCTCGCTGCGATGGTTCGAGTATACAGATAAGTTACCCTCTCTAGCGATGGTTTGAGTATGCTGATAAGCTACTCTCTTTGTGATGGTTTGAGTACCCTTTTTGTGATGGTTCGAGTACTCTCGCTGCGATGGTTCGAGTATACAGATAAGTTACCCTCTCTAGCGATGGTTCGAGTATGCTGATAAGCTACTCTCTCTAGTGGTGGTTTGAGTATGCTGATAAGCTACTCTCTCTGTGATTATTCGAGTATGCTGACAGGCTACACTTATTAAAATAAGTGTACCCAGGGAAACCAATGTCGAAAGTTAAAGGACACCCTCCTCGACTCCAGACTCGTTATTAAGGAGTTACATGCCCAATACTACATCTAACTATGAGATTTATGATTAACCTGTATACTCAACACTACACTTTAACCAACAGCCTGCTTAGCATTCATACGCCTGGAGTGATAATATCCCAAAGTCTAAAAATCGAGCAAAATTATTTCAAGCATACCTCTATAAATATATATATATATATATATGCTACAAGGCATCGAATAATATACTCCATGATTAGCTACAATGGTAAACTCTCTTGAAAAATCCATGAGAGTCTCGCTGATGAGGCTTTATAGAGAATTTTGTCTATGAGGTGAGAAACGTTATTTGCAAGATTTTCAAACATAGTATCTTGGGCTTCGATAGTTCCTCGAAGGCATTGATCTCTTCATCTGCATACTTTTTTTGCTCCACCATCTCGTTAACGCGAGCTTGAAACCTCCTTGTCCCATATGATTGGATGATTATTATTACAACATGACTCTAACTCTTCATTGGCCTTGGTTAAGTCCCGTTAAACCTTCATCAACTCGAGACTTCTCTAAACAGATGTTGATGAGACTTCTCTAATGCCTCTTTCGTATTCATGCACTACAAATGCTAAAGAAATTAAGGGGGTTATATTCATTAAAAATTGGATAAAAGTGTGAGGCATTAAGGGGAGAAGAGGAAACTCGTATACTTTTATCTACATAAGGGTTGACCTCCTATTTGGCAACATGGGCAGTCGGGTCGGTAGGTACCTCACATTTCTCTCTAATAAAGAATATTGGCATTAGCATTATATGCATGCTCTAAGCCTCGCTTATGAATCTCAAACTTTTTCTTCTCGTCCTCGGTCATCATTGTTGCAAACTCAATATTAGATTCCTCATTCTTTTGAAGAAAATACGTAGCTCAGAAGCATAAGATTTTGAGAGACCCCTTTCGAGAGAAGAAGAAAAACTAAATATATTCGAGGATATGATATTTGTGATTAAGAGAATTAAGGCATTCCTACGATGTTGACATATTCGAAGTTAAGCTGCTTCAAATACTCAAACATAGTTGTCATGCCTCGAGTTCTCTGGGTCTCTTGATGATACTCTTATGAAGTTAGAGTTGGGCCGCAACCCAACTCATTAAATAATAAGAGTTGGGTTACAGTCCAAAGGATATCTTTGGACTGGTTTAGCCCAATAGTGTTTAAGCATGATTAATATTGCCATTTAATATATTTAATAAGAGTTTCAGTTACGTACAATTACTGTTAGGATTCAAGTGTTATAAATAGTAAGGTACGTATTCCTTTGAGATTGATTATGTCTTTGATATGGTATGAGACACTTAACTGACTTTACCATCAAAGAGTCTTCCCTCGCACCATTCCTGCGGCTTTGTCTTACATGTTACGGCAGTAGAGTCTGTGACGCGGCCAATTGTGTTCCAGACGCATCAATATCCAAAGAGACAGTGAGGAGAAATTCAAGTCAAATTCGTTAAAACAAGGAACTTTTGGTTCCTCAAAACAACGAACTTTCATTTTTAAAGACGGTTCTAAATCGATTAAAGGTGGTGCCACCTTTAATGTAAATCTATTAAAGGCGGTTCTATTGTAGAACTGCCTTTAATATGCTGCCTTTGTTGGCCCAATATATGAACAACTCTTAGGGTTTTCTCCATTAGTTATACTCAGAAAACCACAGTTACGCCCTTCTCTATTTTCATTTCAGATCGTAAACCCTCATTCTCCATTTTCATTTCATAAAACCCTCCTTCATGCCTAGCTCCGATCGGCCCCTCTTTCTCCATCCCTTCCTCCCTTCTCCTAGCTTTGATCGGCACCTCCATCTGAGTCTCTTCTTTATTTTCACTGCCGCTGAGCCCACTGATGAGTCTGCCATTGTGCCCGCCATTGAGTCCTCTGATGTCGTTGAGCTCCTCTGCCATCGTACAAGGCTAGGATTTGAGGTACGAGGCCACTCAAATCCACCATTTGTAATCGAGGCTAAGGTTTGAGGTTTTTTCCTCTGTAAACTATGGATGATTCGAGTTTGGTTTCTTTGTAAACGATGATTTCTTTTGATAAGGCTGCCGGAAACCTCAGTTTTCCAACAATTTTTTTAGAACCTAAGAAATATCGAACCTATTTCGGACATCAATCGAATGCGGATTTTGATCAACGATCAAAGGCGGAGTTGGAGAAGGCACCTGAAATGTGCTTTCTCTAGTACGTTAAAACTGCTTTTAATCACCCTTCTTCCACTAGTAAGGTCATCTTAGTCATCAAAACTAAATACAATTGCAAAATATAAACGTTTAGATATCATAAAATTGAAGAAACACCCAAAATTTAGAGTTAATTACAGCACTCGTTACTTATATAGTCACTTGTTTTCGCGTTTACAATACAGAAGTAACACGAATGATTGAAATATAGATAATATTCCAAAATTCATATATTTGAACGGAAAAAACATTTTATTTGAAGGGGAAAAATCACATAGAATTTCTGACCATGCATATTTGCTTATTCTGAATTGAGCTGGTCGTCATTTTCACTTTTGGAGTGCTTCTTCTTCTTCTTTCCCTTCTTATCATGGCCGGAAGCATGCTGATCATCATGAGAAGCCGGTGAAGATTCCTTGTTCTCCAAGCAATCCGAGATATCCATATGAACACCTGGATCTTGAGCAGTATAGCTACCTCCCATCATAATGGAGTTATTGATGGCCTGAAAATTGCTATTCACGTAAGTGCTCAACCCTTCATTTTCAGCTCCCGACGGTGCACTCTGACCTGGAATTTTCCCAGCCAGAGTGCTTTTCTCGTCGAGCTCCCCTCTCATGGTAGCACCAATGTTGTTCCCAGCCAGCGTGATGATCCGGACCCCATGATCGGGTTCTGGATTATCATGGGGGTGGTGGTCGTCGTGATCCTCCGCAGATCTCTGGAGGCGGTGGAGATTGGTGAGACGACCGGTTAGGGTTGAGATCATGTCCCTAATGTCATGATCGAGATTTTTTTGCATTTTTTCAGTGCCATCATTTAAATCAGATGGTTGAGGCATTATTTTTTTCTTGATTTTGGTGTGTTTGGAAGTTGTTTTTATAGGAGGGGAGAGGCGTGTCATATGTGCTTTGCGTTAGTTGATAGATACTTTTACTCAAATGAGAAGAAAAGCATTGCTTGAGTTATATAGTGTGTGTCTTCTCTTTTTCTCTCTTTTTTCAAAGTGAAAATAGTGTTAGTCTGTTAGTACAGGTTCTTTTTACCAAATCTAAAATTTAGTGTAAAATTGAACTTAGCTAATTAATTAAAACCAAATGAATTAAATAATGTAGTAAAAGTGTAACTAAATTAGATTAGATTAAATTCAACAAATAAATAAATTTAATTTAATGAAAAAATAGAACTTTAATATACATTTTTGTCTGCCTGCCGCGTCTCTTCCTCCTCTTCCAAAAAATTCTACTTTTCTACTCCCTCCGTTTTATTTCAAACTGCACACTTACTATTTAACATTATTCTCTATCAAACTTTTACCGCATATTTGAGTAAATATATGTGCAATAATATTATCGTATGCGATATTGTTGGATTCGTCGTTACTAGTTTCTCAAAAGTAACTTTTTATTTGCTGTTATTATACGTAGTTAAACATATTAACGGTTAGACAAGTTTCTTGATGATCGTAAAAAAGATTAATTTTGTGCAATTTGGGATAGGATGGAGGGAGTATCCAATTCTCTTTTCCCTATCTCCCCGTAATGGGAAGATAGGGATACAATAATTTTTCAATTAATATTGTTTAAGCATTTATGTTATTGAATAAGTATAAATTTATCTCCATGCATTAGTATTTTTCTTCATAGGTTAGATATGTTGTGTTCGTCACTCAATTTAGTTGTTCCAGGGGTCAGCACTCTGATGTCTCAGTTATTCCAAGCAGTTGATATGATTAAGACAGAATGAATGATAGGTATATGCAACACTTTTACAAGTATTACCTTAAGTGATTTTGCATTATATCTAATGTTAAACTTTTTAAAATTTTGGTAACACTTTTCAAATGTTTGAGTAACACTTTATAAGCTATTGTAACATTTTTAATAAGTGTTATATTAGCATTAGTTTGTAGTCTATACACCATTCTATCAAGTGGTTATGACTTTTACAAATACACTTTTTTAAAAAAATAATTATTTATAGGTGTTAAAATGTCAACACCTATTACAATAAGTGGAATTGATATACAACTTAACTAACCTCTAGTAATAACTAATTTATTGTAAGGATATCTAAATTAATTACATTTCAACTAGACTGATTATCTACTGTTACCGTTTAAAAATTCAATATATACTATAATATCGCGATGTGGATATTAACTCGCCGCCCGCAAAAATCATGATTATTTGGCAGACAAGAGCATACCACGCATCAACCACTTCGCCTAATAGGGATCTTTAAAAATGCAACACCACTCCAAAGCACAATCTATGTAATTCAAACTGTAAACACCTTGAAAAATACATACCTGATGCATCTAAATTCAGGAGGTAGTAGAGCAATATTCGAGGGTAGATGAGGCAACTAGAAGGAAAAGAGATAGCCTTGCAGAGAAAGCAGGAAGAAATGTAGAGCATAGAGGGAAAAGGCCGGTCGAACCCATAAGAGCATCAATCGAAACATTTTTTTTGCAAAGCATTACCTTAAGTGGTATTAAATTAAATCTAATGTAACCCTTTTTAAAATTTAAGTAACACTTTTCAAAGGTTTAAATAATTACTTTTATAACATTTTTAATAAATGTTACAAAGAAAATGTTACGATAGTTCTAATATGTGGTATTGATAAACAAAGAAAATCTGATCACGGGCAACTATTTGAGCTGGAATTGACCTCCCTGCCCTCAAATATGCTTTGACACCCAACCTTGCAAGAACCATATAAATGAAGATGCGGTATACTGTAGATTGGAATGGGATCCCACAGCCATGATAGCCGGGCTGAAAATATTAAAACCGGTAGTGCCCAGCAGCACAATCATTGATCTCATGGAACACGAGCACCAATTATTTAATAATATTTCTATCATGCATCTATATAATCGTTACACAACCATTGATCAACCGAATTTGATCAAAATTAACCAATCAAAATGGGCGCCGGTCATGATTTCCGACCACGGTTCTCCACCGTGATGGTGCTGTTGTTATTTTCAGCGTTCATCGGCTCCGGCGAAGCTCGAGGGCTTGCCACCTACTGGGGGCAGATAGGGAAGGAGGAGGGCAGTTTAGCATTGGCGTGTTATCTCAGTGGTTTCGATTGGGCGGTAATTTCTTTTGTCAACAATTTTGGTGGCGGCAGGACTCCCAAACTAAGCTTGGCCGACCATTGCGACGCTACAAATGGTGGTTGCGCATTTCTGAGCACTCAGATCAAAGCATGCCAGTATCTCCAGGTGAATTTAATTCATTAATTGAAATAGGCTAAATCAAATAGTATGTACTTATTGATTTGTGAATCGTTTTTATCATATTACATTAGAATTACTCCAATACCACAATATGAGTTGTTAGTTATTTTTATCTTTTCATATTATAATGTTTAATCGGAGCAAAACTATTTTCTTCTATCAAATTTGATGATATCCATCTACCTCTCCTTTTAAATTCTTCATATATGTTTTACTATTAATTAATTTTTAATAATTTAATATAATTATAACTCAAGATAAATATATAGTTAAAATCATTTTGCAACATGATAAAAAATAGAAAAACAATAAAATTAACATTTACAAAGAATATGCTTTCGAAAGGAAGATATAGAGTCAACCGCATGAGCATATATATAGTAGCAACCGTAAAGAAAACTATTGTAACAATTGAAATTTGAAGTAAACTATTGGAGATGTTCTAAGAAAATATAAATTGGATAATAAGACAAATTTAGTAGAATAGAGAAAGTGTTTGACTAGTATCTTGATATTATGTACTACTTCTATTCGAAATTAATGTGGAAATGGAGAATGCAGTAAAATATCTAAATATTTGAAAAACAACTTAGATAATCCTAACTTAAAACATAAATAGAACATTTAAATCATGACCTATTTTCTATTATTAAACAATTGACTCTCAATCTTATTGCAGGTGAAGGTCTTCCTCTCCATCGGAGGCCCGGACCCGAATTACACCCTGGAAACCCAAGAAGACGCCGACTTCCTCGTCTCCTACCTCTGGAACAACTTCCTCGGCGGCGCCTCCGCCTCCCGCCCCCTCGGCGACGCTGTGCTGGACGGAATCGACTTCGCCGTCGAATCCGGCTCCAACCAGCACTGGGAGTACGTAGCCTATAAACTCCACTCCCTCAGCACCACAACCAGAAAAATATACCTAACAACCGCCCCAAAATGCCGCTTCCCGGATTACTACATGGACGGCGCCATTAAGCTCGGGGTTTTTGACTACGTGTGGGTGAAGTTCTTCAACGATTCCTCGTGCCAGTACGAGGAAATATCCGATGATGATGATGATGATGATTTTTTGGTGAACTCGGAGAAGTTGCTGGCGAGTTGGAATGCGTGGCATGATTATCCGGGGGTGAATAAGTTAGTGATGGGGACGCCGGCGTACCCGGAGGCGACGCCCGGCGGAGGCTACATGTATGTTAATCCTTACTACTACTTTGTTCTCCCTATCCTTCAGAAGTCTCCCAAGTTCGGAGGGACCATGTTTTGGACGGTTAACTATTCTCCGGCGAAGACTGTCGGTGGGTCAATTTCAGGGTCCGTGATGTATCAGTCTAGTTGAGATGTACTCTACTTATCAATAAATGGTGTGTTTGGATCAAACGTGTGTTGTTATAACATGCCCTGTATTTTACTATCACACGCCCTAATACGTATATATACACATATAATATTTGATTAAGTTTTAAATTAAAAAATTTAAATATCTTTCTTCTTCATCCTGACACTCGTCACTGGCCAACAGCCACCGGCATCGCCGCAGCCAACGGTAGACACCGCTAGAAAATTCCTTTCTTCTTCCTTCCCACCACTTTCCCCTTATCATCACCACCCTGCCACCACAGTCTAAAAACCTTGCCCCTTCCCAATTAAAGCTCATTCCTGCTAGCACTAACCATTCTTCTTCATTTTTCTGGCAACGAAAACCCCTTATGCCGGCGATTTGAAACATGAGGCCCAAAACCAAGAAATGAGAGTCAACAAAATGAGAGCGGCCCGAGCGGGCTAGTAAAATGATAGCCAAGAGCGTGAACCGGGTGGGGCAAGGAGAGTGGGAACCGGGTGAGGCAACGAGAGCAAGAACCGGGCAAGGCAACGAGAGCGGAAAATGGGCAAGAGAAAGAAGAGTCGGAGAGTGGGAGGAAACGAGAGTTTATTGGGGGAAATGAGAGGTATAAAAAAACAAGAGCCACGGTGGAGGTGGGCCGACGAGAACCAGGTCTAAGGTGGAGCGAGGAGAACCATGGTGGGTCGGACGACGAGCACGGTGGTTGAAACAAGCTAGGAAATGAGAATGGGTTGGGATAGTGTTGTTTCATGCCCCCCAATTTACTGCCGCCACGCCGCTGTAGGTGATCAGAATATGCAAAGTCCCTGGAGGTTTCCGAGGGGAAGAGGCTCTGATGGCCAAGTAAGAAAACAGGTCATAGAAGTGTAATTAGAATGAATAGTTGAGTGTGTAGGGTTACCTTTAGCCTTTATATAGGTAGCCAAGTAGGACAACTGTTTTGTTTGCTTATGGAGCAAGTACTCTCACCTTGGGCCAGCCCAAAAGGCTTTACCCAAAGGGCAAAGCTATGGACCGGTTGGCTAGTTGTACAGGCATTTAAGTTCATACAGATTTACACATTATCAAGAAACCCCTCGAAAGCTGAGGGTTCGGCCTTCGAATTTATATCGAGAGCGGGTTCGAATATGTGCTCGCATTCGTGGGTTCGTCGTTGTTCCCTTTTCATGGGACGCTATGAATTGACGGCTAAGCGAGGGTTCATCCTCTGAAATCCTTAAACACTTCAAGGGTATGATCTTGGTCTCCCTGCGACGCATTGAAGGTCCGTCCCAGGTTAAGGTTTCGAACCTGTTATTCGAGCTGATAAATGTGCCAGGGGTTCGACCCTTGGCTTTTTAGTCTATGCTAGAGCTCAGGGGCCTAAATCCCGCCTCTTTAGTTTCCCCAGGGGCCTTCAGACCCCCGCTAGTTCTGAGTGAGAGGTTCAGCCCTTAGGTATTTTGATCTGTGTCAGAGACCAAATGACCTTTGAGCCCTATTAACAGAAATAGAGAACTCAATTTCCTGCCTTCTAATCTAAGTTAGGAAATTATGGCATTCAAATTCATTCACGTATATATCAGGAGAGAGAAATGCTCTCGAATCTGGGTTTCTAATCTGTGTTAAAGCCATATACTGTGCGGATCTCAGTACCTTACCTATAGAGGGTAGGACGTTAGGGTTTCCTATCTGTGTTAGAACCCTCGATGGTTCGAGTCCTAGTGAACTAGATAGGGGATTCGAACTCCGATCTTCCATTTTGTGTCGGAATCTAGGTGCATTGAATCTATACTTTTTAATCGTAGAGGGTTAAAGGTCCGATTTTCTAAATTCGGCCATAATCTGGGGAGTTCAAACCTTGTATATAGTGCATTTGTCCTTTGGGTTCAACTATGTGCTAGAATCTCAAGGGTTCAAATTCAGGCATTTTAAGCGTAAAGGGTTTGGGCTCCATGGATTCTAGTTTGTGCTAGATCCCAAGGGGCTCGAATCAACCTGCGAAGGGGTGAGGGGCTCGACCATTTGCTTTCTAATCTTTGTTCAAAACTAAAGGGTTTGAGACCAAAGTAGGAGGTGAAAAGGTCGTGTGGGATTAGGGTTTGAATCCAAGGTGGGAAGTAGGAAGGTTGCGGGCGTGATGCTACTCTCTTCTTCTAGGCACATAGAGCCCCTGTTGGGTTCCAAGCATGCCCCTTTCCTCATAAATACCTAGATTTTCTCCCCCACATGCCCCGTTAACCCACGTACCTGTTTTTTTGTATAGTGGCCCGAGGTAATGATTACCTTTTATTCCATCTATATATATATATATTAGGTTTTCACCGCCCTCTCCTCACTTCATCCTCAAATTGTTTTAAAATTTTCACCAAACCCTTCCTTTCTCAGAGCATTTGACCGGTGATTCTTCCCCGTTCTGCATATCCCGGGAGCTCAGGCTACTTTTTGTCCAATCAACCAGTAAGTCCTTTGTCTCTTAACCTTTAATTTCAATTTTAGGAAGTCGCAAACACCATTGTTGGAGAAGAACTCTCTTCCGGCCTATTTTCCTACCTTTACTACTGCCGCTCGCGGAGAAAGTTCCTGTCTCCAAGATTTCGGTATCGTTCCATCTTCAGTAGCCAGTTCCTTTGCAATGGGTTCGAAGGCTGGGGGAAGCTTCAGCAGTTGCTCTGGACTACCTCCGAGCTTTCTTCGAAAATGGGCCTTGTCAAGGTCTAAGGTGCCGAGTTGGGCGAAGGTTTGGGAGGACAATGAGAGTCATCCCTACTTCTTTAGGAAAATCCTAACTCTAGTCCTCAAAAACACTCAAAATCTTGTGGCTCCGGAGGTTGGTAATCTGTTAAAGACGCTGCCTTTGTGGGCAACTTCTGGAGGATTTACAGTTGGAGGTCCTTCGAGAGGATGAAAATCTAAGGGATACAAGACATGATCGGTGCACAATCTACGAGCATCATCTTCAATTTGGGCTATGCTTTCCCTTACCCCTCCCCCCATCCTCTCTCATCTTCTCGAGGAGCACCAAGTAAGTCTGGCCCAAGTGCACTCGAAAGTTGTTCTCATTGTTATGGCATTCCTAACTCAATGCAACAGCTTCGGAATAACTCCTTGTAATGAGATATTTCAATCTCTATACTACCTTTCCGGGAGCAGGCATGTGGTGCATACAGCCGGAGGCCAAGATACAAAGCTTGGGGATTGTGACACTATGCAACAGGTTTTCAAACCACTCCGTGAAGATCTCATCAAACTGTAAAGGGTGGCACCAATTCCCCATTTATTCATTTGAGAAAGAGAATGAGGTGTACTATGTACCTAATTGGAATCTGAAGCCAAGGTTTAAGAATACTCCCACCTACGTTGCTCCGGAGGGTGTGATATCAGGTAAAGATCGGCTGTTAAGCGATCCTCTCGATATTTTAAGGAATTTTGATTTTGTCTGGCCGGAGGAGGTGTATGATTGGATCTATCTCCAAAAGCTAGTCCTTATAGAACCCCTTCCACCGGTGAGTTCAGTGAAGTCTCCTTTCGGCAAGGGGAAGGAGAAGAAAAAGAAGAGCTCAAAGGAAAAAGAAAGGGGAAGAAGATGAGGGCAACTAGCCCAAGAGAACAAAAGTAAAGAGGAAGACCTCTTTGATTGATGATGAGGAGGCTTTGAAAAATCCAAAGAAGCGAAAAGCCAAAGAAGATAGTTCAAAACCTTTCGGGCATACCTCAAAGCCTGTTAAAGCAGAATCGGGGCCTACCAGAGTAAGCAATTCCGGAGAGGCACCTATTAGGATTTCTTCCTCTCCCTCCGAAGGTGTTTGCGGCATCCTTAGTTTATGCTTTGATTTTTAATCTTTCTTTTCTCTCTTTTTGTTGACCAATTCATTTTTTCTTGTTTTGTTTAGTGGACTTTGCTGCTACTCTTGGTTTTAATAACAAGGTGGAGGCCGAGACTGTATTTGAGGAGGCCAATGACCATCTGACTTCAAGCCCCATCTGACCGAAAGCTCATTCTGAGGTTCAATCAGACCTCCGGGATGAATCTACTAGGAACAAATGGGGTTGGGATAGCGCTTCTCCGCTCCATCTTTCCCCTCGGAGGTAAAAAACTGATATGACTGCACCGCTTTCGATCTACCCCCTTCAGCTAGAACCTGGTTTTTCTGGGAACACTGGATCGGAGGCTGACCATCTCTTGGGGAAGAGCAACTTGCCCCCTCCGGGTGGCGAGAGTCACTCTTTGACTCTCGTCTTGGAGGTGACTATCTTCTCAATTGCTCTGGACTCTTTCACCTAGTCTTACATAGCCAAAGCCAAAGAGACCAAACTGGCTATTGGTAAGTCCAAAGAGCTCGAAGGGGAGCTAAGGGAGGATGCTTCCCATCATAAGGAAGATCTAAAAAGGGTGGCCTCCAATTACGAGGCCGAGCATGCTAAGGTTGCCATCACCTACAAAGAAGAGCTGGAGAAGCAGGCTCTTATCTATAAAAGGGAGATTGAGAAGCAGGGCCATATCCATAAAGGGGAGATTGAGAAGATAGAGCTCGAGAAGGACACTCACTGGGAAGAGCTAGAGATGAAACTCTCGGGGCTCGGGCAGAGAATGCCGAGCTTGCCGCATGTTGCTCTCCCAAACAACAGGCTTTTGTGTTCGAGGCCTACACTAATAAGCTAGTGAAGACCCAGGGTTCTAAAACTTCTTCTCGGATCATTCCAGAGTTCTTGTGGGGCTTTCTTAGAACAACTTGGCTCGTTCCATCTCCAAGGATCGCCCTTTCGAGTATGCGACTATGTTGTATGTTTACAAGAACAACTCGGAGCCGAGACATCTGAGCCATCGTTGGTGGAAGTTCATCCAAGACAGGGGACATTAAACTCCCCATGTTGGACCATTTCAAGGCTTCTGGAAAGTAATTTTTAGCGGAGGAAATCCATCACTTGGAGGTGGATAAAGATACAGAGTGGAAGGAGTAGGACCTCCTTACCACTCCGAGATCTCGGTGTGAGCCTGCTCCATTGAGTTCCTCTCAGGCGACTCCTAGTATAGAGAAAGTTGTATGAAAACTTTTCCCCTTGGGGCTCCTGATATACTCTTTAAATTTTTTTTACATATTAATGAAGGCTTTCCTTTTCTCGTACTTATCTTACTTTCTTTTTATTACTCGTAGACCCTAGATATGGCACCCTATCCCCCTGCCCTTCCCATCTACAAAGGGTCACTCCTTCGAGTTTTTTCTTTTAAATCATGAAAGAGTGGTATTATTGGATCGAGGAATAGGCTTGGGAGCATCAGATCGATGCATCTTGGTTCTGGTATAGGTCTTCCCCGCTCGAAGAGGAGCTTCAAGTAGCACACGAAGAACAGGCCTTGTGGCGCAGTGGACTTCATGAGAGGCAGAAAGAACTTCTCGGTGCACTGAGTCTTTTGAGAGAAGAAATAGATTCCTTAGAAGCTGCAAAGGACAAGATTTTGGGAGAATTTTGTTCTCTCGAAGCCCGACATAATGAAGTTCTTAAGGAGATTACTACCAAAGTTAGGTTCACTTTGATGCACGAGTGTCTTACCACCACTAAGGCCTATAAAGCCATTAATGGGACTCGTCATCCCTTCCCAATAATACTATCGAGCTCTACCAGTGCAATGCTCGAGTGGCTTGACAAAACATAGAGGTGGCTCGAGCGGCCTTGGTGACCAGCACCGCTTATATCGAGAAGTGGAATGATGAGGTTAGAAAATACCGATGAGATCTGATCCTTGCCTTAGAGCGAACCATTAAGGAATATCATGTCATTATCGGAGTTATCTATAATGACAAGGAGAAAGCCGAGAAGGAACTAGCTGAATTGTACAAGATGTACAAAGCAACTGCTAATAGCCTTCGGGTATACGACCTCCGACTTGGGACGGTTGAAACCCCATTGGTTGAGGATTTTGAAGTGTTCCTTCAGGATACTATCAACATCATGGAGCAAAAGTACATTACTAGGAATCCCAAGTATCAAGAAGTGTATGAAAGGCACAAAAGTGGCTGGATAAACTGCGAAGAATGAGAGAGGGGGCTTCGAGTTCCCACACTGCTTCTGGAAGAGGTGAGGCTCCAGGATCTGGTGAAGCAGCTCCTCTCATAGCTTCAACTTAGAGGGTTAATCGAGGGTTGTCTTATTGGTGCCACTGGACAAGGAAGGGGTTCTTTGTCTGGTAGGGGAGGTAACACTGCTAGCCGAGGTTAGGCACGACCCCTTGACGATAAAGAAGAATGTATAGTTAGGAGACCAAGATGTCAAGTCTTAGGGGCCCTGCATTTTGTCCGAAGGCCACTAGCGTAGGTCTCCTAGAAGTTTTCCTAGCTGCAAAATGGTTGCAACTTATTTTTGTGTACTTGTAAGCCATTATGGCCGTTTATTATTGAAATAATGCTTGTGAAGGGCTATTGCCCTTCCAACCATGCTAAATTTCTTAGCTCGTTTTCTCTTCCGACTATTGCCCTTCCAACCATTGAATTCTTTACAAGGTCTGAGCCTTGGGTGCTTGTTTCGCATTTGATGGGGCTTTGATGGCCCTTCAAACTCTTTACAAGGTTTGTGCCTTGGGCGCGTGTTGCACGTTTGATATGGATTTGTTAGCCCTTCGAACTCTTTACAATGTATGTGCCTTGGGCGTTTATTGCACGTTCAATATGGCTTTGTAAGCCCTTCGAACTGTTTAAAAGGTATGTACCTTGGGTTCTTATTGCACATTCGATATGGCTTTATTGGTCGTTTGAACTCTTTACAAGGTTTGTTCCTTGGGCGCTTGCTGCGTTCAATATGGCTTTGTTGGCCTTTCAAACTCTTTACAAGGTTTGTGCCTTAGGCGCTTGTTGCGCATTTGATGGGGCTTTGATAGCCCTTCGAGTATTATTGACTCTATTTTTAGGAGGATTATTTGAAACGTATGCTCAAATTTTTTTGAATCTAGATCAACTACATTTCATTACGAATTGTCAAAGATGAGAGAAGACCTATCGACCGGTAGGGCCACGAGGGTGCCCTCCAACCCAAATGCACCTGGAGATGGGCCTTCTCTCGGCCCCCTCAAGTCTATTGGGAATTTGGTGAATAATACCTCCTAAGGTTGGAAATGTTCCATCTGCGCGGAATCAGTTCACCTTAGGGGGTTTCCAACACATAACTACCTCCCAGGCTAGCTTCGATGACTTGGTAGGTTCCTTTCTCAGTTTGTTGACAGCTTTCCCTCTTGTTCTATACAAATTTTCTTGTTTCTCCTCATTACAAGGTCTCCTGGGGAAAAGTGGACTTTTTGGACCCTTTTGTCGTGATACCGCTTAACCCTTTCTATGACCCTAGCTTCACGGAGGTTTTCCCTCTCTCTTTTCTCTTCGAGAAGGTCCAAATCCAAGCAGTGCTGCTCATAATTATCTTCTTATCATCCGTTGTTGATAGCAAGCCTTCGCAAGGTGAGCAACCTTATCTCAGCAAGAATGACCACCTCCGAGCCATACACCAGGTCATAGGGGGTTTACCTGTAGTAGATGATTTCGTTGTTCGCAACGAAAAAGCACGCTGGGTAATCCATTGATCCAGTTTCTTCCTTCCCCTTTGAGCCTCAATCGAATGTTGTTTACAATGGTTCGATTGGTGACCTCCACATGCACATTAGCTTGGGGTGGTAAATATTGGTAACCCTTTGGCAGATCTTGTATTCCTTGCCCCAGCTTTTAAAAGGGTCATTGACGAACTGAGTGCCACTGTCACTTATGATCGTTCGAGGGATCCCAAATCGGCATATGATATTCTTCCAACAAAACTGAATCATCGCCTTTCCCTTTATACATGTTAGGGATTCGGCCTCGACTCACTTTGTAAAGTAGTATATGGCCACAATCAGGTACCAAAAGTAGACAGTGGCCTCCGGGAAAGGTCCCACCAAGTTGATCCCCCATTTGTCAAATGGCCAAGAATTGTTAATATTCATCATTACTTCTTGAGGGGTGTGGGTGATTAGTGCATGCCTTTGGCATTGGTGGCAAGCCTGGATAAGCTTGTTTACCTCTTTGAACATCTTTGGCCAATAATATCCAGCCATGATAAGATTTTTAGCTACCGATCGAGCCCCTTGATGAATTCCACAGGCCCCCTCATGAGTTTTTCAAATCAAGTAGTCAGCTTAATAGGGGGCTACGCATCGGAGGAGTGGTTGGAGGTAGCCCCGGCAATATAGGACGTCTTCATGGATCGCATATTTAGGCGCCTTTAGCCTAACCTTCCTTCCTTCAATGGGGTCCTCCGGGAAAGTCACATCTCAAAGGTAGCTCATAATAGGCATCATCCATTACTTTTGCTCTTCAACCACCATCACCATTACTTCCTCCTGGAAGCTACGCTTACTTAGTGTCTCCGCCATTAAGTGGCCCTGAGATTCCAAATCCAGGTCTAACAAGGCTCATTTGCTTAGGGCATCAGCCTTGTGATTCTTCTCTTGAGGGACTTGAGTGAGGGTATAATGGTGGAAATATTTGAGGAGGGGCACCACTTCCAAATAGCATTGCAAGCTTCTTTCCCTAGTCTCTTATTCCCCCTAAACTTGAAGGACCGCGATTTTGGGAATCACTAAAAATATCTAGACTTCGAACTCCCAAATCCTTAGCTATTCGAAGGCCTGTGATTAGTGCCTCATATTATGCCTCATTATTCGTGGCCTTGAAGTCACGGTGTAGAGCATAGGGGTAATATTTCTGATCGGGGCTTGTGAGTAAAACTCCAGCCCCACTACCTCTGGAGTGAGAGGACCCATCAACGTACAACTGCCATGTCTCTTGGGGTTAATTTCCATCTTCAATTTCTATCAGTTCGGTGGTTTTAACGATGAAATCAGCTAAGACTTGGCCCTTGATAGCTGTCCTAAGGCAGACTGGATGTCGTGTTCACCCAGTTCAATTGCTCATTTCATCATTCTTCCCGAGGCCTCCAGCTTTAGAAGCACCTGCCTGATTAGGTGGCTGGTGAGCTGGATAATCCTATGGCTTTGGAAATACGGCCGAAGACACCCTGCGGCATGTACAAGGGCCAATATTAGCTTTTAAAGGGCAGTGTAGCAGATCTCAGGGCCATGTAATGCCCTACTTTCGAAGTAGATTGGGTACTAGGTTTTGTCATTTTCTTTCACCAAGACAACGCTTATCGCTAGGAGGGATGCCGAGATGTATAAATATAGATCTTCCCCCTTGTCTGGTTTCATAAGGGTGGGTAGACTTCGTAAGTGTTCTTTTAACTCTCGAAAGGCTTTATCACAATCATCCGTCCATTCAAATTTTTTTACTTTTTGATTTACCTCAAAGAATGGCAAGTGTTTTTCAGCCCCCTTTGAAAGGAATTTGTTGAGTGCTACCAATGAGCATGTGAGTCTTTGGACATCTTTAACTATTTTCATATTCATCAATGCTTCTATTTTCTCAAGATTGACACCGATGCCCCTCTCCAAGACCATAAACCCTAGAAATTTACCAATTCCTACCTCGCTGCCATTGTCTCAAACACCCTTTTGCTATAACAATATCCGATGGTTGCATGGATCACCATTGGGTCTGTATGAGGGGTTTGGCTTGGCACTGGTTCATCCCTCGAGAAGGTAATTGCTTCTTCGGGTCAGAAATGCTTCTGACAGGGATCACCTGGAGGCATGTACCGGGACAGGGCTTTGATGACTGTGTTTGAAGCTTGGTCACTTACAACTCCATTAATGAAGTTGATCACTCGATTCACCCCATCCCTTCAATTCCTTTCCGACTGAGCCTCAGCCTTGGGTCGGACCCCTGCTTGGTTTCTGGTGTGGTCTGTTTCGTTCGCTTATTGTTCTCTACCCCCTCGATTGGATTTCTTTTTTCCTTTCCAATGGTATTTTGACCTTCCCTTCGAGGAGGATTTTCCTCTCGGACCCTCGACGCAGTTGGGGAGTAAGCCCTCTCTCGCACATCTTTCAACTTCTTGCCTTAAGTGGGTGCAATCATCTGTGTCGTGGTCCCATTCTTTATGATGCTTACAAAACTTGGGAAAATATCTTTTTCCATGGTAGTTCTTTATGGGAGGGAGGCTCTGAAACATCCCTTTGTGGATAAAGTGTATCTCCATCAGGGATTTGGTTGAGGGGATGTTGCCCTCAAACCATTTCTTCGGAGGGTCAGGCCTTTTCGAACGTGACTCAAAGTTCTTGGACCTCTTTTCGGACCATCTATCCCCTTATCGTTTCCTCTTCATGGCTTCTTCAATTTATGAAAATTGTTCCACAATTTCTTGTAACTGCTGCAGGGTCTCCGATTTTTTGAGACCATCTTTTTGTACAGGTTGAGGTTGGTTATCCCATTCATATATCAGAGAATCACCCCATCCTCTGTTCGATTGATCACACTAAGGCTCTCGTCAACATATCGATGGTAAAATGCCTTGGTCAATTCGCCTAGACTCTGCTTATTCTGGTAGAGCTCGATCAAGGTTTTCTTTAAATTTTTCTTTTGGGCTCTTCCAAAGTCACTATATGAATGTAGCGACCCCCTACCTAGCTTGTTAAACCATTCTTGCACTTTTCCTTGAAGGTAGCTTCCTACCAGCTTGCATGTTAGTTTTTTGTTGAAATCCCTCAAGTTCATCAAATTGAGGAAAGTTTGCATGAACTCCCAAGGGTCCGAGTCTCCAATGTATGTGGGGAGCCCTTTGGGTGGCTTTACATCGCTGGGCCATCGAGTGGCCACTATTGCAGGACTAAAGGGGGAGGTTGCGACTTGTCCCGAAGGCCCAATCAACCTATCAAGTTCTCTTGTTAAGGCATCGCTCGATCCCTCTCTAATCTGTGGATCTCCATACGGACATGGCCAAAATGGAGTATCAAAACTGGGGGTCAGGTTCGAAGCTATATTCCCTAACGTGATCCCCATACTGTCAAGTTGTAATACAACTCCGGTTGGTAAGGATCATAGGGAGGAACCTCTGGTCGGGGTCCTGAGTACATCTGGCTTTAGAAGCACAGGAAGAATCCCATTGGCCCAACTATCGAATAAGGAATGCTCTGGCTCAAAGCTAGAGAAATCGACATGGGTGCGGAGTTTACCATCGCTTGGGACATGTTCGGGAGCGTTGGTTGGGGCTGTGTGAGGGCTCCAACATCCGCTTGATATGACATTCTTGGAGAGAAGGGCAACTGGAATCTTGGTTGCACCATCATGGCCATCGAAGGCTGGGGTCTCATCTGCTGTTGGGCCACCCTTTGGAAGAGCATTGGGGGCTCCAGCTAGTAACCAGCAGATCTAAGGGCTTAAGCCCATAACACTAGATCCGGCTGCAATGGGGGCCCATTTTGTCCGTACCCCTCGCGGCTCAAGCGACTCCTTGCGTAACTTTTGTTTGTGAATTCATTGTAGTCTTCATGAACTGTGGCTCATTCTCCCTTGGTCGACGCACTTGACTTTGCAACGTGGGTGATTCAGCACCTCCTACCCAAGGTTCGACGTTGATCTCTATGGTTCTTGGAGGTGCGTCAGCTTCTGTACGAGAAGCTTTCGGACCCCTCACCTCTGGGATCTTGTCCTGTCCTACTTTCGGAGGCTTGTTATCGGCACTGGTGGGGTGGGGTCTGATTGCATATTGGACCTATGCTATCTCCTTTTTTGGTACGGGGATTGTACTTCTTCGTCGGTGCCCAAAGCTTTGCCTTTTAGTCGTTCACTTCTACGGAAAGTGCTTGCCGTAGATTTGGACATAAACAACAATCTTGAACGCAGATCTGACTAACGATCCCACAAGGCATGCCAACTTGATGCACCCCAATTTACCGTCGCCGCCGTAGGTAATCAGAATCTGCATAAACAAAGCCTCCGGAGGTTTTCGGAGGGAAGAGGATCCGATGACCAAGTAAGCAAACAGGATACAAGAGTGTAATTAGGAATGAATAGTTTAGTGTGTAGGATTACCTTTAGCCTTTATATAGGCAGACAAGTAGGGAAACTTTTTTGTTTGCTAATGAAGCAAGTACTCTCACATTGGGTCTGCCTAAAAGGCTTAACCCAAAGGGAAAAGCTATAGACCGTTTGGCCAGTTGTACAGGCATTTAGGCCCATACAGATTTACACATTATCATTTTCCCTGGGACGAGAACGACCGAAGATGACCAGAACGGTAAGAGATAGCGAGATTTGAAACGAGAACGGCCGGAGATGGCAACCCAAACTAGAAACGTAGAGAGGACGTGGCAGACCCTTAAGGATGGCCACCTCCACTGCCGGCGAACACCCTCCATCAACCACCGTCCTTCATCGTCGGCAAACACACCCAGCGGCGGTGCTCAAAATTTTGGTTTTAAAATAATTTTTTTATTATTAATTATTCCCTATTTTTATTATTTGAATTAAATTTAAAATAAATATAGTATTTCAATAGTACATATACAGGGCGTGATATAGCGATTCACAATTAAATTCAGACAATCTTATAAATAACATGTTATTTAATTTAATAATGGCTTGTTAAATAAAATCATTAGCTTGCAAATTTAAAGTTCTTATTCAGTTTAAAAAGGCAATTTTAGATGACTTATTCATCCTCGTGATATGATTTATTTCGATCCACTTATCTCAAGTCCTTTTCCTTTATTCTCTCTTCTGTTTCTTTTCAACACATTTATTTCACTTACTATGGTTAAGGTTACTGGTCGATTTTGGATCTAACTCTAATGTTTTGTTGAATACTTTTTCAAAAGGCATCACACTAATTGAACATGTAAAAGTAATCGTAATTGACTTTATGAAACAAATAACCGCGAAAATTCAAATCCAAAAATCTACACAAGAAGAATTTCCTCTCTCCAAAAAATTCTCTCTCGCCAAAAGCCTCTCCCCAACCCTAACACCGGGGAAGCTGCCGCCACCACTAGCCGGCCGGCGGCCTCCCCCACCATTCCTATTCTTCTTGTTTAGTACTCTTAGTTTGTCTTAGGTTGTAGATCGAAATGAGGGAATGGCTGTGAACCACTCTTTTCGCGAGTTGCCATCACCGGAGCTCTCCGGAATGCAAAATGAACCCCGGCAAAGGACAGTGGAGGGCACTCGTACCTGGAGCAGAATCGGGCTGGCGAAAGTGTCGGCCGGCGGTGAAAAAAACATCAGCAACAGAGCTCTCCGGGGAATGTTCGAGTCGACCACGATGAGTTGCAGTTTCAGCCGGGGATCAGATACGAGCATCAGACGGCCAAGGGACACCCCATCCATCTCCAGCAGTAGAGACGGTGAATCTGGTCGCCTCCGACGCGCCTGATGGAATTATAGATGGGCTGCCCAAAAAACATATCTGGTGTTGAGGCAAGACTCCGGCGAGATGCCTGTTTCAATGGCTTTCCGGTAAGATCATCGACTTTTCGGAAAAGTCAATGCCGGTATCAAGGGGCCAGCGGTGGTTGCCACCGGTGACATCCAGCAACGCCATGGTGGTACAACGAGGCAAGTAATTTCCGACAAGGTTGACGGCATAATGGTGTTTTTCGGCCCCTTTGTTATTTAGGTGTAGTTGCAGATCTGAAGCAGGTCAGCAAGGGGCAACGTACCAAAACCCTAACCAAGAAGCAGAGCTGCAAAGAGTATCCACACTTTGCATCGATCACTGCTCTGAGAAACATTTGGCAGAGTCGGGTCGGCGAGACAATAAAGTGCTTATGTAAAGCACAAATGTTTCATCCTCCCGTAGAGATGGACCACAATAAGGTCTGGAGAAGGCGTTTACGACGGTGATCGGTGGTGTAAGGTCGAAACAAAATGGGTGGATTGCGATCGACGAGGTTGAGGACTCTTCTTAGATGTCGGCTATAGTAAGGTGAAAACTTTGGTGTCTGTTTCTTTAGTGGTGATCGGTGGAAACGTCGTAGACAGCGGTAACTAACCATAGGTCAGATTTGTCCAAATGGGGTGGGGGCGGGTTCAGTTTGACCAAATTGGATCATCAACTCGGGTTGAACATATGGGCGGGTTTTTTTCTCTTACTTTAGGTGGGGCTAAGGTCATTGGGTTCGTGTGCCCCTGTTTGCTTATGTTTCAGTTTTACAATTAATTTTAGTTTACCTAATAAGGAAGGTGAGCACAAAATGGGTCTTTTGTTTAGAGCATTGGATTAAGGAGTCTCGGTCAACGATGATTTTCTGATGACCACTCAAACAGAAAGTTCATGTTGGCTTCTGATATACTCTCCAAAGAGTTTGGTAAAGAGAAATTCGAGTCAATGGTTGTTTCGACAACATACTTTTGGTGAGACCCTATAAGGATAAAGAGTATGTCGATAGACTACGGTCAATTTGGACTCCTCAAGATACACCGACATATTTTGAAGATCCTAATTGGTTTGGGTTAGAGTACTTCGTGCTTACAAGATAGAAATATCAAGTCTAATGTGTGTTACTGTGACTGTTTGAGTTGGGACGTCGTCTTGAACTGAGACATATGTCCGGTGGGCTGAGGTCAAGACTGGAGGACGTAATCACGATGCATGAGGACCACTTCATCCTACAGAACACCTTCCACTCAGCCATCAAGGCAAGCAGGGCATTGCATTACGGATCAGACGCAATTCGGGTCCCCCCCCCAATAAATGATGGTCTGAAGTCTCTATATGCCAGGTTGGCATGGAGCAAGCTCTAATGCATCATGTTGGTGTGGATCTCAAGTGGGAGGCCACCCCCACTCACTCTGTGTGTCATTCATGTGGGAGTTCATCAATCCAATGTTGTAATATATGGCATTGTTTTCTCATGTAGGTATGATGTTTATTTATCGGTGTATCAATTGTAATAGAAGACAGATAGATTAGTACTAGTCATCAACTAATATGTAGGATAGACTAAACAATTGTGATTGTGCATACAATCCAACCAACTGTAACTCATTCCTATATTAATGAGAAGGAATCGACTCTATGTTTCAAAAAAAAATATACGAATAACCTCCCAATATAGGTATCCCACAATTTTTTTTTACTCTTTGGTGTCTCTCCGGCCTTGATTTTCAATCTTAGAACATGCTAGAATGACATTTGAGTTCAGCAACAAAATCTCCACCAAATGTCCAACTTTTAGGCTCACATCTTTTCAATTGGGATAAATTTTGGACCCATTATTATATTATAAGTTAACAAACTATTTGGTTTTATTAGAGACAAGCACTCAAACCCCCAAGAGTCAGACTACATATTGGGCCACAACTTGAATAAAAAAGAATACAATTTGTTGGGCTGATCTTAACCCACATTTATGATTGAAACCAACATTTTCTAAAAATATATTAAGGGCCTTCTCAAACAATTTGGACTTCAACTAAGTGGTAAGTCCAACTCTCCATCATAGTGAATCTTCATTATTATACGTCAGATCAAGTAGTCGCATGAACCGAATTGACATTATTCAAAACTTGGTTGTGTTTCCAAAGGGAAGCAAAAATAATAGTACTTTGTTTCTCTGCCACATCATTTTTTGCGTTAGAATTTAGGAGATACTAAATGAGTGGATGAAATTGAAATGAAAGAAAAAAAAGTAAAATGAGCGGAGGTAATAACCTTAAACTTGTCATAAATAGAAAGTGTCAATATAAAATAAATATCTCGAATTAAAATATGTGTCACTATTAAAGAAACGAAGGAAGTGCTCAATTATCCCATTTTAAGAGTCTTTCATCTTAACTTCCTAGAGATTTGAAATAGGAACTTCAAGTTTAAACTCCTGATTGTTGAAACTGTTCAAGGAGCAAACTGCACTTGCAGCGATTTTGCGATCAAGCTTACCCGTGAACATCATTAAAAAATAATAAAGGACTCCAAAGAAGAGGACCGCTCAAACAAGAAAGATACAATGTGTCGTCTACTAAATAACCGTCTTTAAGCATCAAATGTTTAAGCATGTTTAGTTGAAAGGATGATATGAATGTGGGCAATTTATCGCCAACAATTTTAAGATGATCGACACCACTTGAAAATTAACAACACCCAAGCATTTCTAAAAGTTCTCGTTATCAAGAAGAACGTCAGTTCGGTTCACTTGACAGATGACAGGTATTCGACGATAATGATTGTATAAAAATAAGTAATTTTATTTCAGAATGGGTTTAGAGTGCATATTTTTACACACTCTTTGAAATCTAGCACGCAAATCTGTAAGAGATGGACTATGTCTTGGTTCTCAACTTAACTTAAGAAAATATCCTTTAATCGACTAATCTTAACCTCCATTTATGCTCGAACTCAACATTTTTCAATTAAGAATATCAAATTGCTTGAGGACAAACTTTGTTTAACAATGGGGTTTGCTAAGATTGATCAATTTAATCACTAAACCCAACCAGAAAGGCCCAACTCATTAAGAAAATCATTACTCATTAAGAAAGCGTGTTTTACTAACTTTTCATTAATTAGACAGACACCTAATAACCGTCAAACACACAATTCTCGTGCAAGACGGAATCTGTTCGGACCAATCGTTGACGACCTCCTCTTTTCAAATTACTGCCTCAAGTCTTATTAAATCACCTTTTGCCCTTGTCAATTGATAAACAATTACTCATTTCATCCAAATTAATTGTGGAAATATTGATGATAAAAATTGCATCTCGAACCGTAAAAGAACAAAAGGGTGGAAGTTTAAAATGTGAAACAATTGGCAATAGAATGTCACTAGGATTTAGCTTATATTTTTATCTATTGTATCGTAACGTAATAACATTGAGCATTTCACTGCATATTCAACCTAGAGTTAACTCTTAATCTTACCAAATTACAACAATAACACTATTTATCAAATTAAATCGTCGGCGAATCAAAAGTTGTGCTCCTCAGTAATTCCATTCACAACATAATAATACCATCAAAATGAAGTCAAATTAAAAATTTAAGAAGCACAATATTATATTGTAAGGTGTCTATCATAATTGTTAGAATTGATATTTTAAAATATTAATTTCATTACATTTAAAGTTAAAATATGGAGTATACTACTAAGAGTCCGTCTCTTGAAAAACGGTCTTTCCATAAGTCATGGAAAGACTAAGGTTTAAAGTGTAAATTAGAAAAAAATGAAGATAAAATTTTTGGGTTGCATGAATTGGGTTATAAACTTTATAACTCCTACACGTTGCATAATAAATTTTTAATATTGCAACTAAAAATTTTTACCTTTTGTTATTCTAATTAAAAGGCTGAAGAAAAAAAGACATTGCAAACATCAACTCATATAACCAAAACCTCAGCCGGGAAATGAAAAACATCAACATGAGAATTTTTTTAAAAAAAACTACAAATATCAATCCATATCAGGAAAAAAAACTACAAAATATCAACTCATATCAATTAAACCTCACCCGAATAATGAAAAACATCAACATAAGAGAAAAAAACTACAAAACATCAACAAATAGCTACGGTACCTCATGAATTAAAAAATCTTCAAAAAAAGGATCTGGTGAGATTTGAACTCAGGTATCTAACCTCAAAATTTGGATCAATAACCACTACACCAAAGACTCCTATTAAACATATACTTAGTCAAATAATATTAAACCTCATCATGTACATCACGAACATAAATTCTTAAATATAAAGGTCACACCTTTAAAATAGGATTTGAACCCCATACCTCTAGGCTGAACAACAAGAGTACTAACCACTAGACCAAACAATCTTTGTTGATAATAAGCTCAGTCTTAAACCTCAGCAAGTTCTTGAAAAAAAATAGAAAAAATGCTTTTATAACCCTACCTAGTTGACATAAGTGCCAATATAACCTTTCAATATTCGAAAGTGCCAATATAACCCTATATAGTTAGTTAAAGTGTCAATATAACCCTATAAGTTTTAAGGATGTGCTGATATAACCCAACAAACATTAGAAATGTGTGGATATAACCCTACAAACATAAGGAATGTGATATAACCCAATAAGATTGCATAATGTGTTGATATAACCCTACCTAATTTCAACGAACTATGGCATTTTGGCTAACTATGAGGGTAAAATTGTCCACCCAATTTTGGAGTTAACCCAAAGGGTATTTTGGTCAATGTACATAGAGTCAACGCTGAAAAATTGAGGTCAATTCTGGAAATGGAGTCTGAGGGTTATATTGGCACTTTCATTAACTAGTTAGGGTTATATTTGCACTAAAAATTATCATAGGGTTATATTGGCACTTACTCAAGTAGATAGGGTTATATTGGCACTTATCCCAAAAAAATAAAACACAATATTAAACCACACCTCTCAGAGGTCGAAGCTCAGTCATCACCCATGTCGTTGTCGTCGTCACCTCAGGCGGTGCGTGAAGCCACACGCGTATTCTTCATTCGGGCTCATGCATCTCAAGCGCCCATCTTCTTCATCGCGATTTGCTCTTCTTTTGCCGGTGCAACACTCCTCCCCCGTGAGCTTCTCATCGTCGTCGCCATCGCAGCGTCGCCGGGAGCTTGTCGCCATCGAATCGTCATCGTGCAGAGGATCGAAGATCAGAACCTCGTCGCCGGTGCGAACAGCAGAGCCTTGTCGTCGACGTAAGTTGCAAAAGAATCGCAGCATCGTCGTCGTTGTCAGAGTTGATTGGATCTCGCTGGCGCGAATTGTAGAAGAATTGCAGCGTCGACGAGAATTGCAGAAGAATTGCAACGTCGTCGGTGGCGGAGTCGATTGGATCTCGCCAACGGAAGAAGAATCGCGGCGGTTGTGTGTGGCAGAGCGAGATTCCAACAATATTCCGATATTTTTGTGATATATATATGGCAAAGTCTTGGGAAAGACGGTCTTTCCATAACCTTATGGAAAGACGTAGTTTAATTAGAATAATGAAATGTGTGAGGTCTTAGTTGTAATATTAAAATTTTATTATGCAACATGTAGTAGTTATAAATTTTATAACCCGATTCATGTAACTCAAAAATTTTATCTTCATTTCTTCTTATTTTCACTTTAAACCTTGGTTTTTCCATGACTTATGGAAAGATCGTCTTTCAAGAGACGGACTCTATATATATAGAGAGTATTTTGATAATTGCACAATGAATTTCTAAATTTATCAGCATATTTTTTTAAAAAACTCCATCGCAAATAATTTTTTTTATAATTGTAGAATAAACTCTGGGCTAAAGTTATACATGCTAAAACAAGAGTTTGTGTTGGATTATATAATAAAGTTAAAATGAAAAGAATCGAACCTCGTTTTGAAACTGAAAGTCTGTTTCACCTAAAGTCTCTACTTTTATGCCAAGTTGTTTAATGTTTGGTGTTGAAACACGAAATAAAAACCACAGTGCACACACAACTTGTTTACGCAGTTCGGTGCAATTACACCTACATCTGCGGGGTCTTGCCCAGATCAGAAACCATTCACTAGAAAGCAGTCTTTAGTACAAGAAGCTTAACTTAAATACTAATCCATTGCTAACCTACAGAGTGAATGTTGTGAGATCCCCTCGCTGCCAATCCTACGTCGTTGAACCCTCACGAACAACACGTCTCCCTGGATCTCCTCCTCCCGAGGAATTAAGGCTTCCTTGTTTCTGATCTTTACGAACTTGGTCGGATGAATAAACACTCCTCCAAACACCACAGGCAGATCGCTCCAACCTTCTCACGTAGAGATGAATTCTTTGTCGCTTAATTGATTGCGTTGTATTTTCTGGTATTTATATCCATCGCAATCCTGCCTTCTGTCAACCTCTTTTCTTGTCTAACTCTACCATAAATAGACTTCTAAACTATGGAAAGATCTAATTCTAATCTGGTATTTAAATGGACAATCCTTCATCAATAGGACTTGTACCACAAATAAACTACTTAATCAATTCCTAACTATTACAGGAATATTCGTTTACCAGAATTAGATTGCCACGAAATAAGATAACGATCTTCACAATATTCTGATTTGATCGCATAAATATACTCCATAATATGCTCCATAAATCGTGGACAAAATCCTACGTTCGGAAAACCTGAATATCGGTGTTAAAACACCAGATCACCAGAATTCGCAATATGCCATAAATAAGTCCAACTCCCGAGGACTCTACAATCTCCCCCTTGGCATATTGGTGAATTCATCAGCACAAATAACATAGATAGCCAGATAGCACAGTTCCCCAAATATTCAGACCGAACATACAGCAAAAGCAATCAAAATCAATTCAGAATCATCCAAAATCAAAATCAAAATCTGTAAGTTTCTCCCCCTGAATTCAGTAATATGTCAAGAAACCAAGAAAAACCAAAAAAAAATTATTCTAAACTTTCATCTGACTCCTCTGTTCCAACACTGTCCGAAGCACCAGCATCCGACCCATTTGCATCCTGAGTTGCTGCCAACAAATCTCCTCGTTCAGCTTCCAAAGCAGCCAACTCCCCCTAAATTTTTACTATAGCAGCCTGATGACGCCCAAGAAGTTCTTGACATGCTGCTGCTCTCGCCTCAGCCCAGTATCTAGCATTAATTTTTCTCTCGGCTAACATTGCTCGTGCCATTCCCTGCAGTGTTCGATTCTTTCTCTCCACAATACCATTTTGTTGAGGAGTTATGGGGGCAGAGAACTCATGGTGTATGCCAAGTGTCTCGCAGATGTTATGAAACGTAGAATTTTCAAACTCTTTTCCATGGTCACTCCTGATACGTGCAATTCTTACTTGAGTGGCTCCTTTTTCAACATGTAGTTTGTGCGCCAAGTTCTTGAATACCCCAGCAGCTTCTGACTTCTCTTTTAAAAATGATACCCACGTATACCTCGAGAAGTCGTCTACACAGACAAAAATATACTTCTTTCCTGCCACACTCGGAGTATTAACCGGCCCCATCAAGTCCATATGTAGTAGCTCCAGAAGTCTTGATGTTGAAACATCATGTACGGCATGGTGTGGTATCCGGGTTTGCTTTCCTTCTTTACATGACCCACAGACTATCTCCTTGTTATCACTGATCTCGGGAATACCTCTGACTGCCTTCAGTCTGGAAATGCGAGCTAAGGATTTGTAATTTATGTGTCCCAATTTTCTGTGCCACATTGTACTGAGTTCATTTTTTGAGTTGAAGCATGTGACATCTTGGTCGAGCAAATAACAATTATCCATTGATCTAGAACCAGTGAATGCTTCAGTACCATGGTTGACTACACACTTCTCTTTGTCGAAAAACACCGTCATTTCATTGTCACATATATGGCTAATGCTCAACAGGTTAGCTTTCAGACCTTCCACCAGTAATACATCTTGGAACACAGGAAGCCCTTTAATGACTAACTCACATTTGCCGATTATTCTACTTCGCTTCCCATCACCAAATCTAACATGTCCACCAAATCCAGGTTTGAATTTTTGAAGAAATTCAGGTATTCCAGTCATATGCCTTGAGCACGCACTATCGAAATACCAAGAGTTTCCTGTATGTGCCCCAAAACAAACGAAACTTGAAAAACAAACATCTTGAGATTTTCGAACCCATACCTGGTTTACTGATCGATGGATGTGATTGGGATTTTGATTGATACGTGTGTTCAGAAATCCAGTTCTGTATCCTCCAGTGTTACGCCGATGCCTTGACTTATATTCTGGCATGGTGTTGAAACACCGATCTGCTGTGTTGACAGACAGTGTCCTAAGCAGCTTAAAACACCTGTTCCTAACATGCCCTTGAGCTCCACAGTATCCACATCATCTGATCCTCTTGATAGGATAGTTTTTCTTGATTATGCTTGGAGCTGGTACACCTTGATCTGCCTCGTTTTTTAACACATTCACTGTCCTTCATAACCGATTCCATATTTGGTCGTCTATCCCATTCGTAGACAGTCTTCGAGCTTAGCTTTCCCTGTATTGAGACGTCTAATAGCTTGTTCTGCTGCCTCTGCTCGTTGCACCACTTCAGTAAATTCCTTCTTAAACTTATTCAGTTCTCCAATTGCCTCTTCCTTTTCAAGTTTATTCACTTTAACTTTCTCACTCAGTCTCTTGTTCTCAAACTTGAGCTCTTTGTTTTCATCAGCCACTTTTAACCACATCTTGTACATCTCCATGCTTTCCTTGCAAATGTCATCATCACTAATGCTTCTAGTCTCTTCATCTGAGCTACTACTATCTTCTTCATTCAGCATACCGAGACCGTTCGTAATAGAGTCTTCTAACTCCACCATTGACACACCAAAAGCAACATGATTTGTATACTCTTCTCCATCCTTAACATCATCTCCTCCGTCATCATCACTCCAGGTTGTAGCATACGATTTTCCTTGCCTTTTAAGCGTATTGGCACACTCAGCTTGTATGTGTCCAAAACCTTCACATTCTCTGCACTGGATTCTCCTGTTCAGATTCAGATTTGTCAATTTAATCTTTGGTGTTTCAACACTAGTTGCTTGACCGAATCTTGGAGTGGAGTTGGCGTTAGGATTTTTGCTCCCACTTGACTTATCTTGAGATTTACTGCCCATCTTCTTCATAAATCTGGAGAAGTTTCTGGTAATGTTCGCAATTTCATCGGAATCTTCATTATCCGTAAGATCATCTGCCTTTCCAGAGTTTGTGCTTGAAAAAGCCATCTCTTTCTTTCCCGTTTTTGTTTCCAGCATCTCCATCTCATAAGATTCCAGAGATCCCATAAGCTCATCAAGAGTCATTGTCCCAATCCTTCCATTTTCATTAATTGTTGTGACCTTCATATTGAACCGTGGAGGTAACGCCCTCAACACTTTCCTGACAAGTTTTTGATCTTTGTACTTTTTGCCAAACTGAAACGCCTTGTTTGCAATATCTCGGACTCGTCCATTAAACTCAGAAATAGTCTCATCTTCACGCATCTTCAATTCTTCGAATTTTGACGTATAATATTGCAACTTTGATTCCCTAACAGAGCTTGTCCCCTCATGATACGTTTGTAACACATCCCATGCTTCCTTCGTAGTCTCACAATTTGAAATCATCTTAAACTGATCTTCATCCACTGCTGTGAAGATGGCATTCAACGCCTTTGAGTTGGACACGTGAGCTTTATGCTCATCAGGAGAAAATTTAGAGAATGGTTTGGCCGTCGATGAGCTTGATCCTGTAGTTTCGTCACTTGAAGGTGGAGTGTACTGATTTATGACATAGTTCCAGGCTTGATCATCTAGTGCTCCAATGAACACTTTCATACGCGCCTTCCAATAAGCATAATTACCTTGTTCCAGCAACGGTGGTCGCGTGACCGAAGCCCCTTCCTTTGGTGCCATGGTGAAACCTGATCTCACTCTCCCTGTATAGGGGTCAGCAAGTGCCTTGCTCTGATACCAATTGAAAGTCTGTTTCACCTAAAGTCTCTACTTTTATGCCAAGTTGTTTAATGTTTGGTGTTGAAACACGAAATAAAAACCACAGTGTACACACAACTTATTTACGCAGTTCGGTGCAATTACACCTACATCTGCGGGGCCTTGCCCAGATCAGAAACCATTCACTAGAAAGCAGTCTTTAGTACAAGAAGCTTAACTTAAATACTAATCCATTGCTAACCTACAGAGTGAATGTTGTGAGATCCCCTCGCTGTCAATCCTACGTCGTTGAACCCTCACGAACAACACGTCTCCCTGGATCTCCTCCTCCCGAGGAATTAAGGCTTCCTTGTTTCTGATCTTTACGAACTTGGTCGGATGAATAAACACTCCTCCAAACACCACAGGCAGATCGCTCCAACCTTCTCACGTAGAGATGAATTCTTGGTCGCTTAATTGATTGCGTTGTATCTTCTGGTATTTATATCCATCGCAATCCTGCCTTCTGTCAACCTCTTTCCTTGTCTAACTCTACCATAAATAGACTTCTAAACTAAGGAAAGATCTAATTCTAATCTGGTATTTAAACGGACAATCCTTCATCAATAGGACTTGTACCACAAATAAACTACTTAATCAATTCCTAACTATTACAGGAATATTCGTTTACCAGAATTAGATTGCCACGAAATAAGATAATGATCTTCACAATATTCTGATTTGATCGCATAAATATACTCCATAATATGCTCCATAAATCGTGGACAAAATCCTGCGTTCGGAAAATCTGAATATCGGTATTAAAACACCAGATCACCAGAATTCGCAATATGTCATAAATAAGTCCAACTCCCGAAAACTCTACAGAAACTGTCACCCGCATCCAATATTCAATCCTATCCCAACCTGCGCTCCTTTCCAAAAAATACCCATTGAATAATTTTTTTAATGCATTATTTTATTTTTTATTATAAGTAGAATAATTTCGTCACGTTATTCAACACTGCCCAGTTGCTCTCCCCGTTTCTTCTTCTGCTGCTCTATATACTCCTCAAAGCCGTCAACATCGAAATCATCGAACACCCATTTGGATTACCATTCTCTATATTCATAATTCATTGTAAACAACCTCCGGTCAGTTCTTTTCTGCTTTATTTTGTGCGTTTGTGTGTGTTTTGAGGATGATTAGCTAATGATGAACTCCATTTCCTTGATTTTGCTGTTCTGGGCTCAAAATCTGCTCATTAGCTTTCTTGTTACTGGATTTTGTATTTTATTGCCTGCGGAGAATTCTATGTTATCTGGGACTTTTTTCTTCGGCCTTTTTTGGGTTTTTAAGATGTTTTTGAGCTAAAAGTTTGGCTTTTTTTAGCTTGTCTGCTGTTAGTTTCTATTTGTGGTGTTCTTGGTTTTGTTTAGGTGATGTAAACCTTGTGAAGATTCCCCTTTTGTGGATAATTTAGACTCTAAATAAAGGATAAAGGATAAAGGACTGATTTTGACTTGAAATCAGTTGGATTATAGTATTAAGAATGAATTCTCTAATTTGACTTTAATGGGTTGTTTATGAGGTTCTTTATTGCAGTAGCTTTTATTATAGAATTTGCTTTAGCAATGTGGTAAAAAGAAGCCCCATTTTTTATTTTCTTTCCATGTAATCATTGCTTCAGCAATGAATTCTTGAACCTCTTATTTCTCTCACATTTCCTGTTTCTAATTGTGTAAATATTTCATTTATTGATACTTATGTACCTAGTAGTCCCTTAAAGTAAGTCTATTATATTGATTTTTTTTTTGGTTGGTCCATATGCTGCACTACAGTTAGAAAATGCCTGAGGGAATATCAGCTGAGGGTCTGGTAAACAACATCATGGATACACTTTCTGATGGTGTATCGAGACAGAAACCGGGGTCATTCTTTGAGGAACAGAGATCAGTCTCTTCTCAGTTCAATAGATTGTTTGGGCGCGAGAAACCTGTTCACCATATTTTGGGAGGTGGAAAATGTAAGTTTCCTGTATATTTGTTCTGTTGTTTCTTCATGTTGATAGCGTTTTACACTGTTAGTTGCTATATCATCAAGTTTACCATACATGTAAACAGCTGCCGATGTTATGCTGTGGAGAAACAAGAAGATATCAGCGGGTTTCCTAGCTGGTGCTACAATTGTTTGGGTGCTTTTTGAATGGCTTAATTACCATTTCCTCTCCTTGATATGCTTTGGCCTGATGTTTGGCATGATTGCTCAGTTTGTCTGGTCGAATGCTTCAGGCCTCTTAAACCGGTTCCCCTCACCCTCCTTTTTCCTTTTCTTTCTGGACACAAGTATACAACTTGGATATTTTCTTGCATGATTTTGATGATCTTTCTAGACACTGACTTTGGAAATATATATGATGATAGATCACGCCATGATGTTCCGCGTCTGGTAATTCCTGATGAGCTCTTCATCAATGTTGCCAAGACCACAAGTTATCAGGTCAATCGCGCTCTGTACTATATTCAGGAAATTGCATGTGGAGGAGACATCAAGCAATTCCTGATGGTAAGCTCTCTATATCATCAATTTGTATTGCAGTTGAACTTTTGTACCTAGTGAATCTGTTGAGCACGAACTCAGATAAACATTCCATCGAGAATCTGTTTCAAAGTTTGTTCATCCCATATACACTGGTTGCCTGAAGCCGTGAACGTATATTTCCCCCTAATTTCTATTGATTTTGTCGTTCTTGTCAAATCATTTGCATTTCTTTTCAAAGCTTGTTGTGAATGTTGAAATGACTTATATGTACCTTGCTAGCTTTATACTAAAGCGTGTAATTTTCCGCTGGATCGACCTACTGACGATATTAGTAAGCATGATGAGATCGTTACTGTGTAGGAACCAAATATATACCCTTGGCCACAGGCGATTACCATTATCATTTATTGGTAGAGGCCATGCCTACTTATGAACCATAGTCTATAAGTCATTTGCAGACACATGTTGTTTGTTTCATTTCATCACCAATTTGAAACCTTTTTTATGGTATCTTCCTCATGATTTTGATCAGCCCTCGTAGTTCTGTGTCTGTAATTTGCTGTTTCCAGTTCTAGTGTTTGTTCAAATTGTTTTTTTTTTCAAGAATTTGCTATTTTTAATTCCATGTCATGAATAGAAGGCCTGATGGCTGACCAGAAATTTTGAACCCCTTCTCAGGTTGTAGTGAGCTTGTTTGTGGTTGCTGTGATATCAAGCTGGTGCAACTTCATGACAATTCTGTTCTTAGGTAAGCCGAAGTATCTTTGACATATAAACATCTCCTTGCTCTTAAAAGCATACCTCTCCATGGCACAACTCATGTTCGGTTTCTTCGTGCACACTAACCATCTTTCCATCCTCATTTCCTTTTTTTAAAAGAATATCTCTTTTGTTGCAAAAAGAATTGAATGTATAGGCTATTTCTGCAATTTTGATCACTGTAATTGCATTCTTAATCATTTCAAAACTAGATTGCCAAGTTCATCAATGATCTAGCTAATTGTGTGTTGGAACCTTTGATGCGAATGCTCCACGAGTTATGGCATCATTATTCCACGTAAAAGAGGAATTTTTTTCCGTCTTCTGCCTAGACTAATAGTATTACAGTCCAAATTGTGGAAGATTAACATGTCACCTAATACTCGTATTCAAGGTATTGTTGGTGCGCACACACTACCGGTGCTCTACGAAAGGTACGATGATCAAATTGATGGATTCGTTTACAATGTTCTGGGACAGTTACAAGGCCAGTACAGTAAGCTTGATAGAGGTTTACTTAAAAAAATACCAACTGGAAGGTTCATGGGGAGGAAGAATGATTAGAATGCTGATACCAAGAATTGTGTACAATGTGGCAAGATGAACAGAATAATATGGAATTTAGATTGATTCCTTGATTTTATGATTGAAGAGTAATGCTCAATCACACTATGGATTGTTATATTTGATTGAGATATGGGGATTTAAGAGTTTGTTTTACTGATGTGGGGTTATTTTTCTCTCGTGTTCTTGCTTAAGCATGCTTATGTTTTTTATTCGTTAATCTATATAGTATGTAATTCAACAAACGGATCTGAATTATTCTCCGTTCTCTCTGAAACCCGTTCGTATGCTCGGTAATGTCTCCTCTGCCATCCTTCGTGGTTTCATGGAAGGAGTAAGATTCGAGAATCCAAAAGTGATTGGCGGTGTTGGGAGCAGAAACTCCGGCAAGATTATGTCGATGTGGTTCTGAAATTGCTAGCGGTGACTCTTGGGAGTTGTAACTCTGGCAAGACTATGTCAATGTGGTTCTGAAATTGCTAGCGGCGACTCTGATCATGGACGGGATCTGTTTTAATATAAAAGGACATTCAATATACAGACATTTTTTTGGGAAAAAATCGTCTTTCTTATAGACCGTTTTAATTGCAGTATTAAAAATTTATTATGCAACGTGCAATAGTTATAAGTTTATGACCCGATTAATTGAACCCGAATATTTTATCTTGATAGTTTAAATTTTAATTTTTTCATAACTCATGGAAATACCGTCTCTCAAGAGACGGGTTCCATAATAAAAACACACTCCTTCCATTTTAGTATCTGTGGCACCATATGTTTAAGAAATCTTGTCGAAAATATAAAGTGTTTCAAATAAAAGAATTGATCTTATTTAGAAGCTCTAGAAAGATCAGTTTTCTACTTCCCTTAATTTTTTTTCTTCCTTTCTCCATCGGAGCCCGGACCCTACTCTGCATGACATGGAGATAGCATTACCAATCACAGCAAATCAGAAAACAATAACAGCCCATAAAACCTTATCCAAAATCCAGTTCCCACTCCCAAAATCCACACAGCACACAAAAACAAAAACCTAAAACAAACCAAAAAAAAAAACCACCTCTTCTTCATATCAGCATTTCATATCCAACAGTCCAGACCAAAAAAACAGTGTTTTTTTTGGAGCGAAAATGGCCTCAACAGCTGCAGCCTGTTTCTTGCACCACCACCATGCCATTTCCACACCAGCAAGATCACCCTCCACATCCTCCCTCAAGCCCATCCAGCTGGTCTGCCGCGCCCAGAAGGCGGCGGCCGACGGCGGCGAAGCCGATGGCGGTTCCGTTTCCCGCAGGTTGGCTCTCACTGTCCTCATTGGTGCTGCTGCTGTCGGCTCCAAGGTCTCCCCGGCCGACGCCGCCTACGGAGAATCCGGTAATTATTCCGTACAGTGGTTGTACCACGTAAAATACCTGAGAACATACTCAAATTTTGAAGCCATAACTTGATTTTAAGTTATTTTTTAGGTTAGTTTTCCACATCGGCGGTTTAAGAGCTACGATTGAATATATAAGATTATTATTAGTCACTCGTGCATAGCAAAATGTGATTTTTGGTGTCGTCCCCATTAAAATTTAACTAATAACATCTTTATTTATGTGTACTCCCTCCGTCTCTCAAACTGCACGCTTCAACTTTACGTTAGTATTCACCGTCCAACTTTGATCGCAATATATAAATATTAATATTACGTTATATTGTTAGATTTGTCGCACGCGTAGTTTAACAAAAGTAATTTTATGTTTGTTGTTATTATACGCACGCAGTTAAACAATTTAACGGTTAGACAAGTTTTGTTGATGACTGCGAAAAAGATTATGTGCAATTTGAGCTGGTATGGAAGAAGTACGTGATGATATTATTACATATCAGGTCAATCGTGTCATTTTTCTGGGACGGATAGTTTTCATTTTGCATTAATCAAATGTTACAAGTGTGATATGTTATAGAAGAAACAGCGGCAGTACTTTTAAATCCCGGTTGGATAAAGATTGTGGATCCACCAATATGCTTCGAAAGATTGGAATTTTGCATCATTTCATTGATTTTATATGTGAAGGAACTTGGATTTGTTTTGTCAATGGCAGCAAACATTTTTGGAAAGCCAAAGACAAACACAGACTTCTTGCCTTACACTGGAAATGGTTTCAAGTTGTCGATTCCATCGAAATGGAACCCTAGCAAGGAAAGAGAGTTCCCAGGTCAGGTTCTCAGGTATGAGGATAACTTCGACGCCACGAGCAATGTAAGTGTTATGGTCACTCCAACCGACAAGAAGTCCATCACTGACTATGGCTCACCCGAGGAATTCCTCTCAAAGGTAAAAACTGTAATATGGTGTGTTGAATTGGTGAAACAAGAGTGTTAATGATGATGATGATCACTCATTTGGTTTGATCTTCCCTCAGGTTGACTACTTGCTTGGAAAACAATCCTATGGTGGTAAAACCGACTCAGAGGTAATCCACCTTTGAGCGCTTCTGATCTCCTGTAACACTGTTGTGTAAATAGTGAATACTCTAACCGGTCTGCTAAGGTGATACGTGTAAAAGTGTTGCTAGTAAATGCTCTAGAAACGGTTTCTCTAGGTGATGCCTGTTAAAGCGGTGCCTCATGCATTTTGCATCGTTTCAGGGTGGTTTTGCATCGGGAGAGGTGGCAGTCGCGAACATTCTCGAGACAGCCACGCCTGTGGTGGACGGGAAACAGTACTACAGCGTGACGGTGCTGACAAGAACCGCGGACGGGGATGAAGGTGGGAAGCACCAGCTGATCACAGCCACTGTGGCAGATGGGAAGCTTTACATTTGCAAGGCACAGGCAGGAGACAAGAGATGGTTCAAAGGTGCCAGGAAGTATGTGGAGAGTGCTGCCAGTTCATTCAGCATTGCTTGACAGAAACCTTGTTCTGCTTTGTATGTAATTTTTACCCTAATATATAATGTTGGATCATGTTTTGGTTTGGTTGAGTTTGTTCAAACCTCAAGGGTCATGTGGATAATGCAAGTATATTTTCAGGACTAAAACAATTCAACCTCATTTTGAAAACCTGCTTCACTACTTCCTCAATCCAAGAATGTTCTCACTTTCGTTAACTTTTTCAAGACACGCTTGGCCGAAAGTTTCTAATAGCATACAAATAATGGTGTGAAAACCTGATTCGGACAGAGGAAGTACAAGATTGGTTACAGCAAGTGAAAGGTTAACATTGATAGCTAACTAAACTAAAACATGACTAGAGAGCTTAATTGACCAACTTTACCGAGTGTAGAATGCCCATGGTTTACTATTGACTTGGAAAATTTCTTCTTCCATTAGCTTTCTCCTTCAGGCATCTACATTGATGCATTGAAAGGTCTCAGATAAAGGATATTACGATGAGGTCAAATACAACATCATACAAATTTATCAAGAACAGGAAAAAAAGAAATTCTACCCAAACATGAAAAAGGACTGAATTCATTTAAGTGCCCATATAACCCTACGGTAATTTTTAATGCAAATATAACCCTCAGACCCCATTTCCGGCATTGACCTCAATTTTCTGGCTTTGACTATGTGTAAATTGATCAAAATACCCCTTGGGCTAACTCTGAAATTAGGTTGACAATTTTACCCTCATAGGCCGCCGGACCGCCGTCGGAACAGATAGGGTTATATCAGCACATTAAGAAATCTTATTGGGTTAGATCAGCACATTCCTAATGTTTGTAGGGTCATATCATAACATTTCTTATGTTTGTAGGGTTATATCAGCACACTCTTAAAACTTATAGGGTTATATCAGCACATTATAAATATTAAATGTGTGGTACTCGGCTGGCCTTAACGGCGACCACATCATCATATACACCATTATAGCATCATAACAATATCTTATACAACATAAAATTTGACACCATGACACCATCATTAATATTAAACACCATTATCACATATCATAGCCTCATTTCAAAACTTATCAAAATTAAAACCATAGGTCGAAGAATACAACAAAATAACAATCACACACAACACCAAAGGTCATCCAATCATCAATCCGGACTAAACACAACAAAATAAACAAAATATCATTAAAACGCCTATATTCTGTAGTATGTGCGGATGCGACCCTACATTTTTTACTAATGTGCTGACATAAATTTTAGGAATGTGCTAAGTTAATCCTACCAGTTTTCATAATGTGCTGATATAGCCCTACCCGACGAATATGCGCCTTCCAAATTTGGGAAGAGCGCAAAGGGCGAATCGTGTGTAGATGAAACTTTGCTTCTTTTGGCAAGAGATTCTGACAACACTGGAGATTTGACAAGGAAAATTTGACGGGAGATGAAGTTAAAAGGGCTTATAAATATTAAATACCACTGGACAGATGATTAACATTGCACTCAATATTCTATACCAAGATCCCAGTTATCAAATTAACACTCAATAGTAATTTTGTGACACTCTTTCATGGATTCAAACTCTTCTTCGTACTCCAAGTTAATTGCACCTTCTGTCTTGAACCATGTTCCAAGTTTACCTATAGCTATAGTTAGGTTAGTTTGTGATCACAAATTTCACCAATGTAAGTTTACTTAATCCTCTTTAACTTATTGACAATTTTCCCTATGACTGACTTCAAAGACTTGCACACAAGTGAGACTGCATTTAGAATGAAACAATCATACTCCATTTCCATGCTATTTGAAACTTCATAGAACAAAATGATGAGGAAAGAGTAGAAAGACATCAGAAAACAGGAAAATCAATCGACAGAGAACAGTCTACTAGGGCATTGGAATTTGAAGAGAGTACCGGAATTATTAGAATGTGAATGCACATTTTACATTCTTGCTGTGATAAATGTCTGCTGAACGTTGAAACTAAAAGGATTTACATGAAACCATGGTTATGGTGAGAGATATAACAAGAGTGTGTATGGTATTTTCCGCGCTTTGACAAAGAGCTCAACTCCCACCATTGCTGTAATGACCACCATTTCTGAGAACCCCGTTGTGCTTTACCTTTACCTCCTTTAAACCCCATATGCGAATCGTATGATCATCACTTGCTGAAGCCAGCATATGAGGATTTACTGGATTCCAGCTGACACAGTTAACAGTACCGGAATGTCCGGGCAATCTCATAACAAGCTCCCCAGAGCTTATGTGCCATATGTACACCTATAAATAAGGCGCAGGTCATTATCAGCTCACTTTTTACTAGCATAAAGATGCTGTAATCAAAAGAAAAGACAGCGGATACAAACTCCCAAATATTATGGTTACAATTTTCTTTATCACTACTCAACAAGTACTTTGATATCCACTCCCACTTGATAACACTACTCAACAAGTACTTGATAACCCAAATTTTAGCTAAAACCGGCATAACATAAACAACATACAGAGTACATGATTAATCAAGGTACATACCTTCACCATATACTGAATACGAGGTTGTAATGTTTTCTAAGTTACAAAATCATGCATCACATCCGAGAATTTCAAAGAGGTTAAGAAGGTCACTCCAAGAACATATGTGTACTAGTCACAATCAAGACCACTCAAAATATCTGAACCAAGAAGCAAACTCTAGCTAACAAGTAGACCCCTTCAGGCATATACTACCACCTCTGTTTTACGAAGAGAACAAAATATTCGTTCCTCAAGTCATTTTCTACTAAGCACAGGGCACTATGTGCTTGTGTTCCTATACATGAATACAGATTTATTATAAGGAGAGGAAACCCATAAATAGCCTTAGGCATCTCCACTAATGCTTCAGGGTTTAGGGGGTTGAAAACAAGTATTGGAAGAGGATTACTAAGACTAGTCCAATGTATATGCAAAATATATCCATCCCGGAGCCTAATAGTGTTTTCAGACCAAACATCTATTCTTTGCTCAAGCAGCACAAGTTTATCAAAATCAAGTTAACTAAAAAGTGTGCAAACACCGAAATAAGTCCTTTAGAGATCTCTTCGAAAGGGAATTAATAGGATTGCCAAGTACTATAGTAACCTAGATAGGTACAGATAACATTGAAAATCTACATTAAATAACGGGGGAGTACAGATAACATTGAAAATCTATAGTAACCCAGAGTTGAAAAGGCGGGGGGAGTACAAGTTTTAAAGAACTGGTATTTAGCATCTCAACGTTCAAAGATATTATTTCATCCATCCAACTTTCAATAATTATCATATTTATGTGACACGTACACATCCACAGCAACTGACTCGTTAAATCTTAGGCAAACTAATGCTAGATTATTCATTATGGACAAGAAACTTATTATTGGACATGGGGAACCAGCTGATCGGAACATCTTTCCTTATATCTCCCCATCACATCCAGAAGCACTAATAAAACATGGATCCAAAATACATCTTAATCAGATAGCTTCACAATTTAGATCGATAATATCCAGAACATTGTGCAAAAAAATCAAAATTTCTTGCTATCACAACAAAATCTTCAGGGCAGAAAGTACCTGAGAGTCCTCACTCCCACTGGCTATAAATGCATGCTCGAGGCCTCCAAAACAGGATCTTACAACAAAACGAGAGCGCTTGTAACCTCTGTATTTAGCTAGAAGCTTTACCTTTTCGCCTATACTCCACAGATGTAATTCTTGATTCAGAAGACTAACCAGCATGAGTTTCCTATCCTTGGACAATGCAAATGAAATAATAGTTTGATCCTCCTCAATTATTTTCGATTCACTTGATTCCCATCCTAGGAACAAAATTATATTATCGCTACAAACAGTAATGATCTGCTTCCCATCACTGGATAACCCCAAGTCCGAGATCTTACACGTCCGATGGCCCTTCCAACATTTTAACTCCTTCCCATCAGCATTCCACATTATAATACTCTTGTCATTCACTCCAGTAAATATGCTTTTACAATCTGGAGCCCATGCACATGAAATCAAACCCAGTCCACCTTTCTCATATGTATGGAGACACTCACCAGACAAAGCATCCCATCGTCTAACCACCTCTTCCACTCCACATGTCAGGAGTTGAAGGTCATCGGAGCTCCATGATACATAGGAGACGGGTTTTTGGTGACCAGTTAATCTATGCTTCATAGAGACTCGGCCATTCTCTTCTACCTACAAAGAGATAATAAAATAACCTTAATTAAAATGATTGTGGTTCATATAACTACATAGGAGCGCATTGATTTGGTTACAAAACGAACTAGTTTGTGATGAACAACAGGGAAACAACCTGAAAGCTGGGGGCTTAAAAGAGAAAATCAAAGGATGAAAAGTTGGGTGATTCACTTCAGGTATATTTGACAGCTAAATCTAACAGAACTGTTATCAGAAGAGAAAAAACATATGCAGGCCTATAAAGCTGTGGCCATGAGTATATAATATATGAAAACCATCAGACTCACCAGTAAAGAACACATGTACAAATACAAACTGAACCATCCAACATCAGCTAGAATTTGAGGACAGCGAGGCAACAGAAACCAAGACAACTTCAAAACAGAGTTCAGATTACCTCCCAAATGATGACTGTGCGATCATTTGACGATGATGCCAAGTATTTCCCATTGTGGGAAAAAAGCAAATACCAGACTTCATCACAGTGTCCACTAAGTATCTGCATCAGCATGAAATAAATAAATACAATCACCATCACAGTAATCAAATACTAAGCGTTGAAATTAACATTCTAAACATCTTATGAAGCAGTAAGTAATGTTCGCGTCACTGGATTGAATGTGAAATATTAACTATTATGCTCCCCAAATTCTCCGTGACAAGAGGGAATTGTTTTTGATAAATTATTCTGAAGAAAGGAACAATTAAAAATATACCTGTAAAGTATGAGATGGAATATGATCTCTTCCACACTGATGGTCTGTGAGCAGTGACAAATTCTTATCGGAGGAGTTGTGAAACTTACATGCCTCCCTTTGCAAGTCGAGGGCTTGTTCTACAAGATGCACTAATCTTTTCTCGGGGATCATTACTGACGGTGGAAGCAATCTTTGTAGTTCATCCAACAACTTTGACCGTGACTTCAACCTTGTCTTAACTTGACCAGGAATTCCAAAAAGATCACAATTTGTAGGAGAAACAATGCAGGAGGAAAGCTCGCGAAGTCTGTCGCTATTCACACAAAGGGGTGTAATTTCAGTCCTTAATGTCTTAAGAGCATCCATCAATTTTTCTCCATCTAAGAGTTCAAAAAATTTCTGCTCCAGAATAACAAATGAAGCCAATTTAATAAGAGATTCATCCACGAGACCAATTTTATGCAATGTGGCCACACTTTCATCCCATTTTCCATCTAGAACTTGCTGCATGAAAGAATTAACAGCAGACGAGTGTAACTGTATCCCGGACTCTTCCTCCAGTTGTGTTCCAGTCTTTTTGTAGCCAAGTGAATATAAGGCCTCAGCTATGATTCGAACAAATTCCACTTTCCTAACAACTCCATTTTGACCAACAACCTCATCATCCCCCTCAGATGCTAGGGGACGGGCCATTGATTCACTAAATGAACAACTTGCTGGTTCCCTAAGATGTGTACCGTTGGAAAGACCTCCTAAGTTTAAAGAGGCTACTTTCACACGCTTTGAAGGTGGTTCTTCATCCTCTACACCTCCCATGAAATGTACAACTCAGCCCATATATACTTAGCCTGAAGCAGCGTGCAGAATACTACCTTCTGATTGTAAGAAAGGAATGAATGTGCTAATACAAATGCTGCGTGCTGCAAACACAAAGAGGAAAGTAACTAAATAAGCTTGGAAGATAAAGTTCATTGAGAGAAGAAAAAAATGCAAACATGCATATCAGCCAGATTGCTATTGATTACAAAAAAAAGATATCACAAACTATTAAGTTGATTAATACACGCAAACAGCCAGAAGAGAATCAAGCATGCTCAATTCCTTTAGTTACCTACATTACACCACAAAGCAAACAGGTATAATAATTGCACAAATAAAAACAAGAGCACCCGTGGAGCATATTCAAGGGTGTGAGCCTACAAGAAACCTAACGAGATAAATCGCAGCATTACGGTGAATCAAGCAACACCGCCATCCTACATTCAGTCGTCAAATGAAAATTAATCAGTCAGCCATTCAAAGAACATTCTATCCATTAGGTCCATCAAGAAATTCTTTTTTAACACATCAAATGCCACAATGTTATGTCAACAAACTCAGCACCGAAAACCTCAACAAAGAATCCATCAGGCTAAATCCAGTAAACACTTCCCAAAGCTCCTCAAGACCAACCAAAACGCATACCAAGATTACCACCTCTACTGAAAACTTCATATTCTAACTTCCACAAACATGATAAATAAAAAACAATCAATGATCAGATTAAACTAATCCAAAAACCACCAAAGAGAAACCTACCCTTAACCACCAACAATCGAATCTAAGTCATCTAACCCCTTCAATACATAATCCAACTTCAAGAATACACATACATCAAGAACCACAAGAACCCAACTCAAAACCTAAAATCCAACATCAAAAATGAATCAGAAAAGGGATTACCACGAGCACGAGTACAGATTTAGGCAGAATCCGCAAAGCCCGGATGGAAATCCCCTGTTTTCAGATCAAAGCACAGTGAAGAAGAATTAGAATGGGGTAAAGGTGTAAAGGGCAGGAGATAAATAGACCCAAAAGGCACAGAAATGAATTTATATAATTTTCATTATTGCATCACCTCTTCTTGTCGGTAACCAAATCCTCCCTATCTACACACAATTCAGGGAAATGGGTTTCGAGTATTAATCTTGAAACAACAAGAAAGATGGGATTTTTATCGATTTTTTTTTTTTTTGGTGGGGTGGTTTTTCTTGGGAATTAGTTAAATCCAATGTTTGTTTAGTGAAAAAAATGGTTGATTGCTAAACAAAGAAAATGGTGTTTTGTTACGTGGGGGGAAAATATGCGCAGCTGTGTATTTTCAATGGGATTTGTTGGATTGCTTCAAGCTCCGGAAATGTCCTCTAGGGTTGGTTTGCTAATGGGTTGGGTTTGGCATGATTCACTTGGGTCCGTTGGTTTTATTTTAGGGTAACAGTCTCGTTCAAACACGGTTAACTTTAAAGTTTGGATAGATTTTATGTGTTTGTATCAATACAATCGTACCGCACGATCGCCAATAGGGAAGAACAAAATATTTCATTTGTAATAAAATCTTGCAGTCATGTCTAACTTATGAGACAATCGTAACGTAAGCTTTATAATTTTATCTTCTCTCTTTTTATATTAGTTTTATTTGCAGTTATATACATGTATTGAAGTGATTCAGCAAAAACCAACAACGTGAATGACAATTGCGGCTGCGCTGAAATGGTTGCTTTAAAACTGACAAACTGACTTTTATGGGACATTAGATTGTCAGACGTACAGTGACTGTCGTATAACAAACTATCAAATACAGTCGAGTAAATTGTGAAAATGTCATTACTCTTGTCAAAATTGTAAATCTAACAAAGTTGTATATTTGTATTGAAGACATTCAATCAAAGTAACGAAATTGTATGCCTGTATTGAAATGATTCAATCGAAATCAACAATGTAAATGAAAATTGCAATGTGCTGAAGTGATTGTTTGGAAAGTGAAACATCAACTTGTGTGGTACGCTGAACAGTATGATGCACTTGTATCAAAGTAACTGTTATGCTACAACTATCATTTAGGATACAAAGATTTAGGTGAGACGGTCTCACATAAACTTAATGTGAGACGGGGGTTTAAATACAATTATTTAAATATGGGAGATGACATGGAGTACTCTTTATAATTTTTAAAACTTAACTATGTACCTTGTCTCACCATAATTTATGGTGATTATGGTGAGACGGTCTCTTATGAGTCTTTCCCAATTTACGATGTGTCTGGCAGAGCGGTTGTTATAAGATGAATTATTTGAAGCTGAATTTATAATGCGACCTTTGCGGTGCAAATAACAAACCAACGTCCATTCTCGGTATCTTCTTCAAAAACAACTATGGCTTGACTAACGCAAAGCAACTTAAAGTTTTAAATTTATGTTGATCGTGTAGTTTTACCGGTCATCCATTCCTTCTATTTATATTTGACTTGAACATTTCGTTCGTCGGATCATTTAAAGAAAAACACATCAAAATTCAAATCTGATTTAACACCTAGTGTTCAAATAGTGTTCAAAAGAAAAAAAGAAAAAAACAAACGTTTAGTACAAACGTTTATACTCGTTATTATCATATCAAACAGTAACACAAAACTTGCAAGTTAAATAAAGCAGTTTCATAAGCCTATCAATTGGTACAAACAACCAATTCATCAAGTTGTTGCACTGGAAAAAAAGGCCATAATCTATTACAAAATTTAAGTCACCAAAACTCAAAAACCACCCTAGTTATAGGGGCACGGTATGCCAACTAAAGCATCTGCAAGAAGAGTGATACTAGAGAGTTGTTATTCAAATTTTCTTGTTCTCAAGCAAAACTTTAAGCTCAAATCCTGCAAATCTAGTTGTCGGAAACCTCAATTAGGGTTGGCTCATAATCACCGGGTGCCTCGAAACCATGCAAGTTCATGACGGTTGCAGCCACATTGGCAAGACCACCACCGGGGAGATCTTGACGGAACCTTGTCCCCTTGGTCAATCCCGGACCACCAATTGCAATCGGGACCTGCAGAAAAGGATATTAGAGGATGTTGACGAGTTGTGCCATCAGATCGTGCTGGCCAGAGAGAAAATTTTATGCTTACCGGCTGAAGAGTGTGAGAAGTGAGGATCTGAATCTGGCCATTCTTGTCGAGAAGTGGCTCTCCCTTCTTGTTTCTCTTCACCATATCCTCAGCATTTCCATGATCTGCAGTCACCACGTAAATTCCACCAACTTGCTCTATCGCATCAAGAATCAACTGCACCCAGAAACACAGGGGACTAATGAGCAATGGAAAGCCAAAATTTCAAAGCAAGCTGAATTTGAGACAGTAAACAAATGTAGATGCTCCTTCTGAGATATAAGTTGAATGCAGAAAGATGATATACAAATGTACAACGAGAATTACCTTGACACCTTCATCTGCAGCCTTACAAGCCACAACGGTAGCCTCAATATCACCGGTGTGTCCAACCATGTCACTGTTTGGCAGGTTCACTCTTACCTGGTCAGGAACATTAGATTTTAAGTTGATTTATCAGCAGAAAAAAAATATTATTCAGGTACAAGTGCCACAGTAACTCACCTGATGGAACTTCTTACTTAGGATGGCGTCTCTGGCCTTCTCAGCAATCTCCAAGGCCTTCATCTTAGGCTTGACGTTGAAGCTAATCCCACTATCACTTGGAATTTCAACATATTCTTCCATTTCTGAGTTGAAATATCCAGATCGGTTTCCATTCCAGAAAAAGGTTACGTGACCAAATTTCACAGTCTCGCTGTCAGGGAGCAGTAATAATGATTATTCAGGCAAAGTTCATCTCAAAACCGTACAATGAAAAAGCACAGTGGTAATACACCCAACCAAGTAACACACAATAGGAGATAAAAATGTAATCAACCAACCTGCAAGCGAAGGTCTTAACACCATTGTGAGTTAAATATTCACCAGATGTCCTGTCAATCTCCGGAGGAGAAACAAGGTATTTACTTGGTAGTTTCAATTCACCATCATACTGAAGCATACCAGCATACCGAATCTTGGGGAATCGAACTCGGTCAAAATTGTTAAAGTCAGCATACTCTAGGGCCTTGGCAAGCATAGTCATGCGATCAGCACGGAAGTTGACAGTCACAACCGCATCACCATCAACAATTGGACCAACCGCCTTTCCGCTGTCATCGACAATAACAAATGGAGGCAAGTATTGGTCATCAGCCTTGGGCTTCTGCTCCGCCCTTAGCGTCTTGATAGCCTCAACGGGGTTCTTGAACTTGTATGGAGCTTCACCAAGAACTTGAGCATCCCAACCTCTCTTTACAACCTCCCAGTCGTTCTACACATTCGTAAAGAAGGTATAGTTAGAAAGAATACATATGTTCATTTCGTCAAACACGAACAACCTAACCATCAAAATATTCGATAGCTGGAATAGGCCCTTCAAGATTCAGAAATATATTGCCAGTAATAAATAATGCAATCTCAGCATTACATTCAGGTGAGTTAATTATCAACTATTATATCAATCCGAAAATGGAGCTACTCTCAGACTAAAAACACTAATAAGAGCGGGAACACTGCTTATCGTCTTACCTCATATCGGTCCATTGTGACATACATACGGCCTCCCCCGGATGCAACTTGAGCATCGATACCTTTAGCTCGCAAATCGGTAAGATCCTTCTCTAGCGTTTCCATAAAGCCGATACTCGTACCGTCCAACACATCACGTCCATCAGTCAAACAATGGACCCGGATTCTTTTAGCACCACGGTCACTGGCACCTTTAAGCAGCAACTACAACCAAAACAAGAAAAAAAAACCCAGTTACAGTCCAAGTCTAGTCCACTATATCTGCTGAGGGCACACTACAATTCTGTCTTGCTCCCACAGATTTTAAAAGGCTAATCTAAAATGGCTAAAAACCAATACCTGCAGCTGGTCAAGTCTAGAGTGCACACCACCATCACTCAACAATCCAATGAGGTGCAATGTGTTAGTTGCAAAAGATTCCTTGATATAGTTGAAGCCCTCGCCCTCGTAAATTTTACCACTCTCAAGAGCCATGTCAACAAGCTTTGCACTGCACCACATGTTCAAGCAAAATTTCAGATTCATCCTCATTTGTCCTCTCTGAGGGTTTCGTTTTAGGGTGCAGGAGTTAACAAACAAAATCAAAATAGCCCATTAACTAAACTATGTAGACTTTGGTTTCAATTCAATCCTATGGAAGCCAAGAACAATTTCAGATTCATCCTCATTAATCCTCTCAGAGGTTTTCGTTTTATGTGCAGGATTAACAAAAAAAATCAAAACAACGCAACTATGTAGACTTTGGTTTCAATTCAATCCTATGAAAGCCAAGTACATTAGACTTTGACTAAGTTGCCTGCCTTCAATCTAGAGGTCCAATAGGAGTTTTTAGCATTTAATGCAAAATAGAAGCTTATAATCAATTGTAACAGTCAACTTATCAACCATTCTTTTCAAAACATACAATTACAATGGTATTAAAGAGCTACTCCCTCTCTAGCAAAAAAAAAAAAGAGCTACTCCCTCAGTTCCACATAAAGAGTCTCTGTTTCAGCACCCATATATACTCCTTAATATCTTTAGACTCGCTTAAAGAAAACATGTTTATACATCGAAATTATACACTGCGACCAATCTAACCAGATCCCACCACATAACATTCAAGATCAAAGTTGACCATAAAAAGAGTGTGACATTATTAGCACACAAACTCAATTCATAGCTCCCTATGAAACATAATCACAACCCCCAATAAGTTCTAGCAATCACATAAATTAACCACGGTTCTTAACATTCATTATCACCAAAATCAATCAGAAAAGTCAAACAAATAACTCGATCTTACCCCTGAGCAAAGATCCTTCCAGCTCCAAGAGCATTGTGCCCAACCTCACTGTTCCCCATATCATCATCTGTGGGCAGCCCCACAGCCTTACCATGAGCCTTCACCAACCTCCAGTGCTCGGGAGCACCCTTTTTCCACCAAACAACAAAAACCCATCAAAAAACACATCCTAATTTACATCAAATCAAATAACATAAATCCAAAAATCAGCAAGAACGATTTATACATTTTTGAGGGAATCCATCACAGGGGTCTCAGCAACATGAATACAGTTATACTTGTCGGGATGAGCCTCACCCCACCCATCAAGAACAATCATAGCAATAATCTTGTCCTTTGGAAGCTTCGGGTGATCGTTCAACTTCCATGAAAATCCAGAGCTTCCCATTTTTCGAATTTTTTTCTACTAAATCTTCAAATCGGAGAATAAGAATCCAAAAATCAGCAAGAACCCAGATTTCAGATCACAGATCCATGCAATAGAATCACAAAATATGAACAAATAAACGGACGGAAAAACTAGGGATTAAAGGCCTGACCTTTGGCAGTGATGAAGAACTGATGAAGAAACCAATGACTGATTTGTGGAGAAGTGGTTGGTTTATATAAGCAAGGAACTCACGTGATTTCCTTTTCCTTTTCTGACTTTTGTTTTATTTTGAGAATAATATAATTAAAAAAACTGAAAATCAAATGGAGAGCATATTTTTCGGATGTGTTTGTTTATGGAAAGAAAATATAAATATGGCATGAATTTATCAGAACAAAAGAAGAAGTGTAGTTTCTTACTATTTTTATGTGCTAGGCCTGACGCCGCCGCCGCTCCAGCGCCAAGCCACCGCCCTAGCTCCGTCGCCATCTCCGGCGCCACGCCACGCCCTATTTCCACCGCTATCTCCGGTGACATGCCACATACCTATCTCCAGCACTACGCCTCCCTGCTATCTCCGCCGCACCATGCTGCTACCTCCGCCAAGCCTTGTACCTGCTCCGCCGTGTCCCCAATTGCTTCGAACAGGGGACCGACCGAGGCCGCGCCACCAGCCGTCGCACCTCGCTGCTATCTCTGCCACGCATTGCTGCTGCTGGATGTATGATTCATGATTCAGTGTATTTTGTATGATTCACAATCCAATCCGTGGAATGTGATTCAATGTGTTTTTTGTAAACCTAGCTCATAAACCTGTAAATCCGATTCTTTCTCCGAGATTTTAGTAGAACTTGTATAAATTTGGGCTATGAGTTTGACAAAAACTGCTACTGTATTAAGGCCGAAAAAATTGCTATTGATTTTGAACTACTGGAAAAAGAAAAAAAAAAATACCGCTAGTAGGAGTTTCTTGCTTGTAATGATTGCTACTGTTATAATTTTACTCTTTTCCCAAAATATTGAGTTTCATTGTGCTAAAGCATAAGAAATGCTACTAGTTTTGGTTTGTAAAAATGTTTCAGAAGTCACTTTTAATTTTTCTTCATTAATGAATTTCATAGATGAAAGTAAATTAAACAATAAAGTTAAAATTATATTAAATAGCATCCACATAAGAGTAAAGTGCTAAAATGTGTCAAACTTTAGAGTGAAAGTGTCAATGGGAAGTGAGAAAATGCCAAAATAACCTTAATTTGATAGGGTAGTTTATAAATTTTTCAGGTTCAGTTAACGCTTAATTTCTTCAAGCAGCGCCAGAATTAGCACAGATTAATTTCTTTAGGCAACGCTGGAATTAGCATAAAAGGTTATAGACGTGCAATTCATTATTCAGTTTGACTTTACTCTTCTATTTTCTCGATTTACATAATTATATGAGTCCGTCTCTTTAAAGTGGTATTTTATAAGTCATGGAAAAATCAAGGTTAAAGTGCAAATTTAAATAAATTAACATAAAATTTTTGAGTTGCATGAATCGAGTTATAAACTTTATAACTACTACATGTTGCACAATAAATTTTCAATATTGCAACTAAGACCTATTATATTATTCTAATAAACCCCATATATTCTTAATCCTATGGAAAAAATCTTTCTCAAGATTTTGCCTCATTATATTACCATTTTTAGCTAAAATTAGGTTAGATGTGTATGAACTTCAATATGTAGAATAATTAGGGAAAAATGCCCAAAAGAAATTAGGGTAGGCTGCGTGCCACATGCCATGCGAGAGAGCATATGCTAAAAATAGATGCTTTCTATAAAACTACTACTTGTCCTTCGAGAAAGTACCCACACCAACTAATGAAAAATGTATTCCAATGAAAAATGTATTCTAATGAAAAATGTATTAAAACGTTTTTTTAAAATAAAAAGGTATTCAAATAAGACAAAGTCTTAAAAAATACCGTATTTTTATATGTTTACAAATTACATAAAATTATATTTATACTTATGTAAATTAAGTAGGATTATATATACCGTTCACTCCTTGATTAAATTTAAGAATTTGTAAACAAATAAGAGGCGTGGCAAATGGTGAGATATTATTCCCCGTGAGAAGTGACATGTGCATGTTAGACTTTATTCTAAATATAATATTCGTTCTTATACTTGATAAAAATAAATGAATTATTGGCACTATTGCGGTATAAATATTTCTTTTTCTTTCAAAGGTGGTTAACGTTTTTTCATAGTTCACTTTTAGCCCCTTACTAACAAAATTGCAAAGTCGTAACCCTGGAAGTTTATTTGCATCTAGATGGATGCCCAAGTACATGACAATGAATAGTTATTCCCTAAAATCTCAAAAAAAAACCAATGTAAATCACTACTATTATAAATGGCAAAGTCTTAGGAAAGACGGTTTTTCCATATGCTTATGGAAAGATGAGGTTTGATTAGAATAATAAAAGGTAACAGGTCTTAGTTGCAATATTAAAAATTTATTATGCAACATGCATGTAGTAGTTATAAAGTTTGTAACCCGGTTCATGTAACCCAAAAAATTTATCATCATTTTTTCTAATTTACACTATAAATATTGATTTTTCCATAACTTATGGAAAGATCGTCTTTTAAGAGACGGACTCATTATAAATACACTGTTGAATTTTCTCTTAAACCGTGATTTTTTTACATCAATCTATAAAATCTCATTGAAACTCAAAACAATCGCGGTTTATTTGCGTTAATAGACCGTGATTATTATAGCTACATTCAATTGCACTTTGTTAATGAATAGCCACTTAATGACTTGCCACTCATAAAATATTGGCAGAGTTTTGGGAAAGACCGTCTTTGTATATGCTTATGTATATGCTTATGGAAAAATGTGGTTTAATTAGAATAATAAAAATTAGAAGGTTTTAGTTGCAATGTTAATATTTTATTATGCAACGTGCAGTAGTTATAAAGTTTATGACCTGATAAATGCAATTCAAAAATTTTATCTTCATTTTTACAGTTTAAACATTGGTCTTTCCATGACTTATGGAAAGACCGTCTTTCAACATCCGCAATCTAAAATATTGATATTGTTATAATAACAATGCCGTTTACATACAATAAAAGCACCATTTTTCTTTATTTCACGTATCCAACCTTTAATTTCAACTAGGGGTCTCCAACCTGCGCTCTGCGCGGGCTGTCGACAACGGATTATGAAATTTCTTAGTCGTTAATTAATTAAAAATTAAAATTAAATAAAAAAATAAAGTAGTAGTGTGGCATACTAGGAGTTTGAGTGGAGAGGGAGAGGGAGAGGGTTTGAGTGGAGAGAGTTCGAGTATAGTGGGTCCGAGTAGAGGCTTGAGTAGAGAAGTTCGAGTGGAGAGGTTCGAGTGATGAGGAATCGAGTGGAGAGGTTCAAGTAAAGAGGGTTCGAGTGGAGAGGGCTCTAGTTGAGAGGTTTCGAGTAGAAAGGTTCGAGTGGAGAGGGTTCTAGTGGAGAGGTTTGAGTGGAGAGGTTTGAGTGGAGAGGTTCGAGTGGAGAGGTTTGAGTATAGTGGGTCCAAGTAGAGGTTCGAATGATATTGGGTTCGAGTGGAAAAGTTCAAGAGGAGAGGTTCCAGTGGTAAGGTTCCAGTGGTAAGGTTCCAGTGATGAGGAATCGAGTAGAGAGGTTCGAGTGGACAGGGTTCTAGTGGGGAGGTTTCAAGTAGAGAGGTTTGAGTGGAGAGGGTTCGAGTAGAGTGAGTTTGAGCGGTGAGGGTTTGAATGATAATATGTCCGAGTGGTATAGGGTTTAAGCGGAGAGAGTTCGAGTGGTGAGGGGTCGAGCGGTGGGCATTCGAGTGGTGAGGGTCGAATGATGAGGGGTCGAGTGGTGAGCGTTTGAGTGGTGAGAGTACGAGTGGTGAGGGTCGAGTGGAGATGGTTCAAATAGAGGATTCAAGTGGAGAGATTCTGGTGGAGAATTCGAGTGGAGAGGTTCGAGTGGTTGCGAGGTGGATTTTTAATGGGTCGAGGTGCGATACCTCGAAGGAGATGGTTGATGGTTCCAGGGCCTCGAGGGTTAATGAATTAAGAAATGATGCCTCGAATGAACACCCTTCGAGGCAAATGGTTGATGTTGAAGGGGTGGATGTTTTGAGTGGTAGGGAGCTCTCGAAGCGGATGGTTGATGATTCGAAAGATGGATGGTTCGAGTTGTGGCATGGTGGATGTTCGAGAACTGATGGTTCGAGGGGTGATAGTTCCAGGAGTGGATAGTTGATGTTCGAGGAGTGGATGGTTCAAGGGGTATATTCCTCGAATGGGTAATGGTTCGAGAGCTAATATGGATAGTTCAACGCTCAGTGGTATACTCTCTCGAGGGTGGCATACCCTCGAGGGCTAGTGTACTCTAAAGGGGTGACGTGTAACTTCTCAAGGGATGGTATACCCTCGAGGGCTGGTACACCTCTCTCGAGACATACATAGCGTACCCTCGAGAGTACACCTTCCATATCACTGGAGAGAGTACATCTTCTACTCCTCGAGAGAGTCTACCACTGAAAGCGTTGAACTATCCAGATTAGCTCTCGAACCACTACCCGTTCGAGGCATATACCCCTCGAACCATCCACGTCTCGAACATCAACTATCCACTCTTGGAACTATCACCCCTCGAACTATCAGTTCTCGAACATCCACCACGCCACATTTCAAACCATCCACCTTTCGAACATCAACCATCCGCTTCGAGGGCTCCCCACCCTTTGAACATCAACCATCCGCTTCGAGGGCTCCCCACCCTTTGAACATCAACCATCCATCTGTCGGACCATCTTATATCCACTCCTGGAACTATCACCCCTCGAACTATTAGTTCTCGAACATCCACCACGCCACCACTCAAACAATCTAACTCTCAAATCATCAACCAGCCCTCGAGGGTGTTGATTCAAGGCATTCTCCCTCGAATCATCAGCCGTCGAGCCCCTGGAACATCAACCATCAACCTTGAGGCACGACCCCTCAACCCATTAACCACCCGCTTCACCACCACTCGAAATATCTACCCCTCAAACATCAACCACCGAGCTCGAGGGTTGTTGATTTGAGGCATCATCCCTCGATTCATAAACCTTCAAGGCACTATAACCATCACTCATCCCCCTCGAGGCATCACCCCTCGACCCATCAACCATCCACCTCGCCACCACTCGAACCATCAACCCCTCGAACAGCAACCATCCGCCTCGACTAAAACCTCTCCACTTTGACCTTTATTCGAACCTCACCACTTGAACCAACACCACTCAAACCCAGTACCACTCGAATCTTCTATTCGAACACTTTCCACTCGGTCCTCACCACTCGAACTCTTACCACTCGAACGCTCACTACTCGAACCTCTCCAGTCGAACCCAGTACCACTTGAACCACTCCACTCGAACCCAGTACCACTCGAACCTCTCCACTCGAAACTCTCTACTCGAATCTAGTACCACTCGAACCTTCACTTGAACCCTCACCACTCGAACCAGTACCACTCGATCCCCATCCATACCTCTAGAATACACCAGCCCTCGAGGGTACACCACCCCTCCAGAGGGGTATACCATTGAGAGCATTGAACCATCCTCATAAGCTCTCGAACCATGACCCACTTGAGGCATATACCCATCGAACCATTCATGACACCACCATTCGAACCATCTGCCCCTCGAACATCAACCATTCACCTTTGGAACATGAACCATCCATCTGTTGGACCTCTATTTAAACCTACCTTCTACTCGAATACAGTACCACCCGATCCTCTCCATTCAAACCCTCTCCACTACTACTCGAACCCTTTCCACTCGGACCTCTATTCGAACCTCTCCACTTGACCCTCAGCACGCGAACTCTCACCACTCCAACCCTCGCCACTCAAACCATCACATCTCAAACCTCACCACTCAAACCTTCTCCACTCGAACCCTGCGCTCGGAGCCTCTCCACTCGAATCCTCACCACATGAACCCATAACTACTCGAACCCGGTACGACTCCAACCCTCTCAACTTGAACCCTCTCCACTCAAACTTTCACCACTCGAACCAGTACCACGCGAGCCAGTACCATTCGAACCTCTCTACCCGAACCTCTCCTCGAACCCTCTCCACTTGAACCTCTGTACCCGAACCCTCTACTCGAACCCATTACCACTCTAACCTCTACTCAAATGTTGATCTTCCTCTACTTGTACAAATCAAACCACCGGAGACCACCAGATCTATTCCTACTCTTCCACTCATCCCTGCCTACCACCACCATCTCCCAACCTTCCCGCCACCTCTAAAGCCTAAGCCGACTGCCCCCTCTGCCCCACCTTCGACAGAGACGACGAAGGCCCAGCCTGATGACCTGTTTGAGAGGTGGCGCCGCCAAGAAAACCATCTATCCCCTTCTGCCACCGCTAAGAACGATAAAGGCCCAGCGAACTCTGCTCCTGCCCCGCCGGAGAGCCCTGTTCGCAAAGACCGCTGCTACAACGCCGACAGAGATGGCCAGAGCAACTCGCCGGCGGTCTCGAGCTCATCCTGATTCGGCGGAGGCATTCCCTCAAGCAGATATGTTGCCGGAACAGATCACACCAGCTATGAAACATATGAGTAGAAAAAATTGAAAGCATATCAGAAACATTACAAAAATAGCGGGCTTGGATAATTCCAGGATAAGAGAAAATGTTAGGCAAGTGGTTCAGGGAAATACGAAGATGATAATGAAATTTTCTGGGAAGGGTGAATGATAATGACGCGTGGAAGTTATGGAGCTCAGATGCTGACGCGTGGAGTCAGGTCATGGAAAAAGAGAAAAAAAGAATGAATTCCCAACGTGTCAGTATAAGTGAGAAGGAAAAAAAGAAAAACAGAAGAATTAATGACGACGAAAAACACTGTTCATTAACGGATCCACACTTTTAAGATAGCGTCTACTAATTTCATTTTCTTCACACATCTTCTCTTGTCTGTCTTCTTGCCAAAGATACGCAACTCTATTTCTATCCAACAATTGAAATACATTGTATTTAGAGTTCGTGTTTTGAAAGATGGTCTTTCCATAAATTATAGAAAGACCAAGGTTTAAAGTGCAAATTAGAAGAAATGAAAATAAAATTTTCGGGTTGCATGAATCGGGTTATAACAATTGAAATACATTGTATTTAGAGTTTGTCTCTTGAAAGACGACATTTCCATAAATTATGGAAAGACCAAAGTTTAAAGTGCAAATTATAAGAAACGAAGATAAAATATTTGGATTACATGAATCGGGTTATAAACTTCATAACTACTACACATTGCATAATAAATTTTAACATTGCAACTACCACCTTTTATTGTTTATTATTCTAATTAAATCTCATATTTCCATAAGTTTATGGAAAAACGATCTTTCCCAATAACTTGCCTTGCATAATTTACACACATATAAAATATATATTATTGTCAATATATAGTACTCCTATTTATTAATTATTTTCCTAATCTTAAAAGGATTTTTTATGTTCTCATGATGATTATGAAGGGAAAAAAAGGAAATAAAGGGTACCAATACCATCCCCTCTTGCTTTACCCTTTCGCGTTCTTCTCCTCCACCACGCACAAGCACACAAACACACACTTCCACGCCCTACTTCCACGTTTTCTTGGTTTTCAGCTTCACCAATCGCCCCCGCATCCATATTGTTGCTGGTTTTCAGTTTCCGCGCGATTCCCTTTTAGAGCTTTCGAACTTGGACGCGACGCCCCATCCGCCGCCCATATTATTGCCGCCTCCACCGCCGCAGGAGGAGGAAGAGTGACTCGAATTCGCCAGCGGGGTGGAGCGGCAATCAACGGACTTCCTTTTCTCCAGGTATTGTTGTGGCTGTTTCGTACTTCTTGGAAATTAGGGTACGGGAGCTCGATTCAGCTGCAGGGAAGTTAGCCCTTTTGTTTAGTACCTGTTGTTTCTTTGAGAAAGTTTCCGTATTGTCAATATAATTGATTTCTAGGGCTACGTATGAAAAGGGGCTGTGTTTGAATGGCTGTACTTATGGTGGAATAACTGCAAAGAGTTACCTTGGATTAGGGCTATCAGTTAGTGTTAATTTTGTTTTAGTGTTGGCCATTTGGACCTGACAGCAAGATATAGTTTTGCTGCCTTTTGCTCAATGCTTGTGCTTTTGTGTGTGCATGTTTTGTTTCTTAGCAAAGGTGGACTTTTAGGGCAGAGCATCAGACAGATTCATTTGCATAATGCTGTTTTGGGGTCAAATGTGTTATTGTTTATTGCAAAAGTTGATATTTTGGCTCATATTGGTTGTTAATGCACGAAACTGGTATTAAAAGGGGACAGGGCCATGAAGTAATGTATGCTTTAGTGAATAACTAAGGGCTTATTTTTACTATTTAGTCTCGTGGGCAATGGAAGAGAAGGAATACTGTTGGTTACTTTTTAGTATGTAGGAGCTGCTATGGCAATTAAGATGATTAGACGTGAGCTCTTTGGGCCTGGCTATTTCTCATATCTTTCGACAACTGTTTGTCCGCTAGACCTGATCTATTTACTTACTAACGTTTGAGCTAACGCGCTGCACTCAGTCCAGTCTATGGGCCCTTAGCCCATCAATAGAGACAGAGCTATTGGTTCTGGTCATACTAGATTACAAGCCTTATGGAACTATTAAAGCCGTAGTTCAGAGAGAGAATACATAGGGAAAGCTAACCATCTCGTTAGACCTCATATTTTTACTCATGTAATTTGGTTAGGGGTCCCCCCATTCCTGCAGGTTCCCCATCGACCCAATGACACACCAACCACGCCTCTTCTCTTTCTCTGATCATGAAGCCCTATGATCTGTTGAGTAGGAGTCCTAGTTCATAGGCTCTATTTTTCTTTTTTGCAAAATTGTGCTCAATATCCTATGTGGCAACTCCACCATCTATGCTAATGAAGCTTTTATTTCCTCATATAAATATATATTTTTATGGGTGCAATTTAGTTTTTTTAAGAATAATTGATCTTTTGTTCTACAGGTATGGAAATTTAACAGCTTCCGACCTGTTACGTTGCTGAATCAGCTAGCTATATTCATTACCTTGTGGTCTTACTTAGTGTGAGACGGTGATCTAAACCAACTCACGGTACGGAAAGCCTAAACGAGGTTCGCTACCTGTTGTGAATCAGGTAGATTTGAATTTGTTGAATTTGTTGAATTTGTTGAATTTTCAGTGGTAATGAAGTTTGATAAGTATTTAATGGGAATCGAGTATGGTTTTAAATTATTTCCCTTACTGTCCCAAAAACTTTTAAGTTAAAACATATCGCCCATATTTTGGCATCACAGGAATTTTTAATACTTGGTAGCCTTATCTATGAAATCTAATTGTCCTACATTAGAAAAGCATAAACAACATTAAAGAGGAGAGATGCTGTAAATAGTGCAACAACTAGCATTATAAAAACTCTAATACTTTTACCCTAAAGGCCTAAACCTCAAACCGCCGCACCACTGGCAGACGTCCTCTCCCCGTTTCTAAACCTTGAACAGCTCCACCACCGCTAGACTTCCTATCCCCCTTTCTAAACTCAATCCAGATTTGCAGAATCTCATAACCTTCAGTCTTCTTCAGTTAAAGATCGAACTGATCAATTAACTGAGTCGTGTTTTGAGGTGACTCAGATTGCGATTGGGATCGTGAAAGCCCTACTGAACCGCTAACCAGGTATTAGCGGTCCTACTTGCTTAAAAATCGTGTAGAGTTTAAACTAATCCTGTTAAATTCTGAACTTGTGTCAATGCCCTATGTTGTGGCCTTGGTAAGTCCCTTCGGTGGTAATTTCACAACTTGTACATGATGCTGTTGATTTTTGCATATGAGCTTTTTATTGTTATTTATTCAATTGCTTTTGTAGTAGTTGGGATCATCAAATATTAGCTTCTTCCCACTTTATATTCCAATTTATAATAGACTAAACATAATTTTACTTGTAATTTGTTTCATTGTTCCCATGTATTGGAGGCAGTTAGTTAGATCTGGGAGTGGGGTCTGCTTTTGTGGTCTTCATATCTTTCTCATGTACAGCAAGTGTGTGTTTATTTATTTTTAAGCATCATGATGTTTTTTGTGATCTTTCAAGTCTCTCCTCTGAGCAATGCTGAAATTGGACTCAATTAGGCTTATTGAGCAGTTTTGACCAATTGTTTACCGCTGGTGTTTGGAACAAGCTTTTATTTTCCATTATTTAGGACTCATAAGATTAACATGAACTTAGTAATTACATTTTCTAATTATAATAATATATTTGTTCTCCCCCCAAATGGCTATTATGTCAACTCCTGTGATGTCGCGACTGCTTCTATGTTCTTGTATTCCCCTAGTCTCAAGCTTTGTATCATTGTGTCAATAATTTTTAGTTTGTGCATGAAATTATCTGGATGCAGCTATCCATTCCCTACATGTTACGTTTTACTGAAACAGGGAATATATGGTCACATGACATTCTTTTTTCGTTAGATAGACAAACGAGTGCCATTCTGATAATTGAGGGAAGAAAAGAGAGGTGCAAATGGCTGGCTCGTTGACTGGCGATACCTATGTACAATCAGCTTATGAGTCTTTTTCTCACGACAAGCCAGAAGCAGATGGCGGTAGATGGTATTTCTCTAGGAAAGAAATTGAAGAAAATTCCCCATCAAGACGAGATGGAATTGATTTGAAGAAAGAGACATACATGCGCAAGTCATACTGTACATTCCTACAGGATCTTGGCATGAGGCTTAAAGTGTAAGTACTTTTTACCTATCAGGTCCCATGATTCCTCCTCAGGTTGATAAATATACTTAAATTGTGAGTGGTAGGTAATAAGCTATTTGTTTCATTTAATTGCTATGCTTATACTTGTTACATGTGTTATAGGCTTTGATGTTAATTTCATGCACACGGCCTTATTTAACCATAAATCATCCTCAGGACCTCAATTTGATGCAGTTGACTCATGTGAAGCAATGTACTTTACTTTTTTACTGGAAACTAGGTGAATTGCGGTTATGTTTTGTTTGTTATGCTTAACTACCAATTTATTTGCAGAAGTTTGTTTTTTTCTTAAAATTCAAAGTAAGCATCTGCAATTATGCGCCTGTACCTCGTTTCATAGGTCAACTTTACTAGAAATGTATTGGCACTTTTAACCTTTGTGAGGGAAAATCCCAAGCAAATAGGTTATCGTTGATTTAACTCCAATTATTGTTTTTTGATGAAAGATTGACCCAACTTTGTTGATCCAAGGTGCTCACTATTAGAAGCAGAGCAACTTCAAATGTTTATTGTAGAATTATTACTGTAGAATACTTTTGGGATGAATATGATCTTGTGCACCATGTAATGCCCATCACATTAAACCATTTATGACTGGCAATGTCAGCTAGAATGGCTGCCGCAAAATATGTGAATGGAGAAAGTTTACGACATGCTGCAAAGCTAGTCCCAGGAAGTCATTTGTATTTAAAGTAGGAATTCCACAAATTCTTGAGAATGGCCCAGAAAAGAAACCTCTGTATGCTCATATCTGACTGAGCATCTATACCGGTGAATATATTAATTATCCTAGATAAACCTTAAATTGTGAATGAATTAGAAATGATGACTTAGTACCAATTACTACATATCTATTTTCAAAATTGTAGAAGCTATATAGGACCAATTGCTGTGGGATGGCTAGGATGTAGTCAGATTTTCTTTTTTGGCTCTTGCAATATATGCTACAATTTAACCAGCATATATCTTCTCCAAACTGGTTTGTGAATATAACAGGAGAAGTTCTACCAACCTACAAGAGTTACATTGAAATTTCCAAACCCAGCTGGTTTTGACTGCAAATCATTAAGAATATCATGGGTTGATTGCTTCGTTGGAATAGAAATTCAAGACTCTGGTCGTTTTATAACCTCTTTGTTCTTGATTATTATTTGGTGTCAGTAAAACTTATTTGAGAGTCGTATAAGTGGAGTTCTACTGATGGCTTGGGAGAGAACAAATTATAGTTGTGTTCTTTAACCTTCTTTAATAACATGGACGTGGCAAGCTTTGTAATGTCAATGTATAGTTGGCTATTATTATTTTTGGACCAAAAGTAGGTCTACATATATGATAATGGCCCTTGCAAATTAGCTCCTCTCTAGCCGCTGAAATGATGTCTAGAACATGGCAGAAAGTACTCCCTGGGGGTCCTTTTGTATTTCAAAGCCTGAGAGTCCTTAATTCCTTTAATCCTCTTAAAGATTATAAGTTTAAAGAGGTTATGTTTTGTTTGGAGCCCTAGAATCTGTAGCTGCTTTGTCTCAAAGTATTTAATTATTGTAGAGTAGGTCTAGATATTTTATGCAAATGATTTTATGAAACAGATCAAGATGGAGTTATATCAATCTGAATCCATTATTCTGTAATCTCCATGTTTCCTTATCTAATTTATTACTGCAATGCTCTCCTGGATTCATATTAGTCTTTTAGGTGTTACTTAGTGTTGATTGTCTACAATTCTGGGTCTGAAAGTTGAGGGGTTTGATATGTGATTTTTTTGTGCATTCTTTTCCTAGATGTTACTGGAGAACTGATTATTTAGCTGAATAAAAATTGTATTATTTAATTATTTAACTTAATGCAGACCTCAAGTAACAATTGCCACTGCGATTATTTTTTCTCACCGGTTCTTCCTCCGTCAATCACATTCGAAAAATGATAGAAGGGTAAGCACTTCTACCTTGCTTTACATTGATCATAATGCCGTGTTTAAAAATTGGTTGAATTCATGTTTTGAAAATGCAGCTAAGAGATGCTACCTTTTTGGATCATATTTGATTTAATGCGTCACATCTGTGTACTCATACCTGCTTATAGAAGGCTTTAGGCACATCGAATTAATGGTTGTCTGTAAAGCCATTTTAAGTTGAATTCCAGTTTTTGTAATCTATCTGCTTGTGGTAATCCGTTCTGAAATTATAAGGCGGTTCTTGTGTACAACATGAAGAGAATACGTGTTCCCTGCAATGAAATTATGATTATCATTATAGTAAACCCAAGATGATATGTTTAGGCTTAAGTTAGAGTTATAATCTTCACCTATCCCACTTGAGACCATTAAAAAACTGTCGGTGTCAGGGAACATGTACAGTAACTTTGTATATTTTTCTCCACCCGAACTTGCTGCTGTACGCATACAAAGGATTTTTCCTGCTGGATTTTCTTCTTCTGTCTATTCCTTTTGTTGATAAAACAACTATTAATTGGTGAGGAATACACCTTGTTTTGATTGTTACATGAATGTCCCTTCCTTTGAAGTTCAAAATGTGGTTTTTACTCTTTTTCCCCTCCTTTGTAGAATATAGCCACAGTTTGCATGTTTCTCGCTGGCAAGGTTGAAGAAACTCCCCGCCCCTTGAGAGATGTCATACTTACATCTTATGAATTAATGCATAAAAAGGATCCCGAGGCAATACAGAGGATCAAGCAAAAGGTACAATCCATCCTGTTGGTGTGTTCCTCTGGGAAGATTGAAGTATTGACACCATAGTCCCTCATATGCTTTGTTCCAGGATGTCTATGAACAACAAAAGGAACTGATTTTGCTTGGGGAGAGAGTTGTTCTGGCAACTCTTGGATTTGATCTTAATGTGCAACATCCATATAAGCCCCTTGTGGAGGCAATAAAAAAGTTCAAGGTTGCTCAAAATGCTCTTGCTCAGGTGGCATGGAATTTCGTGAACGATGGGTATGCTTATTGCTTTGTGTATTTTTGTGTAATGCCTCCCATCCTCGGGACATTCTTCTTTTTGATCGGGGAAAGCCGCATGCAGGCTTCGGACGTCCCTGTGCTTGCAGTTCAAACCCCATCACATTGCAGCTGGGGCCATCTTCCTTGCTGCCAAGTTCCTTAAAGTCAAGCTCCCATCAGACGGCGAGAAGGTTTGGTGGCAGGAGTTTGATGTTACTCCACGCCAACTGGAGGGTTAGTGTTTAAAAAACACATGTTCCTTTTTTTTTGCTTGATTAGGTCGTTTTCTTTCCTGATCATGAAATATATGTTCCTTGCAGAGGTCAGCAATCAAATGCTGGAATTGTATGAGCAGAACAGGGTGCCCCTTTCTCAGGCTAGCGAAGCAGAGGGCAGTGCTGGTACTCCACGGCCTCCACCGAGAACTCCTGCTGCCAGTGAAGATCATTCTGCTTTTAAAGCTGGATCATCAAAGCCACATCCTGATAATCATGCTGGCTCTGCACAGACTCCCCAGATTCGAACTAATGACTATGAGACTTCTGAAGCACATAGCATCGTGGAACACAAGGGTGATGATGAGCTCAGTGAGTACGAGCACCAGGAAGAGGAGGCACCCAGATATGGTTCTGAGGGACCAAGTGACGAGTATCAAGAGAGGAGTGAAGGAAGAACTGAAAGTTGGGATGCAGGAGAACTGAAAGATAACTCTCATGGTCAGGTCTCGGAGCACAAAGACTGTGCAATTGGACAGTCGCCTCAACCAGGCCCTAAGTTGGACAAGATCAAGCTGAAAGCTCAGATTGAGAAAAGGAGGAAGTCACGCCCAGATGTGTCCCGAAAAACAGATGTTATGGATGATGATGATCTGATAGAAAGAGAATTAGAAGATGGAATTGAATTGGCTGCTGAGAATGAGAAAAACAAACCCGACAGGGCCTATCTGCATCATGATGAAGATGAAGATGGACTTTTCCCAGAAATGAAAGGGCCTGAAGACAATTTTGATAATGTGGAGGAAGGGGAACTTGAACCGTTTGATATTGCTGACCAAGGCTCCGAGTCCCCTAAATCGACCAGTAACAAGAGGAAGCCTGATGATAGTCCTGACGAGCTTGTAGAGGGGAAGCAGCCACAGCTTGAGTACACGGGATCCCATAACAGTCACCACGACTACTCAGAAGATCGAAACAAGCTAGGTAGGCTCAGCTATTCAGAAAGAGACCACAAGAGGCATGTGCAAGAGAATCATGTCTGATCCACCATTTCTTCCCATAAGACTTGAAGCATCAAACTTATTCTCAACTGTTTTACTATGGTTTCGTGTGAGTCTTCCCTTCCGGAGCTTAGACTAAAAGGGTGGTTGCAGTTCTGGTTCCTGGTTCCTGGAGATATGACGGAGTCCCGTATCTGTGCTCCTTTTCTCCAGTATCGTTTTTTTGGAAAACATTTGTATAAACTGTCGAATGGATCCTATATGATAATGACTATTGATTTTTCATGCTATCAGAGGACTTAAATTGGGTCCGTTAACTAAAACAGACTGTGTGACATTTTGATCAAATCCAATTTATTCAGCTACATTTATTTCATTTGTGCTCTTGGTGATTTATTTGTCTTTCCCGTAGGAATGACATCACTGAGATATGCTTGATTATGCACATCTTAGTTTTTGAATTTAGGTCTTCATACAAAGCAGATGCTCAATTCATAATGTCCTTAAACTGGAATGGTATATTTTAAACTGGAATAGCATATTAGCTAGTTGTTTTTAATTTCCACTTCTTGGTGATTGTTTTTGTTGGCATTGCTTGAGTTCTTGGTGATTTTATGGAGAATCCTTGCAATATGATTTTGGGAACAATAAATCCCGAGCTAAGGTTTAGGGTGCGGAAAACAAACTCCGTGTTTTCTAAAATATGCTGTTATAAAGTGAAATCCATTATGGTTAAGGAAACTAATTCTATAAGGTAACCACAATTTATAACCTTTCCTACCGGGAAAGAGTTTCTATTTCCTTTAACACATTAAATACAATTCTATAAGGAAACTAATTCTAAAATGCAACCACAATTTATAACTTTTCCTAGAAAAAATTTCCATTTCCTCCAAGAAAAAGGTTCTATTTCCCTAGCGTTATTGAACGGAGGAAGGGCCAGGTGACCGCCTATATATGCTCAACAAATCACCACAATAGATTCAACAAATCACCAAAATAGATCAACTGGAAGTTGAAAGCTTCAGCAGTGCCCCGAGACAAAAACAACAGAAAAAATTTGGAGTAATTCACTCTTCTTGCAAGTTGCCATGCATGATGAGTTAGTTTCTCGTACAATACAGCAGGTGGACCATTTGATAGAGCAAAGGGATGCTCTTGAAGCAGGGGGGCTGGAAGTATATGGATTCGAGCTTATCAAGGAGGACGCGACAAAACTGAAAGAATTAGTCGCGGAGGACAATCCAAAGAGTGGGAGTACGAGTTTAGTCGCTTATAAGTTTAGTACGCTTATGAGTACGAGTCCTGAAGGTGATGTTGAACCTGAGCTCAAGCCCCAGGCTGAGAATGATGAGTCCTATGGTCGAGAAAATGATAAAAAAATGTTTGCTTGAGCTCCTGTTGGGCGGGAGCGGTAAACAAGTTGAGGTGATTGCCGTTGTGGGGTTTTAGGCAGTGGGAAAACCACCCTGGCAACATTTTCACGTTCGGGATTGGACGGATGTTTTAGGTGAGACAAGTTTTGTTCTCTGGAGACACATTTCTGGGAAGAAGGTGCTTTTCGTGTTGGATGGCGTGGAGAAGACTGGCTATGTTTCTGATGTCAAGAAAAAGATCAGTAAAAGTGCTCCTGGAAGTAAAGTCCTAATGACAACAAGGAGCCAAGAAGTGGCAGAGTGCAGTGATTATGTGCATAGGCTAGGCCCATTGTCAAATTCAGATTGTAGGTCGTTAAGACTAGGTCCATTGTCAAATTCAGATTGTCGGTCGTTAATGTTAGCACAGAACGGAAGGCCTGAGATTTCCCAGGAAATGATCAGGATCGCCAAGAAAATAGCAAGAAGGTGCAAGGGATCACCCCAGACTGCCAAGATTGTGGGAATGGAGCTGCGAGATAAACACACTGCTGAAGAGTGGCAACAAGTGTTGGATACTGAGATTGGGGAAATGGAGGAAGTAGTCACAAGTCGTTTCAGTCAATTTTACAAGACTTATAGCGAGTTATCGCTCAAGTCGAAATTATGCTTATGGAACTGTGCATCATTTCCCAGAGATCATGTCATAAATGTTGAACAGCTTATTAGACTGTGGATGACAGAAGGCTATCTTGGTGAACAGAAGGCTGGCATTGAGTGCTTCACTGAATTGAAAAGTCTTGGCATCTTTATAAAGACCAAAGACTCGATCCATAAAGATATAGTAACCAGTTGCAAGATTCAAGCAGCTGCTCATGAGTTCATAAAATCGATTGTTTATTATTGTTCTGTTGAAAAGTTTGGAAGTTGTGTCAGTTTTTCTAACAGTAAAATTCCTAAAGATTTGTTTCGGCTCATGAAGCGTTTGAGGGCATTGATTTTATCTTCCTGCCAGCTGGAACAACTCCCAAGTGAGGCAGAAGGTTTGAGTCTACTGCAATACTTGGACCTGAGCCGCAATCCATTGAAGGAATTACCAGCAAAAATACACAAACTGTCTTCTCTACAATTCTTAGATGTTAGTTCTGTTATGAGCTCTCGGACCTCCCTACCAAGATTGGTGAGGTTAAAACTCTGCAACACTTGAGAGTTAACTATACTGCAGATGAGTTGCATAATTTGCCCCAGGTTCTTAATCAACTGGAAGACATTCGCATAACTGTTCACAGGAAAGTTAATTTTCCACATGCAGATTTGAAAAAGAAAGCTGAAATGAAAAACTTGGAATTATGTTTCGTACAGCATGACTGACAAACTGGAACCACCTCCAAAGTTGGAAATGCTGAAGATAGATTATTATCCAGGACTCAGATTGCCCAAGTGGATTCTTGGTGATTCACTCATCAACAAGCTAAGAAGGTTGAGTGTTAGATCAGGTTCAAATATCAGCTCCTTGCCTGGCTTGTGGAAACTGGCATGTCTTGAGCTTCTTTGGATTTACAACTTCCCACGTATGAAGCGCTTAGGCCGAGGATTCTTTGGATTGAAGGAGAAGAAAAGAATATATGATCCTCAGGAAAGCAGTGATGACAGCGAAGACGATGAGGAAATCAGTGATGGCAAAACAGCGTTTCCTTGTTTGAAGACATTAAGAATTGAACATTTGCAGAACTGGGAAACATGGCAGGATATAGATGAAGCTGATGCTGATGTGGAGAGAATCAAAGTGAAGCCATCCTTGGAGGAGTTAATCAGAGCTGATGATGTTGATGAAGCTGATGCCAAAAGAATCAAAGTGATGCCTATGTTGAAGGAGTTAATCATTAATGACTGCCCAAAGCTAAAGGCAAAGGCACTGCCACACCGTGTTCTTGGACAGATGTCGTTGCTGAAGATAACAATTGATGACGAACAGGTTCACTTAAAGAGTGATCCCATTGTTGACATCCAAAGTAGTTCAAGAGGTATGTGCTGTGATTACCTCAGAAAATTGGAAAAATACGTCTTCATTTATTGTACGCTCGCTTTGTTTTGGCAGGGAAGGCAACTGAAATTGAACCGCTGCAGTGTTAGAGAGCCGAGGAGTTCGAAGTACTGGGCGCTATGCTTCCATCATTTGTTTTTTGTCTGATGGTAAACAAACACGCCGAATGTACGGCAAAATGCCTATATTTCCACGGTGCCGGATGCTGATAAATGCTTTGCAGCTGTGGCAGATTAGCTAGCTATTTTTAAAGATAATCTCAATTATGTTTCAATTTGCATCTATAAAGTGCCTGAAAATTATCGCAACCGGAATGTAAAAGCTTATACACCCAGACTAGTGTCAGTTGGATTCATTCATCACGGTCACATCCAAGTGCTGCCCATGGAAGAGTACAAGATTAAATATCTTATCAATTTTCTTCCCACCTTTAAAGTTTCTTTAAAGGACCTGGTTGAATATGTCGGTGGCCAGCAGAAGTTCGTGTGTCGCTTTTACGAGGATACCTACATTTGATCTCTGCGGGAGGACAAGGGCAAAGTTCCATCGGAGGTGATTCTGTTGGATGGGGTTTTTGTGGTTGAGCTTTTCTTGAAGAACTATTTTGTTGAGTTGAGAGAGAAAGGAGACCTGATATTTGATAACATCTGGGTGTACACTGGGGTATTACATGATATGCTCCTCCTTGAGAACCAGCTCCCTTGTAAATTTCTCCACTCATTGTATGAAAAAGCTGGGGAAATGGTTGGATAATAGTACTTTTCGCACTCCATCTTTCGATGAGCTAGCACACAAGTACTTCAAAGATGTTGCAAGACTGAGGCTGAGACCTGATTGTTTGTTTAATGCGAGACACTTCGTTGAGTTCTTATCAATTCTACATAAGCCACATGACAAGCAAAACAACATTCATGATGTTGAAAGGGGGGAATTCACCCACTGTACAACCGCAACACAGCTGAAAGCTGTGGGAGTCAAGTTTCAACGAGGGACTCATTTCAACCAAAAAGATGGAGTGCTGAGGATTCCATCCCTCACGGTGAATGATTCTACAGAAACCTTCTACCGCAAGGTAATAGCCTTTGAACAGTCTGGATATCACTCGAAATTTCAGTAACTATTACATTGCGGTAGAAGTTTCGAGTGATATCCAGGCTGTTCAAAGGCTATTACATTGCGGTAGAAGGTTTCTGTAGAATCATTCACCGTGAGGGGTGGAATCCTCAGCACTCCATCTTTTTGGTTGAAATGAGTCCCTCGTTGAAACTTGACTCCCACAGCTTTCAGCTGTGTTGCGGTTGTACAGTGGGTGAATTCCCCCCTTTCAACATCATGAATGTTGTTTTGCTTGTCATGTGGCTTGTGTAGAATTGATAAGAACTCAACGAAGTGTCTCGCATTAAACAAACAATCAGGTCTCAGCCTCAGTCTTGCAACATCTTTGAAGTACTTGTGTGCTAGCTCATCGAAAGAGGGAGGGCGAAAAGTACTATTATCCAACCATTTCCCCAGCTTTTTCATACAATGAGTGGAGAAATTTACAAGGGAGCTGGTTCTCAAAGAAGAGCATATCATGTAATACCCCATTGTACACCCAGATGTTATCAAACATCAGGTCTCCTTTCTCTCTCAACTCAACAAAATAGTTCTTCAAGAAAAGCTCAACAACAAAAACCCCATCCAACAGAATTACCTCCGATGGAACTTTGCCCTTGTCCTCCCACATAGATCAAATGTAGGTATCCTCGTAAAAGCGACACACGAACTTCTGCTGGCCATCAACATATTCAACCAGGTCCTCTAAAGAAACCTCAAAGGTGTGAAGAAAATTGATAAGAGATTTAATCTTGTATTCTTCCATGGGCTGCACTTGGATGTGACCGTGATGAATGAATCCAACTGACACTAGTCTAGGTGTATAAGCTTTTACATTCAGGTTACGATAATTTTCAGGCACTTTATAGATGCAAACTGAAACATAATTGAGATTATCTTTAAAAATAGCTAACTTATCTGCCACAGCTGCAAAACATTTATCAGTATCAGCATCGGTCACCGGCCCCGTGGAAATATAGGCATTTTGGTACATTCGGCGTGTTTGTTTACCATCTGAATGTGCAGCAATATTTTGAAAGACGGCCACATCCATTTCGATCTGCATACACATTGAAACCCCAATCAATGAACTCAAACACTTAGCAGCATGCTATTCATATGCATGAGTACGTACCTTGGGACTGGCGAGCAGATGGTAAACTGGTTTTTGCAGATTCAATTCTGCCATTTACAGTAACTATGAATGGTAGACTATGGATTCTTCATGTTTCATCTTTGGATTCTTCCAACGGAATATGATAAATTCCATAGTAAAATGTGCGGTAGGTAGGGGCCGGGCTGGACCAGTAAAATGGATTGATCCTCATCAGAATATAAACATCACATGACCGATTCCTCCTTTTTCTTTTTTCGCTTTTCCTTTTCCTTTCCCCCTTCCCCTCCGCCACTTGAAACCCGCCACCCTTGGGATGCGTGAAGGGAATCCAGCTCTCGTCATCAGGGAACTCGTCAGCGTCCGACTCCGACGAATAGTTAGGGTTCGCCGAGTCACCGCCGTCCGGGAGCCGGTTAGGTCGAACGACTCGGTCCCCTGCTCCATGAGCATTTTGACTCGGTCCCTGCTCCATGTGCGCGATCGAGGACGGAGGAGACCTGCTTGTCTCCGGTGAACGACGTCCACTCCGCCACCGGACGCGGACGAGCTCCCCAACGACGGGGGGATTGTGCGAACCAAAATCCGATTCCAACGAGTATTGTGCGGACCTGAATCCAACTTCAATGGTTAGGGTTTCTCCGTCCACACGAATTCGAAAACCCTCTAATTCGCTTCAATCCACAGATCCATGGAAGGCAGAGGCTCAGGCGCTGGAAGAAGCTACCGCAGTGGCGGCCGCCGCGGAGGCAGGCACCGGGAGGAGGGAATGGCGGAGATCCCAAGCCAGGGCTGAGGAAACCGGTGTTTGTGAAGGTGGATGAGCTGAAGCCGGGGACCACTGGCCATAATCCGACGGTGAAGGTCGTGGAAGCGAACACCGTGCTGAATAAGAAGCCCCGCAACCCGGCGATGTCGGTTCGCGGCCCGCCGGACCAGCAGCTGCAACCCAGTCGCATCGCCGAGTGTCTCATCGGTGACGATACTGGGGAATATGAGTTGGTGAATGTGGTTGAAGAATCTTGAGCATTCTGCTGTGGTCTGGTGTCATGATGGCCATTGGGGGTACATTTTGTTTGTAGCCATGGGTTTTTGGTGTACAAGCTTGCGGAGTAGGTGGTTCGTTCATATTTTCACCTTTTTACTATTTTTAGCATGCAATGGGACTAATCTAATCCTATATTCTGTAGTTAGTTTGTGAATTCTGCCGTTTAAGAATGAGTGGCTTTGGTTGCGCCCTTTTCCAGATGGGGCTGTTTCATTATAAGTGCTTGCTATGTTTCCAACATTGGTGGATTGGGGGGGGAAAAAAAATTCAATGAGGGTTCTTCTTCTCTAACTGGGGACCGGGTTGTAATTATTAGGGATTCTAATTATAAAAGGGCTAGGTTGTAATTTCGAAAGTTAGGGGGCTGGGTTTGTAAATAAAAAAGATGACAAGTCAATTTTTACTTAGCAGACTGACTTGACGGAGGGGCCGCGATTAAGCAGTTTTGTAAGTTGAGGGGCCCAAAAGGGCTAAAAGGTGGATGATGGTGATAGTTCAGGGGCCACATAAGTCATTTGCTCTTAAGCTTATATACTCCCTCTGGTCCTTTTATTTTAGCCCTAACTTTTGGGCACAATTTTTGTCAAAAAGACAAATGAATGGTAGAGATTGTATTGGAAGTATAAAAAGTAAATTGTGTGGATAAAAACAATCTAGGATTTATTAAAAGGGGAATGGGCCAATATAAAAAAAAATCATCCAAAAAAGGAAAGTGGGTCATTATTAGTGGACAGGAGGGAGTACTAGTTTAGATTTATTCACATCGGGCTAGTATTCTTCCATTTTTTGAGGTAAAATATTTCTAATAACTTCTAGTTTTTTTTTAAAAAAATTAATCATTCCAAGATGTTGGAAAAATGCTCAGCGGCGATAACAATAAGTGAAATTGAGATCCAACCTAATTAGCCTCTAGCAATAACTGCAAGGATATTCAAATCGCATGTCAACCAGACTGATCGTCTATGGGCTGCACTTGGATGTGACCGTGATGAATGAATCCAACTGACACTAGTCTAGGTGTATAAGCTTTTACATTCAGGTTACGATAATTTTCAGGCACTTTATAGATGCAAACTGAAACATAATTGAGATTATCTTTAAAAATAGCTAACTTATCTGCCACAGCTGCAAAACATTTATCAGTATCAGCATCGGTCACCGGCCCCGTGGAAATATAGGCATTTTGGTACATTCGGCGTGTTTGTTTACCATCTGAATGTGCAGCAATATTTTGAAAGACGGCCACATCCATTTCGATCTGCATACACATTGAAACCCCAATCAATGAACTCAAACACTTAGCAGCATGCTATTCATATGCATGAGTACGTACCTTGGGACTGGCGAGCAGATGGTAAACTGGTTTTTGCAGATTCAATTCTGCCATTTACAGTAACTATGAATGGTAGACTATGGATTCTTCATGTTTCATCTTTGGATTCTTCCAACGGAATATGATAAATTCCATAGTAAAATGTGCGGTAGGTAGGGGCCGGGCTGGACCAGTAAAATGGATTGATCCTCATCAGAATATAAACATCACATGACCGATTCCTCCTTTTTCTTTTTTCGCTTTTCCTTTTCCTTTCCCCCTTCCCCTCCGCCACTTGAAACCCGCCACCCTTGGGATGCATGAAGGGAATCCAGCTCTCGTCATCAGGGAACTCGTCAGCGTCCGACTCCGACGAATAGTTAGGGTTCGCCGAGTCACCGCCGTCCGGGAGCCGGTTAGGTCGAACGACTCGGTCCCCTGCTCCATGAGCATTTTGACTCGGTCCCTGCTCCATGTGCGCGATCGAGGACGGAGGAGACCTGCTTGTCTCCGGTGAACGACGTCCACTCCGCCACCGGACGCGGACGAGCTCCCCAACGACGGGGGGATTGTGCGAACCAAAATCCGATTCCAACGAGTATTGTGCGGACCTGAATCCAACTTCAATGGTTAGGGTTTCTCCGTCCACACGAATTCGAAAACCCTCTAATTCGCTTCAATCCACAGATCCATGGAAGGCAGAGGCTCAGGCGCTGGAAGAAGCTACCGCAGTGGCGGCCGCCGCGGAGGCAGGCACCGGGAGGAGGGAATGGCGGAGATCCCAAGCCAGGGCTGAGGAAACCGGTGTTTGTGAAGGTGGATGAGCTGAAGCCGGGGACCACTGGCCATAATCCGACGGTGAAGGTCGTGGAAGCGAACACCGTGCTGAATAAGAAGCCCCGCAACCCGGCGATGTCGGTTCGCGGCCCGCCGAACCAGCAGCTGCAACCCAGTCGCATCGCCGAGTGTCTCATCGGTGACGATACTGGGGAATATGAGTTGGTGAATGTGGTTGAAGAATCTTGAGCATTCTGCTGTGGTCTGGTGTCATGATGGCCATTGGGGGTACATTTTGTTTGTAGCCATGGGTTTTTGGTGTACAAGCTTGCGGAGTAGGTGGTTCGTTCATATTTTCACCTTTTTACTATTTTTAGCATGCAATGGGACTAATCTAATCCTATATTCTGTAGTTAGTTTGTGAATTCTGCCGTTTAAGAATGAGTGGCTTTGGTTGCGCCCTTTTCCAGATGGGGCTGTTTCATTATAAGTGCTTGCTATGTTTCCAACATTGGTGGATTGGGGGGGGAAAAAAAATTCAATGAGGGTTCTTCTTCTCTAACTGGGGACCGGGTTGTAATTATTAGGGATTCTAATTATAAAAGGGCTAGGTTGTAATTTCGAAAGTTAGGGGGCTGGGTTTGTAAATAAAAAAGATGACAAGTCAATTTTTACTTAGCAGACTGACTTGACGGAGGGGCCGCGATTAAGCAGTTTTGTAAGTTGAGGGGCCCAAAAGGGCTAAAAGGTGGATGATGGTGATAGTTCAGGGGCCACATAAGTCATTTGCTCTTAAGCTTATATACTCCCTCTGGTCCTTTTATTTTAGCCCTAACTTTTGGGCACAATTTTTGTCAAAAAGACAAATGAATGGTAGAGATTGTATTGGAAGTATAAAAAGTAAATTGTGTGGATAAAAACAATCTAGGATTTATTAAAAGGGGAATGGGCCAATATAAAAAAAAATCATCCAAAAAAGGAAAGTGGGTCATTATTAGTGGACAGGAGGGAGTACTAGTTTAGATTTATTCACATCGGGCTAGTATTCTTCCATTTTTTGAGGTAAAATATTTCTAATAACTTCTAGTTTTTTTTTAAAAAAATTAATCATTCCAAGATGTTGGAAAAATGCTCAGCGGCGATCACAATAAGTGAAATTGAGATCCAACCTAATTAGCCTCTAGCAATAACTGCAAGGATATTCAAATCGCATGTCAACCAGACTGATCGTCTATGGGCTGCACTTGGATGTGACCGTGATGAATGAATCCAACTGACACTAGTCTAGGTGTATAAGCTTTTACATTCAGGTTACGATAATTTTCAGGCACTTTATAGATGCAAACTGAAACATAATTGAGATTATCTTTAAAAATAGCTAACTTATCTGCCACAGCTGCAAAACATTTATCAGTATCAGCATCGGTCACCGGCCCCGTGGAAATATAGGCATTTTGGTACATTCGGCGTGTTTGTTTACCATCTGAATGTGCAGCAATATTTTGAAAGACGGCCACATCCATTTCGATCTGCATACACATTGAAACCCCAATCAATGAACTCAAACACTTAGCAGCATGCTATTCATATGCATGAGTACGTACCTTGGGACTGGCGAGCAGATGGTAAACTGGTTTTTGCAGATTCAATTCTGCCATTTACAGTAACTATGAATGGTAGACTATGGATTCTTCATGTTTCATCTTTGGATTCTTCCAACGGAATATGATAAATTCCATAGTAAAATGTGCGGTAGGTAGGGGCCGGGCTGGACCAGTAAAATGGATTGATCCTCATCAGAATATAAACATCACATGACCGATTCCTCCTTTTTCTTTTTTCGCTTTTCCTTTTCCTTTCCCCCTTCCCCTCCGCCACTTGAAACCCGCCACCCTTGGGATGCATGAAGGGAATCCAGCTCTCGTCATCAGGGAACTCGTCAGCGTCCGACTCCGACGAATAGTTAGGGTTCGCCGAGTCACCGCCGTCCGGGAGCCGGTTAGGTCGAACGACTCGGTCCCCTGCTCCATGAGCATTTTGACTCGGTCCCTGCTCCATGTGCGCGATCGAGGACGGAGGAGACCTGCTTGTCTCCGGTGAACGACGTCCACTCCGCCACCGGACGCGGACGAGCTCCCCAACGACGGGGGGATTGTGCGAACCAAAATCCGATTCCAACGAGTATTGTGCGGACCTGAATCCAACTTCAATGGTTAGGGTTTCTCCGTCCACACGAATTCGAAAACCCTCTAATTCGCTTCAATCCACAGATCCATGGAAGGCAGAGGCTCAGGCGCTGGAAGAAGCTACCGCAGTGGCGGCCGCCGCGGAGGCAGGCACCGGGAGGAGGGAATGGCGGAGATCCCAAGCCAGGGCTGAGGAAACCGGTGTTTGTGAAGGTGGATGAGCTGAAGCCGGGGACCACTGGCCATAATCCGACGGTGAAGGTCGTGGAAGCGAACACCGTGCTGAATAAGAAGCCCCGCAACCCGGCGATGTCGGTTCGCGGCCCGCCGAACCAGCAGCTGCAACCCAGTCGCATCGCCGAGTGTCTCATCGGTGACGATACTGGGGAATATGAGTTGGTGAATGTGGTTGAAGAATCTTGAGCATTCTGCTGTGGTCTGGTGTCATGATGGCCATTGGGGGTACATTTTGTTTGTAGCCATGGGTTTTTGGTGTACAAGCTTGCGGAGTAGGTGGTTCGTTCATATTTTCACCTTTTTACTATTTTTAGCATGCAATGGGACTAATCTAATCCTATATTCTGTAGTTAGTTTGTGAATTCTGCCGTTTAAGAATGAGTGGCTTTGGTTGCGCCCTTTTCCAGATGGGGCTGTTTCATTATAAGTGCTTGCTATGTTTCCAACATTGGTGGATTGGGGGGGGAAAAAAAATTCAATGAGGGTTCTTCTTCTCTAACTGGGGACCGGGTTGTAATTATTAGGGATTCTAATTATAAAAGGGCTAGGTTGTAATTTCGAAAGTTAGGGGGCTGGGTTTGTAAATAAAAAAGATGACAAGTCAATTTTTACTTAGCAGACTGACTTGACGGAGGGGCCGCGATTAAGCAGTTTTGTAAGTTGAGGGGCCCAAAAGGGCTAAAAGGTGGATGATGGTGATAGTTCAGGGGCCACATAAGTCATTTGCTCTTAAGCTTATATACTCCCTCTGGTCCTTTTATTTTAGCCCTAACTTTTGGGCACAATTTTTGTCAAAAAGACAAATGAATGGTAGAGATTGTATTGGAAGTATAAAAAGTAAATTGTGTGGATAAAAACAATCTAGGATTTATTAAAAGGGGAATGGGCCAATATAAAAAAAAATCATCCAAAAAAGGAAAGTGGGTCATTATTAGTGGACAGGAGGGAGTACTAGTTTAGATTTATTCACATCGGGCTAGTATTCTTCCATTTTTTGAGGTAAAATATTTCTAATAACTTCTAGTTTTTTTTTAAAAAAATTAATCATTCCAAGATGTTGGAAAAATGCTCAGCGGCGATCACAATAAGTGAAATTGAGATCCAACCTAATTAGCCTCTAGCAATAACTGCAAGGATATTCAAATCGCATGTCAACCAGACTGATCGTCTATGGGCTGCACTTGGATGTGACCGTGATGAATGAATCCAACTGACACTAGTCTAGGTGTATAAGCTTTTACATTCAGGTTACGATAATTTTCAGGCACTTTATAGATGCAAACTGAAACATAATTGAGATTATCTTTAAAAATAGCTAACTTATCTGCCACAGCTGCAAAACATTTATCAGTATCAGCATCGGTCACCGGCCCCGTGGAAATATAGGCATTTTGGTACATTCGGCGTGTTTGTTTACCATCTGAATGTGCAGCAATATTTTGAAAGACGGCCACATCCATTTCGATCTGCATACACATTGAAACCCCAATCAATGAACTCAAACACTTAGCAGCATGCTATTCATATGCATGAGTACGTACCTTGGGACTGGCGAGCAGATGGTAAACTGGTTTTTGCAAATTCAATTCTGCCATTTACAGTAACTATGAATGGTAGACTATGGATTCTTCATGTTTCATCTTTGGATTCTTCCAACGGAATATGATAAATTCCATAGTAAAATGTGCGGTAGGTAGGGGCCGGGCTGGACCAGTAAAATGGATTGATCCTCATCAGAATATAAACATCACATGACCGATTCCTCCTTTTTCTTTTTTCGCTTTTCCTTTTCCTTTCCCCCTTCCCCTCCGCCACTTGAAACCCGCCACCCTTGGGATGCATGAAGGGAATCCAGCTCTCGTCATCAGGGAACTCGTCAGCGTCCGACTCCGACGAATAGTTAGGGTTCGCCGAGTCACCGCCGTCCGGGAGCCGGTTAGGTCGAACGACTCGGTCCCCTGCTCCATGAGCATTTTGACTCGGTCCCTGCTCCATGTGCGCGATCGAGGACGGAGGAGACCTGCTTGTCTCCGGTGAACGACGTCCACTCCGCCACCGGACGCGGACGAGCTCCCCAACGACGGGGGGATTGTGCGAACCAAAATCCGATTCCAACGAGTATTGTGCGGACCTGAATCCAACTTCAATGGTTAGGGTTTCTCCGTCCACACGAATTCGAAAACCCTCTAATTCGCTTCAATCCACAGATCCATGGAAGGCAGAGGCTCAGGCGCTGGAAGAAGCTACCGCAGTGGCGGCCGCCGCGGAGGCAGGCACCGGGAGGAGGGAATGGCGGAGATCCCAAGCCAGGGCTGAGGAAACCGGTGTTTGTGAAGGTGGATGAGCTGAAGCCGGGGACCACTGGCCATAATCCGACGGTGAAGGTCGTGGAAGCGAACACCGTGCTGAATAAGAAGCCCCGCAACCCGGCGATGTCGGTTCGCGGCCCGCCGAACCAGCAGCTGCAACCCAGTCGCATCGCCGAGTGTCTCATCGGTGACGATACTGGGGAATATGAGTTGGTGAATGTGGTTGAAGAATCTTGAGCATTCTGCTGTGGTCTGGTGTCATGATGGCCATTGGGGGTACATTTTGTTTGTAGCCATGGGTTTTTGGTGTACAAGCTTGCGGAGTAGGTGGTTCGTTCATATTTTCACCTTTTTACTATTTTTAGCATGCAATGGGACTAATCTAATCCTATATTCTGTAGTTAGTTTGTGAATTCTGCCGTTTAAGAATGAGTGGCTTTGGTTGCGCCCTTTTCCAGATGGGGCTGTTTCATTATAAGTGCTTGCTATGTTTCCAACATTGGTGGATTGGGGGGGGAAAAAAAATTCAATGAGGGTTCTTCTTCTCTAACTGGGGACCGGGTTGTAATTATTAGGGATTCTAATTATAAAAGGGCTAGGTTGTAATTTCGAAAGTTAGGGGGCTGGGTTTGTAAATAAAAAAGATGACAAGTCAATTTTTACTTAGCAGACTGACTTGACGGAGGGGCCGCGATTAAGCAGTTTTGTAAGTTGAGGGGCCCAAAAGGGCTAAAAGGTGGATGATGGTGATAGTTCAGGGGCCACATAAGTCATTTGCTCTTAAGCTTATATACTCCCTCTGGTCCTTTTATTTTAGCCCTAACTTTTGGGCACAATTTTTGTCAAAAAGACAAATGAATGGTAGAGATTGTATTGGAAGTATAAAAAGTAAATTGTGTGGATAAAAACAATCTAGGATTTATTAAAAGGGGAATGGGCCAATATAAAAAAAAATCATCCAAAAAAGGAAAGTGGGTCATTATTAGTGGACAGGAGGGAGTACTAGTTTAGATTTATTCACATCGGGCTAGTATTCTTCCATTTTTTGAGGTAAAATATTTCTAACAACTTCTAGTTTTTTTTAAAAAAAATTAATCATTCCAAGATGTTGGAAAAATGCTCAGCGGCGATCACAATAAGTGAAATTGAGATCCAACCTAATTAGCCTCTAGCAATAACTGCAAGGATATTCAAATCGCATGTCAACCAGACTGATCGTCTATGGGCTGCACTTGGATGTGACCGTGATGAATGAATCCAACTGACACTAGTCTAGGTGTATAAGCTTTTACATTCAGGTTACGATAATTTTCAGGCACTTTATAGATGCAAACTGAAACATAATTGAGATTATCTTTAAAAATAGCTAACTTATCTGCCACAGCTGCAAAACATTTATCAGTATCAGCATCGGTCACCGGCCCCGTGGAAATATAGGCATTTTGGTACATTCGGCGTGTTTGTTTACCATCTGAATGTGCAGCAATATTTTGAAAGACGGCCACATCCATTTCGATCTGCATACACATTGAAACCCCAATCAATGAACTCAAACACTTAGCAGCATGCTATTCATATGCATGAGTACGTACCTTGGGACTGGCGAGCAGATGGTAAACTGGTTTTTGCAAATTCAATTCTGCCATTTACAGTAACTATGAATGGTAGACTATGGATTCTTCATGTTTCATCTTTGGATTCTTCCAACGGAATATGATAAATTCCATAGTAAAATGTGCGGTAGGTAGGGGCCGGGCTGGACCAGTAAAATGGATTGATCCTCATCAGAATATAAACATCACATGACCGATTCCTCCTTTTTCTTTTTTCGCTTTTCCTTTTCCTTTCCCCCTTCCCCTCCGCCACTTGAAACCCGCCACCCTTGGGATGCATGAAGGGAATCCAGCTCTCGTCATCAGGGAACTCGTCAGCGTCCGACTCCGACGAATAGTTAGGGTTCGCCGAGTCACCGCCGTCCGGGAGCCGGTTAGGTCGAACGACTCGGTCCCCTGCTCCATGAGCATTTTGACTCGGTCCCTGCTCCATGTGCGCGATCGAGGACGGAGGAGACCTGCTTGTCTCCGGTGAACGACGTCCACTCCGCCACCGGACGCGGACGAGCTCCCCAACGACGGGGGGATTGTGCGAACCAAAATCCGATTCCAACGAGTATTGTGCGGACCTGAATCCAACTTCAATGGTTAGGGTTTCTCCGTCCACACGAATTCGAAAACCCTCTAATTCGCTTCAATCCACAGATCCATGGAAGGCAGAGGCTCAGGCGCTGGAAGAAGCTACCGCAGTGGCGGCCGCCGCGGAGGCAGGCACCGGGAGGAGGGAATGGCGGAGATCCCAAGCCAGGGCTGAGGAAACCGGTGTTTGTGAAGGTGGATGAGCTGAAGCCGGGGACCACTGGCCATAATCCGACGGTGAAGGTCGTGGAAGCGAACACCGTGCTGAATAAGAAGCCCCGCAACCCGGCGATGTCGGTTCGCGGCCCGCCGAACCAGCAGCTGCAACCCAGTCGCATCGCCGAGTGTCTCATCGGTGACGATACTGGGGAATATGAGTTGGTGAATGTGGTTGAAGAATCTTGAGCATTCTGCTGTGGTCTGGTGTCATGATGGCCATTGGGGGTACATTTTGTTTGTAGCCATGGGTTTTTGGTGTACAAGCTTGCGGAGTAGGTGGTTCGTTCATATTTTCACCTTTTTACTATTTTTAGCATGCAATGGGACTAATCTAATCCTATATTCTGTAGTTAGTTTGTGAATTCTGCCGTTTAAGAATGAGTGGCTTTGGTTGCGCCCTTTTCCAGATGGGGCTGTTTCATTATAAGTGCTTGCTATGTTTCCAACATTGGTGGATTGGGGGGGGAAAAAAAATTCAATGAGGGTTCTTCTTCTCTAACTGGGGACCGGGTTGTAATTATTAGGGATTCTAATTATAAAAGGGCTAGGTTGTAATTTCGAAAGTTAGGGGGCTGGGTTTGTAAATAAAAAAGATGACAAGTCAATTTTTACTTAGCAGACTGACTTGACGGAGGGGCCGCGATTAAGCAGTTTTGTAAGTTGAGGGGCCCAAAAGGGCTAAAAGGTGGATGATGGTGATAGTTCAGGGGCCACATAAGTCATTTGCTCTTAAGCTTATATACTCCCTCTGGTCCTTTTATTTTAGCCCTAACTTTTGGGCACAATTTTTGTCAAAAAGACAAATGAATGGTAGAGATTGTATTGGAAGTATAAAAAGTAAATTGTGTGGATAAAAACAATCTAGGATTTATTAAAAGGGGAATGGGCCAATATAAAAAAAAATCATCCAAAAAAGGAAAGTGGGTCATTATTAGTGGACAGGAGGGAGTACTAGTTTAGATTTATTCACATCGGGCTAGTATTCTTCCATTTTTTGAGGTAAAATATTTCTAACAACTTCTAGTTTTTTTTAAAAAAAATTAATCATTCCAAGATGTTGGAAAAATGCTCAGCGGCGATCACAATAAGTGAAATTGAGATCCAACCTAATTAGCCTCTAGCAATAACTGCAAGGATATTCAAATCGCATGTCAACCAGACTGATCGTCTATGGGCTGCACTTGGATGTGACCGTGATGAATGAATCCAACTGACACTAGTCTAGGTGTATAAGCTTTTACATTCAGGTTACGATAATTTTCAGGCACTTTATAGATGCAAACTGAAACATAATTGAGATTATCTTTAAAAATAGCTAACTTATCTGCCACAGCTGCAAAACATTTATCAGTATCAGCATCGGTCACCGGCCCCGTGGAAATATAGGCATTTTGGTACATTCGGCGTGTTTGTTTACCATCTGAATGTGCAGCAATATTTTGAAAGACGGCCACATCCATTTCGATCTGCATACACATTGAAACCCCAATCAATGAACTCAAACACTTAGCAGCATGCTATTCATATGCATGAGTACGTACCTTGGGACTGGCGAGCAGATGGTAAACTGGTTTTTGCAAATTCAATTCTGCCATTTACAGTAACTATGAATGGTAGACTATGGATTCTTCATGTTTCATCTTTGGATTCTTCCAACGGAATATGATAAATTCCATAGTAAAATGTGCGGTAGGTAGGGGCCGGGCTGGACCAGTAAAATGGATTGATCCTCATCAGAATATAAACATCACATGACCGATTCCTCCTTTTTCTTTTTTCGCTTTTCCTTTTCCTTTCCCCCTTCCCCTCCGCCACTTGAAACCCGCCACCCTTGGGATGCATGAAGGGAATCCAGCTCTCGTCATCAGGGAACTCGTCAGCGTCCGACTCCGACGAATAGTTAGGGTTCGCCGAGTCACCGCCGTCCGGGAGCCGGTTAGGTCGAACGACTCGGTCCCCTGCTCCATGAGCATTTTGACTCGGTCCCTGCTCCATGTGCGCGATCGAGGACGGAGGAGACCTGCTTGTCTCCGGTGAACGACGTCCACTCCGCCACCGGACGCGGACGAGCTCCCCAACGACGGGGGGATTGTGCGAACCAAAATCCGATTCCAACGAGTATTGTGCGGACCTGAATCCAACTTCAATGGTTAGGGTTTCTCCGTCCACACGAATTCGAAAACCCTCTAATTCGCTTCAATCCACAGATCCATGGAAGGCAGAGGCTCAGGCGCTGGAAGAAGCTACCGCAGTGGCGGCCGCCGCGGAGGCAGGCACCGGGAGGAGGGAATGGCGGAGATCCCAAGCCAGGGCTGAGGAAACCGGTGTTTGTGAAGGTGGATGAGCTGAAGCCGGGGACCACTGGCCATAATCCGACGGTGAAGGTCGTGGAAGCGAACACCGTGCTGAATAAGAAGCCCCGCAACCCGGCGATGTCGGTTCGCGGCCCGCCGAACCAGCAGCTGCAACCCAGTCGCATCGCCGAGTGTCTCATCGGTGACGATACTGGGGAATATGAGTTGGTGAATGTGGTTGAAGAATCTTGAGCATTCTGCTGTGGTCTGGTGTCATGATGGCCATTGGGGGTACATTTTGTTTGTAGCCATGGGTTTTTGGTGTACAAGCTTGCGGAGTAGGTGGTTCGTTCATATTTTCACCTTTTTACTATTTTTAGCATGCAATGGGACTAATCTAATCCTATATTCTGTAGTTAGTTTGTGAATTCTGCCGTTTAAGAATGAGTGGCTTTGGTTGCGCCCTTTTCCAGATGGGGCTGTTTCATTATAAGTGCTTGCTATGTTTCCAACATTGGTGGATTGGGGGGGGGGGGGAAAAATTCAATGAGGGTTCTTCTTCTCTAACTGGGGACCGGGTTGTAATTATTAGGGATTCTAATTATAAAAGGGCTAGGTTGTAATTTCGAAAGTTAGGGGGCTGGGTTTGTAAATAAAAAAGATGACAAGTCAATTTTTACTTAGCAGACTGACTTGACGGAGGGGCCGCGATTAAGCAGTTTTGTAAGTTGAGGGGCCCAAAAGGGCTAAAAGGTGGATGATGGTGATAGTTCAGGGGCCACATAAGTCATTTGCTCTTAAGCTTATATACTCCCTCTGGTCCTTTTATTTTAGCCCTAACTTTTGGGCACAATTTTTGTCAAAAAGACAAATGAATGGTAGAGATTGTATTGGAAGTATAAAAAGTAAATTGTGTGGATAAAAACAATCTAGGATTTATTAAAAGGGGAATGGGCCAATATAAAAAAAAATCATCCAAAAAAGGAAAGTGGGTCATTATTAGTGGACAGGAGGGAGTACTAGTTTAGATTTATTCACATCGGGCTAGTATTCTTCCATTTTTTGAGGTAAAATATTTCCAATAACTTCTAGTTTTTTTTAAAAAAAATTAATCATTCCAAGATGTTGGAAAAATGCTCAGCGGCGATCACAATAAGTGAAATTGAGATCCAACCTAATTAGCCTCTAGCAATAACTGCAAGGATATTCAAATCGCATGTCAACCAGACTGATCGTCTATGCTATTACAGATCAGAGATCCAATAAAAAACTATAACATCACCCTCAGGGATATTAACTCGCTTCCACAAAAATCATGACCACTTGGAAAAGAGGAGTGCATGAGCATCAGTATCACTACGCCATACAGGGATCTACAATAGCTGTAACACCACTTGATCTTGATCCAAAACACGATCTATATTTTCAAAACTGTAAACACCTTAAAAAACACATATTTAAATGAAACTCCTAACAGAGACAACAAACAAAATCATGAACACACAATTTGTAAAAACCATATCGGACTAAATACAAGGACACGAACAATTAGATTAAAGGTTCATCATGGACACATCAATCTAATCTATTAAATCGAAGAACAACATTAATGAATGGAAAAAAACCCATACTTATTCAATAACATAAACATTAAAAGTATATCAACTAAAAAAACTACTATTTCCCCATTTCTCCATGATCATTGGGAGATGGGGAAAAGAAGATTGAAGAAGAAGAGACTTTTAAGAGAAGAGTTGTGTGTGGCGTCGTGATTTTGGTAAGATTCCTACAATCTCATCCATTCATTCTGCTTTTTACTTTCTGCATTCAATTTCAACCTCTCATTTTCTTCACATTAATCCAACAGCCTAAACCTAGTGTGCCACTCTTAGTGAAATAGAGGGAGTACTTTAAAAAAAGTTCAACATTATATTACTCCCTTCGTTCCGAAATAAATTGCAACAAAAAAAATACAGTCAAACTAAGAAAGTTTTGACTACATATTTGAATAGGTATATAAACAATAATATTGTTGTATGTGATATCATTGGATTCGTCATAACATGTAGTTTCTAAAAAGTAAATTTTGTTTACCGATATTATACGTAGTTAAATATATTAATGGTCAAATATGTGTATTGAAGATCGTGAAAAAGATTTTTTTGTAATTTAATATGAGACGAAGAGAGTAATAAATAGATAATACGTGTGGATCACCCCCTGCATTTAATTCTTTGGGAAACTAGATTTGGACTTTGCAAGTCTACTCACAAGTCAAGCTGGCTTGAGGCCAACTGTTGATGATGACATCTTTCGAAAATAATTGGACGGGATAATTGTATCTTTTTTACTAAAAGGCGATGCACTCGCCGCCCATCATCCCAGCAGCACAGTCGATGGAGGGGTAAATTACAGCGTTTCGAGGGTCAAGCACTAGTCCACGATCTACTAGTGCCCACAAGGAACCCCTCAAAAGGAGAAAATTTCACACTGGGGCTGCTAGGAATCGAACCCCGGTTGTGGGGAATTCAACCAAGCACTTAACCACTCGGTCGATCGTGTGGCTGCAATTGTTGTTTTTTACTAGGTTGGTAACACCGAGCGTTGCACAGTGAGCTTGATAATAAATTTTAGAAATACTGTAGGAATGTTGCTACAATATAGGAATGTGAAAAGAGTTGTAATTGAAGTTACAAATGTACTAATTTTACATGTAATTGAAGCTCATAATTAACTCGAGCTATCAAGTAAAGCAACGTACCACTCGAACTCTCACCTCTCGAACCTTCCCCTATCGAATCGGCCAATGAAACCTCCACCTCTCGAACAGTACCTCTCAAACCCTAATCTCGAACCAGGTACGGATTCGATTATTTTTTCTCACCGGTTCTTCCTCCGTCAATCACATTCGAAAAATGATAGAAGGGTAAGCACTTCTACCTTGCTTTACATTGATCATAATAACGTGTTTAAAAATTGTTTGAATTCATGTTTTAAAAATGCAGCTAAGAGATGCTACCTTTTTGGATCATATTTGATTTAATGCGTCACATCTGTGTACTCATACCTGCTTATAGAAGGCTTTAGGCACATAGGCACATCGAATTAGTGGTTGTCTGTAAAGCCATTTTAAGTTGAATTCCAGTTTTTGTAATCTATCTGCTTGTGGTAATCCGTTCTGAAATTATAAGGCGGTTCTTGTGTACAACATGAAGAGAATACGTGTTCCCTGCAATGAAATTATGATTATCATTATAGTAAACCCAAGATGATATGTTTAGGCTTAAGTTAGAGTTATAATCTTCACCTATCCCACTTGAGACCATTAAAAAACTGTCGGTGTCAGGGAACATGTACAGTAACTTTGTATATTTTTCTCCACCCGAACTTGCTGCTGTACGCATACAAAGGATTTTTCCTGCTGGATTTTCTTCTTCTGTCTATTCCTTTTGTTGATAAAACAACTATTAATTGGTGAGGAATACACCTTGTTTTGATTGTTACATGAATGTCCCTTCCTTTGAAGTTCAAAATGTGGTTTTTACTCTTTTTCCCCTCCTTTGTAGAATATAGCCACAGTTTGCATGTTTCTCGCTGGCAAGGTTGAAGAAACTCCCCGCCCCTTGAGAGATGTCATACTTACATCTTATGAATTAATGCATAAAAAGGATCCCGAGGCAATACAGAGGATCAAGCAAAAGGTACAATCCATCCTGTTGGTGTGTTCCTCTGGGAAGATTGAAGTATTGACACCATAGTCCCTCATATGCTTTGTTCCAGGATGTCTATGAACAACAAAAGGAACTGATTTTGCTTGGGGAGAGAGTTGTTCTGGCAACTCTTGGATTTGATCTTAATGTGCAACATCCATATAAGCCCCTTGTGGAGGCAATAAAAAAGTTCAAGGTTGCTCAAAATGCTCTTGCTCAGGTGGCATGGAATTTCGTGAACGATGGGTATGCTTATTGCTTTGTGTATTTTTGTGTAATGCCTCCCATCCTCGGGACATTCTTCTTTTTGATCGGGGAAAGCCGCATGCAGGCTTCGGACGTCCCTGTGCTTGCAGTTCAAACCCCATCACATTGCAGCTGGGGCCATCTTCCTTGCTGCCAAGTTCCTTAAAGTCAAGCTCCCATCAGACGGCGAGAAGGTTTGGTGGCAGGAGTTTGATGTTACTCCACGCCAACTGGAGGGTTAGTGTTTAAAAAACACATGTTCCTTTTTTTTTGCTTGATTAGGTCGTTTTCTTTCCTGATCATGAAATATATGTTCCTTGCAGAGGTCAGCAATCAAATGCTGGAATTGTATGAGCAGAACAGGGTGCCCCTTTCTCAGGCTAGCGAAGCAGAGGGCAGTGCTGGTACTCCACGGCCTCCACCGAGAACTCCTGCTGCCAGTGAAGATCATTCTGCTTTTAAAGCTGGATCATCAAAGCCACATCCTGATAATCATGCTGGCTCTGCACAGACTCCCCAGATTCGAACTAATGACTATGAGACTTCTGAAGCACATAGCATCGTGGAACACAAGGGTGATGATGAGCTCAGTGAGTACGAGCACCAGGAAGAGGAGGCACCCAGATATGGTTCTGAGGGACCAAGTGACGAGTATCAAGAGAGGAGTGAAGGAAGAACTGAAAGTTGGGATGCAGGAGAACTGAAAGATAACTCTCATGGTCAGGTCTCGGAGCACAAAGACTGTGCAATTGGACAGTCGCCTCAACCAGGCCCTAAGTTGGACAAGATCAAGCTGAAAGCTCAGATTGAGAAAAGGAGGAAGTCACGCCCAGATGTGTCCCGAAAAACAGATGTTATGGATGATGATGATCTGATAGAAAGAGAATTAGAAGATGGAATTGAATTGGCTGCTGAGAATGAGAAAAACAAACCCGACAGGGCCTATCTGCATCATGATGAAGATGAAGATGGACTTTTCCCAGAAATGAAAGGGCCTGAAGACAATTTTGATAATGTGGAGGAAGGGGAACTTGAACCGTTTGATATTGCTGACCAAGGCTCCGAGTCCCCTAAATCGACCAGTAACAAGAGGAAGCCTGATGATAGTCCTGACGAGCTTGTAGAGGGGAAGCAGCCACGGCTTGAGTACACGGGATCCCATAACAGTCACCACGACTACTCAGAAGATCGAAACAAGCTAGGTAGGCTCAGCTATTCAGAAAGAGACCACAAGAGGCATGTGCAAGAGAATCATGTCTGATCCACCATTTCTTCCCATAAGACTTGAAGCATCAAACTTATTCTCAACTGTTTTACTATGGTTTCGTGTGAGTCTTCCCTTCCGGAGCTTAGACTAAAAGGGTGGTTGCAGTTCTGGTTCCTGGTTCCTGGAGATATGACGGAGTCCCGTATCTGTGCTCCTTTTCTCCAGTATCGTTTTTTGGAAAACATTTGTATAAACTGTCGAATGGATCCTATATGATAATGACTATTGATTTTTCATGCTATCAGAGGAATTAAATTGGGTCCGTTAACTAAAACAGGCTTTGTGACATTTTGATCAAATCCAATTTATTCAGCTACATTTATTTCATTTGTGCTCTTGGTGATTTATTTGTCTTTCCCGTAGGAATGACATCACTGAGATATGCTTGATTATGCACATCTTAGTTTTTGAATTTAGGTCTTCGTACAAAGCAGATGCTCAATTCATAATGTCCTTAAACTGGAATGGTATATTTTAAACTGGAATAGTATATTTGTTGCATAATACCTAATTATTTTTAATTTCCACTTCTTGGTGGTGGTTTTTGTTCGGAGTAGGCATTGCTTGAGTTCTTGGTGATTTTATGGAGAATCCTTGCAATATGATTTTGGGAACAATAAATCCCGAGCTAAGGTTTAGGGTGCGGAAAACAAACTCCGTGTTTTCTAAAATATGCTGTTATAAAGTGAAATCAGTTACGGTTAAGGAAATAAAAATCCTTTCCTTGTAGGAAATGTTATAAATTGTGGTTACCTTAATTAGGAAAGGTTAATCAATGACACATCTCATCAATGATGATGATTACAATATATAGGGTTACAATAAACCAAATTCTAACAGGACTAAGATTCTAAGTCTATAAGGAATTACCATCTATAGCTAATTCTATAAGGAAACTAATCGTATAAGGTAACTACAATTTATAACCTTAAATACAATTCTATAAGGAAATTAATTCTATAAGGTAACCACAATTTATAACATTTCCTACCGGAAAATGGTTTCTATTTCCCTAACACATTAGATACAATTCTATAAAGAAATTAATTATATAAAGTAACCACAATTTATAACTTAACTTTTCCTACCGGGAAAAGGTTTCTTGTTGAACGGAGGAAGGACCAGGTGACAGCCTATATATGCTCAACAAATCACCACAATAGATTCAACAAATCACCACAATAGATCAACTGGAAGTTGAAAGCTTCAGCAGTGCCCCGAGACAAAAACAACATAAAAAATTTGGAGTAATTCACTCTTCTTGCAAGTTGCAATGCATGATGAGTTAGTTTCTCGTACAATACAGCTGCTGGACCATTTGATAGAGCAAAGGGATGCTCTTGAAGCAGGGGGGCTGGAAGTATATGGATTCGAGCTTATCAAGGAGGACGCGACAAAACTGAAAGAATTAGTCGCGGAGGACAATCCAAAGAGTGGGATGTTGGCAATGTGTCGAGATGTTGTCGCTTTTAAGATAGCAGCTCAGTTGGAAGAATTGAGCACGATGACTGTGGAACCAGGTAGCGGATCCCTTTTGAAAAGGGTGCGCTCTTTTCTCTGGTACTCTAGAAACTTTAGTCCATTAGTCCGGAATTTATCGGTCGATATATTCACGAACGCTTATAAGTTTAGTAGGCTTATGAGGACGAGCCCTGAAGGTGATGTCGAACCTGAGCTCAAGCCCCAGGCTGAGAATGACGAGTCCTATGGTCGAGAAAATGATAAAAAATGTTTGCTTGAGCTCCTGTTGGGTGGGAGCGGTAAACAAGTTGAGGTGATTGCCGTTGTGGGGTTTTTAGGCAGTGGGAAAACCACCCTGGCTCGATCGCTGTACGATGATGATAGCGTGAAGCAACATTTTCACGTTCGGGATTGGACGGATGTTTTAGGTGAGACAGGTTTTGTTCTCTGGAGACACATTTCTGGGAAGAAGGTGCTTTTCGTATTGGATGGCGTGGAGAAGACTGAGTATGTTTCGGATGTCAAGAAAAAGATCAGTAATAGTGCTCCTGGAAGTAAAATCCTAATGACAACAAGGAGCCAAGAAGTGGCAGAGTGCAGTGATTATGTGCATAGGCTAGGCCCATTGTCAAATTCAGATTGCCGGTCGTTAATCTTAGCACAGAACGGAAGGCCTGAGATTTCCCAGGAAATGATCAGGATCGCCAAGAAAATAGCAAGAAGATGCAAGGGATCACCCCAGACTGCCAAGATTGTGGGAATGGAGCTGCGAGATAAACACACTGCTGAAGAGTGGCAACAAGTGTTGGATACTGAGATTGGGGAAATGGAGGAAGTAGTCACAAGTCGTTTCAGTCAATTTTACAAGACTTATAGCGAGTTATCGCTCAAGTCGAAATTATGCTTATGGTACTGTGCATCCTTTCCCAGAGATCATGTCATAAATGTTGATCAGCTTATTAGACTGTGGATGGCAGAAGGCTATCTTGGTGATTATACTACAACTCAAGCAAATGATAAAGACCTCCAAGGGAGGGGCATTAAGTGCTTCGATGAACTGACAAAGCATGGCATTTTTCTAAACTTGGACAAACACTCGATTCATAAAGATGAAACAACCCGTTGCAAGATCCAAGCAGTAGCTCATGAGTTCATAAAATCGATTGTTTTCTATTCTTCTGTTGGAAAGTTTCGAAGTTATCTCAGTTTTACTAACGGTGAAGTTCTGTTTTGGCGCATGAAGCGTTTGAGGGCATTGGTTTTATCTTCCTGCCGGCTGGAACAACTCCCAAGTGAGGTAGAAGGTTTCATTCTACTGCAATATTTGGATCTGAGCCGCAATCCATTGAAGGAATTACCAGCAAAAATACACAAACTGTCTTCTCTACAATTCTTAGATGTTAGTTCATGTTATGAGCTCTCGGACCTCCCTACCAAGATTGGTGAGGTTAAAGCTCTGCAACACTTGAGAGTTAACAATACTACAGATGAGTTGCATAAGTTGCCCCAGGGGTTTGAGAACCTGACCTCACTTCGGACTCTGGATGTTGTTCGCATTGGTGGTAGATATGATTCTAATGTTCAGAAGTTGAAAGTTCTTAATCATCTGGAAGACATTTGCATAGCTGTTCACGGGAAAGTTAATTTTCCACATGCAGATTTGAAAAAGAAAACTGAAATGAAAAACTTGGAATTATGTTTCGTAGAGCATGGCCTTGATGCAGACATTGCACAGTGCACTGACAAACTGGAACCACCTCCAGAGTTGGAAATGCTGAAGATAGATCATTATCCAGGACTCAGATTACCCAAGTGGATTCTTGGTGATTCACTCATCAACAAGCTAAGAAGGTTGAGTGTAAGATCAGGTTCAAATATCAGCTCCTTGCCTGGCTTGTGGAAACTGGCATGTCTTGAGTTTCTTTGGATTTACGACTTCCCACGTATGAAGCGCTTAGGCCGAGGATTCTTTGGATTGAAGAAGAAGAAAAGAATATATGATCCTCAGGAAAGTAGTGATGACAGCGAAGACGATGAGGAAATCAGTGATGGCAAAACAGCGTTTCCTTGTTTGAAGACATTAAGAATTGAATATTTGCAGAACTGGGAAACATGGCAGGATGTAGATGAAGCTGATGCTGATGTGGAAAGAATCAAAGTGAAGCAATCCTTGGAGGAGTTAATCAGAGCTGATGATGTTGATGCGGAAAGAATCAAAGTGATGCCTATGTTGAAGGACTTAATCATTAATGACTGCCCAAAGCTAAAGGCAAAGGCACTGCCACACCGTGTTCTTGGACAGATGTCGTCGCTGAAGATAACAATTGATGACGAACAGGTCCACTTAAAGAGTGATCCCATTGTTGACATCCAAAGTAGTTCAAGAGGTATGTGCTGTGATTACTCAATGATTACCTCAGAAAATTGGAAAAATACGTCTTCATTTTCTGAATGCTCGCTTTGTTTTGGCAGGGAAGGCAACTGAAATTGAACCGCTGCAGTGTTAGAGAGCCGAGGAGTTTGAAGTGCTGGGCACTATGCTTCCATGTTTCGATCATTTGTTTTCTGGTTTGCTTATATTTTGTCCGATGACTCAAAATTCATATGATGTTGTCGGTTCTCTTATGCCAACTGCTGTATTATGTGTGTGATGATGTTGCATTTCAGCTTCTATTTAGTTTGTTTAAACGATACGATGGGGTGAATTTGTGGCGGCGGTACCATCTATGAAAGTTGTGCGAGCTTATAATTTGTCCTCGTGACTAGATGTGCTTCTATATTTTATGTTTTGTGCCCACACTTGTGTTTAGAATTTGTTATGCAAAATCTTTCTATTAGTAAAGTGCAAGTAAATCCTTCCAAAGCAAACTGGAAGAAGAAAGAAGTAGGAAGTAAATCCTTCAACCTGAGGAGTGAATAACACTTGCAAACTGGAATCTCTTAATAAGTTGAATCAAAAGCAATCAATACAAGGGTCATAATTCATGAGCTAATTCTATTACATTGCAAACTGGAATCTCTTAAACTATTCCAAAGCAACACCACCATCAGTTCAACTTGGAGGATATACAGCATAAGCTGTCTGGATTGCAGTGAGACCGAGCGCTATAATTGCAGCAATCAGAGAGATCATAGACCATGGATTGCTAAAATATTGTTTTCTCAAATCTGCAAACCCCTTACTTATGACTCCTATCGCCTTATGCCACCAATCTCGACTGTATGCTTTCAGCTGCTTGCATTCTTCAACAAAATAAAATTCCCTTGCATCTGGCACGGACTCTTTGTAGAGAGTGTTGAAAAGCTCAGCCACCAGATCGCTGCTCCCCAGTGCGTTGTTGATGATGCCGCGCTCAACTAGAAGATCCACATCTTTGGCATCGTCCATCAAGTTATCCAAAAATATAACCATGCTGGTGGTGTATTTCGAGTGATATCCAGACTGTTCAAAGGCTATTACATTGCGGTAGAAGGTTTCTGTAGAATCATTCACCGTGAGGGGTGGAATCCTCAGCACTCCATCTTTTTGGTTGAAATGAACGCGATTGTCAGTCCCTCGTTGAAACTTGACTCCCACAGCTTTCAGCTGTGTTGCGGTTGGACAGTGGGTGAATGTCACCCCCCTTTCAACATGATGAATGTGGTTTTGCTTGTCATGTGGCTTGTATAGAATTGACAAGAACTCAACGAAGTGTCTCGCATTACAACAATCAGGTCTCAGCCCCAGTCTTGCAACATCTTTGAAGTACTTGTGTGCCAGCTCAACGAAAGATGGAGGGCAAAAAGTACTATTATCCAACCATTTCCCCAGCCTTTTCAGGACAAATTTTTCATACAATGAGTGGAGAAATTTACAAGGGAGCTGGTTCTCAAAGAGGAGCATATCATGTAATATCCCATTGTACACCCAGATGTTATCAAATATCAGGTCTCCTTTCTCTCTCAACTCAACAAAATAGTTCTTCAAGAAAAGCTCAACAACAAAAACCCCATCCAACAGAATCACCTCCGATGGAACTTTGCCCTTGTCCTCCCGCAGAGATCGAATGTAGGTATCCTCGTAAAAGCGACACACGAACTTCTGCTGGCCACCGACATATTCAACCAGGTCCTTTAAAGAAACTTTAAAGGTGTGAAGAAAATTGACAAGATATTTAATCTTGTACTCTTCCATGGGCTGCAGTGGGATGTGACCGTGATGAATGAATCCAACTGACACTAGTCTGGGTGTATAAGCTTTTACATTCCGGTTGCGATAATTTTCAGGCACTTTATAGATGCAAACTGAAACATAATTGAGATTTTCTTTAAAAATAGCTAACTTATCTGCCACAGCTGCAAAGCATTTATCAGTATCAGCATCGGTCACGGGCCTCGGGGAAGCCTCCGTGATTGTTTGCCGGACATTTTGCGTGATTGCTTCCTCAATATTTTGAAGCACGGCCACATCCATTTCGATCTGCGTACATATTGAAACCCCAATCAATGAACTCAAACACTTAGCAGCACGCTATTCATATGTATGACTAAATTACCAACAAGTTAGGGGAAGGAAAAGAGATCATGAGTACGTACCTTGGGTCAACCAGGAACGACGTCCACTCCGCCACCGGACGCGCACGAGCTCCCAACGACGGGAGGATTGTGCGAGCCAAAATCCGATTCCACCGAGTATTTGCGAACCTGAATCCAACGAGCTCTAACTGGGGACTGGGTTGTAGTTATTAGGGATTGTAATTATAAAAGGGCTAGGTTGTAATTTTGAAAGTTAGGGGGCTGGGTTTGTAAATAAAGAAGATGACAAGTCAATTTCACCCTCAAGTTCTGAGTACACATATTTTAAGCTTCGAACCTGGAAGACCAATAACGCTACTCAAACTTTTCCTTTAAAGCTGTTCATAAGATTGTATGAAAATCCAGAACATACAGGGCTGCGGAAGAATAAACAAAAATAAGATGGCGCCTCCGTTTGTCCTACCCACGAGCCAATCCAATCAACAGGGTAACCTCGTAGTCATGAGATATAGGTTTTTGGTCTTCCCTTGTTTAGGGGATTGGTCTTCCAATTCAGCACATTTCCGCCCCCCAATCTTCTCCTACTTCTTTTTTTAGAAAGTTTAAAGAACACCAAAATCAAGAAGCAAGATTGCATCAAGCTATGGGGGAAGGAAAGCAAGGAGTTGTGGCGGTGGAGTGGCCGAATATGGCGAAGGGTTTGGTGAATGGGAACCCAATTGTGCAGTTTCAGGCCAAGTACAAGGAGCTGGAAGATGGGTTTAAAGGGTGGCTGGCGAAGCAGTCTATGCCGGTGGAGGCGGCGGTGGTAACCCTCACCAGCGCCACCCAGGGGGCGGCGATTGGTGCTCTCATGGGGACTTTTACCAGTGACTTTGCTTCTTCTATGCCTACTCCTCCACCTGGGTCCCCCAGTTTCAACCCTGAGGCCATGGCCTCTCTCTAGCAAGCTCAGGTATGTGTATGTCTGTGTGTGTTTTTGGTCAGTTTTGATGTTGATAATTTCTGGGTTTTGGGTTTTGGATTTTGGATTCTGGGTTGTATTCAAAATTTGAACTTGTGAAATGTTGAGTTGGGACATGGAGGTGATGAAAATTTGGTGTTTTTGATATTTTGGAAATGTCTGAATGTGTTATGTTCTGCTGTTGAGGATGTTATGTGTTATTGTCTTGGAATTATGTTCTTGAAGCTGTTGGACTGGATTGGAAAAAGTTCAGTTCTTGAAATGTTTGATTGTGATTGTGGAAATGCTTCTGGTTTGATTATGTTTGGTTAGGATATTGACTGGTTTTGACTGTAAAAATGGCTTGGATTCGGGTTTGATTGATGACGGAAATGTTTAGATTGGTCTCTTAGGTTTAAGATGAAACAGTTGTGGTTGTCTTTTTCGGTGTGCCGAAGATTTCTGGAGTATAAACAGAATTGATGGGGTCTGAGGTCACTGGTTGTTTTACCAGATTGAGTATTTAGTTGTTTGCTTGGTTTCAATTTTAAAACCAGATTGTGACTTTGGGATGAAGAAGCTCTATCTTGTATGAGTTTTCTGTCTGGAGATAATGCTATTGGCAGAGATTTCTGATTTTATCCATCAAATGTGAAATGATCAATAATAAAATATTGCTTTTTGATCTGTTCATAGAATAAAAATGTCTGTATTCTGCTTTTATCGCCTTTTTCTGATGGTGGTCTTGTCTTGTGTCTGTGACAGGCTCTTTCCGGAGGTCCGATGATACAAGCTCGCAACTTTGCTGTGATGACTGGTGTTAATGCTGGTATTTCGTGTGCCTTGAAAAGAATAAGAGGCAAGGAAGATGTGCAGTCTAGGTAATTCAAACTCATACAAACACTAATATGAGAATAGCCTATGAAGGCCTAACTGATTTTTTTTATCATGATCATAGAACCTAGATATCTTCCTGTCATGACGGTGATATTTTGTGTATCGTTCTTGTTTAACATATATCACTCTCTGTATGTGTTGAAAGCATTGTCTTTTAAAATATTGTAGCATGGCAGCTGCTTTTGGATCAGGTGCGAATCACCTGAACAGATAGCGAATCACCGGATAGCGAATCACCTGAACAGAGGTTGGTTCGTTTGACTCTTGAGCATCCTCAGTACCCGATTGATTATTCGTTCCCCTCATACCAGGAGGATTGGGTGGTTGTGAAGAGTGGTAAAAAGCCCAAGGCGATGAGGTCTACTAAAATGGTTGCTGTTGACTGTGAAATGGTTCTTTGTCGTGATGGCACTGAAGCTTTGGTGAGGGTCTGTGTTGTTGACCGGAATATGAAGGTTAAGTTGAATAAACTCGTCAATCCCAATAAAGAAGTTGAAGACTACAGAACTGAGATTACTGGGATTACTGCAAAAGATTTGGAAGGAGTGACTTTGCCATTGTCTGACATACAGATATCTATGAAGAAAATCCTATCTCATGGAACTATATTGATTGGTCACAGTTTGAACAATGATCTTCAAGCTTTGAAGATGGATCATGCACGAGTCATCGATACATCATACCTCTTCATGTCTGGAAATGGCCCGTCTATCAGAAGAAGACTTTCCTTGAGTTCCTTGTGTAAGTCTGTAATAGGTTATGAGATACTCAGGCATCACATAATTGCCTAGACGATGCATGTGCTGCAATGAAACTTGTTTTGGCCAAAATTGAACGAGGAGTTGATTCTGCATTTCCACTGGCTGTCAATAATGCACCAGATAGGGATTTGAACAAACTTCTGGTCCACAGAATTCCAGTTAATGTTAGCAGTGAAGATCTGCTCAAAGTTATTCCAGGAGACTTCACAGTTGAAGTTAAGCCTGATAAGAGGATTAAAAGTGGAAAATATTTTGCCTTGGCAATTTTCAAAAATCAGCAAGGAGCAGATGAAGCATTTGATAGCATTGAAGGGAATCTGGATAAGGACTCCTATGGACGATTGCAGAAAGAAATATCTTTTCAACTAAGTAAAGGAATTACTGGTAGTTTATGCATTCGAAAAATGTCGAACAACTCTGCTGCACAAGTAACATCCAAGAAGAGGTCGCTTGAAATTGAGTCCATCTCACACAATTCAAAGAAGTTAAGGACTGACGGTGACTGTGAGAAGGTTGAGGAGGCTCTGCAGACAGATAATTGTGCTAGTCACATGAAGGAAATTGAAAGATTGAAGCAAGAGCTAAGTCGACGGGATCAGGAAATATCCGGCTTGAACAAGATCATTGTTGCCCTAACAAGAAAGCAAGGGCTCTAAATCTGACAGTAATTTTATAAGAACAGCAGCTCCATCAAAGTTGGATGTTATTCCAAACGTTGCAATGCAAACAACTGTCATTGCATCTACTGGTGAAGAGCTGGGAGGTTATTTGCTGGAGAGAATCGGCTGCCAAGAGTAGTATTATCTACCTGTTTTGTTGATCTGGATGTAAATTCCACATGTGCAATAAGGTTGCTGGAGAACCTCTTGCTTGGTGGGGGAACATGAATACGCAGGTAGAGTGTAAAGTACGACTTCTTTTTGTTAGCAGATTATACTTATCGTAACTACACTCTTATTGCTAGTGGTTTTGTTAGTTTTCTCATTCATCTGGATAATATTAGTTTGTGTATTATGTGCTCAGTACACTCGGGTGACAGGTGAAAAAAAAACAGTACTTCATTTGGATCGGGTGCCATATTTTCCTTAGTAAGCGGTATGGGAGGGCCAAATCCAGCAATGAATGCTCTATCATCTGGGATGCTATTTGCACTCTTCCAAGGTGGAATCTTCCAGGTAATTGACCACATGAGATCATTCTATTCTATGAATACAGATAATTTTTTAGGCATCATGAGTTTGCTAGGGATTTTTACAAAGACCATCGGTTATCATTGAGATTTTTAAAATGGCATGTTTTTATTCTGGTTTGTGCAGCTTGGACAGAAGTTTTAGCAGCCACCAGCTGAAGACGTGTTCTATTCTTAAACAAGGTCCATGCTGTCCAACCTCGGATTGCAGAACTACGAGAAGAACTTCAAGAAGGGCTTGTTAACTGACAACACACTGCCTTAAGATGTTCTATAGATGAACTTCATTGGGAGCTTTTTAATATTTTCGCACTCTGGGATCAAATTAAAGCTTTGAACTCTATTTTCTGGTGCTGTTGTTGATCTGTTGAGGTTAATTTTTCTTTTGCACTGTTTACTTTTCCCCCAAGTCCCACCTTTGTAAGTCCTAAAACGGAGTAAACAAACACAAATGTTGGAATTTGGATGGAATAGCCAAAGTCAATCTCATCTAGTATAGCCAGTTCTGCACCAAGAACCTGTTTAAAGAAGTAAGTGCCTTCCAAATTGGTACAATCAAGTTTAACTAAACAGACACAAAAGAGGAAAACGGAGAAAAGCTTCTTATCTACCATGCAAGAAAAGGAAGTTGGGAAGACGAGCTGGTGCCCATTCACTCACATCTCAAATACTGTAATCAAGCACTCGAAAAATGCGGATTTCATCAGTTTACTAGAAACTAATAAGTAATAACTAAATGACTTCTACTTTTAACTTAAGCGGATCTTATCTTAGCAGTGTATCGGAAGCTTTAAAATGGTTTATACTTTTAAAATAGTGTATCGGAAGCTTTATAAGCTCGCACAACTTTCATAGATGGTACCGCCGCCACAAATTCACCCCATCGTATCGTTTAAACAAACTAAATAGAAGCTGAAATGCAACATCATCACACACATAATACAGCAGTTGGCATAAGAGAACCAACAACATCATATGAATTTTGAGTCATCGGACAAAATATAAGCAAACCAGAAAACAAATGATCGAAACATGGAAGCATAGTGCCCAGCACTTCAAACTCCTCGGCTCTCTAACACTGCAGCGGTTCAATTTCAGTTGCCTTCCCTGCCAAAACAAAGCGAGCATTCAGAAAATGAAGACGTATTTTTCCAATTTTCTGAGGTAATCATTAAGTAATCACAGCACATACCTCTTGAACTACTTGGGATGTCAACAATGGGATCACTCTTTAAGTGGACCTGTTCGTCATCAATTGTTATCTTCAGCGACGACATCTGTCCAAGAACACGGTGTGGCAGTGCCTTTGCCTTTAGCTTTGGGCAGTCATTAATGATTAAGTCCTTCAACATAGGCATCACTTTGATTCTTTCCGCATCAGCATCATCAACTCTGATTAACTCCTCCAAGGATTGCTTCACTTTGATTCTTTCCACATCAGCATCAGCTTCATCTATATCCTGCCATGTTTCCCAGTTCTGCAAATGTTCAATTCTTAATGTCTTCAAACAAGGAAACGCTGTTTTGCCATCACTGATTTCCTCATCGTCTTCGCTGTCATCACTGCTTTCCTGAGGATCATATATTCTTTTCTTCTCCTTCAATCCAAAGAATCCTCGGCCTAAGCGCTTCATACGTGGGAAGTCGTAAATCCAAAGAAACTCAAGACATGCCAGTTTCCACAAGCCAGGCAAGGAGCTGATACTTGAACCTGATCTAACACTCAACCTTCTTAGCTTGTTGATGAGTGAATCACCAAGAATCCACTTGGGTAATCTGAGTCCTGGATAATAATCTATCTTCAGCATTTCCAACTCTGGAGGTGGTTCCAGTTTGTCAGTGCACTGTGCAATGTCTGGATCAAGGCCATACTCTACGAAACATAATTCCAAGTTTTTCATTTCAGTTTTCTTTTTCAGATCTGCATGTGGAAAATTAACTTTCCCGTGAACAGCTATGCGAATGTCTTCCAGATGATTAAGAACTTTCAACTTCTGAACATTAGAATCATATCTACCACCAATGCGAACAACATCCAGAGTCCGAAGTGAGGTCAGGTTCTCAAACCCCTGGGGCAAATTATGCAACTCATCTGTAGTATTGTTAACTCTCAAGTGTTCCAGAGTTTTAACCTCACCAATCTTGGTAGGGAGGTCCGAGAGCTCATAACATGAAGTAACATCTAAGAATTGTAGAGAAGACAGTTTGTGTATTTTTGCTGGTAATTCCTTCAATGGATTGCGGCTCAGATCCAAATATTGCAGTAGAATGAAATCTTCTGCCTCACTTGGGAGTTGTTCCAGCTGGCAGGAAGGTAAAACCAATGCCCTCAAACGCTTCATGCGCCAAAACAGAGAGTATTCAGGAACTTCTCTATCAGAAAAACTGAGATAACTTCGAAACATTCCAACAGAAGAATAGAAAACAATCGATTTTATGAACTCATGAGCTACTGCTTGGATCTTGCAACTGGTTGTTTTATCTTTATGAATCGAGTGTTTGTCCAAGTTTAGAAAGATGCCCTGCTTTGTCAGTTCATCGAAGCACTCAATGCCCCTCCCTTGGAGGTCTTTATCATCTGTAGGATAATCGCCAAGATAGCCTTCTGCCATCCACAGTCTAATAAGCTGATCAACATTTATGACATGATCTCTGGGAAAGTATGCACAGTACCATAAGCATAATTTCGACTTGAGTGATAACTCGCTATAAGTCTTGTAAAATTGACTGAAACGACTTTTGACTACTTCCTCCATTTCCCCAATCCCAGTATCCAACACTTGTTGCCACTCTTCAGCAGTGTGTTTGTCTCGCAGCTCCATTCCCATAATCTTCGCTGCCTGGGGTGATCCCTTGCAGCTTTTTGCTAATTTCTTGGCGATCCTGATCATTTCCTGGGAAATCTCACGCCTTCCGTTCCGTGCTAGACCTTCTAAGATTAAGGACCGACAATCTAAATTTGACAATGGGCCTAGCTCATACTTGAAATCACAGCACTCTGCCACTTCTTGGCTCCTTGTTGTTATTAAGAGTTTACTTCCAGGAGCACTATCACTCATCTCATTCTTGGCATACGAAACATGCTCAGTCTTATCCACGCCATCTAATACGAATAACAACTTCATCCCAAGAGACATTGTCCAGAAAAGCAAACTTGTCTTACCTGAAGCATCCACCCAAAGCCCACGGCGAAAATGTTGCTTCACCATATCATCACAGTACAGCGATCGAGCCAGGGTGGTTTTCCCACTGCCTAAAAACCCCACAATGGCAATGACCTCAACTTGTTTATCGCTCCCACCCAACAGGAGCTCACGCAAACATTTTTTATCATTTTCTCGACCACAGAACTCTTCATTCTCACCATGGGGCTTGAGCTCAGGTTCGACATCAACTTCAGGACTCGTACGCATAAGCTCTCTCAACTTATAAGCGTTATTGCATATATGGAGCGATAAATCCCGGACTAATGGACTAAACTTTCCAAAGCGACAACAGGGGATAAGAGAGCGCACCTTATTCAGAAGGGATCCGCTACCTGGTTCCACAATCATGCTCAATTCTTCCAACTGAGCTGCTATATCAAAAGCGACCACATCTCGACGCATTGCCAATATCCCACTCTTTGGATTGTCGTCCGCAACTAATTCTTTCAATTTTGTCACGTCCGCCTTGATAACTTCGAATCCAATTACTAGCAGCCCCCTTGCTGCAAGAGCATCCATTTGCTCTATGAAATGGTCCGCCTGCTGTATTATACGAGAGGCTAACTCATCATGCATTGCAACTTGCAAGAAGAGTGAATTACTCCAATTTTTTTTTGTCTCTGGACACTGCTGAATCTATTTTGGTGATTTGTTGAGTAAAGGCTAGAGTTGTTTTACGCGCCTTAAACCCTAAGTCAGGATTTATTGTGCAATTATAAAATGTTTCATTTGGGATGAGTATTTTTTTAAAATGTACTGATAAATTTAGGGACATGTTGTGCAATTATCAAAATTTGGGATGAGCATTTCATTTGGGATTTATTTTTATTTTTTTGGGAATTGTTCCCAAAATTCTGGGACGGAGGGAGTAATATAATGTTGAACCTTTTTTAAAGTACTCCTTTTATTTCACTAAGAGTTACGCACTAGGTTTAGACTCTTGGATTAATTCGAAGGAAATGAGAATGTGAAAATGAATGTAGAAAGTAAAAAGTAGAATGAGTGGATGAGATTGTAGGAATCTTGCCAAAAACGAAAAGTGTGTCATTTAAAAAAACATCCCAATAAGGTGGGTGTGCCACTCTTTTGAAACGAAGGGAGTGCTTATACTCCCTCCGTTTCACTAATATTGGCACCATAGGTTTAGGTTTTTGGATTTAGGTAAAGAAAATGAGTGGGTGAAATTGAATGTCGAAAGTAAAAAGTTAAATGAGTGGATGAAATTGAAGAAATCTTGCCAAAAATGGAAAGTGTGCCAATATAAAAGAAACATCTCATTAAGATAAGTGTGCCACTGTCTTATTCTCTCTCTAGGATATTTTCCCTAGTTCATCTAGATCTTGAGGATCTTCTTTCTCAAGCTCATGCAGCTTGTGTTACCATCTGTAATTCAAAATTTGAAATTCAAAATGGGTGATTTACTCATAGCATTCATACAATCACAATCAGATCGCTTGATTGCAGCAATCAACGATTTCAAAAAATCAATAATAACTCCTACATATTGCCAGGTTCAACACCCTCCAGCCCTCACAAGATTCATCCACCATAACCACAATCACAATTTCCCGATTCTTTTACTCAGCAATACCGATCTCCTCGCAGCCTTAGCCATGGGTGATGAATTGATTGCCCAATATGCAAAAATAAACTTATTTGATGAAACCTCCAACAAACTAATCGTCCCTGACTCAATGCACTCAGTAAATACGCAAGCCAAAACATACCTTTTGGGAGCAAAAATCCTTAGCCCCAAATCCAAGCGTGTGGATTTCATGATATCCACCATGACTAGGGCATGGAAGTGGTGCAAAGGTAAATTTGAAGGCCATCAAATGGGTGAAAATTTAGCTCTCTTTGAATTTGAACAGCAACAGGATCGAGCAAAGGTGATCGATAACTCGCCCTGGTCGTTTGAGTACTGTCTTGTAGCTCTAGCAGAGACTGATCGAGATGAGCCTCTCTGCCATCTCTCATGACGTTCCACCAGTTCTTATGACCCCCGACATGGCAGGCTTAATCGGTGATTATCTAGGCGACTTTGTGAAGGTCGCCAAAAACAAGTTTGGATCCTGCAAGGGCAGGGCTCTGAAACTGAGAACAAAACTAAATGTGTTCAAGCCTCTTCCTAGAGTAATAACAGTGGAGTTCAAAGGTACTGACTTCCTTTTTTACTTTTAATATGAACGTCTCCCAGCGTTCTGTCAGTTGTGCGGATGCCGGGATCACCCGAAAATAGATTGTCTGCTGAAAAATACTCCACAAAGAGATTCACTAATGCCAATGGGGTATGGGCGATGGCTAAGATATGAAGACGATCATCTGTTCCCGATGCCAGGGCCTGGAGTGATGCACCAACGACGCAGACATAAAGAGCAGGAAGAGCAGGCCAAGGTCATCTACCAAAGCACAATCCCAGATCATGAACACATAAATCTCAATATTGCACCAGGAGACGAAGTCGAAAATCAGGCTGAAAATCCAATCGACAGCGCACCGGAGCAGTCAATTCGCCCAGCCGACAAATCAGCGGCATTTACTACACCCATTAATCACCCCAACGGCTCCTCTGCATTGACACCTCATTCCAGCGATAGTTATATTCCATTAAGGGTCAAAGACGTGGATTGCGTAGGCTCATTTACTGTCAATAAAAATGGACAGTTGGTGATTACTACTCCTTCTTTAATTCCAAATAAACTGCACTTAGGAAAACAATTGCTTCCAACGCAGGAAAATGAAGCAGACTCTACTTTTCTGTCTGAAAGTAGTGCAGCGAAGTTTTGGGCAGAAGCTCTAGGTATTCAGGATCAGGAAGAGGCCGGAAAATTGGCAAATCTTGATGTTGTTCTCATCAGAGAGTTATTGTCCCACCCAATACATTCTCTAGGGGATTCACCAGCAAAACCAACCTCAGCCATAACAGAGACATACATGAAGAAAAGATACCACAATTTCCCACTGCCAGGATTTGAGAAGGTACCTATCATTGTGGAGATACCATCAGGATGAGGAAGCTGAAGTCGTGCACCCTCTAGCAACCCTGGACCGGAGAAAACAAATTCCCGCTCACAAGACACAGGTCGACGTCGCTGGAAATCACCATAGGCCCGGAAAGGAACCAATGTTTGCAGACAACAGATTGGCGGCATCGGAAAATCTCCCAAAGCATCTAGTCCCTGGCCAAAAAACTATGATCGAAGGTCCGAAAATATGGAGCCCCAAGCCTCTGAAAAACTACCGGGATCTGTGAATGATGGCGAGACCTCAGATCCGTCGTCCGGCAGCTGCGGTGGGACTCTTTGTCAGCGGCACTGAACCTGAGTCCTTAGATCGAGGCCATCGAGAGTGGATTGAGCCGCTGGACAAATGGGAAAGACGATCGGAGGCAGGCCATTTTTACAGACCAGTGCAAGGTCTGGCGCTAAGAGATGAGTCTGATCAGCCTACTGGAAGAGTTCAAATAATTGCCGGAGAAGAAGAACAATTGGTGGAGGAAAACTCCAAATTCATGGTGGAAAGAGAGGAGATGGGTGTGAGGCCCGAAATTGCAGAAGATAAACAAAAGTCAAAGGAGAAAAATCCCCTACTCTTTGGGGACCTGGGATTTATTGCCACAAGCCACAGATTGGATGGGTCAATGGAAGATGTTAAGTTTTTAACAAAGCTACGGAAGAAATATTGAAGCCCAACCTTTTTAATCACATTCAACAAGAGAGCGAGGCCCAATACTCACCAACTTATGCCCAACTTACAATCTTCAAGAGGAAATCAGCTTGTGCTGAGGACCAGATGCTAGGAGAGGACTTTCAGTATCCAAAAAAACAAAAAAATAGTATTGGAGTCGCCTTTCATTCTACCACTAGGAATAACTTTTAATGTGGGCTCACCCGCATTTGGACCAGCGGCGGCGACTGGAAAATCCCAGTCGCGCCGACGCAAATGAGTCTGCTAAGTTGGAACTGCCGGGGGCTGTCACACCCTCGAGCGGTTAGACATCTCAAAGAACTCCTACGCAAGTTTTCTCCATCTTTAATTTTTCTGTCGGAAACAAAGTGTTCTTCTAATAAGTTAGGAGGCTTAAGAGACTCCCCATATTTGCATGGAGTTTTTATCGACTCCCATGGTAACTCGGGGGGTCTAGCTCTGTTTTGGAATAAAGATTTGGATATTTCGGTTTTGAGCTATTCTTTCAACCATATTGACTTCACGATCAAGGAACCGCGATCCAGTTTACTCTGGCATTGCACAGGCATTTATGGGGAACCAGCAACACATAAGCACCATAAATTCTGGAGAAATTTTCCCACTATGTGTAATGGCCCAAACATGCCTTGGATGTGTATAGGGGACTTTAATGAAGTCCTACACCAACATGAATTCCAGAGTATTAACACGAGACCTCCGAACCAAATTGATGATTTCCGGTTAGCGTTAAACAAATGCAATTTGATAGACCTGGGATACGAGGGTTACAAGTACACGTGGTTCAGAAACTGGAGAGTCCCCCACCCAGTTAAAGCTAGGCTAGACAGAGCTGTAGCAAACCCTATCTGGATGAATGTTGTCCCTACATCGAAGCTCATGCACTTGTCTAGTCACCAATCAGACCATTCTCCAATATTACTACGCCTTATAGACACATCGAGAGGTCCAATAAACTCACGGCGGCAGAGACCCTTTCGATTTGAGAATTACTGGATCCAATCCCCGCAATGCAAGGACAGAGTAGCGGAATATTGGAATGTGATAGCTCCGGACCTACCTTCAGCAATTGAAGAATGTTCATCTGGTTTGGTAGCATGGGCAAAGTCATAATTCCATAATCAACACAAAAAGAAATACCAGATCGCGGCCAAGCTAGAAAGACTTCAAAAAGGGGTTATCACTACTGATGTTCAGATAGAAATGGCTGCTCTGAAGCTCGAGTTTGAAAAAACACATGGATATGGAGGAAGCACGATGGAAACAACGAGCAAAGCAACATTGGTTAGAGAAAGGAGACAGAAATACAGGTTTCTTCCATTCTTTTGCAACAAAACGGAAAAGAAAAAACACCATCCATGGGTTGATGAACCAGCATGGTCAATGGTGCACTGATGAAAAGGATATGGAAGCTATTATCTCATAACACTTTCGGATACTATTCGAAAGCTCTCATCCATCTCCGTTAATAATCGACAGCTTGGCAGATTTAATCTCCCCAAAAGTATCGTCGGCAATGAATAATAAGCTAACAAGGTCATATACTACATCAGAAGTACATGCAGCATTGATGAGTATGACCCCAAACAAATCTCCAGGTCCTGATGGTATGCCACCATCTTTCTTCCAACAATATTGGGACATTGTTAGACCAAAAGTCACCCAAGAGGCACTGAAATATCTTAATGATGGGAAATCTATGAGCTCTCTAAATAGCACAAATATTACACTCATTCCAAAGGTGAAACAACCAAAAGATATCTCCCAGTTCTGGTCAATCAGCTTATGCAATGTGATATACCGAACAATTTCAAAATGCATAGCTAACCGGTTAAAAGTGGTAGTCGATAAAGTGATTTCAAGTCACCAAAGCGCCTTTGTACAAGACAGACTGATCTCAGATAATATCATTATAGCCCATGAAGCACACCATCATATCAAGAGGCGAACCACAGGACAGAAGGGACATATGTCAATCAAACTAGATATGAGCAAGGCATTCGATCAAATTCAATGGAACTTCCTCCTGAGGGTATTACAAAAACTGGGTTTTGACCAAGTTTTTATAAGCTTGATTGGAAGATGCATCTCAACAGTCAATTTCTCCTTCATGCTAAATGGAAAGTGTTTCGGAAACATTACACCCACTAGAGGACTGAGACAGGGAGACCCACTTTCCCCGTATTTATTCATTATTTGTAGTGAGGTGTTGTCCCAAATGATTAAGGTGGGAGAAAGGGAGCGGAGGCTGCATGGTTTAAAGATTGCTAGGAATGCACTAGTGCTATCACATCTCCTGTTTGCGGACGATACACTAATTCTTAGAGAGGCGACAAATCAAGAGGCAGTGACACTAAGAGACATTCTGCAATCGTATGAGGAGGCTTCGGGACAAAAGATCAATCTAAACAAGTCTTCAATCATGTTCAGCCCAAACACTGGGAATCGTATAAAATCCCACATCTTAAACACACTCCAAATGACAGAAGCAATCAACCATGAAAAATACTTGGGACTCCCCATCGTGTTTGGAAGAGCAAAAGCAAGTGCACTTGAGGGAATAACAGATAGAATCTGGACAAAAATTGGCAGCTGGGAACATATAAAAATTATCCAAGGGCGGAAAGGAAGTACTCATAAAATTTGTCCTACAGGCTATACCCACTTATACCATGTCATGCTTTAAGCTACCAGACACGCTTATTGAAAATATATACAGATTATATAGTAGATACTGGTGGGGAAGCACAACACAGAAGAAGAAGATTCACTGGACCACATGGACAAAGTTGTGTTCTCCCAAGAGCATGGGAGGATTAGGATTCAAAGAATTGAAGATTTTTAACATGGAACTGTTAGAAAAATAGGCGTGGCGTCTACTGGCCAACACAAACTCTCATGTTGAAAAACTTCTAAAGGCCAAGTACTATCCGACGGGAAACTTTTTAGAAGCAAAGTTAGGGTATGCGTGGAGATCCATTATGGAAGGGAGACAACTATTGTCAAAAGGAGTTCGGAAGCGAATTGGAACTGGACAATATACAAGTATAAAAAATGGTCTATGGCTCCTAAGAATAGGAAACCAAAGACCCACATCTTTACCAGATGAATTTTTGGCAGATCGAAAAGTCTCCCATCTTATGACTGACAACGGGACTGCCTGGAATGAAGAAGTTATTAGAAGTATTTTCAATCAGGAGGAGTCAAATCTTATTCTATCTTTACCAAGAAACATAAGTGTTTAAGCTAAGGATCGATGGATATGGCACCCTACAGTTGACGGTAAATACACGGTCAAATCTGGTTATAATCTAGAAATTAACTCGTCAACTCTTGAAATTGCAGGTACCATGGCGTCAAGCAGCTCAGGTCCCTCTCCACACTGGAAGAAGATGTGGAATTTACCGGCTCATCCAAAAGTAAAACACTTCCTATGGAGACTATGTAAGAATCATTTGCCGTCGGCAAGCAATCTGCTTCAAAGGCACATGCCAGCTGAAACTTGCTGCCTGAGTTGCTCTATGGTTGATATCTCCATTGAACATATATTTTTCCACGGCCCAGTAGCGCACCAAATATGGTTTGCAGCTGGGCTGCATGAGAAGATTATCCACTTCCAACAACAAAGAGCATGCTTATGGGTCCAAGACTTAATACTGGAGTCAAAACCTATGGATATGGCAATGGTTGCAACACTGCTATCACATCTTTGGCCAGAGTTGAGAGCGAGAACTATGATCGGGAGCGGAAGAACTACGATCGGGATTGGGAGCGGAACTACGATCGGGATTGGGAGCAGGTGCAGGCCGGCGGACGGAGTCGGGAGCAGAAGCAAGTGACGGCCGGCGGAGCGGGAGCAGAACCGACGGCGTGGTGGTGGCAGGACCGGCGGCGGGCTGAAGAAGAAGGTTTTTTTTAACCCTAAGAAATAAAGGTAGTCCGGATCGGTGGCGCGTGAAAGTCACGCACTGACGACGGCGGAAAATTTAGGACGGTATTTTAAGGTTTCAGGATTTTAGGCTCTGATACCATGTGGGAAATAAGGGTAAAAATCTGTGTTTATTAATGAACTCAGGATACATTATATAGTAGTGCATGATACCTATAGAAGCTAGGAAAATGTAATAGAATATAAATACAATTACAAGTAATATTCTAATTCCTTAACAATGGGCTGCCCAAAAAATAGATCTGGTGTTGAGGCAAGACTCCGGCGAGATGCCTGTTTCAATGGCTTTCTGATAAGATCATCGACTTTTTGAAAAAGTCAATGCCGGTCTCAAGGGGTCAGCGGTGGTTTCCACTGGTGACATCCAGCAACGCCATGGTGGTACAACGAGGCGAGTAATTTCCAACAAGGTTGACGGCATAATGGTGTTTTCCGGCCCCTTTGTTATTTAGGTGTAGTTGCAGATCTGAAGCAGGTCAGCAAGGGGCAATGTACCAAAACCCTAACCAAGAAGCAGAGCTGCAAAGAGTATCCACACTTTGCATCGATCGCTGCTCTGAGAAACATTTGGCAGAGTCGGGTCGGCGAGACAATAAAGTGCTTATGTAAAGCACAAATGTTTCATCCTCCCGTAGAGATGGACCACAATAAGGTCTGGAGAAGGCATCTACGACGGTGATCGGTGGTGTAAGGTCGAAACAAAATGGGTGGATTGCGATCGACGAGGTTGAGGACTCTTCTTAGATGTCGACTATAGTAAGGTGAAAACTTTGGTGTCTGTTTCTTTAGTGGTGATCGGCGAAAACGTCGTAGACAGCGGTAACTAACCATAGGCCAGATTTGTCCAAATGGGGTGGGGCGGGTTCAGTTTGATCAAATTGGATCATCAACTCGGGTTGAACATATGGGCGGGTTTTTTTCTCTTACTTTAGGTGGGGCTAAGGTCATTGGGTTTGTGTGCCCCTGTTTGCTTATGTTTCAGTTTTACAATTAATTTTAGTTTAGCTAATAAGGAAGGTGAGCACAAAATGGGTCTTTTGTTTAGAGCATTGGATTAAGGAGTCTTGGTCAACGATGATTTTCTGACGACCACTCAAACAGAAAGTTCATGTTGGCTTCTGATATACTCTCCAAAGAGTTTGGTAAGGAGAAATTCGAGTCAATGGTTGTTTCGACAACAAACTTTTGGTGAGACCCTATAAGGATAAAGAGTATGTCGATAGACTACGGTCAGTTTGGACTCCTCAAGATACACCGACATATCTTGAAGATCCTAATTGGTTTGGGTTAGAGTACTTCGTGCTTACAAGATAGAAATATCAAGTCTAATGTGTGTTACTGTGACTGTTTGAGTTGGGACGTCGTCTTGAACTGAGACATATGTCCGGTGAGCTGAGGTCAAGACTGGAGGACGTAATCACGATGCATGAGGACCACTTCATCCTACAGAACACCTTCCACTCAGCCATCAAGGCAAGCAGGGCATTGCGCTACGGATCAGACGCAATTCGGGTCCCCCCCCAATAAATGATGGTCTGAAGTCTCTATATGCCAGGTTGGCATGGAGCAAGCTCTTACATCATGTTAGTGTGGATCTCAAGTGGGAGGCCACCCCCCACTCACTCTGTGTGCCATTCATGTGGGAGTTCATCAATCCAATGTTGTAATAGATAGCATTGTTTTCTCATGTAGGTATGATGTTTGTTTATCGGTGTATCAATTGTAATAGAAGATAGATTAATACTAGTCATTAGCTAATATGTTGGATAGACTAAACAATTGTGATTGTGCATACAATCCAACCAACTGTAACTCATTCCTATATTAATGAGAAGGAATCGACTCTATGTTTCAAAAAAAAAAACAAATAACCTCCCAATGTAGGTATCCCACAATTTTTTTTTACTCTTAGGTGTCTCTCCAGCCTTGATTTTCAATCTTAGAACATGCTAGAATGACATTTGAGTTCAGCAACAAAATCTCCACCAAATGTCCAACTTTTAGGCTCACATCTTTTCAATTGGGATAAATTTTGGACCCATTATTATATTATAAGTTAACAAACTATTTGGTTTTATTAGAGTCAAGCACTCAAACCCCCAAGAATCAGACTACATATTGGGCCACAACTTGAATAAAAAAGAATACAATTTGTTGGGCTGATCTTAACCCACATTTATGATTGAAACCAACATTTTCTAAAAATATATTAAGGGCCTTCTCAAACAATTTGGACTTCAACTAAGTGGTAAGTCCAACTCTCCATCATAGTGGATCTTCATTATTATACGTCAGATCAAGAAATCGCAAGAACCGAATTGACATTATTCAAAACTTGGTTGTGTTTCCAAAGGGAAGCAAAAATAAATGTACTCTGTTTCTCTAATAGTGTCACGTCATTTTTTGCGTTAGAATTTAGGAGATGCTAAATGAGTGGATGAAATTGAATTGAAAGAAGAAAAAGTAAAATGAGTGAATGTAATAACCTTAAACTTGTCATAGATAGAAAGTGCCAATATAAAATAAACATCTCAAATTAAAAAGTGTGTCAGTATTAAAGAAACTAGGGAAGTACTCAATTATCCCATTTTAAGAGTCTTTCATCTTAACTTCCCAGAGATTTGAAATAGGAACTTCAAGTTTAAACTCCTGATTGTTGAAACTGTTCAAGGACCAAACTGCACTTGCAGCGATTTTGCGATCAAGCTTACCCGTGAACATCATTAAAAAATAATAAAGGACTCCAAAGAAGAGGACCGCTCAAACAAGAAAGATACAATGTGTCGTCTACTAAATAACCGTCTTTAAGCATCAAATGTTTAAGCATGTTTAGTTGAAAGGATGATATGAATGTGGGCAATTTATCGCCTACAATTTTAAGATGATCGGCACCACTTGAAAATTAACAACACCCAAGCATTTCTAAGAGTTCTCGTTATCAAGAAGAACGTCAGTTCGGTTCACTTGACGGAGGACAGGTATTCGACGATAATGATTGTATAAAAATAAGTAATTTTATTTTAGAATGGGTTTAGAGTGCATATTTTTACACACTCTTTGAAATCTAGCACGCAAATCTCTAAGAGATGGACTATGTCTTGGTTCTCAACTTAACTTAAGAAAATATCCTTTAATCGACTAATCTTAACCTCCATTTATGCTCGAGCCCAACATTTTTCAATTAAGAATATCAAATTGCTTGAGGACAAACTTTGTTTAACAATGGGGTTTGCTAAGATTGATCAATTTAATCACTAAACCCAACCAGAAAGGCCCAACTCATTAAGAAAATCATTACTCATTAAGAAAACGTGTTTTACTAACTTTTCATTAATTAGACAGACACCTAATAACCGTCAAACACACAATTCTCGTGCAAGACGGAATCTGTTTGGACCAATCGTTGACGACCACCTGTTGTAAAATTACTGCCTCAAGTCTTATTAAATCACCTTTTGCCCTTGTCAATTAATAAACAATTACTCATTTCATCCAAATTAATTGAAGAAATATTGATGATAAAAATTGCATCTCGAACTGTTAAAAAGAACAAAAGGGTGAAAGTTTAAAATGTGAAACAATTGGCAATAGAATGTCACTAGGATTTAGCTTATATTTTTATCTATGGTATAGTACTAAGAGTCCGTCTCTTGAAATATGGAGTATACTACTAAGAGTTCGTCTCTTGAAAGACGGTCTTTCCATAAGTCATGGAAAGACTAAGGTTTAAAGTGTAAATTAGAAAAAATGAAGATAAAATTTTTGGGTTGCATGAATTGGGTTATACACTTTATAACAACTACACGTTGCATAATAAATTTTTGATATTGCAACTAAAACTTTTTACCTTCTGTTATTCTAATTAAAAGGCCGAAGAAAAAAAGACATTACAAACATCAACTCATATAACCAAAACCTCAGCGGGGAAATGAAAAAAATCAACATGAGAACTTTTTTTTAAAAACTACAAATATCAATCCATATCAGAAAAAAAACTACAAAATATCACCTCATATCAATTAAACCTCACCCGAATAATGAAAAACATCAACATAAGAGAAAAAAAACTACAAAACATCAACAAATAGCTAGGGTACCTCATGAATTAAAAAATCTTCAACAAAAGGATCTGGTGAGATTTGAACTCAGGTATCTAACCTCAAAATCTGGATCAATAACCACTACACCAAAGAATCCTATTGAACATATACTTAGTCAAATAATATTAAACCTCATCATGTACATCACGAACATAAATTCTTAAAAATAAAGGTCACACCTTTAAAATAGGATTTGAACCCCATACCTCTACGCAGAACAACAAGAGTACTAACCACTTAACCAAACAATCTTTGTTGATAATAAGCTCAGTCTTAAACCTCAGCAAGTTTTGAAAAAAATAGAAAAAATGCTTGTATAACCCTACCTAGTTGACATAAGTGTCAATATAACCTTTCAATATTCGAAAGTGCCAATATAACCCTATATAGTTAGTGAAAGTGCCAATATAACCCTATAAGTTTTAAGGATGTACTGATATAACCCAACAAACATTAGGAATGTGCTGATATAACCCAATAAGATTGCATAATGTGCTGATATAACCCTACCTAATTTCAACGAACTATGGCGTTTTGGCTAACTATGGGGGTAAAAGTGTCCACCCAATTTTGGAGTTAGCCCAAAGGGTATTTTGGTCAATGTACATAGAGTCAACGCTGAAAAATTGAGGTCAATTCTGGAAATGGGGTCTGAGGGTTATATTGGCACTTTCATTAACTAGTTAGGGTTATATTTGCACTAAAAATTATCATAGGGTTATATTGGCACTTACTCAAGTAGATAGGGTTATATTGGCACTTATCCCAAAAAATAAAACACAATATTAGACCACACCTCTCAGAGGTCGAAGCTCAGTCATCACCCATGTTGTTGTCGTTGTCACCTCAGGCGGTGCGTGAAGCCACACACGTCTTCTTCATTCGGGCACATGCATCTCAAGCGCCCATCTTCTTCATCGCGATTTGCTCTTCTTTTGCCGGTGCAACACTCCTCCCCGTGAGCTTCTCATCGCCGTCGCCGTGCCGCCGGGAGCTTGTCGCCATCGAATCGTCATCGTGCAGAGGACCGAAGATCAGAACCTCGTCGCCAGTGCGAACAACAGAGCCTTGTCGTCGACGCAAATTGCAAAAGAATCACAGCATCGTCGTCGTTGTCAGAGTTGATTGGATCTCGCTGGCGCGAATTGTAGAAGAATTGCAGCGTCGACGAGAATTGCAGAAGAATTGCAACGTTGTTGGTAGCGGAGTCGATTGGATCGCCAACGGAAGAAGAATCGCGGCGGTTGTGTGTGGCGGAGCGAGATTCTAACAATATTCCGGTAGAAACGGCAGAATTCGGCGGTAACTGTCGACTGGAGGCGGTTTTCGGCGATTGCATGTTTCAGGAGGAGGAGGAAATAAAAAGAATATTCCGATATTTTTGTGATATATATATAGTATTTTGATAATTGCACAATAAATTTCTAAATTTATCAAGCATATTTTTTTTTAAAAAACTCTATCCCAAATATTTTTTTTTATAATTGTAGAATAAACTCTGGGCTAAAGTTATACATGCTGAAACAAGAGTTTGTGTTGGATTATATAATAAAGTTAAAATGAAAAGAATCGAACCTCGTTTTGAAACTATCACCCCCATCCAATATTCAATCCTATCCCAACCTGCGCTCCTTTCCAAAAAATACCCATTGAATCATTTTTTAATGCATTATTTTATTTTTTATTATAAGTAGAATAATTTCGTCACGTTATTCAACACTGCCCAGTTGCTCTCCCCGTTTCTTCTTCTGCTGCTCTATATACTCCTCAAAGCCGTCAACATCGAAATCATCGAACACCCATTTGGATTACCATTCTCTATATTCATAAATCATTGTAATCGACCTCCGGTCAGTTCTTTTCTGCTTTATTTTGTGTGTTTGAGGATGATTAGCTAATGATGAACTCCATTTCCTTGATTTTGTTGTTCCAAAATCTGCTCATTAGCTTTCTTGTTGCTGGATTTTGTATTTTATTGCCTGCGGAGAATTCTATGTTATCTGGGACTTTTTTCTTCAGCCTTTTTTGGGTTTTTAAGATGTTTTTGAGCTAAAAGTTTGGCTCTTTTTAGCTTGTCTGCTGTTAGTTTTCTATTTGTGGTGTTCTTGGTTTTGTTTAGGTGATGTAAACCTTGTGAAGATTCCCCTTTTGTGGATAACTTAGACTCTAAATAAAGGATAAAGGACTGATTTTGACTTGAAATCAGTTGGATTCTAGTATTAAGAATGAATTCTCTAATTTGACTTTAATGGGTTGTTTATGAGGTTCTTTATTGCAGTAGCTTTTATAATAGAATTTGCTTTGGCAATGTGGAAAAAAGAAGCCCCTTTTTTATTTTCTTTCCATGTAATCATTGCTTCAGCAATGAATTCTTGAACCTCTTATTTCTCTCACATTTCCTGTTTCTAATTGTGTAAATATTTCATTTATTGATACTTATGTACCTAGTAGTCCCTTAAAGTAAGTCTATTATATTAATTTTTTTTTTGGTTGGTCCATATGCTGCACTACAGTTAGAAAATGCCTGAGGGAATATCAGCTGAGGGTCTGGTAAACAACATCATGGATACACTTTCTGATGGTGTATCGAGACAGAAACCGGGGTCATTCTTTGAGGAACAGAGATCAGTCTCTTCTCAGTTCAATAGATTGTTTGGGCGCGAGAAACCTGTTCACCATATTTTGGGAGGTGGAAAATGTAAGTTTCCTGTATATTTGTTCTGTTGTTTCTTCATGTTGATAGCGTTTTACACTGTTAGTTGCTATATCATCAAGTTTACCATACATGTAAACAGCTGCCGATGTTATGCTGTGGAGAAACAAGAAGATATCAGCGGGTTTCCTAGCTGGTGCTACAATTGTTTGGGTGCTTTTTGAATGGCTTAATTACCATTTCCTCTCCTTGATATGCTTTGGCCTGATGTTTGGCATGATTGCTCAGTTTGTCTGGTCGAATGCTTCAGGCCTCTTAAACCGGTTCCCCTCACCCTCCTTTTTCCTTTTCTTTCTGGACACAAGTATACAACTTGGATATTTTCTTGCATGATTTTGATGATCTTTCTAGACACTGACTTTGGAAATATATATGATGATAGATCACGCCATGATGTTCCGCGTCTGGTAATTCCTGATGAGCTCTTCATCAATGTTGCCAAGACCACAAGTTATCAGGTCAATCGCGCTCTGTACTATATTCAGGAAATTGCATGTGGAGGAGACATCAAGCAATTCCTGATGGTAAGCTCTCTATATCATCAATTTGTATTGCAGTTGAACTTTTGTACCTAGTGAATCTGTTGAGCACGAACTCAGATAAACATTCCATTGAGAATCTGTTTCAAAGTTTGTTCATCCCATATACACTGGTTGCCTGAAGCCGTGAACGTATATTTCCCCCTAATTTCTATTGATTTTGTCGTTCTTGTCAAATCATTTGCATTTCTTTTCAAAGCTTGTTGTGAATGTTGAAATGACTTATATGTACCTTGCTAGCTTTATACTAAAGCGTGTAATTTTCCGCTGGATAGACCTACTGACGATATTAGTAAGCATGATGAGATTGTTACTGTGTAGGAACCAAATATATACCCTTGGCCACAGGTGATTACCATTATCATTTATTGGTAGAGGCTATGCCTACTTATGAACCATAGTCTATAAGTCATTTGCAGACACATGTTGTTTGTTTCATTTCATCACCAATTTGAAACCTTTTTTATGGTATCTTCCGCATGATTTTGATCAGCCCTCGTAGTTCTGTGTCTGTAATTTGCTGTTTCCAGTTCTAGTGTTTGTTCAAATTGTTTTTTTTTCAAGAATTTGCTATTTTTAATTCCATGGCATGAATAGAAGGCCTGATGGCTGACCAGAAATTTTGAACCCCTTCTCAGGTTGTAGTGAGCTTGTTTGTGGTTGCTGTGATATCAAGCTGGTGCAACTTCATGACAATTCTGTTCTTAGGTAAGCCGAAGTATCTTTGACATATAAACAACTATATTCTCCTTGTTCTTAAAAGCATACCTCTCCATGGCACAACTCATGTTCGGTTTCTTCCTGCACACTAACCATCTTTCCATCCTCATTTCCTTGTTTTAAAAGAATCTCTCTTTTGTTGCAAAAAGAATTGAATGTATAAGCTATTTTTGCAATTTTAATCACTGTAATTGCATTCTTAATCATTTCAAAACTAGATTGCCAAGTTCATCAATGATCTAGCTAATTGTGTGTTGGAACCTTTGATGCGAATGCTCCACGAGTTATGGCATCATTATTCCACGTAAAAGAGGAATTTTTTTCCGTCTTCTGCCTAAACTAATAGTATTACAGTCCAAATTGTGGAAGATTAACATGTCACCTAATACTCGCATTCAAGGTATTGTTGGCGCGCACACACTACCGGTGCTCTACGAAAGGTACGATGATCAAATTGATGGATTCGTTTACAATGTTCTGGGACAGTTACAAGGCCAGTACAGTAAGCTTGATAGAGGTTTACTTAAAAAAATACCAACTGGAAGGTTCATTGGGAGGAAGAATGATTAGAATGCTGATACCAAGAATTGTGTACAATGTGGCAAGATGAACAGAATAATATGGAATTTAGATTGATTCCTTGATTTTATGATTGAAGAGTAATGCTCAATCACACTATGGATTGTTATATTTGATTGAGATATGGGGATTTAAGAGTTTGTTTTACTGATGTGGGGTTATTTTTCTCTCGTGTTCTTGCTTAAGCATGCTTATGTTTTTTATTCGTTAATCTATATAGTATGTAATTCAACAAACGGATCTGAATTATTCTCCGTTCTCTCTGAAACCCGTTCGTATGCTCGGTAATGTCTCCTCTGCCATCCTTCGTGGTTTCATGGAAGGAGTGAGATTCGAGAATCCAAAAGTGATTGGCGGCATCGGCACTGGTGTAAGAGGCATGAGTTTTGGGAGCTGAAACTCCGGCAAGATTATGTCGATGCGGTTCTGAAATTGCTAGCGGCGACTCTGATCATGGACTGGATCTGTTTTAATATAAAAGGACATTCAATATGAAGACATTTTTTTGGAAAAAAATCGTCTTTCTTATAGACCGTTTTAATTGCAGTATTAAAAATTTATTACGCAACGTGCAATAGTTATAAGTTTATGACCCGATTAATTGAACCCGAGTAGTTGGGATCATCAAATATTAGCTTCTTCCCACTTTATATTCCAATTTATAATAGACTAAACATAATTTTACTTGTAATTTGTTTCATTGTTCCCATGTATTGGAGGCAGTTAGTTAGATCTGGGAGTGGGGTCTGCTTTTGTGGTCTTCATATCTTTCTCATGTGCAGCAAGTGTGTGTTTATTTATTTTTAAGCATCATGATGTTTTTTGTGATCTTTCAAGTCTCTCCTCTGAGCAATGCTGAAATTGGACTCAATTAGGCTTATTGAGCAGTTTTGACCAATTGTTTACCGCTGGTGTTTGGAACAAGCTTTTATTTTCCATTATTTGGACTCATAAGATTAACATGAACTTAGTAATTACATTTTCTAATTATAATCATATATTTGTTCTCCCCCCAAATGGCTATTATGTCAACTCCTGTGATGTCGCGACTGCTTCTATGTTCTTGTATTCCCCTAGTCTCAAGCTTTGTATCATTGTGTCAATAATTTTTAGTTTGTGCATGAAATTATCTGGATGCAGCTATCCATTACCTACATGTTACGTTTTACTGAAACAGGGAATATATGGTCACATGACATTCTTTTTTCGTTAGATAGACAAACGAGTGCCATTCTGATAATTGAGGGAAGAAAAGAGAGGTGCAAATGGCTGGCTCGTTGACTGGCGATACCTATGTACAATCAGCTTATGAGTCTTTTTCTCACGACAAGCCAGAAGCAGATGGCGGTAGATGGTATTTCTCTAGGAAAGAAATTGAAGAAAATTCCCCATCAAGACGAGATGGAATTGATTTGAAGAAAGAGACATACATGCGCAAGTCATACTGTACATTCCTACAGGATCTTGGCATGAGGCTTAAAGTGTAAGTACTTTTTACCTATCAGGTCCCATGATTCCTCCTCAGGTTGATAAATATACTTAAATTGTGAGTGGTAGGTAATAAGATATTTGTTTCATTTAATTGCTATGCTTATAGTTGTTACATGTGTTATAGGCTTTGATGTTAATTTCATGCACACGACCTTATTTAACCATAAATCATCCTCAGGGCCTCAATTTGATGCAGTTGACTCATGTGAAGCAATGTACTTTACTTTTTTACTGGAAACTAGGTGAATTGCGGTTATGTTTTGTTTGTTGCTTTGTTTGTTATGCTTAACTACCAATTTATTTGCAGAAGTTTGTTTTTTTCTTAAAATTCAAAGTAAGCATCTGCAATTATGCGCCTGTACCTCGTTTCATAGGTCAACTTTACTAGAAATGTATTGGCACTTTTAACCTTTGTGAGGGAAAATCCCAAGCAAATAGGTTATCGTTGATTTAACTCCAATTATTGTTTTTTGATGAAAGATTGACCCAACTTTGTTGATCCAAGGTGCTCACTATTAGAAGCAGAGCAACTTCAAATGTTTATTGTAGAATTATTACTGTAGAATACTTTTGGGATGAATATGATCTTGTGCACCATGTAATGCCCATCACATTAAACCATTTATGACTGGCAATGTCAGCTAGAATGGCTGCCGCAAAATATGTGAATGGAGAAAGTTTACGACATGCTGCAAAGCTAGTCCCAGGAAGTCATTTGTATTTAAAGTAGGAATTCCACAAATTCTTGAGAATGGCCCAGAAAAGAAACCTCTGTATGCTCATATCTGACTGAGCATCTATACCGGTGAATATATTAATTATCCTAGATAAACCTTAAATTGTGAATGAATTAGAAATGATGACTTAGTACCAATTACTACATATCTATTTTCAAAATTGTAGAAGCTATATAGGACCAATTGCTGTGGGATGGCTAGGATGTAGTCAGATTTTCTTTTTTGGCTCTTGCAATATATGCTACAGTTTAACCAGCATATATCTTCTCCAAACTGGTTTGTGAATATAACAGGGGAAGTTCTACCAACCTACAAGAGTTACATTGAAATTTCCAAACCCAGCTGGTTTTGACTGCAAATCATTAAGAATATCATGGGTTGATTGCTTCGTTGGAATAGAAATTCAAGACTCTAGTCGTTTTATAACCTCTTTGTTCTTGATTATTATTTGGTGTCAGTAAAACTTATTTGAGAGTCGTATAAGTGGAGTTCTACTGATGGCTTGGGAGAGAACAAATTATAGTTGTGTTCTTTAACCTTCTTTAATAACATGGACGTGGCAAGCTTTGTAATGTCAATGTATAGTTGGCTATTATTATTTTTGGACCAAAAGTAGGTCTACATATATGATAATGGCCCTTGCAAATTAGCTCCTCTCTAGCCGCTGAAATGATGTCTAGAACATGGCAGAAAGTACTCCCTGGGGGTCCTTTTGTATTTCAAAGCCTGAGAGTCCTTAATTCCTTTAATCCTCTTAAAGATTATAAGTTTAAAGAGGTTATGTTTTGTTTGGAACCCTAGAATCTGTAGCTGCTTTGTCTCAAAGTATTTAATTATTGTAGAGTAGGTCTAGATATTTTATGCAAATGATTTTATGAAACAGATCAAGATGGAGTTATATCAATCTGAATCCATTATTCTGTAATCTCCATGTTTCCTTATCTAATTTATTACTGCAATGCTCTCCTGGATTCATATTAGTCTTTTAGGTGTTACTTAGTGTTGATTGTCTACACTTCTGGGTCTGAAAGTTGAGGGGTTTGATATGTGATTTTTTTGTGCATTCTTTTCCTAGATGTTACTGGAGAACTGATTATTTAGCTGAATAAAAATTGTATTATTTAATTATTTAACTTAATGCAGACCTCAAGTAACAATTGCCACTGCGATTATTTTTTCTCACCGGTTCTTCCTCCGTCAATCACATTCGAAAAATGATAGAAGGGTAAGCACTTCTACCTTGCTTTACATTGATCATAATGCCGTGTTTAAAAATTGGTTGAATTCATGTTTTGAAAATGCAGCTAAGAGATGCTACCTTTTTGGATCATATTTGATTTAATGCGTCACATCTGTGTACTCATACCTGCTTATAGAAGGCTTTTGGATCGTGTTTGTTTAATGCGAGACACTTCGTTGAGTTCTTATCAATTCTACACAAGCCACATGACAAGCAAAACAACATTCATGATGTTGAAAGGGGGGAATTCACCCACTGTACAACCGCAACACAGCTGAAAGCTGTGGGAGTCAAGTTTCAACGAGGGACTCATTTCAACCAAAAAGATGGAGTGCTGAGGATTCCATCCCTCACGGTGAATGATTCTACAGAAACCTTCTACCGCAAGGTAATAGCCTTTGAACAGTCTGGATATCACTCGAAATTTCAGTAACTATTACATTGCGGTAGAAGTTTCGAGTGATATCCAGGCTGTTCAAAGGCTATTACATTGCGGTAGAAGGTTTCTGTAGAATCATTCACCGTGAGGGGTGGAATCCTCAGCACTCCATCTTTTTGGTTGAAATGAGTCCCTCGTTGAAACTTGACTCCCACAGCTTTCAGCTGTGTTGCGGTTGTACAGTGGGTGAATTCCCCCCTTTCAACATCATGAATGTTGTTTTGCTTGTCATGTGGCTTGTGTAGAATTGATAAGAACTCAACGAAGTGTCTCGCATTAAACAAACAATCAGGTCTCAGCCTCAGTCTTGCAACATCTTTGAAGTACTTGTGTGCTAGCTCATCGAAAGAGGGAGGGCGAAAAGTACTATTATCCAACCATTTCCCCAGCTTTTTCATACAATGAGTGGAGAAATTTACAAGGGAGCTGGTTCTCAAAGAAGAGCATATCATGTAATACCCCATTGTACACCCAGATGTTATCAAACATCAGGTCTCCTTTCTCTCTCAACTCAACAAAATAGTTCTTCAAGAAAAGCTCAACAACAAAAACCCCATCCAACAGAATTACCTCCGATGGAACTTTGCCCTTGTCCTCCCACATAGATCAAATGTAGGTATCCTCGTAAAAGCGACACACGAACTTCTGCTGGCCATCAACATATTCAACCAGGTCCTCTAAAGAAACCTCAAAGGTGTGAAGAAAATTGATAAGAGATTTAATCTTGTATTCTTCCATGGGCTGCACTTGGATGTGACCGTGATGAATGAATCCAACTGACACTAGTCTAGGTGTATAAGCTTTTACATTCAGGTTACGATAATTTTCAGGCACTTTATAGATGCAAACTGAAACATAATTGAGATTATCTTTAAAAATAGCTAACTTATCTGCCACAGCTGCAAAACATTTATCAGTATCAGCATCGGTCACCGGCCCCGTGGAAATATAGGCATTTTGGTACATTCTGCGTGTTTGTTTACCATCTGAATGTGCAGCAATATTTTGAAAGACGGCCACATCCATTTCGATCTGCATACACATTGAAACCCCAATCAATGAACTCAAACACTTAGCAGCATGCTATTCATATGCATGAGTACGTACCTTGGGACTGGCGAGCAGATGGTAAACTGGTTTTTGCAGATTCAATTCTGCCATTTACAGTAACTATGAATGGTAGACTATGGATTCTTCATGTTTCATCTTTGGATTCTTCCAACGGAATATGATAAATTCCATAGTAAAATGTGCGGTAGGTAGGGGCTGGGCTGGACCAGTAAAATGGATTGATCCTCATCAGAATATAAACATCACATGACCGATTCCTCCTTTTTCTTTTTTCGCTTTTCCTTTTCCTTTCCCCCTTCCCCTCCGCCACTTGAAACCCGCCACCCTTGGGATGCGTGAAGGGAATCCAGCTCTCGTCATCAGGGAACTCGTCATCGTCCGACTCCAACGAACGACTCGGTCCCCTGCTCCATGAGCATTTGACTCGGTAACTGCTCCATGTGCACGATCGAGGACGGAGGAAACCTGCTTGTCTCCGGTGAACGACGTCCACTCTGCCACCGGACGCGGACGAGCTCCCCAACGACGGGAGGATTGTGCGAACCCAAATCCGATTCCAACGAGTATTGTGCGAACCTGAATCCAACTTCAATGAGGATTCACCTTCTGCTTTAACTGGGGACTGGGTTGTAGTTATTAGGGATTCTAATCATAAAAAGGCTAGGTTGTAATTTTGAAAGTTAGGGGGCTGGGTTTGTAAATAAAAAAGATGACAAGTCAATTTCACCCTCAACTAGTGGAGGAAACTATAAATTTAACGGACTGACTTGATGGAGGGGCAGCGATTAAGCTGCTTTGTAAGTTGAGGGGCCCAAAAGGGGTAAAAGGTGGGTGATGGTGATTGTTGAGGTGCCACATAAGTCGTTTGCTCTTAAGTTTATATACTCTCTCTGGTCCTTTTATTTTGGCCCCAACTTTTGAGTACAAATTTTTTCAAAAAGACAAATGAATGGTAGAGATTGTATTGGAAGTATAAAAAGTAAAATGTGTGGATAAAAACAATCTAGGATTTACTAAAAGGGGAATGAGCCAATATAAAAAAATATCCAAAAAAGGAAAGTGGACCATTATTAGTGGACCGGAGGGAGTACTAGTTTAGATTTATTCACACCGGGCTAGTATTCTTCCATTTTTTGAGGTAAAATATTTCTAATAACTTCTAGTTTTTTTTTAAAAAAATTAATCATTCCAAGATGTTGGAAAAATGCTCAGCGGCGATCACAATAAGTGGAATTGACATCCAACCTAATTAGCCTCTAGCAATAACCAATCTATTGCAAGGATATTCAAATCGCATGTCAACCAGACTGATCGTCTGTACTATTACAGATCAGAGATCCAATAAAAAACTATAACATCGCCCTCAGGGATATTAACTCGCTTCCGCAAAAATCATGACCACTTGGCAAAGAGGAGTGTATCAGCATCAGTATCACTACGCCAAACAGGGATCTACAATAGATGTAACACCACTTGATCTTGATCCAAAACACGATCTATATTTTCAGAACTGTAAACACCTTAAAAAACACATATTGAAATGAAACTCCTGACAGAGAATACAAACAAAATCATGAACACACAATTTGTAAAAACCATATCGGACTAAATACAAGGACACGAACAATTAGATTAAAGGTTCATCATGCACACATCAATCTAATCTATTAAATCGAAGAACAACATTAATGTATGGAAAAAAATCTATACTTATTCAATAACATAAACATTAAAAGTATACCAACTAAAAAAAACTACTATTTTCCCATTTCTCCATGATCATTGGGAGATGGGGAAAAGAAGATTGAAGAAGAAGAGACTTTTGAGAGAAGAGTTGTGTGTGGCGCCGTGATTTTGGCTAGATTCCTACAATCTCATCTATCCATTCATTCTACTTTTTATTTTCTACATTCAATTTCAACCTCTCATTTTCTTCACATAAATCCAACAGCCTAAACCTAGTGTGCCACTCTTAGTGAAATAGAGGGAGTACTTTTAAAAAAGTTCAACATTATATTACTCACTCTGTCCCGGAATAAATTGCAACAAAAAAAATTCAGTCAAACTAAGAAAGTTTTGACTACATATTTGAATAAATATATAAACAATAATATTGTTGTATGTGATATCATTGGATTCGTCATAACATGTAGTTTCTAAAAAGTAACTTTTGTTTACCGATATTATACGTAGTTAAATATATTAATGGTCAAATATGTGTATTGGAGATCATGAAAAATATTTTTTGTAATTTAATATGAGACGGAGAGAGTAATAAATAGATAATATGTGTGGATCACCCCCTGCATTTAATTCTTTGGGAAACTAGATTTGGACTTTGCAAGTCTACTCGCATGTCAAGCTGGCTTGAGGCCAACTGTTGACGATGACATCTTTCGAAAATAATTGGACGGGATAATTGTATCTTTTTACTAAAAGGCGATGCACTCGCCGCCCATCATCCCGGCAGCACAATCGATGGAGGGGTAAATCATAGCATTTCGAGGGTCAAACACTGGTCCATGATCTACTGGTGCCCACAAGAAATCCCTCAAAAGGAGGAAATTTCACACTGCAGCTGCTAGGAATCGAACCCTGGTTGTGGGGAATTCAACCAAGCACTTAACCACTCGGTCGATAGTGTGGCTGCAATTGTTGCTTTTTACTAGGTTGGTAACACCGAGCGTTGCGCAGTGAGTTTGATAATAAATTTTAGAAATACTGTAGGAATATTGCTACAATATAGGAATGTGAAAAGAGCTGTAATTGAAGTTACAAATGTACCAATTTTACATGTAATTGAAGCTCATAATTAACTCGAGCTATCAAGTAAAGCAACGTACCACTCGAACTCTCACCTCTCGAACCCTCCACTGGAACCTTCACCTATCGAATCAGCCAATGAAACCTCCACCTCTCGAACAGTACCTCTCGAACCCTAATCTCGAACCAGGTACGGATTCGAGAGGTGAAGGTTCAAGTGGAGGGGTTTCCAGTGGAGGAGTTCGAGAGGAACTGATTCGAGAGGTGAATGTTCAGTTTGGGGGGGGGGTACAGATTCGAGAGGTGAAAGTTCAGGTGAGAGGGTTAAAGTGTAGGGGTTCGAGAGGTACAATTTCGAGAGGTGAAGGTTCAGGTGGAGAGGCTTCAAGTGGAAGGGTTCCAGTGAAAGGGTTCGAGAGGAACCGATTCGAGAAGTGAAGTTCATGTGGAGAGGGTTAAAGTGGAGGGGTTCGAGAGGTACTGATTCGAGAGGTGAAGGTTCCTTTGAACGATTCGAGAGGTGAATGTTCCAGTAGAAGCTTAGACAAGTGAAAGTTTGATAGGAGGTTCGAGAGGTGAAGTTTCCATTGGAGTCAAGAGGTGAGTGTTCCAGTTGAACCCTCTTCACCTCTCGAATTGGTACCTCTCGAACCCCTCCAATGGAACCTCTATACCTCAACCTTCACGTCTGGAATCGATACCTCTCGAACCCCTCCAATGGAACCCCAAACCTTCACCTCTTGAATTGTCCAATGGAACCTTCACCTCTCGAACCCATACCTCTCGAACCCCTCCAATGGAACCCCTAAGCTTCACCTCTCGAATTGTCCAATGGAACAATCACCTCTCAAACCAGTACCTCTCGAACCCACTACCTCTCGAACCCACTACCTCTCGAATTGTCCTATGGAACCTTCACCTCTCGAACCCCCCACTCGAACTCTCACCACTCAAATCTCCACTGGAACCTTCACCTCTAGAACCACCAATGGAACCAACACCACTCAAATCTGTACCTCTCGAACCCCTCTACTGGAACCCCTAGACTTGAACCCTCTGTACCTCAACCTTCACCTCTCGAATCGGTACCTCTCGAACCCCTCCAGTGGAACCCCTCCACTTGAACCCTCTCCACCTGAACCTTCACCTCTCGAATGGGTACCTCTCGAACCCCTCCAATGGAACCCCTAACCTTCACCTCTCAAATTTTCCAATGGAACATTCACCTCTCGAACCCCAACTGAACCTTCACCTCTCGAACTGCACTGGAACCTTCACCTCTCAAACCTCCAATGGAACCTTCACCACTCAAATCCGTACCTCTCGAACCCTCCAATAGAACCTTCACCTCTTGAACCTCCAATAGAACCTTCACCTCTCAAACCTCCAATAGAACCTTCACCTCTCGAATCCTTACCTCTCAAACCCACCACCTCTCAAATCGTTCAATGGAAACTTCACCTCTCGAACTCGTACCTCTCAAACCAGTACATATCAAACCCTTTATTCGAACTCTCAAATGGGTACCTCTCGAAACCCTCCACTTGAACCCTTTGTACCTCAACTTTCACTTCTCGAATCGGTACCTCTCGAACCTCTAAGGGAACCCCTCCACTTGAACCCTCTGCACCTAAACCTTCACCACTTGAATCTGTACCTCTCAAACCCTCCGCTCGAACCCACTACCTCTTGGACCCTCCACTGGAACCTTCCCCTTTTGAACCTCCAATAGAATCTTCACCTCTCGAACCCCTCCAATGGAAACCTCCACTTGAACCCTCTCCACCTGAACCTTCACCTCTCAAATTGGTACCTCTCAAACCCCTCCAATGGAACCCCTAGCCTTCACCTCTTGAACCCGTACCTCTCGAACCAGTACCACTCGAACCTCCAATAGAACCTTCACCTCTCGAATCGCTCCAATGGACACCGCCACTTGAACCCTCTGTACCTCAACCTTCACCTCTCGAATCGGTACCTCTCGAACTCTCCAGTGGAACCCCTCTACTTGAACCCTCTCCACCTGAACCTTCACCTCTTGAACCCTTCCAATGGAACACCTCCACTTGAACCCTCTCCACCTGAACTTTCACCTCTTGAATGGGTACTCTTGAACCCCTCCAATGGAACCCCTAACTTTCACATCTCGAATTTTTCAATGGAACCTTCACCTCTCGAACCATTACCTCTTGAACCCCAACTCAAACTCTCACCTCTCGAATTGCACTGGAACCTTCACCTTTCGAACCTCCAATGGAACCTTCACCACTCGAATCCGTACCTCTCGAACCCTCCACTGGAACTTTCACCTCTCGAACCTCCAATAGAACTTTCACCTCTCGAATCCGTACCTCTTGAACCCACTACCTCTCGAATCGTCCAATGGAACCTTCACCTCTCGAATATGTACCTCTCAAACCCCTCCAATGGACCCCGCCACTTGAACCCTCTGTACCTCAACCTTCACCTCTCAAATTGGTACCTCTCGATCCTCCAAGGGAACCCTTCCACTTGAACCCTCTGCACCTCAACCTTCACCACTCGAATCCGTACCTCTCGAACCCACTACCTCTCAAACCCTCCCATGGAACCTTCATAGCGGGCGGTCGTCGCACCCCTATGAAAAGTTAATATTTGTAAGCCCTTTTTTCTTACTTTCTACAACTAGGTAGATAGCGGCAAATCGGGGTCGTCCAAGGAGAAGAGGGATCTTCCTAAGCGCTTAAGCACAAATGGTTGATATTATGCTAGGAGTAGACATATATACATACACATAAAAGCATGTAAAAAGGGGGGGGGGTTTGGTTGGTTGGTTGTCCTAAGTTACGAAAGTAAAAAGACAAGATAACTAGCAAGGTCAAGTGACTATGCTAATCATCAAACAAAACTAAGAAAAGGGGTTTTAAAACTACAAAGATAAAAAACCTTGGGGGCAAGGGATATCCACTTCCAAATCTAATGTAGGTCATTGAATCATTCACTCATTCTATCATATAGCATTACATGACTCAACATCAACATACCCATCTAGCAAGAATCACAACACATTATGCACAAGAAGTTCTAAGTTCATGCTCGTAGATTTTCATGCAAAGGAGCTACGGAATTCGTCATGTTCCTAACACCTAACCAATTCAATCATACAAGCACTCCCTATACTCAAACAACTCATGGCACAAATGAAGTGAAACACACCATCAAGAATACATAAATGCTAAATAACAAATGCTTCAAGGATGAATTAAAATAATCTATTCAATACTTCAACTACTTGTTGTGAAGATAAATCTTCCATCCTTCTTAGTTCGTAGTTTGCAAGAGTGAATTCGACATCTCTTGTCAAACCTCACCAATGACTCCCCTATTGCTAGGAGTATCCCATTGATGGCATTTAATCACGAAGAACCAACAAGCTTGGCAACACTATGACCACTACACCGTGACTAAGCATTTAACCAATTCATGCAATTACACGAGATTGGATGAACGTGCAACGCACATTCATCCAAGAGCATATAACTCTCTCGTTTGCTACACAAATGAACATGACGAAGAGTTCAACATCAATCACATTCATCTAGCACATTATCAATCCATCAACACAATCGAAAGCTCTAAATCATACTCATACATTCCTAACAAGAACAGGGGGGAAATCAACCCAAATCCCCCAAACCCTAGCTAGCAATTCATACAAGTATTTCATATGCTCAAGCTCTCAACAACATCAATGCAATCAACAATTAACATTCAAAGCACAATAAATGCACAATAGCAAAAACACCAAATAGATAGATAAAAATGGTTCTTGCTACATAGATATGGAAGCTTCAATCCTTTGCTCCCAAGATAAAAACTACCCTAGATAAACAAAACTCATAACATAGAACAACAATCTACAAAGAAAGAAGAAGAAATGGAAGAAAATGGTGAAAAGTAGGGTTTTGGAGCCCCAAAGTTGGGCTTGGAAGCTTTGGAGAAGAAGGGGTGAAGAGGTATTTATAGGGGAAGAAAAAGGGGAGAAAAACGCTGCTGCAGGGCTGAATTCATGCTGTCGTCGCGACTCACGACCAGTTCCATCGCGAGTCGTGACCAGATTAGTAAACTCCAGCCCTGTTTTGTTTTGCTTCCTCCGGGTGAACCGTTGATCCGTTTCGGGAGTTCTTGTAGTCGATTTTATAGTGCTCGAGAAGAGGAATCCAATGGTACCACTCTTGAAGGCTGATTATTCTCGGAAAATTATGAAAACCCTGGACCATCCTTCACCCGTTGCTTTGCTCTCCTTTCTTCACCTCTTCACTTCTTCAAATCTTCAAAAAGCCCAAGTGTAAGTCTTCAAATCTTAAAAGATATCTTTCAAAGTCTTCAAATCTTCAAAGTCTTCAAACAAATCACCTTGTCACACAAAATCATCTAAAAAGTGATAAAACGTCAAAGTCGCTTTTATCCCTCCTTAAATGATTTCAAGGCAAAATGCCACATGTAGAGCACAAAATTATACAAAATCCAATCCTAAAAACCCTAATATAACCGCATAAAATGGCCTCATCAAATCCGTACCTCTCGAACCCACTACCTCTCAAACCCTCCCATGAAACCTTCACCTGTTGAACCTCCAATAGAATCTTCACCTCTCAAACCCCTCCAATGGAAACCTCCACTTGAACCCTCTCCACCTGAACCTTCACCTCTCGAATCGGTACCTCTCGAACCCCTCTAATGGAACCCCTAACCTTCACCTCCAATAGAACCTTCACCTCTCGAATCACTCCAATGGACCCCGCCACTTGAACCCTCTGTACCTCAACCTTCACCTCTGGAATCGGTACCTCTCAAGCCTCCAAGGGAACCCCTCCCTTTGCACCTCAACCTTCACCTCTCGAATGGGTACCTCTCGAACCCCTCCAATGGAACCCCTAACCTTCACCTCTCGAATCAGTACCACTCAAACCCACTACCTCTCGAACCGTCCAATGGCATATTATTATTGTTTATTTAAGGCAGCCACTTGACAGCACCTGTAGACGCACATGGTTAGACAGTAATTTTTTTAAATGCCCAAAATGACGTCGTTTAGGGCAGCCACTTGACAGCACCTGTAGACGCACATGGTTATGCACCCATTTTTTTAAATGCCCAAAACGGCGTTGTTTTGGGTAGCCACTTGACAGGACCTACATGGTTAGACAACAATGTGCTTGAACATGTGTATGGGAATTTACCATTCTACCCCTGATGACGGTTTGTGTCAACCATGCGGGTGGCAAGATTTCTTTTAATAAGTACCCTAAGATAAGATAAGATGAATAACTTAACGGGCTGACAAAGTCTCGTGCGAGTCTGTTTTAAAGTGAACTAATGATTAATGTGCATATTATGAAGTTTAAGTAGAAATATGTTTCAAGTATAATTAAAAAAGTTTGAGAAAGGAACGAGGGATCTGGGTGTAAATAACACTTTTTTGGGAATGCTAGGTATTAGTAAATGGGGAATTAATGATTTCGGATCATAAAAATCTCACGGGTCAAGAATTTGGGTAAAAAATATCGCAGGTCATTTTACTCCCTATTAATGTGCAATGCGCGCCTTCCTAAGTTACCTTTTTTCCCCGTGCGTGCCCTTTTTTTTATGTGTTTAGGTGGCTGATGGGATGCCTTCCTTACGTTAGGTCCCATCAGACACTTGCTAAGCCTGTTGCATTCCTCTTGCCTCCCTCTTGCCTTCTCATGTGGGCCTGGGGCCTTTGGTTATTATTGAGCCTTATGGCCCATATGTTATCAAGTCCTCCCAACCCAAGACTCAGTAGGCGGGGTCATGTCTGAGGCTCTGGGCTGAAATGCTTATCCTTGGCTTATGAGAACATAAATTTTCCTGCTTGACAGACTGCAGGTACCTTGTATGGTTCCTGATGGCTGTCTCTGAGCCTTTCTGGCGGGAGAGTAGGTAGTTTTCTGATTTTGAATCGTCTGGGTCGTGCACCTGTAGTTTTATTCCAGGTGGATTCTGACATCTACACTACATGATTAGATTTATGCCGCGTGTCCCTTGTCTCTCCCACTTCCGCATGTGGGGCTTTAATTCCTGCCTCTTCCCGAGGTGGTTATCATCATGCTCCAACAGCTTTGCCTCCCGAGGCATTTATTAAGCATGTCTGGCTTCTTTCCTTTTTATAAATTTCTTTACTCATTCCGCCTTCGCTTTGCTTCCACTCTGTCTCTCTCTCCGGTCATTCCTTTCCTCTAAGGTACATTTTCTTTCCTCTTCTCTCCATCTTTTTTATTTCTACTGCCATGGTGTTTACGGTCGGCCACCCTAATGAAAATTCCTTCTGTGATACCACCAACATTGAGTTCCATTCTGCCTGCCGGGTGATTAATACGGCCTTCAACGCTGGTGAAATCACCTTCAATGACATTGGTGACCACGTATCACTACCTAGCTACAACCAAATCGTGCTGGATGCGCCATCCGGCACGGTTGCGGTCTACATGGATACCTTAGAGCACTGGTGCCTTAGGTTCCCTTTGTCTCCTTTCTTCCAGGTCGTGCTGGCCTATTACAGGTTGAGCCTGACTGACCAGCCTCCCAACTCTATCCTTCTTCTTCTGGGATTTGAAATTCTATGCCATCTTCTTCATGTTGAGCCTAGCATCCCCCTCTTTTGTGTTTTCTTCCAGTCCACTAGGATGCCACCCAGCTGGACTTTCTTGAAATTCAGGCATGATGTCCATAAATTTTTTACTAACTTTCCTACCCTCATCGACTGGAAGAGACGATTCATCTTTGTGGATGAATATTTGGTTGTGGTCTTGGAAGGCACCCTACAGGGCCTTGAAAATGGTCCCGAGAGAGGGTGTGGGTCTTGACCTAGTGACGCCAAGATGGCTGTCCTTCAGCCCTTCATTTCCCGCATTGAGGCGGTGATAGTGAAATGTGAGTGTATCATGCGGGTTGTTGGTCTTCTCTTCCTGCCAGACAGCATAACCCCTGACGAGGGGCCTTCTGACTTGAGCGGTATAGGCCCATAGTTTCATTTTTCTGACTGTCATTTTCTTTGTATATTAGCATATTCTTCCTGTTCTAACCTTTTCTTTCTTTCTTTGCAGACATGTCGGTTGCAAATTTCTTGGGTGACTTGTCAAAGATTCCTCGGAAGGCCTCCAGCTCTTGCCAAATGTCAGGGTTGAGGCTGAACCCAGCCAAATGTCAGTTTGGCATAGGAGCATGAAATTTTCTGGGGCACATGGTGTCAAACGAAGGGCTTGGAGCAATCCCGAAGAAGGTTAAAGAAATTCAAGAAATGAATCACCAGGTACGGTAAAGGAGGTCCAAAGCTTGAATGGGAAGCTGGCAGTCATGAATCATTTTATGTCACGGGAAGCGAAAAGGGCACTTCCTTTCTTCAAGACCTTAAAAGGATGCGTAGACAAAAAAGGGCTATACATTGGACAGAACTTGAAGAAAAAACATTTGAAGAACTTAAAGCCCACCTGAAAGATCTTCCGACCTTGACCAGCCCAAAGAATGGGGGACCATGTATCTATATGTGGCAGCCAGTGAAGAGGCGATTAGGGCCGCACTGGCAAGGGAGGAAAATAAGATACAACGGCCAGGGTACTTTGTGAGTCAGGCCTTGCAGGGTCCGGAACAGGGATATACAAACCAGGAAAAATTAGCACTAGCAGTGGTCCACACTGCAAGAAGACTCATGCAGCACTTCCAAGCATACCCTGTGGTAGTATTGACCAACCAGCCGTTGAGGGCAATACTGACCAAACCAGAGGCTTCAGAAAGACTGATGAAGTGGGCGGTGGAATTAGGAGAACACGCAATCAAATATACTCTAAGAAGAGCAATGAAGGAGCAGGTAATGGCAGACTTCCTGGTAGAAATGCCCAGGGAAGAAAAAAATGAAAGCACCAGAAAAGGCGTAGAACCAGACCAGGGCAACGAGCACTAGTGGCTTGACATGGCCAAATGCATGGAGGTTGTATGTTGACGGAGCTTCCGGGGATGAAAGTGCGAGAGCAGGCCTAGTAATAGCAGATCCAGAAGGTCTGGAGGCAATATACGCCTTGCATTTTATTTCCCTACGTCAAACAACAAAACAAAGTATGAGGCACTGATAGCAGGCATGGAGATAGCCAGGAAGTTAGGAGCGAAGAAGTTGCAATCTCATAGAGAATCCATGTTGGTGGCTAATCAGTACAAGGGGAAATGCACTACCAGAGAACCAATGGTGATGAAGTACATAAACAAGGTCAGGAGTTTGGTAGCCGTATTTGAGGAATTTGACATCACTAGGGTCCCGAGGTCCCAAACACAAGGGCCGGCACACTTAGCAAGCTGGCATCCTCAGTACATGCACATTTAACCAAGTCTGTGTTGGTTAAGGAGTTAGCGAGCAGGTCAACGGACATGAGCCTGGTGGTGGCAATACAAGATATAATTCCCAAGTGACTCCTCTTCGACGCTACGTGGAACACGCGATACTGCCAGCAGACGGTAAAGAGCTGAGAACAATCAGGAGAAAAGTGTTGCAGTATGCTTTGAAATGTGATTTGTTGTATAAGAGAGGATACACAGAGCTGTGGCTCAGGTGTGTAGAGCCCGAGCTGGCAGACTGAGTTCTTTGGGAGATACATGACGGATGTTGTGGAAGCCACCGGGGACCAAGAACACTAGCATTACGGGCCATGTGAGTCCGGTATTACTGGCTAACTACGATGGCTGATGCGGAGAAATTGGTCAGGGAATATTATAAGTGTCAGGAGCATGCTATGGTACAAATGCTCCCTGCAGAGCAGATGACCAACATAAGACCGTCCTGGCCCTTTTCCAAATAGGGGATCGAAATTGCAAGATCATTTCCGGAGGCAACATGGAAGAAAAGGTTTCTGGTGGTAGCAATAGATTACTTCACAAAGTGGGTGGAGCCAGAGGCCTTAGAAAATGCGACAGGTAAGAAAATCATGAATTTTTCCTAGAGAAGCATAGTGTGCAGGTTCGACATCCCACAAGTGATAGTAAGCTACAATGGAAAGCAGTACGCTAATAATCCCTTCAGATCCTGGTGCACTGGCCTGAACATAAGGCAGCAGTTTACATCAGTGGCACACCCACAGGAAAATAGGTAGACAGAGGTGACGAATAGGAAAATCGTTCAAGGCCTAAAGAGAAGGTTGGGACATACAAAGAGAGAATGGGAGGAAGTGTTGTCGAGTGTGTTGTGGGCATACATGACCACACCTAGAACAACCATGGAGGAGTCTCCCTACATGTTGTATTTTGGAACAGAGACCATCATCCTGCAAGAAATTTTCATGCCCATCAGAAGGGTAGCCAAGAAAATGAACCAAGAAGAGAGCATCTGGGCAATCTGAGAAAACCTAAAGGGGCTGGATGAACTTAGGGAGAAAGCGTCGATGAAAGAGGCCGCATATAAGTCATTGATGGAGCAGCATTATGACAGCAAGGTCAGACCCAAATCTTTAAAAGTGGGAGACCTCGTATTGAGGAAAAATGAAACAAGCAGTGGCTAGGGACAGAAGAAGCTAGATGCTGAATGGGAATACTTGTGCAAGGTGGTCGAGGTGCTGGGGAAAAAAGCTTACAAGTTGGAAACACTAGACGTCAGGCCAATCCCTGGCATTTGGAATATCATCCACCTAAGAAGGTACTATGAATAGGTAGTTATGAAGTGTGATTATGTATTTGGCACCTGCAGACATGCAACATGATTTCGCAGGCAGGCGAGGCGGTGATTCCCGAGAAGATCAAGTCTTTTGTAAGCCCATAAGGGGCAATGATCTGAAGGGAAGAAGAGTGAAGAGCATACCTCAAGAACAGCCAAAGCAAAGCGATCAACGATGGAGCTAGTCCCGGCCACATTCAAAGACCTTTTCTGGAGCCAAGCGTTGAAGTGAGGAACAAGGAGGGTTTGGGAAACGAATTAGGCCTGAGCTGCAGCAGTACGCAGGAGCTAACACGGAGTTGGCTCGAAAAGAAGAGCTGCGAGTGAATGCAGGCGAGAAGGGAACCACCTGGACAGGTAGAACCTTGAGAGTGACATTCATAAGCTGAGCAACTGGGGTCTCAAGGACTTCCTCATGAATTGCCTCAAAGCCGGCACTGGTGCCCCCCTTCTCAACCATCCTCTCAGAACACCGACGAGCTCTCTTATAAAGGGGCTCCTCGTTTGAGGCTTCAGTGTCAGACACATCGACGGTCACCACCTTCTGGTCCACAACCCCAGCAATCTCCTCACTGGCAAGCGAGAGGCGAGAGCTGGAGGCCCGGCAAGGGAGCCTCGACAAGTCCCCTAAGAAATTGCAACATACATCTCTGAAAAGGAAAAAAAAGAGAAAGTCAGAGCATGAAAGGTAAAGTAAAAAAAAGAAAGAGAGAAAAGAGAAAAAAAGAGAGGAGAATAACAACCAGGTAAAAGAAACTATGAACCTATACCACTCAGGTCAGAGGGCCCTTCGTCGGGGGCAATGTCGTCTAGCAGATAGGGCAAGCCAACTGCCCATAGGATGGAGTCCCACAAGAGGCGGTCACACTTCACTCGCACCGCCTTAAGGCGGGAGATGAAGGGTTGAATGACAGCCATCTCAGCATCACTAGTGTGAGACCCCTGCCCCTTCTCTGGGCCAACTGGAATGCCCACCAGGGCACCCTCCAGGCCGAAGACCAAGGATTCATCCATGAAGACGAACATCTGCTTCCACTCAACGGAGGTAGGGAAGTCAGTTAAACACTTATGTGCGTCTTGCATGAATTTTAGAAAGGTCCAACTTATGGACATGCCGTATTTCCTGACACTTTCCCTTTCTAAATTTTATGTCTTTTACCCGGGTCCGCCTCTTGAAATATGGTCTTTCCATAATATATGAAAAAATCAATGTTTAAACAACAAATTAAAAGGAAATAAAAATAAAATTTTCAAGTTACTTTAATCGGTTAAAATATTTAGGTGAAAGACTTTGCCATGTGCAAAATCTTTTTCCAGTAGTAAATTGCAAGTGCAAAAAATAGTTAGAAAAACTTAACTCTAGATGTGCATCTTGAAATTTTCCGCAACAAGTTTACAGCCTAGAAAATTTTATATGTTAGCAAATGTTGTATGTTAAGGTGTTGGGCAAATCAGATTTTGCCACATGCTCTGCAAATTCTATATTTTGTAAAGTGAGGGGCTTTTTAGGAAGTAGAGAATTATTTGTTGAACACGTGGCAAAATCTTATTTGTCCAACACCTTAACATACAACATTTGCTAACGACTTGGTATTCCTCCAGGCAATTACAATAGTCTTCCTTTGGTTTCTGTATAGCCAAGCCTGCTTCAATCTTCTGAAATGACATGGAAATGAAGGCCACTGAGTAAGTTGTATCCTCAAATTCCTCAAGATGGATCCCAAATTGTTCTCTCATTCCTCAACGTCTCTATGTGATTCAAACATGCATGAATCTTCATTATATTAAGCACAGACACAACTTTTCAATTTGAGCAAAAATGCATAAAACAAGTTTAACAATTGGCAAACGAGTTTGTGCTCACCGTGAGCATATTGCAACAAGTCCTCAAGAGGAAAGCAAAAGGTTTGAAAATTTCTTGAGCTTGAACTTGGTTTTCACATGATGAGTGAAAGCAGTGCCCAAATTGCTTTTGCCAATGTTGGGAATGAACTGATCCATTTTGATTTTGACATTGTCAGGATAAATCAGATTACTGTTACTGATTAGATTATGATTTATCAGTAATCTGATTTATCCTAATAGCCAAACATTTCTAAGCTTTTTTTTACTGTTGCCAATTTATACTGTTGCAAATTTGGATGGGGCGCAAAAAGTACTAGTTTTTTATCTATTAAATTGGTTTAAAAAAATTTAAGTGTTATAACACAAAACCAAATGATATATCGATTAAAAATTCTACTAACCTAAATTTAAGTGTAAATAAGTTGAAAATTAACGTTTTAATTATATATCGGATTGGAGTGCTTAACGAATTGAGCAACTCAAAATCAACTCATATACAGTATGAGCCCAGGAAATTTATATTGGATTGGATAGTTTCGTGAGCGGCTCGATAACATTTATACACTTATATTAAAATTATAACATTTCATATACTAATTTTATGTTATTTATTCAATAAGTATTTAATTTATTATACGAAGCTTTTTAAAATTTTTTTGGTTGAATCAGCTATTTACAAACAAACTAGTTTGAACTCAAAAAAATAATGAATATCTAAATAAACACACTTAACCCGAATAGACCCGGATCTAGTTATAGACCCGTGCAATTTCGATGTAGCCATTTTCCCTTATCAAAATGTATAGTATATAGATCACATCTATCCAATACGTGTCACCATATTATTTCCTTTAAGAACACACTTACTCCTTCCGTCCCATCCTATTCTACACAGAATCTTTTCACGATCTCCAATAAATATATTTGGCTGTAAATATGTGTAGCTACGGACAATAATGACACACAAAAATTTAACATTTAAAAACTACATGTTACGACGAATCTAACTATATCTCACATGATAAAATCATATTTCATATACCTATTTAAATATGTTATCAAAGTTTAGCATTTTTAACCCAAAAAAAATTCCTGTGCAGAATACACTGGGACGAATGTAGTACACTTCACAAAAGACACCATCAAAGTGGATAAGAGCATGACTTCACAAACTTGTCTCCTTACAAACCGAATCAAATCCAAGTATTAAAGTCAAATTTCAGTGCATAATTTTTCATTTTCTTAAACATGGATTCGAATCATGGGGAGGGAGGTGATCAACTTCAAAGGCCAATAATCATAGCCATGAAAGGCCATCCAGGAAGTGGGAAGAGCACCATAGCTCATTCCTTAGCCAAAGCTCTCAAATGTCCTCTCATAGACAAAGACCATTTCAGAGACTGCACAAAAACACTCGAACAAGCATTACCATCGTCATCCAGCCTCCTGAATGACATATCCTACCAAGTCATCTGGAAGCTAGCCTCAGTTCAGCTCAGTTTAGGCCTCGGCGTAGTCGTTGACTCGCCACTCTCCCGCCCGGTGCACCTGGACAGGCTGATCAGGGTGGCGGGCGATCACTGCGCCCGGCTTGTTGTGGTCGAGTGCAAGCCGGGGGATGAGGCAGAATGGCGCGGGCGAGTCGAGAGACGCGGCGACGATGATGGAGGGAGGTGGCACAAGCCGAGGACTTGGCAGGATATGGAGAAGCTCCTGGAGGGATATGGAGGGTGTTGGGACTATGATGTTGGTGATGTGCCTAAGATTGTTGTGGACACAACTGCTAAGGTTAGCATTGATGAAATGGTTTCCTCTGTCTTAGAGTTCGTAGCATCCAGCAATGATCGCTGATCGGAGAAATCCAGCAACAGGCCCACCAAAATCCATAGTTATTTCCTATGGATTGACAGGTTCATTTGTTGGAAGTTCGCCCCGCAGTGTGTGAGCCGGACAGTGTTTGCAAGGTTAGGAGGAGAAGTTATAGTTGTTACTTAAACATGGCTACCAATTGACTTGGCATTCAATCACAAAATCAGAGGTCTTAGAGGTAGTTATGGTTTGCAATCTTTCAACCACTCATTCTGTATTGTATCTATCACTATAAACAATATTACGAACACGACTCTTATTTTGAGATTGAGAGGGGATTCGGGAATGCGAAAGTAACTTAAACATGAACTAGAATCGTTAGGATACAATCGTTAAATCATTCATCATTCGAAAATCACCATCATGATTGAAAACAAAATTGTTGATTTCTATGTCCACTCAGCTATGATGAGCATGAGCAATATATGTACAACTATGTGGGCAAAATGCATATGTTTGTGTTTGGTATATCATAGTACACTGACAAACTCTAGCTCAGTTTGCCTTTTCCGCGCTTTCTGGGAGAAGATGAACAGGATGATGACGACGAGAAGCTCACCCATTTTTTCTCAGCTTTGTCTTTGTCGAACGCCTTCATCACCTCTTCTTTGAGCTCCATGTACCTCATCTTCTTCCCACTTTGCTCTTCGGGCGGACCCTTCTCCAACTGCAGAGTTTCCTGCATTTCATCCTCCAAGAACATTTCCAGAACTTCAGAACAGTTTGGGAAGAACCGCCTTCCCGTGTCCACTGCCACGAAAACAGCAGAATATGCACCAGAAATGTGAATGTAGAATGCATCAGAAACACGCAGTAATGTTTACTCGTGGAGACACGCGATAATGTGCATCAGAAAAGTGAATGTATAATGCATCAGAAACACGCAGAAATGCGCCAGAAATGTGAATGAATAATGCATCATAAACACGCAGATATGTTTACTCGCGGATACACACGATAATGTGCATGAAACATGGTAATTTTTACCTGTTTTTTGTAGGGCTATCATCCTCTGCTGAAGTCTTTTGACTTGTTCCTGTGGGATTTCATTCAAATCAACCTCTCTTAGATTTCCACAGAGTCCCTTCGAGGCAGAAATCCCGCGAAACTCTGAGGTTGAATGTGCATTCGCTATCTCCATAGCTAGCTTAGCCTCAACTGGAAACAATACTCTTGCAAGTGCAACTACGAAGAAACCAAAAAGAAGTGACAAAACGTGAATGACTGTAAGAAATAAGGATAGTCAATACAAATGAGATTACGTAGAAATTTATGTACCTCGGTTTTCTAGGAATAGCAGCCTCATCACTAGATCATCAGCCACCATCATTGAGTGGACGGACATCTTACCGGCCATTGGATTCCTCTTCATCTCCCTCTCCAAAACATCGATGCACAGCTTGTCCTTGTTAGTCTTCTGCCCTTGTTTTGTCGATTCACTATAGTCCTTCGGGCGTGTCAACCTCCTGCAGATAGTGATCGCCGTCTGACCATCAAAAGTTGAGTCCGAGACAGATGCTCCCTCGCTCAGAAGCCCGACAATAACTGATGGATCCTTGCGCCGGGCAGCCACATGAAGCGCAGTGTATCCACGTGCATTCCTCAGGTTCAGATCAGCCTTGTTCATGCTCAGCAACTCATTCAGGACTTTGGAGTTGCAGTATGCTGCAGCGTAGTGGAGGGCAAATGCATCGTCAAGAGTGATATCCGATTCAGCTAGAAGTAGATTTAGCAGTTCAACATCAGCGGATTCCAACGCCAGATGGATCCTTCTGACTCTTTTGTCATATCCGGGTGAGGTCTCCACAACTGCTGCATCTGTGGATTGCTTTCGGAAGGACTTTATCTCGGTTACAACTTCGTGAGGGAGCTCTTTTTCGAGAAAGATGTCGTCTAGGTCAGATCGCGCGATTCTCTGAACACAGTGTGACTGGAGCTGCTTCAGCTGGCAATGGAATGCTACCACAGCAATTGGAATCACATTTTCCACAAATGCCTTATCGACAAAGTTCAGAAGTCTCCTCTGCAGAAGAAATGAACACGCTAATCTTCATAGATTGTTCAAGCAAAAAATGCCAAAGGAAAAAACTTTTGAAGCACCTAATCTTAATAAGAAAATGAAGCAACCGTCCCAAGAAAAGAACCATGTTTGTAATGTTACACTTAAAAAAGTTTAAGAAATATGGATCAGTTATCGTCATCATGAAACACATGCTAAAACAATTAAGGTTATTTGGAGCTATACCTGGTACAGCAACACGAGTTCGTTCATCTGAAACGTGGTTGAGGCATACATCAGCTCAACAGCAGAACTAATTGCAGGTCCACAAGCATCATGCACACAAGTCTCATCGACACAAGTAGAAACTTCAACAGGAGGTGGCTTCAGCTTCCCGGTGTACACGTAGTTCAAGTAAACCATGAACGCTTCACACCCTACCCTTCCGCAAGGAACCAACTCCTTCATCTCGTAAGTTGGTTTACCATCTTTTTCAGAACCAGAATCAGTATCGCTCTTCTTCTTCTTGAACAGCTCGTGGAAAAACTCGCTCCGCGAAGCCAAAATGCAGCGATTCACACCCACGCTAGTTCCCTCGACAACTATCACCGCATCACTAAAATCATACGCGGAATCAAGCAACAGCTTCTCAAGACTGTCACTGAGTTTGCTCAAACTCAACAGCTCGGGACTGGCTGCCCCTGCCACCGCCCCGGGATCATTGACGTGGCCAGGATACGGTATGCTTTGGCCACTCGAACCATTCGAGGTAAAAGATGAAGCAAAGCTCAAGGAGGACAGATTTTCAGTTCCACTTTCCATAGATAGACTATGCATCCAATAGTTTCTTCGTGTTTTACCTCATTCATTCTCCAAAAGAGCATGAAGTTCCTCCATATAACAACCCAATTCGCCGCCTTATCTAAGGTAAAGAGAAAAATGAGCAAGATTTATGCAGATAATGTCCACCAATATCGACTAAATATGCAACCAATCACACACATCTACAACCTACAGGGGATCAAAGTCTCAAACTTTTTGGATCCTATGAACTTCACCTCACTCAATCACAGAAGTTCTTCACCAAAGCTATAATATTCAGGCTCAAATTTCGCAAAAAGGGGTCGAAATTTTAAAGTGAAAAACAATAGTGTCTTCAACCTATCGGGGATCAAAGTCTCACTTTTTGGTTCCTATGAACTTCTAGCAACTCAAATCACACGAGTTCTTCTCAAAACTACGATATTCAGTCTCAAATTACGCGAAAAAGGGTCGAAATTTCTGAGTGAAAAACCAAGTACCCCAAGTCAACTAATCAATCAAGAGCATGATCCCAAAAACCAACAAAACCCCATCAAAGAACAGCCAAAACTCACATCAAACACCAACAAAAACCCCCCCTCAAAGAACAGCTAAAACTCGCAACAAAAACCAACAAAACCCCATCAAAGAAGAGCTAAAACTCACAACAAAAACCAACAAAACCCCATCAAAGAAGAGCTAAAACTCGCAACAAAAACCAATATAGCACATTCCTATAACAAACAGCTGGCAGCAAAGCTTTAAGACATTCCTGAAATAAAGTCAGAAGATACTCTGAAACAGTTTCAGTTTCTAACATGGGCTGCAAGAAGAATCTCACCACCTTCTTCTGCCTTGAGTTGACTCGAGCTCCATTAGCAAATGGCAAGTCTCATTTTGCTTCTTTCACACAGAGTCTTGGCTTGGAAAAGTAAACGCACGCACACTGTCGCGGAAACTGAGGAGTTATGACAAGGAAAATGAGTCGAAGTGAGTGAGAAACTGAAAATTATTACCAAATGAGAACTACTTTGTCACACTTTTTTGGTCACTAAAAACATGAAAATGACACAATTTTATTATTTATGCCACTGCAAAATGCAAATGGAATATTGGGGTGTTAAAATTACTATAATTATGTACTGCTGAGGTGTTGGATACTGTTGTACTGAAACTTGGAATTGGTCAAAGATGAAAGTGCTGACTATTCCACTAAAAAATTGGAGTGCCAATGAAATGCATGACTGCATGAGTACTTTCTCTGTTCGATTAAAATTACTTTCTATTTTGACCTATTTTTAATTTAATATTTTTTGCTGAAATCTTGTGACAGATCATCTTTCTATATGATTATAGAAAAATGAATTTAATTATAATAATAAAAAGGTATTCCCTCTGTCATATTTGCACACTTTTTGTCAACTTTCTCAAACTATGTTTGACCACCGATAACTTTAGTTATATATACTAATGGTGTATTAAATTTTAATATTTAAAAAATACATTATACAAGGAATCTAACGACATCTCACATAAAAATTTAATATTTAGAAAATACAATATGCAGGGAATCTAACGATATCTCACAACATTAAAAATTTATCATATAACGTGTAGTATTTATAAAGTTTATGACCTGATTAATGCAATCCGAGAATGTTATATTAATTTCTTCTAATTTGCAATTTAAACATTGGTCTTTCCATGGCTTATGGAAATACCGTCTTTCAAGAAACAAAGTCTATCTTTTAAAAGACGGTCTTTCCATAAATTATGGAAATACCAAGGTTAAACTGCAAATTAGGGGGAAAATGAAGATAAATTTTTGAATTTCATTAATCGGATCATAAACTTATAACTACTGCACACTGCATAATAAATTTTAACATTGCAACTAAAATATTTTACCTTTCTATTATTCTAATTAAACCTTGCCTTTTCATAAACTCATGGAAATACGGGTTTTCCCAAAACATTGCCTTAATATATATAATATATTTTCTGTTTAGTATATAATAATTTTCTATTACAAATATATATTTCCATATATATTTTTATGAGTTTAATACATTTTACTGGGTTGTTTTATGGACTTGACAAACCTTCCTTTTTTTAGCATAATTTCATTCATTCATTCTATTTTTTTCTAAATATAAATTTAATTTCATCCACTTATTTCATTCACAATAAATCAAAACACCTTCAAAACACATAATAACGAAGGGAGTAATAATATCTTCACTTAAATATTAATTAAAGAATTGTAATAAAATTAGTTTATTTAAATAAATGAATAGTGCTAATACATGATTAATGACACACTTACCTTAATGAATGACACACTTTCTCTATGCACACTTGCCTTAATGAATGAATATTTCAATTTTATCCACTCGTTATATTTTTTATATTTTAAATTCAATTTAATTTACTTATTTTTTTTACCTAAATACAATTAGTTAAATTCATGGTGCCACGTGGTAAGGATGAAGGGTGTAAAGTTAGGAGTTTTGCATTGAATATTTAATTGGCAGTTTTTGTGAACATATTTGGAAACGAAAAATTTTCCATGTTTGAACATGCGAAAATAGCATATTTACGCCAAGGATTTTTATGGAAAAAGAAGACAGAATATTATGGTATTTGTGAGTTATGAAAATATGTATATTCTGCTATATATCAGGCGTGTGAAACATAGTTGATTTATGGAAAATCCCTACATATATGGAGATGGGATTGGGGATTGGCGAATATATGGGATATATGGTAATAAGGAAAATCCCTTTATTTATGGGATTTGGATATGCTTTAAGAAACAGATTTGGAATAGGAATATTGTGGAGATAATCAAGGAGTATTCCGATCTGTTCATAGATATAAAATGGGACAATCACGACTGCAATACGTACGAATTTAATAGAGAAAAATATGCACATGAATTTTGATACTTTCGAGGGAATTGCAAAGAGCCAAATTTCTATGTTCCAACATACTTGACCTGCTGTTCAAAGTTCATAATCGTATGCCTTAATTCCTCGGGAGGAGGAGATCCAGCGTCGACGAGTTTCGAGGTTAGAGGGAGTCTAATCAAGGCGGATCGGTAGCGAGGGGAGGTTACAGAATTCACACGTTATAGTTAGTAAAGATAAGTATTCTGTATGATGTACTTTGTATTGTGTCTTTATAATTAGTGGATTCATTCTGAACTAGGCCAGACCCCGCAGATGTAGGTGGATTTCACCGAACTGCGTAACCAAGTCGTGTGTCATTAATACTTTAATTTATTACATATTTGATTAGATAGATCATGTTAGAATATATTAATAAGGATTAATTAAAATGGTTTTTCTAACGAGTGCCCATGGACACTCATTAAAAAAACCATAATTAAAATTCGGTAAAACCAAATTCCAAGGGGATTAGATGGAATCGAGGGAATTCTAGGATCACACATTCCCCTGCAGTTTTATGCGCGTTCACACTCTGATAAACCTCTAGAGCCACAAAAGAACATGAGCCAAAGAACATTTTTCGAGCTTTCTTTTCTAGATTCTTGGTGTGAACACGTAATAAATAAATATTATATGCAGCACTGATTTGATTGGAAAAGATGACTCTTCATGGAATAATTTACTAAATCGCTATATCACGTTTCGTATTTTACTTGATTACGTCTTGCATTTACTTCTTCTGGTCCTTTTATTATGGCCTCAACTTTTGAGCACAAATTTTTTAAAAAGATAAATGAATGGTAGAGATTTTATTAGAAGTGTAAAAAGTAAAATGAGTGGATGAAAACATTATAGAATTTACCAAAAGGGGAAGGAGACATAAATAAAAAACCATCCCAAAATGGAAAGTAGGACAATATTAGAGGACCGGAGGGAGTATATTATTTAATATATAATTTGTATTATTAATTTAATTTTAAACACATACCATCGCCATTGGAGGTGTTTTTCGACTTTGGAGTACGGCGGTCGGCGGTGACTTTGTCGGAATTGGAGGACGGCGGCCGGAGGTGCTTCATCGGCGGCGGAGATGGTCGTCCGTAAGGGTCCGCATCGCTTCTCCATTGTGCACTCCTTCGGTTTTTGGCATCTTCTCCGATGTCTTCTCCATTGCGCGCTCCGCCGGATTCTGGCGTCTTCTCCAGTTCTCTTTTCCCAGATCCTGGGCTTCTCTCCTTTCCCAGCTCTCCTTTCCCAACTCTTGTTCCCTGGATTTCATTTCCCGACTCTCCTTCTTCGGTTCTCATTCTCCTGCTCTACCTTCATAGCCCCCCGGTCCGTTCTCGTTGCCCTGCCCGGACCCGGTTCTCGTCGCCCTGCCCGGGCCCGGTTCTCGTCGCACGGCTCTCATTGCCCTGCCACAGCCCGCTCTCGTTGTACTGACCCGGCCTGGCTCTCGTCGCTCTGCCCCAGCCCGACTCTCGTCGGATTGCCCCAACCTGGCTCTCGTCGCCCTGCCCCGGCCTGCTCTCGTCAGTCGCTCGAGAGCCACGTTAATAACCACACGGGTGGCTGAGGACTGGGACGTGGATGGCGGGTAGGGTTTTTCTAGGGGTGGCGGGCTCGGTGGATGGCTGGGGACGAAGGTGGAGCATCATCGGAGGGTGGCTAGGGACAGGGACAGCGAGCTAGGGTTTTTCTTGGGATGGTGGGCTATGGATGGCTGGGGACAAAGGTGGCTGGGGACGAAAGTGGAGCATCGTCGGCGTCGTTGAAGGTGGCTGGGGACGAAGGCTGGGGCATCGACATCGGCGGTGGATGGCTGGCGTTGTTGGCGGTGGGATGGGGAAAGGTGGGGGTGGCCTGGTGGCGTTTGTAGTGGTAGTGGCGGTGGCGCTGACAGTGGCTTAGCAAGGAAAGAAAATTTATTTTTTGTTTTATTTTGAAAATTTAAATTTTGTATTAGGCAAAGTCTTGGGAAAGACGGTCTTTCCATAAACTTATGGAAAGACGGGGTTTAATTCGAATAATAAAAGGTAAAAGGTCTTAATTGCAACATTAAAATTTTAGTATGCAACATGTAGTAGTTATAAAATTTATAACCCGGTTCATGCAACCCGAAAATTTTATCTTAATTTCTTCTAATTTACACTTTAAACCTTGGTCTTTCCATGACTTATGGAAAGACCGTCTTTCAAGAGACACACTCTTTGTATTATACACGTATATACGTATTAGAGTGTAACCTAGTAAAATACATGGCGTGATATAGCAACACCCATAACTTAAGAATGTGTTTTGTGAAAACAATTTCTCCATAAATTGTGCAAATATTGTAATATTCTTTAATTTAAATACATAATAAATTATGGACAAAGTCTTTTAAAAGACCGTCTTTTCATAGGCATATGAAAAGACGTGGTTGCATTAGAATTATAAAAGGGTAAAATATTTTTATTGCAATATTAAAATTTATTATGCAACGTGCATTAGTTATAAGTTATAAGTTTATGACCCGATTAATACAACTTAATAATTTTATCTTGATTTTTTCTAATTTGCCGTTTAAACTTTAGTCTTTCTATAACTGGCCGTCTTTCTAGAGACAAATTCTAAATTGTGTTTGAGGGCAGAAATATGAAAACCGTCAGTGACGGGGATGTTAAAGAATCCAACCTTTTATATTAGGGTAATATGCAAATATAACCCTATATGTTGGAGAAAGTGCAAATATAACCCTGAGTTATTTTTTAGTGCAAATATAACCCTAAATATTATACATATGTGCAAATATAACCCTAAAGCCATTATTTCCGGTATTGACTGACCAGCGTTATATTTGCACTTTCAATTATCGCAGGGTTATATCTGCACTTTCATTATTGCAGGGTTATACCTACACTTTATATTAATATGAAGGGCAAGAAGGCCTTACGTAGTTTGATGCATGATAGTCCCATTTACAGAGAAGTAGTGAACAGAAAGTTCTAAACAAAAGATGGGTCATACGATGGAGGGGTTTTCCTCTACTGTGAAACGTTCAACAAACTGGTCTAAATCTACCTACATGAACATCGCTCCCGCCCAGCGTCCTAACTGAAAATAGCCACAATAGAAAGAAAAAGACATCACTTACTATTGTGATTAGTTTAGTGGTAATCTACACTCTCTATCATGTGAAGAATTGAGAATATTAGAGCAGTTTCTCGATAGAGATTAACCAGCGTTATGGGACCGTGTCGGTGGCCCTCTGTGGTTTTCCAACTTGTAGGTGGTTGATGAAGGTGAGATTGTGGTGGTTCAGGCTTCGGTGGTGATGGTTCATTGGAGGTGCAACGTTTATGTGTTCTCAGGAGGCCATCCATAACTATTCAAATGAATGAAGTTTCTGACTCTACTGAATTTCAATAGATTCAATGGTGGTATCTCCTAGTTAGGTCCTAGAATATGATGATTATGTAATTTGGTTGCTTGTATGTAATATTTTTTTAAAAAAACTTGATGTCTTTATCAGAAGTTGTATTCTTGCTCAAAAGATACACGAACCGCACAAAATATGATTGGCTAGATTGTGCGTACAAGAATCTCTAACTCTTATATTAGTCTAGAGGTAACTTAACCGATAGAAACCGATCAAAGTAGCCTAAACCATCCAAACCAGTAAGAGTCTACAAATCTACTATGTTATCTCCAAAGGAAATACCGAAAAGTAGTATTAAAACGACTTTTTACTTGAAAGAGGTTTCGAACTTAAAACTCCCTCCCAAGTCATGCCGGGCATTTTAATGTTGGTTTTAAATTGATTAAAGACAATTATGCCTTTAATCAATTCGATTAAAGTCGCGTAGATCCACCTTAAATTGAGTACCTTTATTGGGCCTTTTGTCCCAATATAAATAAGGGTTTTCCCCAAACCCAACCTGCCTTTAGTTTCTTTTTTTACTTCTCACTTCCCAGCCCCTTAGGTTTACTTTCCCAATCTCTTCCCAATTTGTCTCCGCCGCCTCCACCCACTCCTCCCCGTGCCGCTTCCGCTCTTCTGAGTCCTCGTCGTGCCGCATCTTCCCCACCTCGATGCCCCCATCGCGCCACATCCTTCCCGTAGTGCCGCGTCATCCTCATCGCGTAGAGTCATCCCCCGCCGCGTTGCCTCCACCACTGCGGCCCTCCACCGTAAAGGGTTTGGGAAGATCAATTTTACCCCATTTCCCTTTCTCTTTTCTAGGCCAGTTAACTCTGTTTTCCGTTTTCCAAAATCTGTTCTTCCAAATATGTCATTTCCAAATCTGGTTTTTGTTTGCCACCGGAAACCGCTGCCCAACGGCGGATGTTTTTTAGAACCCTAGAAATATGTTTCCAATTCGGACCCCGATCAAAGGCGGGTTTCGATCAAAGGCAGGATCAGAGAAGACACTTCAAAAGTGTCTTATCCGGTCCGATATAACCACATTTAATAGACTTTTCCATGTATGGAATACTAAGAATAGTTGTGTCTTACCCAATTGGTAGCCATGACTTCTTTATATATCAATTCTACTTACATGAAAAAGTCAATTATAGCCTTATACCCTAATAACAGTTTCTTTCTCCCACAGCCGAACCCCTTCAATTTTTCATCATTTTCATCGAGACCCACCTCCTCCAATGCGCTGAATTTCATGTCCTTGCTGTCGGAATCGGACCAGGTCTCTTTTCTCAGGTACCGAACATCCGAACTCAAACCCGGATCAACACAGATGGGGATACCGTGCGAACTCTCCAACCCCACCTTGCTGGCATTAGCAATGCCAAAATGGGTCAACTCCTGGAAGGGTAAGTGGAGATACATTTGGGCTCCGTATTAAATCGACCAAATGTGCAGAAGCCATAGACCCGATTCGATTGAATGAATGTGCTTGCCACCAAAGGAATTCGATCTAATGGGAAATGTGTTAATATTAGGGTTGATATTTGACCATGGGATTCACGGTGGTGCTGGAACCGACATTGGCACCGGGTTCAACGAGAAGACTTGGCAGTGGCGCCGGAACTTCATGATAAAGTATTCAACGCTGGATTTGAGGAGGTGAAACGACACCGTTTTGGAACGAGAGCTCGATAGGGAATGTGATAAAGATAAAACGAGAACAAGGAAAGCGAAAGCAGATAGATGGGCTAATTATTAGGGTTAGAGTATATATATATATGGAATGGGTAAGAGATAAATTATACATTACACATTTTACGTATTTTTTATTTTTTAATTATAAGGGTATTTTCATCATTTCTAGTAATTCCGACAATGACCAGCGTTGACCAAATTCTCGGACGAGTCCATATTTATTTCAGCACTCCAGAAAAAATTAGAATTATCTCAGCACTCATAAAAAAATACAGGATCATTTTTGCACTATTTCCAATCGAATTCAATCAACAAAAACTTATGCTTTCATTTTTTATAATGACATTTTTTCCTCTTTGAGATGATATTTTTATATTGGTATTTTTTCTTATTGGCAAACCTTAAATTATTTTCATCTACTAAGTTTACTTTTTATATTTTCAATTCAATCTGCACCACTCATTTCACTTTTCAAAAAAAATTTGTGTCAGACGAACTCCAATATTTACAAAAAAGGAGTACCAAAAGTAGTGTCAATACAACCACCGTACGGACCTTACCTCAACGTGTGCTACAGAATGAAACGTTGAGTTTAATTGACATTAATGAAAGAGTGTCTCTTTTGAAAGACGGTCTTTTCATAAGCCATGAAAAGATCAGGGTTCAAAGTATAAATTTTATAACTACCACATGTTGCATACTAAATTTTTAATGTTGCAACTAAGACCTTTTACCTTTTATTATTCAAATTAAACCCCGCATTTTCATAAGCTTATAGAAACACCGTCTTCCCCAACACTTTGCCTTAATAAAATCATAAATGCCAAAAGCAATAGAAAAATGGATTTGAACATTAGTCCGTTAACCCTGCTCCATTCAAACTCCCACGCATTTCGTATGTGGCACATTTTGTCCTCTTTTCACTCCCATTGTACCAAAACCTTTCTTTAATCTCCCCATCTTTTCTTGACGTTAGGATTTCAGAATTCCACAATCTCGTGTCCCCTGTTTTCTTCTCTACATAAACCGAATCATCATTCCTCTGCAAAACCCTAATCAACTGTTCATTCATCCTTTCCATTCTTTCTTTCATTTATTCTTTCATTTAGAGCTCGAGATTTTGACAATGGCGGATCCCGCCTGCTGCCGGAAGCTCGTGGTCGAGGTCTGCAACGCCAACAACCTGATGCCGAAGGACGGGCAGGGGACGGCGAGCGCGTACGTGATGGTGGACTTCGAGGGGCAGCGGCGGCGGACCAAGACCAAGTTCCGGGACCTGAATCCGGCGTGGGACGAGAAGCTGGAGTTCTCCGTTCAGGATAAGGACTCCATGGCGGCGGAGACGATGGAGCTCAATGTGTACAATGATAAGAAGATGGGGAAGCGGAGTAATTTTCTCGGGAAAGTGAAGATCTCCGGGAGCACTTTTTCTCCGGTGGGGTCGGAGGCGCTGGTGTACTACCCGTTGGAGAAAAGGAGCGTTTTTTCGCAGATTAAGGGTGAGATTGGGCTAAAGATTTGGTATGTTGATGATCCGGTTGCTCCGCCTCCGCCGGAGAAGGAGAAGGGGAAGGAGAAGGAGGATGAGAAGGCTGCTGCTGCGACGGGGACGGTGGCGCCACCGGCTGAGGAGAAGCCGAAGGAAGAAGAGAAGAAAACAGAGGAGGCGGCGGTGGTGGCGGAGGAAAAGAAGCCGGATGAGGAACCCAAACAGGAAGACAAGCCACCGGAGGAAAAGGGTACACCCGCCGCCGTTGCTGATCCACCCGCGACGCCGCCGCCTCCACCACCGGCGCCGCCTACGGAGGAGCAGGCCCCACTAGCTCAGACTCCGCAGAAGCCGCGGAGTGAAAAGACGGTTATTCTGGCGGAGGAGGATCCGGAAATGATCCGACTGGAGATGGAGAAGAGCATCTCCGGCGGAATGGACCGGCGAACGGCGGCGTTCGATCTGGTGGATAAGATGCCGTTTCTGTACGTCCGGGTGGTGAAGGCGAAAATTGCAAACGCTCCGGCGGTGGCGGCGGCGGCTGAGGGGTTTTCAACCTATGCAAAGCTCGTGATTGGGACCCACTCCATCAAAACCAATCCTCGTACCGGCAACGATATAGGGTGGGACCAGGTCTTCGCCTTCGACAAGGAAAGCTTGAATTCGACATCCCTCGAAATCTCCGTCTGGACGGAGAGAAAAGCTCCTGCTGCGGCTGAGAATGAAGCTAAAGTTGAAAGCTGCATCGGAACAGTGACGTTTGACTTGCCGGAAGTTCCCAAGAGAGTCCCCCCGGACAGCCCGCTAGCGCCGCAGTGGTACAGTTTAGAGACCGGAGCAGAAGGCTCGCCGGGAAATGACGTCATGCTGTCGGTGTGGCTGGGCACTCAAGCGGACGAGGCTTTTCAGGAGGCCTGGCAGTCGGATTCCGGCGGGTTGATACCGGAGACCCGAGCCAAGGTCTACCTTTCTCCGAAGCTGTGGTATTTGAGGCTAACGGTCATCCAAACCCAAGATTTGCAGTTAGGTTTAGGCTCGGGAGCTGGGGCGGCCGCATCCGAGCCTAAGCCTCGAAACCCGGAGCTGTATGTTAAAGCTAAACTGGGCCCACAGCTGTTTAAAACGAGCCGCACTCACGTCGTCCTATCCAGCTCGGCCTCGTCTAATCCTACGTGGAATGAGGATCTCATATTCGTCGCAGCCGAGCCGTTTGAGCCGTTTCTGCTAATCACAGTCGAGGACGCCGCCAATGGCGGCGCCGTGGGCTTGGCTAAGGTTCAGCTCGCGTCCATCGACAAGCGCGCCGACGACAAGTCGGAGCCGCGATCCCGGTGGTTCAATTTAAGCGGAGAGGACGACAAAGCGAAACCCTACGCCGGGAGAATCCACGTGCGGCTCTGCCTCGAAGGCGGGTATCACGTGATCGATGAGGCGGCGCACGTGACCAGCGACGTGAGGCCGACGGCGAAGCAGCTGAGCAAGCCGCCGATCGGAATGCTGGAGGTCGGCATCCGCGGCGCTGCCAATCTGCTGCCGGTGAAGACGAGGGATGGGACACGTGGCACCACCGATGGGTACGTGGTGGCGAAATACGGGCCGAAGTGGGTCCGGACCCGGACCATTCTGGACCGGTTCAACCCGAGATGGAACGAACAGTACACCTGGGATGTCTACGATCCCTCCACCGTTCTTACCATCGGCGTGTTCGATAACGGAAGGTATTATTTACAGAAATAGATAATTTTATCAGCTAGGTATTATTTACGAAAATGACATTACGAGATTTTATCAGGTACAAGCAAGATCAGCATGATAAAAAAGATGTACGACTCGGGAAGCTAAGGGTACGACTCTCAACTTTGGACACGAATCGGGTGTACATGGGTACATACCCGCTTATGGTGCTCCTCCCATCCGGACCAAAGAAAATGGGTGATGTAGAAATAGCATTCCGGTTCTCATGCCCCAGTTGGATCAGTTTGATCCAGATTTACACCAACCCGACCCTGCCCCGAATGCACTACATCCGCCCGTTTGGCCCGGCCCAACAGGATATACTCAGACACACAGCTATGAAGATAGTCACAACGCGGTTGGCCCGATCCGAACCCGCTTTGGGACCGGAAGTGGTCCAGTTTATTCTGGACTCGGATACCCATATGTGGAGCATGAGGCGGAGCAAGGCAAATTGGTTCCGGGTAATCGGGTGCCTCTCTCGGGCCGCAGCATTTGCCGGGTGGGTCGATAGTATCCGGACCTGGACCCACCCGCCAACTACGATCCTGATCCATATTTTATTAGTTTCGATTGTATTATGTCCTCATTTGATTTTACCCGCGCTTTTCATGTACTGTTTTCTGATCGTCGGAATGCGGTTCCGGTACCGGCAGAGAGCCGCGATCACGATCGACGGGAGGCTATCGCAAGTTGATGCCGTCGGACCCGACGAGCTGGACGAGGAGTTCGATGTGTTTCCGACATCGCGGCCGTGGGAGCTTGTCCGTGGTCGGTACGACCGGCTTCGGGCGCTTGCCGGGAGGGCGCAGACGCTGCTCGGCGATGTGGCAGCGCAGGGGGAGAGGCTGGAGGCGCTGTTCAACTGGAGGGATCCGAGGGCGACGGGGATCTTCGTGGTGGCTTGTTTCATGGCTTCTTTGGTATTCTATGTGGTGCCGTTTAAGGTTCTAGCTCTAGGGAGTGGATTCTTCTACTTCCGACATCCGAGGTTTCGCGACGACATGCCCTCAGTGCCAATGAATTTTTTCCGGCGCCTTCCGCCACTCTCTGATCAGATTCTGTAGCTCTGTTTTGATTGTTTGGGGATGTTATGGATTTGACTTCATTTTGTAGTAATAAAATGGAAAGATCTCTTTCTTCTATTATGTGCAAATTGTTTGTTTAGGACACAAGAAAACAATACGAGGGAAAAACCGGGAATATACAGCTATATTGATCTAGTTTTTCAACTTCTCTTCTTTGCCAATGTCTTCTGCAGTCCTTTCACAATCCTTGCAAACCACATCAAGTTCAGGACAGCAATCACAGTTGGTGCCACGACGATCAAACAAACCCCGAATGTCTGAATCTGCTTCACCTGTTGTTGAGCACATTTTCTGAATTACCCTCGAAAAAAAAAGCAGTTTCTGACCACTAAGACAAGAAAAGAAATTGGTTCTCCGTTTGATGTGATTTACCTGGTCAGAATGCTGCCATATGTGATAGAAGAGGTACATAAACAAAAATATTCTTGCAACCTGGAGACAGATACGGAAAAGAGTTAAGTCGTGAAGTCGTTCGCATCATGATTGAGGAAATGCAGCTACTGCTTCACTTACCAGCCAAGATAAGAACATTACGACACCATTGATAAGATATGATTTGGAACTCTTCATTCCAGCCGCATCAAGATACCTTTTGAAGATGGATTGACATTAAAAGAAGTGGTGAAGGGAAGAAAAAAAATACGCTGGATTCGTAAAATACAAACGGTACCATCTTAAATTGATCGAAGGGGTAGTTGCTTCAGAAATCAAAACTATGAAGGTATAGACCTGTCCTTCACCAGTCAGCAGAGCGTACATTACCGATACCATAGAAAGAAGATGATGAACCACCTGGTAACAAGTCGGGGAATTTTTGAACATGTTATGCGCAATCCTGCCATTTTACTTTTAAGTAAAGTAGTCCAAGGAGGATATAACTGGGACATGATGAATGCATATGAAAAATGTGTAATCACTTACATACTCCATTCCGCCTAAAGAAGGATAAAACCAAAGGATCATCCCAATATCACTCAGGAAATAACCAACCGAAACCTATAGGAAACACATTAGACATCAAATGAGCATTAGAATCACAGCATTTACGTGCCACGTTTTCAGTATATATTGTGGAACAGAGAATTTCACCTTTTCTCCTTCCACAGCAGCATACAAAAGTTGTAAAAGAAAGTGGAATAACTTACCCCCAAGGACATCGTGGACAACATAGAATGTCGGAAAACAACATTGGTAGCAAGTTGCCCCTCGGAGAACAGTTCCGACCAAAACACAATGTAGAGTGATATGGCAGTGATGAATATGGCATGGAATGTCGATATCACTCTGCAACGTGGATGAGTATAGATAAGAAATTCAACAGAAATCTCGGCATAGCTCATAGAATAAGTACATTTTACTGGTAGAGCAGTAATGAGAAGATCTTGTTTACCTATTGTTCCACTCAATCCTCTGAGAATTAGAAAGTTTAGAATAGCTCTTGAAGTAAACTGGACTAATCATTTGACTGATATCATAAACCTGAAAACAAAAATCAATACAAAGACAAGAGCAAAAGCACGTGAGCGAATTCAGTTATTCAAAGACAAAATTACACAATTTCTTGATTCACAAAAGATCATACCAAGAAACAAATGCCTCAAACCGAATATCAGACGGATCAACAACGCCATTCATGCTAATAATACTGTCCATCCAAACGACAGTCCCCATACGTGATTTGAAAGATCGAAAAATCAAGAACATACCATTTTGCAGGCACAAATGCTTCCAATAACAGATGCATACACGACAGAAGAATCCGCAAGCATATAGCTCTTCAGCAGTTGCTCCACTTGGGAGCTGTAGGATTGGACCACCATCTTCAATTCTGGAATTAAAAAGCCTGATTTCAGAATTACAGTCACATAATTACATCCTTTCTTCCTCTTGTGATCATACAAACAGGAAACTAATGTCAAGGAACGTAAGAACACAAACACAGCAAAAAGTATTCATATTTATGATTTATCATTCTTGCAAACATAACTAGGTCTTCAAACTAAAGTATTGCAACCATGATAACCTTAACCAAATAGAAAAGCTCAAAATACAAACTTTCCACAACCACACCAATAATCTCTACAAGCAAGCCACCATTACCATCATAGTCAACTTTCTTCCAGAACATTCCAACCAATAAACTAAACCAGCATGAAATTTCATCAACCCAGACGAAATATTCTCTAACAAAAACAATTGGGATCGTTAAATTGATCAAAACTAAACCCAGGAAACATTAAAAAATCCACATAAATTGCTGCAAGTAATCAATTCCATGTAAACAGAGATCAAAAGTAGTGTCTAGAACTACCTTAAAAGGGGCAGGGATTGAGAAAAACAGGGGGGAAGAAATTAAGCGCAATGATTGGGAGGAGGATAACAAGAAATCGTGATTTTATATTGGTATCAATATTATATTATTACGAGAAAAAAAAAATCAGAGTCTTGGGTGACAGGAAATGGAATTATAGTTTTTCAGAAACTCCTGAAGAAAACCGGCCTGCAAGGATACCTGGGCATTTTTAGAAGTACCACACGCCACCGTTTTGATTTATCTATTATTTATTTCTTTTTGAAAATGTTTTGATTTATCTAATTGGGGAATAAAATATGGGGTGTGTGTTTTATTCCAATCATTTGGTGACAAGCTGGAGAATTTCATAGCAATTTGTTTTCTCCTTTTCTTTTGGCTAAAAATTATTAACAGTGAAAAGTGGCTAGTAAAAGGCTAAAATTGTGGCCTCGAATGACAAAAGATTATATGTCAGTGACAGAACCGCAAAATATAAGGAGTACTAAAATTGGTAAATTTTATTCTTTTCAAGTAATTAACTTGAAGACAAAGTCTTGCGAAACATCGTTTTTTCATAAGTTTATGAAAAAATGGTGATTAATTATAATAATAAAAGGTAAAATGTATTAGTTGTAATATTTAAAATTTATTATGCAGCGTGTAGTAGTTATAAAGTTTATAACCCGATTCATGCAACCCAAAAATTTTATCTTCATTTCTTCTAATTTTCACTTTAATCCTTGATCTTTCCATGACTTATGGAAAGATCGTCTTCCAAAAGACGGACTTTAACTCGAATTCAAAAATTATGGTCCTAGTACTTGCCGATCTCGGGGCAGTGGTGGGGAACAACGGTTGTACCATACAACAGCGAGCGACTGATGAGAGCAGCAGATGGCGGTTGACGTGGTGCGGCATAACAGTATTGGACGTTTTTTGCGCAAATTGCTGCGCTGTTTTCTTGATTAACTGGGGACTTCTCCCAATTCTTTTTATTTCTTTTTTTTACGTTTAAAAAATTGACGTCATTTTGATTTACGAAGGTAAAAGAAATAAATAATAAAAATACAGAATTTAAACAACGTCGTTTAAGTTGCTGGAGTTTTAAAAAATAAATAATAAAAATCCAGTACTTAAACAACATCGTTTAAGTATCTAGAGTTAAAAAAAAAGCAACGCACCTTTTTCTTCAGGAGCAGGGGCAGACAATGACGGAAAGGGGTGATGGAATCCTCGATCCTTTGACGCTCTCAATATTAACTCTCTAATCACCAAATCTTACGAGAACCATCGTCACACCCTCGCCTATTTGATTCCGCCACTGATCCTTCCTAGTAATATTTTAAGAGAAAAACTCATGTGAGACCGTCTCACCATGGAAAATGGTGAACCAGGGACCAGGCTGTAAATATCAGAGATGGGGTTGAAAAATGGGACCAATTTGCAATTTTTAAGAAAATGAGGCTGAAAAACAGACGGGCTATAACAGATTTTGTGCCAGAAAGCAACTGCCATATTTTTACCACTTTTTTTGGAAAGAAAATTCCCCCAAATCAAGGAATTTCAATCCTAACCAAATTCAATCCAATCGCATCATGGATCCGAAGCATCAAAATCAGAAAATCACCGATCTAACACAACATATCGCTGAATCTACCTAACCCAGCATGTTCCGAATTTGCGAATTGGTTAGATTTGCAATTTTTTGGCATTTACGATATGAATTTCACGACGAGATGATGAATTTTGCGACAGAATGTAGGTTTGAAAGCTTCTACGATCTGCAACGCTGAAATCATCGAGGTAATATGAAATTTACGGTCTTAAATCTCAACTTTCATCATGGAGGTAATATGAATTTTCAAGTTTTATGGTTGAAATCTCAATTTTATGAAACTAACGGTTGAAATCAACGATCTAAGGTGTTGTTATAAAATATGGAAAACAAAACAATTCAAGGCAATGAAATTGTTTTGAAAGCAACGAAGATGTTCAATCTGAAAATTCAACAAGTTTACATCCATGTTAGATTTTGATCGCGTATATACAGTTAAACGTATGAAGTAATTGCATGAACACATAAATTAACGTTTTTATATTGCAAAAAAATATTTGTCAGATCTGGAATTTAGTTATATGCATGTTGTGAAGAAAATTTAGGTGTTTTTTAATTTGCTGAAACATATGAAGTAACATGATGAACACTGGAGTAACCGCATGAACACATGCAGACACGTGATATCATTGATGCGTCTTCGACCACCAACCGGTTCGTGGGTCCGAGTTCTTCTCGAACTAACCTGCAATCAAACTGTCCCTGGAGTTCCAGGGGTTAGCACTCTGATGCTTAAGTTAGTCCAAGCGTCCAAATATGATTAAGACAAAATGAATCATAAGTAAATACGTACCTTGTATTTATACTCCATATCCCAAATAATGTTCTCCTTGATTATCTCCCTTAATTACCCACGAATGCGGTAATTAAGTTAGAGTATTAAATATTCCCCTAACTGGGCTACCATACCTTTGGTCCAATGGTTATCTTGTGCTTAACCTCTATCAAGAGCCTCCAGAAAAGTAGGTTCTCGACCTTAGAAGGCTGGAACGACACGAAGGTCTTCGAGGTCTTGAATGCATGGGACAGTTCGAGGATTTTAAGACTCAAAATGAACCTTGCAACTTCGTTGCTCCTACCTTCGAGGGCGGGAACCTGGCTTTCTAATCAACTCTGTCTTTTAGGATTCCAAAAGGGCGCGCACGTGCTGTACAACCACACGTGTCATTGCTCCCCAAACCGTGCGTTGTCAGAAGATAAAAAATGATTACATCTTTCCATAACTTTTATATTTCCAAAGAAGTAATAATTACCCGTCACTTCAGCCTCCACAATTACCTCACATCCACTATTTCCTTAGTCACTTTTCTCGTTTACAGGCATCTTCTTACAAGCATTCTTTGTATTTCTTTCTCGAGCGATATAATTCCCCTTACCTTTCCCGGAAAATCAGTAAGTTCTTTTATCCACATTTTCATTCTAATCTTTTCATTTCCTCCCCTTACAACCATGGCCCATTCTTATGAGGGTTCCACTGTCGAGAAATTTTTTGGAGAGGTTAGGGTTGGCGAGACAGAGGTTAACATGCTGAAGAAGGCCGTTAGCGATCCAGAATGCACTCATTTCGAAGAACTCCGATACGGCTTAGATGCCGGAGAGGACGCATCTAATCATGCAGGTAATAGTCCTATGGAAGAGAGGATTTTCTCTATAACTGACATGCCTCCTCAAGATGCCGTTGAAAAATGGCCTCCAGGCATGGGCAAGCCCTATATAATGAGGTCCACTACAAGCGGCAAAATTGGTTTCTACCCTTCTTCGAATCCAGAACCTGAGCCGGAAAGGGTGTCAAGTACATCTTTGACCTACCAGGAGGCTTCTCTCAAAGCCAGAATAGATGAGGAGAGGACAGTCCCCGAGAGAGAGAGGAAGCACCCTCAAGAGCGCCTCGGGTATCTCTTTTAACTAATCCCTCTCAAAAGAAGAAAAAGGGGTTTATCGAAGATTGAGGCTAAAGGGCTCAGGAAAGGAGCCCCCAGTTCCAATAGTGGGAACCGTTATTTCCAAGATTTTAGACTCGATCCCTCCCGGTCAAAGAGTAGTTCCGGATGCCAATTTCCAACCCTTTCGAGAGGGAGATACCCCCCACAACCTCTCCGAAGGAAGATCGTCTATTTCCCTCAGACATATTTGTTGCGGGCTCACATTACAATTTCCGCCTCTTTTCTCCATACTTCTTAGACAATTCCAGGTGAGCCCTGCCCAAGTCCACCCTAATGTCTTGGTAATCATTATGATGTTCTTGACCAGATGTGACGAGTTTGGTATTAGGCCTAGTTATAAGCTGGGTTTTTTTTCTATATTTCGTGTCCTATAGTGGGTGGTCTATCGATATAATTGTTACATTTGTCAGCCGAGAGGCACACCATAAGGTTTTTGGGGTTCCTGGAAATTCTGGAGACTGGAAAAACTAGAAAAAGGTATCTTTTTTTTATAGCAGGAGGTATCGAGTCCCTCCATGGAATTGGGTCGTGCGAGTTAAATCTTCCAAACCCGGGGAATATATCTGCCCAGATACCCTCGAGAGGGATAGATAAAAACTATTTTCCAGCTCTCTCGACTACAACCTCTTCAACAATCCCAACCCCAGGATTGGCGGTTTCGCATTCTTACCTAGAATCTACAAAGAATATGTATATAAAACACTCCAGAGGGATACCAGGAAAAAGAGGAGGGGACTCGAGGGTCCCAGAGATGGCCCTCCCCTCAAAACCATCGTTAGTGATGTTAGGCATTTGGGAGCCCCCGAAGGTGTCTTAATAGAGCAACACTTCTCCTATTTGTTGTGTAATTGAGTTTATTGTTACTAACTTTCTTTTTCCTTTTTCAGTGGGTCTCGCTAAGGGCTTAAAGAAGCAGAAGCCCTCGAAGCAGGGTCAGGCTCCTAGGGATGGGATTATTAAGTCCTCGAATCAGGCTTCCAGTCCCCCAAATTTGACGTTTCTCCCCTCGAATCCGGCTTCCCCTCTTGCAGTAAGCCACAAAATGCCTTCCTCAACTATTGGTGATGAGCAGCCACCTCACACCAGGATCGTCTGCCAGAAAATGAGGGTAAACCGCAACACTATCGATTCCTCCTCACGAAGGCCATTGATAGGAACACCTGGTGGTGAGGATGTTCATCAACAGTCTCCTCCCCCTTCGAATGATGCATCATCCATACCCAGGATTGAGCATCACCTCTCGAACTTGGCCTCTGACCCTGAGGTTTTCTTCCACTATTCTCTTCTTTTTTGTTGTTTTTTTAGAGGGAGATACTCCCCTCCCCACATTTTTATATCATCAATCTGAGCTGAGTTATTTTACCAGGCCTCCTAAATGTATCATGAGATCACCGATAGAATAGCGGCCTTCTATTCCCATTGTTACTCTGGCCGCGGTAACTTCCGCAAGGAGCTCAGTAACCAGGATGCTGAGATTTTGCGGCTGAGGAAATCTCTCGAGGATTACCAGCGAGCTCTCAAGGAGAAAGATAGGGTCCTCGAGGAGAAGGATAGGGCGCTCGAGGAGAAAGATAGGGTTCTCGAGGAGAAGGATTGGGTGCTCGAGGAGAAAGATAGGGCGTTTGAGGAAAAATAAAAACTTTTGGAAGGGGAGAGGCAAGGTGTTGATGCCGAGAGGCGTCAATGGACATTATAGAAAGACACCCTCGCGAAGAAGGTTCAAGTTGCAGAGGATCCGGCTGCGAAAGTTCAACTGCTCGAGGCCTTCAAACACAAGTTGTTGAACTGCCCTGAGCTGCTTCAACTTTTCCTGGATCTTCTGGGTGTGGCCAAGCAAATCGGCTGTAGTGAATTAGCCGAGGACTTTTTAAAGCCATAAGTGTTTGCCTCTCTATCTGAAGATCTGGCCAAGCAGGTGGACGAGCTAGTTAATCCAGAGCTCGATACCACTCTTGACGCGAAATGGGACAGGGCTATCAAGAACGATTGTTTTCATTTTGCCCTTTTGGATTTCATCAAGTTCAAATGGCAGTTCTTCACTGCTGAGGGGATTCAAGCGATCCCCTTTCCAGAGGCTTCAGATGCCTTTTCTGAGCGGGATTCCGCTGTTGCCCCAGTGGAAGAAATGATAGCTTCCACATCAAAGGAAGATTATTCTAGGGTTGGTCCCTGATTGTAAAATTTTTTTCACTTTGGGCACCTTACTTGTCAATCCTTTCTTTCTTCCTTTTTTTAAAACTTTGAGTATTAATGAAAATACATTTTTTATCGAGACTTATAATTTTGCATTTGTTTTCTTTTCATAGTATAATTCGTTGAAAATGGTGTTAGAAGGTGCTTGTGAGGAGCTTTCGAGTGCTCAAAAAGAGCTGAATGAGACACATAAACAACTACTGACCGCTTTTTGAGATCTTTCTAAGTGTAATCAAGAGAAAGACTCCTTGAAGGATAAGCTCCACCAACTCGAGGCTGAGATGAAGCTGTGGCAATCCAAAGATCATCCCATTTTTAAGGGGTTTGTTAAGGATTTCCTTAGCAAAGAATATAATGGTACTTATCCCTTAGAAGTGGTCAAGAGTCACGATCCCGCTGATGAAGAACTAGAAGAACTGATGCATCAAATTTATTTGAAGTTTGGTTCTTTGAAATCCTACCTTACCGTTGTGACTAGGCTTCCAGTTGTGGAAGGGCACCTAATTGGTTGCTTGGGCGAAAATCACAAATTGGTAGCCCACAGGGAATTACTTTCCGAACAACATCTATTAACTTAACGCAGAGTGACTAACCTTGAAGATGACTTGCTCGCTTGGATAGCCAATGAGGATCCCCCTTCTTCGAGCGAACCTTCTCAAGCCCAACGAGATAGCCCCTCACGCAAAGATAGCTCTTTGGTGGAATCTCTTTTATCCGAGAACGCAAAACTTACCGGGGAGGTTGAGGTCTGGAAGATACAAGCCACATAAATGGAGCAGCATTTCGATGATTTTGAAGAAAAAATTGCCTCACAAGAAATGAGCCTTCGTGCCCACATGCTTTCCCACGACATTCCTTCCTCCTACTTAATCAGCAATGATCATTTTCCAAAGTTTCTACTTAAAGCGGCTCAGTACTGGATGGAAGAAGTTAACGTTCATGAGAATGTGACTCCTCGGCAAAGAAAAGGCTTTTGATCTCATTCTCGATTGGCTGGCAGAGTTGAAGGTAAATGGATTCACCCCCTTGAGCTTTCGCTCTGCCCCTCGGTCACATAAGTCTGCCACTAAAGAGGCTGAACGACATCTTATCCCTTTGAGCAAAGTTATCCAAGGATCTTCCTCAAAACGTCGCAAAAGCACTGAGTCATCCTCGAAGGATCCATTTGAATCTTCCACGAAGAAGCAGTGTAAGACCGTCGTCATTCTTGATCCCTCAGAATATCATGTAGAGGAACAAATGAAGGATATCCAAAGGTAGCCAATATAAAACTTGAAGAAATCAAAGAAATAGAGGCAAATGTGAAGGAGCTAGGGAAACCTATCTCCACTGAAGAATTATTTCAGGCGGGATTTCCTCCCGCTAAGTAAATATGTTTAAATGAACAAACTTAGATAGTTGCTTGTAGCAATAATGTATTCCTAATATGTTTGTTGAGGTTTAAATAAGCTACAGCTAATGTTCGAGTGGCTCTAAAGAGGCACTCTGGTTAATGTTCGAGCGGGTTGCTCTAAAGTGGCGCTCTAGATGATATTTCCAGCTATGGGTGATGTTCGAGTGGTTTGCTCTAAAGCGTCACTCTAGTTGATGTTCAAGCGGGTTGCTTTAAAGCGGTGCTCTAGATGATATTTCCAGCTACGGCTGATGTTCAAAGTGGTTTGCTCTAAAGCTGCACTTGAAAGGCTATCTTGTAATCTTGAAATGATAAACTAGTAGGAAAGATTAGTAGGATGTAGGTGGAAACACCAAACTTGGGTAAAATGCTTGTGTCTCTAAATTACTTAATTCCTACTTACCGAACATATTCGTATTTTGCTCTGCCTAAGAAAATTGCACAGGGTGCTCATATTCGAGGGGTAAACTATAAGAGATCGTTAAAGCAACCCGCTCGAATTATCAACCAGAGTGCCGCTTTAGAGCAAACCACTCGAACATCAGCCGTAGATGGAAATATCATCTAGAGCACCACTTTAAAGCAACCCGCTCGAGCATTAACTAGAGTGCCGCTTTAGAGCAAACCACTCTAACATCACAGCTGGTAGTATTTTCTCAAGTTGGTAATGTTCCACCTTCTTGGCACTCAAACTTTGTTCATCTGCTCGAGAACATAACTTCCTCCCGGGTGCAATTCGATCACTCTATAAGGTCATTCCCAATTTGCAGCTAACTTCCCATTGGGTTCCTTTATGCTTTTCTCATTTCTTCTCATTACCAAGTCTCCCAGGCTAAACAACACCTTCTTTACCCTTTTGTCATGGCATATTTTGACCCGTTCCTTGACTTTAGCCTCATGTAGAGAAGCTAAATCTCTCTTTTCCTCTACCATATCCAAATCCAGACATCGATTTTTTTGATTGATTGTCTCATCTGCAGCAGACATCATACTTGGGCTAGGAACTCCTATTTTTGGAAGAATTACTGCTTCCAAGCCATATACAAGACTATAAGACGTTTCCCCAGTAGTGGAAGACTCAGCTGTCCGATATGTCCATAATACATTAGGTAATTCCCATATCCAATTACCTTCTGCCCCCTTGAGGCGTGCTCGTATTCCATTCACTATTGTCCTGTTAGTCACTTCCACTTGCCCGTTAGCTTGGGGGTGGTAAATAGATGTCATCTTTTGCTTAATCTGATATTCCTTGCACCACTTCTTGAAGGGATCCTGAGAAAATTGTGTTCCATTGTCCGTAATGATCGTTCTTGGGATTCCAAAATAGCACACAATGTTCTTCCAGCAAAAAGAGATGACTGTCTTTCCTCTTTTGTTTGTCAAGGGTTCATCCTCTACCCACTTTGTGAAATAATTCACAGCTACTATTAGGTATCTGAATTTCCCCGATGCTTCCGAGATAGGGCCCACCAAATTAATCCCCCATTTGTCAAATGGCCACGAGCTATAGATGCATCTCATTTCTTCCTGTGGAACACGTGTTATAGGTGCATGTCTCTGGCATTGATGGCAAGCCTGAATATATTGGTTCGCATCCTCGAATATTGTCGGCCAGTAAAACCCCGCTCGGATAAGCCTTCTCGCCACAGATATGGCTCATGGTGGCTACCGTATACCCTTTCGTGAACCTCCCTTATGAGGCAGTCAGCCTCGTGAGGGTTAACACATCGAAGTAATGGATGCAAATGACCCATTCTATACAACTCTCCTTCTTGCAACACATACATTGGAGCCTTCAACCTTATTTTCCAGGCCCCCACTTCATTTACTGGTAGGACACCCTCTCGAAGATATGCTACAAACAGTGTCATCCAAGAGTCTTCCGCTTCAACCGCCATCACTACAGGTTCTTCAAAATTTTGCATGCTCAAAGTTTCCATGAGGAGTTGCTGTTGGGATTGGGTTCCCAAATCCGAAGAAGCAAGCTTACTTAGAGCTTCCATTTTATAATTGTTTTCCCTTGGAACCTGCGTCAAAGTATCATATTTGAAAATTTTTAACAGGTTCTTCACTACCTCGAGGTACCTCTGCAGGTTACGCTCTCTGGCCTCATACTCTCCATTCATCTGTTGAACCACAATTTGAGAGTCACTAAAAACCTCCAGTTCCTCCACCTGCAGCTCCTTTGTGAGGCGCAATCCAGTGATAATTGCCTCATACTCAGCTTCATTGTTAGTTGCAAAGTTCAATGCATAAGGATAATCTCTGCCATTGGGCCTAGTTAGTAGGACCCCGACTCCACTTCCTCCTGAATGTGAGGAACCATCCACATACAACTTCCATATCTGTCTTTGCCTTGTTTCCTCATTCTGAATGGAATCCAAACACACCTCGAGGGGCTTTGTAGTTTCCACTATAAAGTCTGCCAACGCCCGCCCCTTGATCGCAACTCAAGGTTGATACTAGATATCATGCTCTTCCAATTATACTTCCCACTTCATCATTCTTCCTGAAATCTCTAGCCTTAGCAGGATCTGTCGAATGGGGTGGTTCGTGAGCACCACTATCTTATGTCTCTTGAAGTAGGGTCTCAACCTTCGGGCTACATGTACGAGGGCTAGAATTAACCTTTCGAGAACCGTATACCTTGTCTCTGGACCTTGCAAGGTACGGCTAACTAAGTAAATCGGATGTTGAACATTTTCTTTTTCCTTTACCAAAGCCATGCTGATTGCCAGCAGCGACGCAGAAATATACAAGTACACCGTCTCACCCTTGTTTGGTTTCATCAAGGTAGGCAATGTTCCCAGATGTTCTTTCAACTGCTCGAATGCCTCGTTGCACTTGCCATTCCACTCAAACTTCTTTTCCCTTTGAAGCACATCAAAGAAGGGTAAGTGCTTCCCCACCCCCTTCGATAAGAACCTGCTTAATGCTGCTAAAGACCCTGTCAGCTTCTGCACATCCTTTATCGATTGTGGGGTTTCCATTGTCCTCAGAGCTTCAACCTTTTTTGGGTTTACATTGATCCCCTTCTTTGAGACCATAAATCTGAGAAACTTCCATACCCCCACACCAATAACACACTTAGACGGGTTCAGCTTCAAATTAGCTTCTCAAAGCCTACCAATTGTTTCTTTTAGATCTTTTAAGAATTCTTCATAACTCTTGCTTTTGGCCACCATGTCATCCACATATATTTCCATATTCTTCCCTATATGTCCCCTGAATAGTCTATCCACCAGCCTCTGGTAAGTAGCTCCAGCATTCTTCAATCCAAAGGGAATCTTCTTATAGCAATACGTGCTCATATCTGTAATAAAAAAGGTATTTTCGTTGTCTTCCTCCGCCATGAGGATTTGGTGATACCCCTTATGCACGTCAAAGAATGCCAAAATTTGATATCCAGTGATGGCTTCCACCAGCTTGTCAATTGGTGGCAACGGAAAACTATCTTTGGGGTTGCACTTATTTCAATCAGTAAAGTCTATACATGTCCTCTATGCTCCATCATGCTTTGGAACCATGATTGGGTTAGCAATCCAATCAGGATAGAATACCTCATCGATTATGTCCACCCTTAATAACTTCTCCACGTCTTCTTTAATTGCCTCAGCTCTTTCAGTAGCGAACACTCTTCTCTTTTGCTTCATTAGCTTAATCGAAGGGTTAATGTTCAGTCTATGTAGCGCAAGACTTGAAGGAACCCCGTCAGGTCAGATGTATCTCATGAGAACATGTCTTTGTACTTTCCTAACAAGTCTTTCAATCTTCCTTTCACATATTCAGGGATTAGTTTCCCAACAGCTACTGACCCTTTATCCTAAATAGGCATTTGTATTGTATCAGCCAATCCTGCCTCTGCGTGTACTACCGCTAATCCCTTCGTTTCCTCGCTTCTCGCATTTCCGTGAGGTTACATTTTTTGGCCTTAGTCTGATCCCCTTGAATGGATGCCACCCCCTTTTCAATTGGGAACTTCATCATCAGGTGATAGGGTGACCAAACCACTCGAGCCTGGCACATATATGGCCTTCCTAGAATCACATTATAAGGGGAATGTGCATCCACGACAGCAAAATTACCCCTAATGGTCACTCTCGTGTTGTCATCCACTACTCGAACGCGTAATGTTATCTCTCCTATAGGGAATATTGGGTTTCCAATGAATCCTGATAAAGGAGAAGCAATTTTTTTCAAGTTTTCACGCCCTATATCTAACTGGTCAAAACACTCAACAAACATCACTTCTACCCCGCTTCCATTATCAACGAACACCTTTTTGATCAAGGATGTTCCAATGATGGATAAAATAACCATAGGATCCGCATAGAGCATTTGGTTCGGTACAGCACCCTCTTCCTAGAAAGTGGCCATTTCATCTGGTTGAAACCTCTTATGACTGGGCTCTTCCGCGGGAACCCTCTGAGCCTCAGCTCTTATAACAACATTTGAAGATCTCTCTCCCACCATGCCATTGATGACGGTAATTACCCTTCGGACGGGCGGGTTTTCTCCATTTTGATTTCCCCTTTGTTGCTCTTGGGGTCTATTATACCTTCCTTTCAGCCTCCTATCTCGAATCACCTATTCTCGAGGCCTTCTATCTCCTCCCCCCATTGTTTTGATTGTTTCTCCTATAAGGCTACCACTGGTTCATCCGGGGCCTTGAGGAGGTAGCCTAGCTCATATGTCTCTGTCCTCGGAACCATCCTTCCCGTTCACACCTATCAATCTCCATTCTTAACAGCATGTAATCGTTTGTGTCATGGCCGTAACCCTATGATGATCATAATACTGATTTGTTTCTCTCCAGGCTGCAACCGAATTGTGCAAACTTTGCAAGGGTGAGGCTGTCTGGAACAACCCCCTATGTATGCTTAAAATATGTGCTGGGGTTCTTCCTCCAAGCGTTGGAGGCAATGGATTATACCTCTCGAATGGTGTTCTTACGGGTTCGACCGGCTTTTTCCCTCTGTGCTCTACATTTCTTCCTGCTTTCTCTGCAAGGCTATCTCTTTCCTTTTTAGTTGCCTCTCCTACCCTCGAATACTGTTCTACAACCTCCTAAAGTTTTTACAAAGTCTTAGGGGTATTGGGGCTCAGCTTCTTGTATAATTCCAGGTCCTGCATCCCCAGCAGGTATCCCTGGGTTACCTCATTCTCCGTCATTTCTATCACCCCCAAACTCTTGTCTACATACCGGTGATAGAAGGTTTTTGTGCTTTCCCATGCCTTTTGCTTCGTCTGGTAGAGTTCTAACAAGGTTTTGGTAAACTTCTTCTTCTGTGCGTACTGGCTCAACAATGCTCCGCTGAAGTCCCGATACGATCGAAGCGAGCCCCTTGGAAACTTATTAAACCACTCATGTGCCTTTCCCCGTAAGTAGCTACCAGCTTTCATGTTAATTTCTCATCAAAGTCCCTCAAACTCATCAAGCCCAAGAACGTATGTATGAACTCTCGAGGGGTCAGTTTCACCACTGTAAGTGGGAAGTCCTTCCGGGGGCTTCACTTCTATTGGCCATCGAACCCCCATGATTACCAAGCTGAAAGGAGACCCCGTAGCATGATCTTAGGGACCGATCAACCTATCCAACTCGTTTCTTAATGATTCACTTGCATCATAGGTTCAGACCCCTATCTTGACCACCCAACTGTGGCATATATAGAGGTTAGGTTTCTCCATATCCCGAGTTCATCCAATGCTGTCTGAGATTCAGGTATGCTTGCGATGTACAACCCTTGGCTGATTCCCATACTCTCGTATCCTTGCATGCCAGAAGAGGCCATTATTCCATATGTTGTTCCTGGACCGGCCTAGTCAAGGATAGGAGCAGATGGCGGAGGTAGCGCATATACGGGACCTTGGGCGTAACCAGGAATAGAAGGCTGAGGTCTAGCATGTAGCAGTTTTCCAGCATATCCTTGATAAGGGTAGGCTATCGGGGGTTGGGAAGGCCACCCCGTAGTCATTCCCAAAGATGAGGGTGGTAGTGCCCCCATCATGACCCTATCATCCCTCGGATGAAGGAAGATTCGGTACCCGGCTGCAGCCAGGACCTGAGCCGATTGTTCCACATCTTGATTTAGGGTCACCCTCTTCATGTTCTGATTTCCTTGCCCAGGTTGACCATAAGCTTCCATATACGAGTCTCCCAAAACCTCCGTAAACCTTCTATCCCTCGAATCAGCCACCCTTTCGAGCAAGGAATTGGTGTTTCCTTATGTTTGCTCTCTTATCGCTTCCAATATCCCCGAGAGCCCCGGTATATTGTTCTGGACTGGTGTCAGGGGATTTGTGCCAACCGCCACTGAAGTTTGCCTCCCCTCGTGAGCTATGTCTGTATTAGGCTCCGATCGCAACTCTGTTCCCGTAGTTTGAATGTTAGCCATCTCTCTATCCTCGATATGGGTGTCATTTTCTCTTCCTGGATTCTTTGATGTTAACCTTGGTAGAGATCTAGCCTCCATACCTATTGACCTTAACCTTTCACTCATTCGAACTACCATGGACATAAACTCTCAAAACCCTTGATCCGGCTTAGTCGTCCCCATAGACGGTGCCACTTGATGCATCTTTAACCACCGACCGGTTCGTGGGCCTAGATTCTTCTCGAACGAGCCTGCAATCAAACTGTCCCTGGGGTTTCGGGGGTCAGCACTCTGATGCTTAAGTTAGTCCAAGCGTCCAAATATGATTAAGACAGAATGAATCATAAGTAAATGCGTACCTTGTATTTATACTCCATGTCCTAAATAACATTCTCCTTAATTATTGCCATAAATTACCCATGAATGCGATAATTAAGTTAGAGTATTAAATATTCCCCTAACTGGGCTGCCATACCTTCGGCCTAATGGTTATCTTGGGCTTAACCTCTATCAATTATTCTGATGGATAATTTTTCAATGTTTGAAATTTTCCTACATGAAATTTATTGAGGAAATTTAGGTATTTTTTAATTTGCTGAAATGTATCAAGTAATACGATGAACACTGGTTGTAACTGCATGAACACATAAACTAACGTGATATTATTCTTCTAGATAGTTCCTCAAGGTCTGAATTTGGCTATATGCAATTTGTTGAGGAAATTTAGGTATTTTTTAATTTTCTTAAAGTATGAAGGAATATGATAAACACTAGATGTAACTGTATGAACACATGAAGTAACGTGATATTATTCTTCTGGATAATTTTCCAAGGTCTGAAATTTGGCTATATGCAATTTGTTGGGGAAATTTAGGTATTTTTGAATTCGCTGAAATGTATGAAGTAATACGATGAACAGTAGATGTAACTGCATTAACACATGAAGTAACGTGATATTATTCTTTTGGATAATTTCCCAAGGTCTAAAATTTGGCTATATGCAATTTGTTGAGGAAATTTAGGTATTTTTTAATTTGCTGAAATGTATGAAGTAACATGATGAATACTGGAAGTAATTGCACGAACACATGAAGTAACGTGATATTATTAAGATGGATAATTTCTCAAAGTTTGAAATTTGGCTATGTGTAATTTGTTGAGTAAATTTAGGATTTTTAAAATTTGTTGAAACGTTTGAAGTAATACGATGAACACTTGATGTAACTACATGAACACATTAAGTAACATGGTATTATTATCATTGATAATTCTCCAAGGTCTGAAATTTGGCTATATGTAATTTTTTGAGGAAATTTAGGTATTTTTTAATTTTCTAAAACGTATGAGGTAATATGATGAAAATTGGATGTAACTGCATGAACACATGAAGTAACGTGCTTCTGGATAATTTCTCAAGGTATGAAATTTGGCTATATGCAATTTTTTGAGGAAATTTAGGTATTTTTAAAATTTCTAAAACGTATAGGTAATATGATGAAAACTGGATGTAACTGCATGAACATATGAAGTAACGTGATATTATTCTCCTGGATAATTTCTCAAGGTGTGAAATTTGGCTATATGCAATTTATTGATGAAATTTGTGTGTTTTTAATTTGCTGAAACATATGAAGTAATATGATGAATACTGGATGCAACTGCAAGAACACGTGAAGTAACCTGATATTATTATGATGGATAATTCGTCAAGGTCTGAAATTTGGCTATATGCATATACTATTGAAAAATTTTAAGTATTTTTAAATTTCATGGAACGTAGAAGGTAACATATTAAATAAATGATGTATATGCATTAACACATGAATTAAAATGATTGGACTTTGTTAGATGATTCGTTAATATCTAGAATTCAATTGCATGCATTTTATTAAAAATATTTTGATGTTTTTAAATTTATTGTAACCCAAGAAATAATGTGTTAAATACACAATGTAACTCAATATATAAATGATGTATTGTCATGCTGAAGGTATGAAATTTGATTGGTTGGATATTTTTCAAAATATTTTGGCATTGTAAAATTTTCATAAATGTCTGAAGTAATAAATTATATACAAGATCTTAGTTTATAAACACATGAAGTAAAAAAGTAAAGTGTATAAAAAATACTATATAAAAATAAGGGTATTGCTATATCCCGCCCTGTATTTTACTATCCTCGCCCTAATACGTATAAATACACGTATTTTAAATTTTTTTAAAAAAAGGAAGAAACCCTATAAATACCCCCTCCCCTTCTCCATTTCTCTCCCCCTTCCCTCTCTCCATTTCCCTCTCTCCATTTCTCTCCCCCTTCCCTCTCTCCATTTCCGCCGGACCGCCGCCTGCCGCCGCCGCCCGCCGGAAACCCGCCGGAACCCGCCGGAAAACGTAAGTTTTTGAGGAATTTTTTTTTACTTTTCGTGCGAATCGTTGCCCGATCTATTCGAATTTTGTTGAACTTGTCGGAATTGTTAGAATTGGGGTTTGTAGAAATTATTTAGTTTAAATTTGGACATAATGACATAATTGGAAGAAATTGTGTTTTTTAGTAATTACTTAGTTTAAATTTGGACATAATAGTTTAGAAATTGTATTTTTTAGAAATTGTGTTTTTTAGAAATTATTTAGTTATGTGACATAATAGAAATTACTTAGGAATTATTTTTTAGAATTTGTGTTGTTCTGGAAATTATTTAGTTATGTGACATAATTGGAATTAAAACGAAGAAATTGTGTTTTGTAGAAATTACTTAGTTTGAATTTGGACATAATATTTTAGAAATTGTATTTTTTAGAAATTGGGTTATTTAGAAATTATTTAGTTATGTGACATAATAGAAATTACTTAGGAATTATTTTTTAGAATTTGTGTTGTTCTGGAAATTATTTAGTTATGTGACATAATTGGAATTAAAACGAAGAAATTGTGTTTTGTAGAAATTACTTAGTTTGAATTTGGACATAATATTTTAGAAAATGTATTTTTTAGATATTGGGTTATTTAGAAATTATTTAGTTATGTGACATAATTGGAATTAAAACGAAGAAATTGTGTTTTGTAGAAATAACTTAGTTTAAATTTTGACATAATATTTTAGAAATTGTATTTTTTAGAAATTGGGTTATTTAGAAATTATTTAGTTATGTGACATAATAGAAATTATTCAGAAATTATTCTTTAGGAATTGTGTTTTTTGGAAATTATTTAGTTATGTGACATAATAGAATATAGTTCTGTTTAAATAAACTTTAGTAATCCGATGTAAACAATTGTGTAGTAAACTGTTACGATATGTTTTAACTATTGTTTCCTTGAATGTTAATAATAGTGTGATGTGGTAAAAAAATAAGATTATTTAGTAATGTAATCTCCAATTTGTAACTAAAAAAAATGTTCCAGTTCGTTGTACGATTGTACGATAATTAAATTTGCTGTTTGTGGAGGGGTTTTTTCGATGAACAATATGGATTTCATTTCATCGCAAAACAAAAGAACTAGTTACAGCTTTCTGCTCCAGCCCTATGAAACACCTAAAATTAAAATATCAATAACCCCCTGTCTAGCAGCAGAGAGCAGGGGTTCTATAACAAAAAAGCACAGCTTGTACAACAAATATCAGGACCACAAGCTAAAATCAGAGTCTATACAAAAACTAAGCTGTTGAGCTGGCAGGAGTTTGTTTTCAAATATCCTCTTGTTCCTCTCGTTCCATAGGTGGTAAAGGCATGAGACCAAGAGGGGGAAAATACGTTTGTTCCTCCTAGCTTGCCAGATGAAGAGCAGCTGTTTCAGATGTCTCAAGTCTCTGGGGGCAGGAAGATGCAAAGCTTGGAAAACTTGCTGAGAATAGGGGCATGCAATGAACAAGTGTTGCACTGTCTCTTGTTGCTGATGGCAGAAACAACAAGATGAGGAGGAGATGGAGATGCCAAGATGGTGCAGCCTGTCAGCTGAAGATAACCTGCCCAGTGCTAATCTCCAAAGGAAGAAAGAGTGTTTGGGAAGGATCTTCTTGCTCCAAATGGTCTTTGTAAAAGCTGTTGTTGTCCTCTGGCCTAACAGAAAATTGTAGGCCTTAGAAACCTGGAATTTCCCTTTTGAATTGAGACAGAGGGGAAGGAAGTCTATGACTTTAGTCTTCAAGTTCATGAGCACTGTCCATGCATTGCTGCAGTGAGAAGGAGAGATGGCTGACTTGAGGGTTCTGCCTTTTAAATAAAATTCTTGCACCCATTTGACCCACAGGTTCTCCTGGTCACTCTGAATATTCCAAAGTTGCCTACACAACAAAGCCTGGCCCCATAATGCTGGATCTCTTAACCCTGCACCACCGTAGTCCCTAGTGAGACACAATGTTTCCCAAGCCACAGGATAAAGGCCTTTTCCATCTGTGATCCCCCAGAGATAATCCCTACAGATAGATTTGATGTCATCATAGATGGAAACTGGCAGTTTAAAAGCACTGATCCAGTAACACGTGATGCTGAACAAGACTGTATTTATAAGCTCCAACTTGCCAGCGTAGGATAGAGTTTTCCCTCTCCATTTGATCAATTTGGTTCTGAGCTTAGCAAGCAGTTGTTGACAATCTGCTGAGTTCCATTTCAGGCCAGATAAAGGGAGGCCTAAATAAGAGACAGGGAGATATCCCCTCTGAATTTCCATTAAGGAGAGAAGGGAGTCAGCCTCAGGAGCATCCATCCTAGAGAGAAATACCTGGGATTTTGCTGTATTGATTGATAGTCCTGAAACAGCTTTGAATTCAGTCAGAACATTTAAAATCCCCCGGATAGATTTCTGGTTTGCCTTGGAGAAGATGAGAAGATCATCAGCAAAAAGTAAGCATTGCAGTTTCAGTGGCCTACACTTAGTGTGATAGTCGATCAGTTTCTTCTTGAAAGCCAGAGACAACAGTCTAGAAAAAAACTCCATGGAAAGGACAAATAAGAGGGGAGAGAGTGGATCACCTTGCTTCACCCCCCTCCTTGCTGGAAAATGATCGGTGTATCCTCCATTTAGTGACAAACTGAATGAGGCACTCTCTAGGCACGTCCTGATCCAGTTGATGAATGTTGTAGGGAATTTGAAAGCCGCTAAGAGTTCAAGCAAAAAGGACCACTCCAAGTTGTCGAAGGCCTTTTGGATATCTACTTTGAAGAAGCAGCTCTTCATGCTGGCATATTTCCAATTGTAGGAGAGGAGGAGTTCCTGAGTAAGCTGGATGTTATGTGAGATGAGTCTATCTTTGATGAATGCCCCCTGGTTTAAACCGATTACAGAAGGAAGAACTCTGGCCAGTCTAGAACAAAGGACCTTGGCTATGATTTTGTAGAGTACTGAGCAGCAGGATATTGGTCTGAAATCAGATGCAGTTTGAGGATTCTCCTTCTTAGGCAGCAGTGTGATTACAGTTTTATTAAACTGTTGTGGAAGCTTGCCCCCCTCAAAGAAATCTTGAATGGCCTGAACCACACCATGGCCAATGATATGCCATGTTTGTTTGAAGAAATGGCTGGAGTAGCCATCATAACCAGGACTTTTACTATCAGGTATGGCATTTAATGCAGCTTGGATTTCCTCTGCTGTGATAGATTTGATCAAGATCAACTGGTGATGGTGAGAGAGCACAGGGCCTTGGGAGATAACTTCTGGAGTGATCTGACTGGGGGGTGGTATGCTTCTGCCTAGTTGACTAGAGAAGAATTCAACTAGGTGGCTCTCTATCAGTGCTGGGGATTCCAGGAGGATGTTGTCCTTGTATAAACACAGAATATGGTTTTTGAATTTCCTGGCTTTAAGATAGTCATAAAAGACTTGTGTAGGTCTGTCTCCCTTTAATAACCAGGTGGCTTTTGTTCTCTGCCTGAGGAATTGAGCTTCAGCCTCAAATATACCAGCAGCCTGTGATCTTATCCTCTTTTCATGTTGTTGCAGCGTCTCATTCAGGGGATCAGAGTGAAGTGCTGTCTGTGCCTGTAGGAGTTCCTCAGAAATGAGAAGTGACCTCTTTTGGATGTCACTGAACTCCTTTTTGTTTAGTGCCAGCAAGGGTGATTGAAGACAGGAGAGGTTATAGTAGAGGTCCATGAGAGAGGATACTGGGTTGGCCTTCCACAGTGTCTCTATAATGGGCAAGAATTTAGGGGATAGGCTCCACATATTGTAGAACTTAAAGGGCTTTCTCACTTGCTGCCTTTGAGTGGAAGGCTGTAGTAGGAGAGGGGTATGATCAGACTGCCCTTCCATTAGTACCTTGCACTTTGAATCATGTAGCTGCTCCAGCCATTTTTGGTTCACAAGTGCTCTATCTATCTTACTGAATATCCTCTTGGATGCATTCTGCCTGTTGCTCCAAGTGAATGAGGGGCCAAAAGTTTTCATTTCAGTCAAATCCAGTGACTCCACACAGTCCTTAAAATCTTCAATCTCATCTGGTTGTACAGGATTACCACCAATTCTATCAGTGAAGGAGAGGGGGGAGTTGAAATCACCTACTATTAGCCACGGACTGTCCTGGATTGACATCCTTTTCAGTTCACTCCACATAGGTAACCTCAATTTTGTCTCATTTTCCCCATAGGTGAAAGTAATGTAGCTTAGCATGTTCAAGGATTTGTGAAAGCAGAAGATATGGATCCACTGCTCCCCCATTGATAATACCTTGACATCCAAAAGATCATGTCTCCAACCTAGCATAATTCTACCACAATCATTGCAAGAGTTATTTGTGCGGAACTGCCATCCCAGGCCAATTCCATCCTAAACTTTATTTTCATTCTTCCCTCTGACTTTAGTCTCTACCATACATAGAAGTCCTACTTTATTTACAAAACACAGCTGCTGCACTTGTTTCTGTCTAATGCTACCATTTACACCTCTAACATTCCAGACAAGGATGTTTGTATCTAACATATAGGATCAGGGGGGTTGTCCATAGAGCCAAATTGCAAGGCTCTGAAAGAACTAGAGGTAGCAGTAGAGCTTGGAGAATGTACCTGGTGAGGAGATAGGACCAGATGTGGAGGATCTGTCTCAGATTCAGGTGGTTGAATTGGTGACTTTGCTTTGTGTACTGAAACTGAGGTGAGGACTGGTGACAATGCCCTTGGAGTAGTATTATGAGGAAGGTGTTCTGGAGCTGGATCAACTGGTTTAGCTGGTTTAGGCCTATACACCTTCTCAGGGGGCCTATAATAATGGTTAGGTCTTTGAGCATTGTTCCTTGATGGAGCAGGTTCAGGATGTAGCTTTTTGCAGGTTTTGACTTCATGCCCCAACATCTTACAGTGTGTGCATTGAATTGGCTTCCATTCAAATTCAACTGCCTGTTTCTGAACTACATCACATTCATCAATGAATTCAACCTGTGTAGGCAGTTCCTTCATAATTTCCACTTCAATTTTCACCCTAGCATAAGACAACCTATCCCTGTTGTGAGTGGCAGTGTCAACCATTAAAGGCTTTCCCAGGGGGCTCAATATTCTACTCAAGATTTCTGGGGTCCAATACACAGGATTCAAACCTGGTAGCTGTATCCATACAGGGACTTTTGAGGGGGTTATATTCTGAAATTTCTTTGTCCAAGGGAGTACTAGGACAGGCTTGTTTTCAAACATTAGCACACCTCTAGCAAGAATAAGGTCTCTAGCAGAAATGTCTCTGAATTTAACCATGAAAACACCTGGGGAGATAGACCATACCTTTAGTATAGGGAACTGCCGCCATACCTTCCTAAAGAAACTATCCATGACATGAAGAGGAGGGTGATTGCCAAGCACACTGCAAATCAGAGTGGTATTCCACTGTTGGGAGCTTTCCTCAACACAGCTCTTTGGAATCTTGCCCATCTTCACACCATCAACCTCGTCCGGGGTATAAAACTGCATCCCATGTGTTCTCTCTTTGAACAAATCAGACCATGAGGGTCTTGTTGGGTTGTCCCCATCTGTAGGTAGGGCTTGCTCTTCAGCTAAAGGGGGGTTCTGTGGGTGGTGGGTCGAAGGAGGAGTAGTAACGATCTGGTTGGTGGGTTTTGGAGGGGGGGTTGAGCATTCCCCTTCCTCCTCTTGCTGCATCTGATCCAGAATCGGAGATTCAGTAGCTATCTTATCCGATTTCTTCTTGCTTTCATTGTTTCCTATTGCCAAGAGTTCTTCTCTTTTCTCCATAGGGAGCTTCTGGAAAGCATCTCGGATGGACTGAACCCTCTTCTTCCTAGCTGAGCTTCCCATAGCAAAGAACTAAAAGCTAGCTGAGTCGAGAAGGTTGCAGAGCTAGCTGAGTTTGTGGAGGGGTTTTTTTTATGTTATATCCACTTTTTCCTATGCATTATAGAATATGTAGTCTCCATTAGTAAATTGAAATGATGCATTGTTCGAAAATATTAGTTCACACGTTGTTGAAATGTATGTTAATTTATCTTATCATATCAGTTTGATTCACTTGTTGTTATACTAATTACATATCTTGTGTCGTAGATGAGCACTGCTGGTGAACCTGACGGTCATGGTCGTTCCATATGACGAAGAGGTGTTAGTGCCTCGACGAGACAGGCTAGAGGCCGCGTGGTCGAGGATGAACCGTCGCCTCGCCCGCGGGAGTGTGATGTAGGAGCGGAGCAGCCTTCTCCACCGAGCGTTCGTGCATTCGATCCCATGCCAACATGGGACGGTCCGGAGATTAACATTCTCGCGTCTGGTGGAATCCGTCATGATAGTGATTGGCAGATGAATTATGACCTGCCGGCAGATGTCCCCCCGATGGGCCAACCTGGCGCGAGTGTGCCATTGGATGCCGGGATCGAACGTTATGCTGCAGTTGGAGCCAGGCACACCGTGAGGAATAGAGCTGGTCAATTCGCACAGTCTTCTGGTGGATCGTGCAATGCCGGTGAGACTAGCACCGGAAGGGCACCGAGGAATAGGAGGAAGCGACCCGCCGATGAGACGTGGCTAGTGCGGGGACCGGTGGCTGGTGCCCGCAGGATGACCTCGTCATACCAAGCTTCGGAGGACACGTCGCTGTTGACGTTTGGAATGGTATAGAGCGAGGTGTGCTGAGATGCCATGCTCGGTCGCCGCTATGCAAGCAGCTAGTCGCCACGCTCCCCGAACTGAGCGATGTTGCACAGGCCCGGATACATGCGACCGGGTTGTCCCACCTGCCTGCGATTATGTTCCAGTTCCTTGACATGGCACTGATATCCGCTTTTGTGGAGAGTTGGCAGCCGGACACGAACACGTTTCACATGCCTTTTGGGGAGATGACCATCTTGATGCATGACGTTGAGATGATTCTTGGCATTCCCATCGATGGTGGCGCTGTTGCGAGTACCATTTCGGCGGAGACTATTGAGGAAGCGTGCGCTGAACTGTTTGGGAAAGACGTGGAGTCCTTTCTCGCGGAAGACTGGAACGGGGGTAACATAGATGCCCAATCGTTGATGGCGAGGTGTGTAGCGGCGGGGCAGAGCGAGAACTTCCAATTTATGTGCTACATGCTGACCCTGTTTTCATCCACGCTTTTTGTGGATAAAACTGGGAATAAGGTTAGAGCCAACCTTCTACCCCTGCTTGATTCGCAGTTGTCGTGGGGCTCGGCGACGTTGGCCAGTTTGTATCTGCAGTTGGGAATTGCGTCCCGGTCCAAGGCGCGCGGCCTATGCGGATGTTGCACGCTGCTTCAAGCATGGATATACGAGTATTTTCCGATGTTTTGGCCGAGACCGAGTACATTGCCTGCTCTTCCGGGCCGCGCCAGTCGGTGGCACACAGGGGATAAAACGGGGAGGGGTACGGGGAGGCTCGGTGCCATCAGGCGACAGTTGGATGCCTTACAGCCCGACCAGGTATGAATTCCATGCTTTTACTCTTATTCTGACAGTAGTAGATAGATCGGATTCCATAGAAACGTAACATGTCTGTGAAACTTTTTGCAGGTGGATTGGTTGCCATATGGAGTGGACGTGGTTAGGGCTGCGAGGGGGAGGACTCACTACCGCGGCGTGATTCGATACCTCGATGCAATGGAGGCGTACATGCCAGATCGCGTTGTGCGCCAGTTCGGTCTCGTACAGTGTATACCGCAGAGTCTTATGATTGTGCCAGAGCCTTGTTCCCAGCCCGCTGATCCAGCCAGCTATTCGGTGACCTATCCAGGGATGCTGCAGCTGACCCTATGGCATATGGCACACGCTTGGCACGATGGTCAGCTTGCGGCGTTCCCGATAGCCACGAGCCAATCAGAGTGTACCATGGATTACGAGGGCTGGTACGCGTCTCATTCGCACCCATTGATCGCAAATCCTGAACATGCTGCCGCGAGTGGACCGGACAGGACACATCATCAGTTATCGGTAAGTTTTCCCGAAATGTTTGCTTCGAGTAATTATATTACATTTTACTGTTTCGTTATTGTAAACTCTGTTTCCTGTGCAACAGATGCTGAGTGACGTGATGAGCGCCCTGGATCCGTTTGACTCGGCGACCGTTGATGGACTCGGCGACCCCAGCATGAGGGAGTTGATGACGACTCTTGTCAGTCATCGCGATGAGTATCGCAGGCTTGGTTATGGACCCATTCCTTAGTCGACTCTTTGCTTATGTATGACCCCACAATTTTGCCATATTCTGCTCATTTATGTAATCGGTAACTGTTTGTGCATATCAAATTTATTTGTCATCGATTTTTGCAACAGTAACGCTTTCAAAATAATTACTCGACGCTTCGATAATAACTGTAACGGTTGCGTACATGCCGAAATGTTTTGCTGGGTTGCAACAGTTAATTACTCTCAGAGTATGCTCTTCTCCAAGCCCTTATCCTCCTACGAAAGGGTAACTCCCAACCTACGACATCAGCCTTCCTCAATGTGGTCCACATTAACCACGGGGGGCATGGGACAGTTTTCCTTCACGTGTACCCGGACGAAATGGCTTGCACTGCGAACGTATACAATGTGTAGCTCCCTACTTGTTCCATCCTCGCCCCCACCCGCCCTCAGTGGAAGGACTGTGCAGCAATGGTCCACCGACCCATTCTCTAAAATGTAATATAAAACTACAACCGTGTTGTAGTAGGTGGCGACAGGAAATATGTCTGCAATGACCGTAAACCAATGCTCTGGACCACATGGACCGCTGGTGTGGTGTATACGGGCTCTGGCGAGTTCAACGTCATTCTGCGAACCGTATATGGGAACATAGTCAGGCCAATGAGTTGATATCTCGTTAAATACTGCCCGACGCGCTGTAGACCATTCACCTTCACCGTCTACGTGGAACGCATCAGCAACGCATCTGAAGCCACAGTTTCCATCACTCTCGACATCGTTCCAGCCTTCGATGTAACGCCGGACAATGTGGGGGACACTTTCGAGGAACGGGAATGTCGCTGCAGGAGAAAACATTAAGATTAATATCTTGTTCAGGCGAACTTCATTAGGAAGAATGATGCTTGTACTTACCGTGCCGGCGACCGCTCCCTGAAGCATGCCCCGGGGATCTTGAACTACGCCCGTATCGCCTGTTCACGTGCTCGTGGTAGCTCGGTGAACGTCGGGTTGATCTTGACCGGGGGACCTGCTCGCTTGGTCTCCCACGTGCACTAGTACAATTGTCCGGCTCGGCAATACCGCTCTCCTCCGGACACAACTGCGAATCTATGTAGGATGAAACTCGTCGGCGGACCGAAGGGTCGCTGCGCTCCAGCTCCTCCAACAGAGTGTTGAACCGCGACTGATCTTGTTCGGCCCTCGCAATGTTTTCCGTGCTCCGCACGTGATCACCCAATGCCAGGCTCTTAAACAGCGGATGAATGTCGTCCAAGTACAAGGGGATTCCTTCAGCAACTGCCCCTGCCATGACGCATGCACACGGTATTCCGTGTGTCGAGCGCAGCACACAGCCACAGTAAGCATATACCTGTGCTCCGAGTGCATCAATCCTCCCGGACTCGACCGTCAATTTATCCAGACAGTATTTGGACACATTGTTGATCAAGTTGCTGAAAAGGGCCCTACGGTGCAATCTTCCAACGACAGTTCTTGATTTCTCCAGGCCGGTCTTGATCATAGTAATCTGCTGGGCTATCTGCAGGTCGACACGCCTCCATACCGTGTCCAGCGAACCAGTCGACGTTTGTAACCACCCTTTCAATGACGGGTGTGCACTTTCGACCCTGCATGTAGTTGTGTTCCCGAAATGCAGAAATCTGTTCGTCCATGCCCTCACAAATTTCTCCTTATGGGGGGTGAGCCACGTCGTCTCAGCGTAACTAATAACAGCCTCGCTCCAAGACCATCCAGTCCTCATATCTACCAAGGCGGTTTCGTACTCTGGAACGGTGGACGCATTGCAAACCCGGAACCATGCACCATTCTTGAACGCTGCCCCGTTCCTCTTATTCCCTGTCAGCACAGTAACACGTGCCTCCACATCCTTGTTAATATGCCAGGTGCAGAGCAAATGATTCGATTCTGGAAACACAGTCCGAAGTGGCCTAATCAGTCCCATCTCCCGATCGGTGACCACAACCTCAGGGAACGGTCCATCCACAAGCAAGTTCTTCAGCGCGTTCAGCACCCACTCATAGGTATCTGCCGTTTCGTCAACGATAATTGCGTAGGCAATGAGGAAGTTTGTGTTGCAAGGGGACATCCCAACCATCTCAATGAATGGCATGCCGTAGCGATTGGTCTTGTACGTTGAGTCGATGGCCACAACCCACGGAAACGTGCGAAATGCCACAACAGCATCGGGATTGGCCATGAATAAATGAGTCAAAGTACCATCACCTGCTGAGCGGTGACTAGTGACATACCCTTTCGCGGTGGCCAGATGCAAACAATTCTCCGCTGTGTTGCGCCCGCCTCGCCTTTCTGTTGCATATGCCGATCTCTCATTGTACACCTGCCTAATGTTCTGATGCAGGTCCGGAAACGAATTACTGAGGCTGGCATTGATATGCCTTGGGGCTGTTTCTGAATCTGTCAAATCTCTGATCATTTGCTTCGCGTCCGCATGGAGCTTGCTGCTCTGTCTATGACCCTCGGGGTACACTGAGAAAGAGTGGTTGTGCATCCCTCGCCTAGGATCCTTGCAGGGCACTACATTCCAACCATCCCCCGTGATGCTCTGTTTCAAGACAATCGCAAATGGGCAGTCACAACTTCTGGTCGAGCTGCTACTCCGTCGGACTACATCAGATTCGCTCGTATCTACATCCTTATCCTTTCGGCCCCGATTGCAAATGTAATATAACCTCAGGGGACCATTCCTATTCTGTTTGTAGGACCCCGTGACAAGTTCAAATCCCACCTGCAGAGCAATCCGTTGCAGGTAGGAATAAGCCTCGGCAACATCTGGGAACACAGCTGAGGTGGCAAATGGAAAGTATCCATTCGCCCTGCAGCAGCTTCACATGACTGATTGTCATCCTTAAACAGCAATAAATATCAAGTAATTAGTTACACTCAACTGCTATACCAAAGACAATGATGTCATCAATTAACGTTTACATATGAACGAATAAAGATAAAATTACAGTCAAAACGTTAAAACATATACTTAAAGAAGAGAACATAAAGATAAAATTATAGTACATGAAATGCCATTACAGTTATAAAATTCCCGTACACAAATTAACTCCCTAAACTAAAATTACATTCATCCATTTCAAACTGTCCTCCTAATGGCCTTAAGGGTGCACTCCGCCATTTCTCATTAACAGCTAAAACATACATGTAATGGAAAAAAAAATGAAATAACATTGTGGCTAGAATTAATATTACATTCTTACATTCCACGGTAAGGTTTAAAATTAATTAACGTAACGAATTTAATGTTTACTAGTGAACTTTTGGAATCCAAAATGCAACCGGGTCGTTTCAGAGTAACTTTTAATACTTGCATTTGAATAATGTAAAATGAAACAAAGTAATTACATTTCAACAAATTAAACTAACAAAATAGCGTAAAAAAAAGTAAATTAACGTTACAATAATTAACAAAATAACAAAATTAACAAAACAACAAAATTAACGTTACAATAATTAACAAAACAACAAAATTAACAAAACAACAAAATTAACGTTACAGTAATTAACAAAATAACAACATTAACAAATCAACAAAATTAACGTTACAATAATTAACAAAATAACAAAATTAACAAAACAACAACATTAACGTTACGGTAATTAACAAAATAACTAAATTAACAAAACAACAAAATTAACGTTACAATAATTAAAATTAACGTTACAATAATTTTTACGTTACATTTCATAAATTAAAATACTAAGATGAGCATAAATTAAAAAACTAAGATGAGCATAAATTTCTTTCTCATTAACAGCTAAAACATACATGTAATGGAAAAAAAATGCAATAACATTGTGGCTAGAATTAATATTAAATTCTTACAGTTCAACAAATTAAAATATCAAAATAACGTAGAAATACGTAACTTAACGGTACAATAATTAACAAAATTAACAAAACAACAAAATTAACGTTACAATAATTAATAGGACATACATTAACGTTACTGCTATTAATAGGAGATAAATTCATAGGAGATAAATGTGCAATAATTTCATCGTAACAGTTAATAAATTAAAACACAAAGACGAGCATAAATTTCTACGGCAAAAATTATTAAATTTAACAACTACTTATGGACAGAAAACTAATTAGTAAAATTACCTCCGAAGACATGGAATTTCTAACACCCTTTTTGGAGTAATTTTTGCTCGTCTTGGATAGCAAAAAATTTTGAGTGCCCTCAGAATCAGTAGAATTCGAGCTCATTTATAGCAGTTCAATTTTGGGATGCAGCCTGGCACGGCTCGCGCCCAGGCCACGGCGAGCCGAGGCGCGTCCGGCTCGCGCCCGTGGCCTGGCGACCGGACCGCGTCCTCCTCGCGCCGAACGCACAGCGAGCCGTGGCTCGCGCCCAGACCACGGCGAGCGGCGCCGGTCCGGCTCGCGCCCTGACCCCGGCGAGCGGACCGGCGGCGGCTCGCGGTCCACCGGTGGCGACCGGACCGGCGGCGGCTCGCGGCCTGTCGGTGGCGACCGGACCGGCGCCGGCTCGCGGTCCGCCGGTGGCGACCGAACCGGCGGCGTCTCGCGGCCAGGCCGCGGCGACCGGACCGGCACCGGCTCGCGGCCGGGCGGTGGCGAGCGGACCACGGCCCAGACCGTAGCGAGCGGAGCCCGCCACGGCTCGCGCCCAGGCCATGGCGAGCCGACCGGCGGCGCCTCGCACCCAGGCCGTGGCGAACCGGAGCCGGCGGCGGCGGGCGGTGGTCCGGCGGCGGCGGGCGGTGGTCCGGCGGCGGCGGGCGGTGGTCCGGCGGCGGCGGGCGGTGGTCCGGCGGCGGCGGGCGGTGGTCCGGCGGCGGCGGGCGGTGGTCCGGCGGCGGCGGGCGGTGGTCCGGCGGCGGCGGGCGGTGGTCCGGCGGCGGCGGGCGGTGGTCCGGCGGCGGCGGGCGGTGGTCCGGCGGCGGCGGATTTTATTTCACATTCATTCAATTAATATTAACTAACTACAATTATCTAAATTAATTTTAATTCAGTTATTGAAAATAGGAAAAAAGAATACTGTATACGTATTAGGGCGAGGATAGTAAAATACAGGGCGAGGTATAGCGATCCACAAAAATAAATGTATGCATTTTATTAAGAAAATTTACGTGTTTTTAAAATTTCTAGAACGTATAAAACAACATATTAAATAAATGATGTAACTGCATTAACATGTGGAATAATATGATCGAACTTTGTGAGATGATTCATCAATATCTAAAATTCAATTACATGCATTTTGTTAAGAACATGTTTGTGTTTTAAAATTTAATGTAGCAAGAGAATTAATATGTTAAATATATGATTTAACTCAATAAATATATGATGTATTGTGATGTTGAAGGTCTGGAATTTGATTAATTGGATTTCTTTTCAAAATATTTTGGTATTGTATCTCTATGTACATATTTATCAATGACTAAAGAACCGTTTATGAAATCCAAACTAAATTGTAAAATACATGAACTAATCAAAAAATTAGTTGATGTAATGAGTTACTGAAAGGATACATATTTGCAAGACCATATTTTGACACCAATTTGAGCGACCTGTCGATATTCTTATCTCAAAAACTACAAAGGAGCATGAAATTTAAGCAGTATAGCGGAATCTTCCATCACTAAACCGCCAACAATCCAATATCCATCTCCCACAAAGATAAAAGGAAGAAGCAAGAGAATTTAAGGATGGGAGCAAAGAAAGAAACCAAAGGCAAAAGAGTTTGGTACAAAGACACTAAAGCAACAAGTCTAGACCTATGAGATTCAATTTGACATTGTATCTATATTATTATTTTGTACCTTTAACTTAAATTCTGAGACTAATCATTCAAATTACGGTTCAAATGCTTTAAACACCTGAACTAATGAAAGAAGATTAATTAAATAAAATTATATTCAAACTAATATAAACCAAACAACCACTTTTTTAAACTAACAACTCAAATAAATAAACTAAATGAAATATACATAACTAATGTTAGAATAAGAAAATTAAAATACGAGGATCGAAAAGTAAACCACAACACATGACTAAACGTTTTCTAATATTTGAACGAAATAACTAAATAATCAAACAAAACACCTAAATAACTGAACTATTTTTGTATTACAAGTTCTTGCAAACATCTTGAACTACTTATTTGGGGGTTGCACAACTGTGGATGCTCTTTCTAAGCCATCCAATTCACCTTCAATAAACAAGTTAAAAGTCGGGATAAGTTGGTTATGTGTCATTCTCCTCCAATTTTTGACACATTCATCAAGCATAACACATAATTTGTCATTGCAAAACTCTTGTGAATCTTCAAAGTCATCCGGCTGAATCTAGGTTTGTTCAGTAACACCATCACTTGGTTGCAAGTTGCGCGATTCTTCAACAATAACATCACCATTAATCTTCTCCAACTTCTCATACATATCAGCAGTAATAAATTCAATGTTACGCTTGACAATTATGAGAATCTCATCATAAGCCTATAGAGGAAAAAATATCAATATACTTAATACTGAAACTAAAAACTGAAACACCTAGACAAACATATTATATACCAAAAGAAAGCATAATAAAATTAATATTTCAACCATTTTCAGAAATTGCAGCAACTCTATCTGGCTTATCCACACGAGATTTACTACCAATCTTAAGCAACTTTTTAACAATATCAACTATAAAAAAGAGAGGAAATCATCAGATTTAGATATAGAAATCAAGTAATAACCAACAAAAAAATTAATTTGAATTCCATCATATTTGAATACCAGTTGTAGTAGGTTTTATCTGATTCCTTTTTCATTTAAAGATGAGCTTCATAAACTGGAAATTATACAATCAATTATCAGAAAAACCTAAACATTAATAAACAAAACTTACAAACTAACAATATACATACCATCTTTAGTAGTCAATTTAGATTGCAGCCGGCAAGATTTCCTCAAACATGTAGCATCATCTACATTAAAAAGTTCACATAAATACATGAATAAATAAGTGAAACACTCAAAGTAAACAAACAAATATGACTATATACATACATATTCAAAAACAAAAAAAATTAAAATAAATCAGATTAACAAAAAATAACTAAACTAAGCACATGAACAAATTAACTAACTCAAATTCAACCATTTAATTAAATCGAATTGGATACACCTTCAAAACACACATAATTTTCACATATTAATTTAACCAAAGTAGTTACATAAAGACATGAAGATATATTTAAAACAACGAAGGTAAACAGATCCAAACACCTAACATTAAACTAAATACACTACAAAACAGAAAACAATTGATATGAGAAATCCACAACTAAACCTGAACTAAACACATAAACAATCTAACTAATACGTTCTTAACCGTTTGATATCATTGAAACCACAAAATCAGAAAATAAAAAAAACAATAAAATAGATACCATTACACGGGCAAAACATAAAAAAGGTTAGATACATAACGTTAAAAACTCCATGGGAAAATGAGAATCCAGAAACATTAGCAAATGAAGAAAAAAAAATACAAGCATCTAACAAAGAAATTCTATAGGAAGAATGCATCTAAAACTGCTCAATAGTTTTATAGTCAAAGAATCAGGCTTGTAAAACTAGAAACATGACTACTAAAGTATTACAAACATAGCTCTACTAGTTAAATGCAGGTAGTATTTTCTGAAAATCCTTTTGAGAATTTTAAATAACCAGTCATATTTATCAATAGCAACAACTACTCTCTCTGATCAAGACCATTCAAAACTAGGCACGATGTATCATAACTTCCGAAACTCCTTTTGTCCATTACCATCCATCAGTTATTGCACCTTAATTATCATCAATCAAGATAATTTATACATAGCAACCGATAGGAATCTTGACTGCCTTTACCAAACATAAACCAATAAAAAAATCAAGTTTTATGGCTAAACTCAACAAGAAGTGATAAATTCTAAGAGTACAGAAAGACAGTCCCACAATACTAGTACGTAAAATGAAAATAATTATTGTCAATTGAATGAAATGGGATAATTTTTTTAATGAGCATTAGGACATGTATATCTAACCTTTACATGTGAACATAGGTGTCTGAGTATTAAGATCCCAAAAATGAACATTTGTATCACAAGAACCACTTGCAAATTGTTGTCCATTAGGACTAAAGGCAACTGCAAGTACAACTTCTGTGTGACCTGCATGGGTTAATTACCGGAAATAAAAATCAGTCTATAAATATATTTTCTTTCAAATATAACAGAAAGTTATACCAGGGAAAGAAATAAAATAATAAGCATAACAGTAAAAAGAAATAAAAGTAATGACAATGGAGCAAAATGTTGCAAAACCTGGTGGAAGGATAATAAAGCCATATAGAAAATAAAATACAATAAGATTAAGATAAGTCACCAGCAATTGTTGCAGAGCACCGAGAAGCAGGTCGAATGCGAAAAACTGCTTGAGCCTGATACACAATGGTCAAAACCCTTTCCATTGATACTGCAATAGCGAAGAATAAGGTTTTCACATTTAGATAACTTTGATCGTACATGATATCGCCACCACTCAATGGAGGTGCTTAGAATCACATAAATTCACATCAAATAATTCATCAATAAAACAGAGCAACAATTAAAAAACCCATAAATCATACATAAAACGAACAAAAACTCATAAGAGCACCTCTCAAATCAACAATCGATGAAATATGAACACCTTCATCTAGGATCGATTCATTCTTCTCAACTCTAACTTCCTTCGATCCCTTTAATTTTGTCATAATAACAAAATATCTACAAAATAACGAAACAAAAGTCACAAACACACAATAAACAACTGATATATAACATGCACGGCAGAATTACAGAACAAACCGCCGGAATTATAGAGAAATCCGTCGGAAACTATGAAAGAGCACAAAACCCCAAAAATCAACCACGAAATCGAACGAATTAAGCAAATCATACCTCTATGATGCCGGATTATCAAATGCGATGCAATGTAGCCTACTGATTCACGATTTTATACTAATTTTGGACGGTTTGGAATCAAAAGTTACGGATGCGATTTGAGAGGGTTTTTGGCATTTTTGGAATGTGGGAAAACGGAAGAGAAAGAATGGAAAGAAATCTAATTAATACCTAAAATATATATCTTATATACTATTGTCTTTAAGTCCCTAAAACTATTAAAATTTCTTAGAGACCCCTGGTCTCACCATAAGTTTGCGTGAGATGATCTCACCCAAGTGTTTATAATATTTTAAACAATAATATTCTTGTATTTATAATTATCATCTTAAAACTTTATAATGATGATAGTCGGTCAGTCCAATTCGATTTTATCGATCGGAACCGGTTTATGAATACCAAAAACTGTTGAATTCACTTAGGAGTTTGAGACATTCTTTTCCTTCCATAGAAAATGATGAGGACACGGGAACGAACTTGGATCGGCTACAATTTTATTTGCACAATTTATCACCAAAATTTCCTATTTTAGTTAAGGATCTATACAGCAGTTGCACACCGTTCGAGAAACATATTTGACTGTTACTTTGTTTACTTACGCATAATAACGGCAAACAAAAAGTCGCTTTCTAAAAACTACTTGTTACGACGAATTCAACAATATCACATGCGATAATATTATGTCTCATATATCTATTCAAATACGCGGTCAAACTTTGATGGAGAATAGTGCCATAAGCTAAGTGAGTAATTTAAAGTGGGACAGCGGGAGTACTTTATTTTGGATCATCTCAGTATCTGAATCCCAACATCACTAAAAGAGTAGAACACAACCAGAAAGGCCCTCTAATCAGTGTCCACAACAAGTTCCTCTTTTGGTATGCAATCAGGACATAGGTAGAATCCACAAGGTGCACATTCAAAAGCCCTGCTCCAGTAGAGCAATTTTCGGCAAGTATGACAGCGGCTTGACAACTTAGCTTGTGGAACCAAGGTGAGACGATGTGGATGGCGCTTGATCGAACAAGTCTTCCCAAACTTAATGTTTCTGGATGCACCAAGAGTGGGAATACATCGGGGATGGAAAGACTGATCGCATTCAGCACAGCGATACATCCAGTGTTTTGGATGAATCTCTTGCTCGCAAACTTCGCAATAGAATTCTTCATCTGCATCAGTGTCGCGGAAATGGGGAGGAAAGGATAGGACGAGGGGGTGTTTGTCCCACCTATGGTTCACAGATGCAGGCAATGTAGCACAATCATACCCTAATCTGAAGCTGCAAGTACTGCAATGGTATTGGTATCCCTGCGTAGAGTCTCCACAGCAACTACATGTAAGACTAGCCAGGTGACCATAGATATCCCCGACAAGAGGATGTTTGTGTCCTATATGTGAGATGTCTCCTACCAAGTAACAACACTTGATATCCAAGTAGACATTGCACCCACTCTTAGTGCACTTGTATGAATATCCATTGCAGAACGAATGGCAAAAGGAACACTCCACGGCCTCCCATGGATTCTCAGGGAAATACAGTTCCACCTCCCACGACGACTCCATCGTCCCAAAGACCTTTTTGATATGATGCCCGTATCCTAACACTACATGATGCCTGGGCAAAGTAGCGCAGGTGGCGTGGAGAAAGAAATTGCAGTAGTGTCCACATTTGTAGTATGGAGAAGTGGTGCGATCGATGGGTAGAATGCATCCATCACATATGATTTCACCTTCATCTCGATGATGATCAGAATTTAAAAGTAAGGAATGTTTATGACTATCAACCTTTACCTCAGGCAACTGTGGGCCTTCTTGCGCCAAGTATGTAAGATGTCCTTCTTCCTTAATTGATGGCAGTTGTTTCGTAATCGTCTTCAGCTGTCTATATGCAAAATAAGGCACATTTTAGAGAGACGAAAGCAGTCTTTTTTAAGGTCTTTAACATTATATTTATCTCAAATTGCTACAGATAATAGTAACTGACTTGCAAATGAGTAGAAGGAGAAAGTTTAATCACCTGATCATTGCCAATCTCGGTGGATAGCCGCGAGTATTAATACTGATTGACCGTGTCTCACGGACAATGTTGATTATGCACTTGATATGAACAAAGAATTTGCACCGCTGGCAATAATAAATCCAGACCTTAGCTCCCAAATCCCAATGGCAACATTCACAAGTAAACTTATATTTGCGATACCGATCTGGCATACAAATGGCAAGCAGGAGAGGGTGATCATGATCCGGGCGTTTAAACATCTCCGGTAATGATCCACATTTCTTATGGATCCAAAACCCGCAGGACGGTTTTATGCATATATACGACTCATAGTCCTTACGTTTAACACCACAAGCATTGCATTTAAATGAAGCTAGTCTTCGGATTAGCCTCACCGGATGGTGGTGAGTTGGGATCATGATATCCACATCCTCTAAAAACGCGCACAGAACATCTATATCAAACTCACAAGAAGAGCAGTGGTACACGAAATTCTTCCAATCCTTTTGACACACCTGACATTCACATGTTCCGCTTCTGTAAGGAGGCTTGGCGAGGAGAACCAGAGGATGTTCTGAATGCAAAGGATGATCCATCCGCTTGGGCAGTTGTGCACATTTCTTGTGAATCATTTCTTCGCCGCTACTATATGTATAGTACAAGGCCTCACCTGACTCCAAGGATGTTCTCGCGCACGCGTTACACTTTGCATTCTCCGGTGCTGCACTGCTCATGATCATCAACTTCTCCTCCGCATCCCAATCCATCGGTTCCTTCTCCATCGATGATGATCGCTTGTGCCCCTGATGAAATGTCTTGTGGAGTTTAGACAAGAACCAGTTTTCTTAGAGGGGGGGTTTGCTTTTCAAACTTCATATTCCAAAACTCTAAACAAAGTATACCAACTGGTGGAGCCAACAATACCTGAGCATCTTTCTTTCCTCTTTATCTTTTCTTCGCCCTAACTTTATATCACCAGGCCTTGTTCTCTCGAGCAAATTTTCTACCGAACTGAACTGAATTGAATTAAAACTGAACATAATGAAAAATATGAAGATGAAAATTAACCTAAATAGCATCAATTTGAAATTTTACTAAATTGAACTGAGAGTACAGAGAAGCTGGAAGAAAGAACTTACCTTTGCGATCCGAAGACTCTGCGAATGATTCATTCGCGAACTAACATCTTCAACGATCTAAAACTGCACTTTAATAACAAAGTACTGTAAAGATACATTCATACAAAGAAAAAACAAAAATTAACAACGTTGTTGAGCACAACAACATAACTGCAACACAATTTCGTTAAGATTTCACAGTAATGAAATGATTTTTCTTAATTTTTGTTCAGAACTGACCAGTGCGCGTAGGATTCGTATCCGCATTGCGCCGCCAAGGCAACGCTCCTGTATTTTTTTTGGATTCGTTGAGGACGATGATTGATAAGTTTCATGGTTCTTGAGCCAGTAGAACTCAGGGCAGGGTTCGCTGCTCTTCTGGGTTTATTTCACTATTTAGTATTTACACAAATGGTCCTTGTAAGTTTCTAAAGATATAGCTTAGCATCTGATAAAAAAAATGGGTTTTGCCCTTCAACGACCTGTTTTACAACCTTACTGCACCCTCCTTTTCATTAGATTTGATGTATTTTTTTTAAGTAAAATTCTTTTATTACTCTGTGCCAGCCGAATGTGCACACTTTTTGGTCAAGTTTTTCAGGTCACGTTTGACCAACGATAACTTTAGTTACGTATATTAACAGTATGTTAAAATTTGATATTTAGAAAATACATCATGCATGGTATCCAGCAATATCTCACATGATGATATTGGTGTCTATATACTAGTTGAAAATTATGGTCAAACATGCCTTAAGAAAGTTGACCAAAAAGTGTGCAGATTCGGCTGGGACGGAGGTAGTAATTTCATTCATTTATTTTATTCATATTTTTTTCTTTTTAAATTCATTTATATCCATTCATTTCGTTGACGTAAACCCAAATATCTATAGTGAATGTGTCAAATCCAAAGAAACGGAGGCATTATTATATTAAGGAGTGTTCAAATGCGGTATCCAGTCTCTAAATAACCGCACATCTGAGTACTTGATAGTTAAAACTACAGTATGTGATCGAGTAAGAAAATTTGTGAAATTTACTTTACCTTTCGATTCCTTTTCAAAAGATTAAAAAATTTTCCTTTTCTCACAAAGACAAGTTAGGAGAAAAAAAGTTGTAATTTTATCTAATTAAAACGGTTATACATTTCAATCGCTTAAATAGTGTACAAAGACTTGGATGAGACCGTCTTACCCTACATTATGGTGAGACCGGGGTAATATGTGTAATTTTCTAAAAATATTAACTGAATCCTGCAGGGGTTTCATGTGCAAAATTTCAAATTATTAACTGTATCTTGCGGGTCGATTTTGGTTATAAGATATAAATTCGGGTCCAATTCCCTTCTCTCAGGCGAAAAGGAAACTCTCTCTGGTGTAAGAATGGAGGATTGAACCCGCAACCTCGCAGACAGAGTAACACATAACCAAGGAACCCAACTACTATTCTATTTGTTCAATAGAGTGTTATCTCTTTTTTAATTTTTTTAATTTGTACTTTATAATATTCTTTAAAAATAACGTTAGCCATTAAAATACAATACAATACAATACAAAACATATATAATTTCAAAACAAACTTGCGTTTATTAGTTCATATATTTAAAATGTTTGTTAATTATTTTAAATATTTAGTTTAGAATCTGTTTTTCTGTAGGATAATATTAGAGTTACAATTAGAAAATGTGTAAATTAGTTCATATACAGAATAAGATAGTTTATGTGTTTAGAATGTTTGTTAATTTTTTTAACGTCTTGATTTAAACTTTTATTTTTAGTAAGGTCGTTATTTTGAGGGTTTAGTTTAGGCTTCTATTTTATTTACAATATAATTTTATAATTACAGCATGCAAAATTTTGATAAATTTATCAAAAGTCAATAAAATTTCATTGAATTTTCGTTAATAAATTTTTTTTTTCTATTCTAATAAATTAGTAATTGTAACATAGTAATTTGAATTCCTTTTAGGGCTATACAGACTCGAACTGCAGACCTTCTCAGTAAAACAGCTCAAACTTTTTATTATCAAAATGATCTGAACTGTTTCAAAGACCCAACATGCATTATTTTTTAACTGTGTAAATTAGTTCATATGATTAGAATGTTTGTTAATTAGTTTATACTTTCAATATTTCTCAAGATAATGATAGAACTTGCAAGTAATATATGTATAAATTAATCTATGTGTATAAAATGTTTGTTAATCATTAGTTTAGACTTTAATTTTTGGATGATAATTATGGAACTTACAACTAGAAAATGAATAAATCAGTTCGTATGTTTAGAATGTTTGTTAATCAATTTAATGATTTAGTTTAGACTTTCATTTTTAGAAGGATAATTATAGAACTTACAGGTAGAGAATGTATAAATTAGTTCATATGTTTTGGATGTTTGTTAATCTTTGTAAGGATTTAGTTTATTCTTTCATTTCCTGCATGATAATTACATAACTCGCAGCTAGAAAATGTAATATATTAGTTTGTATGTTTAGAATGTTTATTAATCATTTTAATAATTTAGTTTACCCTTTTAATTTTTTTTTCAAAATAATGAAATAACTTATAGGACATGTATAAATTAGTTCCTGCGTATGAAACAATTATTGTGCATTTTAACTTATTTACTGTACATTTTAATTTAAATAATTGTAATTTTGAATTTAAATAATGTACTTTCAAGATAAATTTAATACTATGTTACATTCAAACTCATTTTGTTACTTGTTCAACTTGTATTACGCAATATTTAAATTAAATGTACTATTTAACTTAAAAGTTACCGTGATTATTCCATTCGTTTAAGAAAAAAATGTCTTCCCTAAGACTTGGATCCATAGTTTAAGGAATGCCATCTTTCAATTTTGAGAAGAATGAGAAGGAGAATACATGGTTCAATTTAAGGACACATAGTTTAAGAAGTACCTTGTTTCAATTTATGAAGAATGAGAAGGAGAACACATGTTTTATAAAAAAATTTTAAAAATTAAGAAGAATATAAAACATAAAATGCACAAGGAATGGATCTTTTAGTGGTCATTACTTTAAAAACCTTTTTCTCAAGTAAATTATGCTTCGGAAATGGCGAAGGGCGGCAAAAGTTGTGGGAATCATAGGATTATTGCCTAAAAACTTCAGTCAAATGTTAAATGTTATGCTTGTCTCTAATGTGAAGCAGAATATGTGAAATACTATAAATACCGTTGCTTTAGTTTCATGCATTCGAAAACAAACTATAAACTAATCAAGTATTATGGAGAAAGCAGCAAATATTTCTGTCAAATCCATGCTTTTGCTCTTCCTTTGCATCACCGCAACCCGTCAGTTTCTCTTTCCCGCACTCTCTATTTAAAATTCATAAAATTATATGATATATTCCATCTTATAATTTGAATAATAATTTTAAAAAATCATTTGCTCATTTATATGGTGGTTCTACATGATAAAATTATATGATATATTCACGTTAAAATACATATTATTACTTGATGAGTCAGTCTCTTGAAAGACGGCATTTCTATGAGTCGTAGAAAGATCAAGGTTTAATCTACAAACCAGAAGAAATGAAGATAAAATTTTTGGGTTGAATTAATCGGGTCATAAAATTTATAGCCATTGTACGTTGCATAATAAATTTTTAATATTGCAACTAAAATATTTTACTCCCTCCATCCCAGCCTATTCTGCACAGAATTTTTTGGTCAAAGATGCCAAACTTGGACCACATATTTGAATAAGTATATGAACAATAATTTTATCGTATGAGATATGGTTAGATTCGTCCTAACATGTAGTTTCTAAATATCAAATTTTTGTGTGTCATTATTGTTCGTAACTACACATATTTACAGTCAAACATGTTTATTGGAGATTGTGAAAAGATTATGGGCAGAATAGGCTGGGACAGAGGGAGTACCTTTTTATTATTCAAACTAAACCTTGTCTTTCCATAACCTCATGAAAATGCGGCTTTTCCCAAGACTTTGGCCTACTTGATTTAACTTATAGAATATAATATTTAATTTTAAAAATTAATTTCAAAGATGAAAGTTGGTATCTTGAAAGACGATATTTCCATAAGTTATGAAAATATCAAGGTTTAAACTGTAAATTAGAATAAATCAAGATAATATTTTCGGTTCGTTAATCGGATTATAAACTTATAACTAATGCACATTACATAATAATTTTTTAATATTGCCCCTAAAACCTTTTACCTTTCTATAATTCTAATACAACCTCGTCTTTTCATAGACATAAGGAAAGACGGTCTTTCCAAAACTTTGTCTAAAGATAAAAAGTAAAGTGACATGGCCACAAGTTTATGGTTATACCACCTTTCCTGACACTTGTCATTGGAGATATATATATAAGTTACCTTTTTTAATTTTTAACTTTTACTGTTCTAAATATAAATATATTAGCCTACAAATCTTGTAATTCATGACAAAAATGATCTGAAGTATACATTTTATCATTATTCACAAAAATAAAAATTACTCTAATATTTTATTTATATATCAGTGCCAATGATGATGGAAGCTGGAAGAGAAATACATGAAGATCATCCTTCAACTTTTGAGGATACGAAAGGTTTTCCAGCTGCCGGTGTCCCTGATTTTTGCCCCTGCAATCCCCTCAGGCACCAGTTTGCTTGTTGCCCCTGATTCTCGAAACCAATGTTTGCGTGTTCTTAAATAAAATCCTCAGACCAACAAGCTTTATGTATAAGCATGCATGTGTAGTTTTCCCTTTTCCCAGGGTGTCAATGTAATATGTTTTGGAATAAGTTTATGTTATAATACACAGAATTATTATTCTGAAACATTGGTGCGGGACATGACTGTTAAAAACGGTGAAAGGAGTATTTGGATGGCGATTACAAACCGCCGTCCCTGGCACCGTCGCAGATCCAACCCTGCACGATGGTTCCAATGCCGCCGTTGTAAATTATGTGCATGGCATCATGGTTGATATTATTTAAACCGCTTATTTATTTTTCATATTGGAATCACCGAAAATCGTCGTGCGTGAAACATACTTCCCAAGTCAGAAATTTGTTCCCCAAATGTGAAGGCGATCTCTTGTAGCCGGAATAGTGATAGGTTGATTCAAGTTCCCGTTTAGCTAGGTTGCCAAAATGTTTTTTTCGTAAGTGTATTGGATTAATAATCTGTGCAGGGACTGCCTATCATTTGAACTCATAGGATACCCGAATAAACGGTAGAAAGACATGTTTGACCGAATAATCGACCTCACAAGTCCAAAACATCCATACAAGCCAAGATCTACTAATCTAACTGAAACCTCAGACTGAAAAACGCAGACAATCAATTGTTTACTCCCTCCGTCCCAAGTTAAATTGCACAAAATCAAAGATTCAGTCAGACTTGAAAAACTTTGACTACATATTTTAAATAGATATATAAACAATAGTATTGTTGTATATATGGGATTCTGTTATATTCATCGTAACATGTAGTTTCTAGATGTTAACTTTTTATGTGCCGTTATTATACGTAGTTACATATATTTTTACAGTCAAATGTGTGTGTTGGAGACCGTAAAAAGGTTATGTGTAATTTATCCTGGGACGGAGGGAGTAAGCAATTTCGACTCGAATTTCTCCTAAATAGAGCTTATCAGAAGTCAAATATATTTTTTCCACATAATGGGTCGCTGAAAAAACCTAGATTGATACAGGCAATTACATCTAATATTTCAGACAAAAAAAAGACTCATTTTCATTCAACCGGTAGATAAAATACTAAAATCAGTAGATTTAAAAACAAAACAAAATCAGTAGCCTCACATCTAAAAAAAAAGCTAAAAATCAAAACGAAAAATAAGGTAGAAAACACAAACTCCCCCGTTTACATAACTTTGCCGGAAAGTTTCGTGACCAGATTTGTGAAGTTTTTTACTGTATCTGTTTGTTGTTTTCATATAGGGTATAAACGGGTGGAAACAGTAACATCGCGTCATATCAAAAATAAAAAAAATACTCTTCGTTGTCACGTTGATGTAGCTGTTAGACTAGGTTATATAGAAGATTAGTATTAGAGTTTTTGTTACCTTCAAACTCTTCTATGTAATTTCTCTATATATTTTCATCACTCAATAACAATATCATCACGGGAAGTATTCTCTCTTAACATGGTATCGAAGCCAACACATGATTATGAACTAAAATAAACTTTTTTTCCCTTTCATCGCAACCCTAAGCCTGCGTCCTCTTCCCCCTTAAAATTTCTGTTCCGCCGCCCTTCTTCAAAACCCTAAAAACTCTCAACAACCAGAGAGAGAAAGTAGTGAGAAAAAGTTCTCTCTAGAGAAAAAAAGGATGCAGTCCTTCTCCTAAACATCAGATCCTTTTTTTCTTCCAGTTTCTCTTCTAAATTCTGAGTTTCCAGCAAATCGGGCTTTTTTCAATGTATGATTTGTTCTTGAATTTGAAGATTTGATCTTTGAATCTTGGATTTTTGGATGAAAATCTACCTTTTCGATCTTGAATATTTCAACGGATACCTCATCGGGCATCACCGTTGGTCTGCGCGCACCATGGAGGAGGACGGATTCAGATCCAGACTCGAAGTATGGTTGAAGATTTCGATCTTCAATCTTGTTTGTTGATGGAGTGGATTAGATGAAGATCTATCATTGTTCCAAGTAAGTTTTAATCTTTCGTTGATAGATCTAATCTGGATGAGGGGTTTATTTATGATGAATCTGTGTGGATTTATATAGAAGATTATTTGTTTACAGTGGATAGTTTATGTGATGTTTATGTTGGATTGGGAGTATAGATGAATTTGAGGCATAAACATTTTTAGTATTTGGAAGAGTTCATGATGGATTCGATGAGAGGGCAATCATGTGATCAGATCCCGGTATCCGCCCGGCCATGGTTATTTGTTTTAATTGGAATTTTTGACCAGATTGCTATGTTTTATGCCAAGAGTTCAGATTTATTTTCCTGACTGATGAACACTCATATGGAATTCAAGATTTTGGGTGTTTGAATGTTATTGTTAGATGGGGTTGATGTTTTGGGATTAGTTGGATTCAAGACAAATGCTTGGAGAAGATTTGCTATGTGTTGGATGAATGAATGCTGTTAATCGAGGCTTGATTGGAGTTTTACAAGCTGCTATTTGAGGTACGATGGCCGACCATGGTGAATTGGTTTAATCGGAATCATTAACGACGATTTGCCCAAGGTATTCTCCTCATTTTTCAATTTCATGATAATGCCTAGATCATGATGAATGGAGGAGCAGATTTTTCATAAAGGATGGATTATTTGGAGGATGAAGGTTTGAGTTTTTCGATCGAGTTCACCGGAAAGATGCGAACCTGGCGAGGACACGAATCTGGGCACTCGACCAATTTTTTAGCACCGCCGGGTCACTATACCCGAGCAGGAAAAATGGGGCAGGGGCTCCCTAGGGTTTCGACCTGGTTTAAGGCGACGTGGGTCATACGACCCGCTAATGAAGATGGATGGATCAAGGGTTTTAAACCCTAGCTGCTTGGGGTCAAGGCCACTGGGACGTTTCAAATCTCCGATGGGGATTCGAGGGGCGGGTACTCTTGAGTGATTTGAGTACCGCCTCCATTCGTGTACCGTGGATGGTGTACTCTCTCGAATGGCGGATGTTGTACTCTCAAGTGGTGGATGGTGTACTATCCCGTGTACTCTCGACTGGTGGTTCACATACTATAGGTTCAAGTGGTGGATGTTGTCCTCTCGACTGGTGGTTCACGTACAATGGGTTCTAGTAATGAGAAGTACTCTCAAGTGGTGGATGGTGTACTACGGGTTCGAGGGGCGGATGGGTTCGAGGGGCGGATGATGTACTCTCTCAAGGGTGGATGGTGTCCTATCTCGTGTACTCTCAACTGGTGGGTCGCATACTATAGGTTCGAGTGGTGGATGATGTCCTCTCGACTGGTGGATGATGTACTATCTCATTGGTGAACGTCGTTTCACTCACCAAAATAATCTGCAAACTCTAATGATGAAATTAGTATAGTAGAAGCAGAGTCGATCCCACGAGGAACAGAGCAAAATCTATAATAAAATAGCTACTAATATAGAACAATTTTGGTGTAGCCACCACGCCTTAATTTTTAGATTTATCTAACAACTAATAATGCAACTATAAAATATAAAATAATAATGCAAACTAAAATATATAATTGTCTATAAAATATATGAATAAGGTAATCGGCTCGGAATAACTCACATTAGTTAAACATCGATCATAGGCGCAAAGATAAATCAATTCATATGCATCTATCAGTTATAGGACGGCAAGTATTTGCTAAACCCTCCCAATTCTTTCTTACCTTATCGACAATTAACCAATTATAATTAATTAATTGTTTCTCTTACCAAGATGCCTCCGGAAAGTATTCGCTGAACCAGATACACACTCGATAGCATTAAGAATGAAAAGAACCTGATATAGCAATTACCCAAGTATTTGCAAGTAGTAACGCACACTTAATTGTTCCCCATCTTGCTATTACAGTCTTAGCTAGTTAGCTGTTTTTCACAAGAACTCGCTACTTACTAACCCCTTCCAACGATTACGTATTGGTGGAATTAGATAGCAGTATCCCAATAATATTCAAGTTGATCATGCTTAAACACATCAAGAATAAAATAAACCAAGAACAATCAAGAACACATAAGAATTAATTATAAAACAATTAGGCCTCACGATTTATAAACTAATACTTGTTATTCCATGCCGATATATAAATTAGCTACTCATAATAATTAAACTAAAAAAATAAATAATATAAAAACAAAACATAATCAAAATAATAAATCGAAGACGAAAACGCAAACGCAAACCGTGATCCAATCGAAGCTTGCGCAGCCTTTTCCTATTGCATCCAGGAGCCAAAAAGTAACATACTCACTAACTAAAACCAAATAATTACGTAAACAACTAATGTCCGTCTCTGTATTAATATGTATGTCCCCTCCTCATAATCTCTTCTCCGAACCATTCGGCCGTGTATTTATATACACCAAACCAAAACCAAATCCAAATCAACTTCTAATTCCTTTTCTTCTTATGGAAGAAATAAGGAAATAAAATAATATCTATTCTAATTCTAAATAACTAATTCCTAAAATTAAGGAATTTTAAATGGAAGGAGATAATACAATCTTTATCAATATGGGAAGTGAATATCTTTAATTCTTCAAATCCAAATCTCTTCAATAATTCACTTTTCACCCCATAACTTCAGCAATTCTTCTTTTGCTTCTCTTCCTTCATCCCTGGAAAAATGTCTTATAAAATAAGAACATTTTCCATTGGAGCACATCGCCTCATTAAAAACCTTAACCTGGAAAACCCAGTGGGAAAAAACCGTTGGTTAAGGGAAAAAGAGTACAATGTATAGCTCCCTCTCAATTCTCCGCAATTAATGAATTCCTGCACCAAAAACACCTTAAAGTGCAAATTATATCTCAATAAAATCATAATAATCCCACCAAATATGAACACAATATAACACACATCACTCATGTACTCTTGACTGGTGGTTCGCGTACTATGGGTTCGAGTAGTGGATGTTTTCCTCTCGAGTGGTTGTTCGCACACAATGGGTTCAAGTGGCGAGAAGTACTCTCGAGTGGTGGATGGTGCACTACGGTCTCGAGGGGCGGATGGATTTGAGTGGTGGATGGTGTACTCTCTCGAGGGGCGGATGGATTCGAGGGGTGGATGGTGTAGTCTTTCGACTGGTGGATGATGTACTCGCAAGTGGTGGATGGTGTACTATCTCGTGTACTCTCGACTGGTGGTTTGCGTACTATGGGTTTGAGTGGTGGATGTTGTCCTCTCGATTGGTGGTTCGCGTACAATGGGCTCAAGTGGCGAGAAGTATTCTTGAGTGGTGGATGTTGTACTATGAGTTTGAGTGGCGAGAAGTACTCTCAAGTGGTAGATGGTGTACTATGGGTTCGAGGGGCGGGTATTCATGTACTCTCGAGTGGTGGATGGTGTACTACGGGTTCGAGGGGTGGGTATTCATGATCTCTCGACTACTGGCCCGGGTACTCTCGAGTGGGGTGCATATTCAAGTACCACCTACTTGACCCGCAATTTTGGGGAATAACTAGGCTGAAAAGGACCTACTGGCCCTCATAAATTAAAGGGGTATTTTCCCTTAGTTTTGGGTCGAATTTGCTTCATTTCTGGCTCTATTTGGTGGATTTTTATAGAGTTTTGACCTTCTCTTCGGGCTAAAATTGTATTGGGCGGATGTATGAGTTTTTCCATGCTTTGATCGCACATTTCCCCTTGGAAATACTTGTGCACTATGGCCGATGGGGGCGGGAGAGCAGTCTTTCTTCATTTGGTCGCACGGCTATGTGAGTCGGGTAGTGGGTTAATTAATTAGCGTACGTGAAATTAATTAACCCACTGCTAGTCGTTACTTGGATTTGATGATTACCACGCGCTCTATGCTCACACTACAATTTGTGTTAAATTAGCATATAGTTGTCCATTTGCTTAAAATGGAGTGGGCGATTACAGAATCGCCAGGCTTGACACACGTCGTATAAGTTGTGTTCGTTCTCTCCATCATTAGGGGGGCTATTTTTGGAGGGATTCACAAGAGTTACTGGCACTGCCTAAGAACACTCTTGCCCTCTAAAATATCCTCGGTTCATATCACGAGAACGTTTGAAGGCCAATAACACCCCTCTTTCTTCATCTTAGGGGTGTATATGGTAGAAGCTGCTCCTCCATTGGCGGTCCCGGTTTCACTCGGATTCAGCACCATCTGCACACAATAGCAACCATTCAAGACCCAAGTACACTACACTCGGCTACGCCTTATGTCTACCACGGGCGGCTTCTTCATCACCTTTTCTTCAATACCCGAGACCCAAGTCTCGGCTGCGATTAGGAGATCATATGAAGAGCCATTACAAATTTCTGGTTGCTATGTATAGGTCTACATTCACACTTGTATTTGAACTTGCATTTATTTCCCTAGGCTTAGCACCATCTAGCTTTGGGTTAGCATATCCCCCCTTATCTCGTTTTTCCCTAGGCTTCTCATCATTTAGCTTAGGGTTTGCATTACTTTTTGTATGTGGTAGGGTCACCTGTACTTTCATGGGGCCCCTCTCGGATATTCCACCGTATTTTCTATGTACCATTTTACCCTAAAAACTCTCAACTTTTTTCTCTGTCGCAAAATCCTCACCCAATGGCTGAAAGACTTCCCCATGGAACTCTCAACACCCTCATCCATCTCTTCACTACGAAGTTAGCTTCTTCAAACTTCATACTATAGCAGACACACGTCACTCATGTGTTGGAATCACAACACTTGTTTGGTTTTCTCGTTAGAACTCTCCCTTGTCCAGTACTCCCTACACATACGCCCCTTTTGTTATGGCAAAGGGATATCAGTTGGCATTTATTGAAAATCACAAACGTGATTTGCATGTATTGGATTTGGTTCATTGTGATTTGTGGGGTCCCTCCCCCATTTTATCTGAGTCTGGGTTTTCTTATTATGCTTTGTTTATTGATGATTTCTCTCGATTCACCTGGTTGTATTCGCTTCATCGCAAGTTAGATTTAGTTGATATTTATCTGCAGTTTGAGGCACTGATTGAAAATCAATATTTGGCCAAGATTAAGGTGTTTCAGAGTGATGGTGGTTTAGAGCTTCTCAACACTCACCTTCGTTCCCATTTTGCTTCTATGGGCATCCACCATCAGGTTTCTTGCCCCTACACTCCAGAGCAAAATGGGCGAGCAGAGCAAAAACACAGACATGTTGTGGATATGGGATTAACTATGCTATTTCACTCGTATTTATTGTTATCTCATTGGGATGATGCCTTTGCCACGACAGTTTACACCATCAACCGCCTACCCACTCCGATCCCACATAGTTCTACTCCCTACGGTCTACTATTTAACCGAGATCCCATTTACTCAAACTTTCACCCTTTTGGGTGTCGGGTGTTTCCTTATGCTCAGCTGGCTGCCCCGCACAAGCTGTCGCCTTGCAGCATTCCGTGCATTTTTATTGGTTATAGTTTGCAGTATAAGGGATTTTGATGTCTTGATCCATCTTCAGGCATAGTTTATGTGACCCGGCATGCCTGCTTTGATGAGTTATGCCTCCCATTTGCATCTTCCTCTACCTCGGCGACTGGTTCACCTTTTTTGACATTGGATATCTCGCCTTTATTGACCCTGACTTGTATGTGCCAGCTTCTTCATCTCCTATTCAAACCTTTCCCTGTCGGACATGTTTCTCTGGTTCTGATTCTTTAGAGGTCACTCCTACAGTTCCGGTCCTATCTCTAGTTCTTTCTCCATAGTCCACTCCTCTTTGCCTCACCGAATTTATCATCTTTGGTTGGTTCCTCGACCTTCCCACCTTTATGGACACATCAGACAACAACTCGATCTACCACAAGGGCCATTCAACGGCATAATAACTCAGATCTTGCAGCCCACAGTTTTCTTGCTGCTCTCCTCTCTCAGACAAAGCCTACAGAATACTGTTCTACCCGTTGTGATCCTTCTTGGGTAGTAGCTATGGATGAGGAGATTGCTACTCTTCGGAGCCAACATGCTTGGGAGTTAGTTCCGCCCCCTTCGAGTGTCAACATAGTTGACTCCAAGTGGGTGTATCGCCTCAAGTATCACCCTGATGGCAGCATTGACTGCTATAAAGCTCATTTGGTTACCCAAGGGTTCTCTCAGATCCCAGGTTTTGATTTTAACCACACCTCCAGCCCTTTGGTCAAGGCCTCGACAGTTCGCACAGTTCTTGCCATTGCTACAATACGCTCTTGGCCACTCCATCAGTTGGATGTTAAGAATGCATTTCTTAATGGTGTTCTTAACGCTCCGGTGTATATTGCTCAGCCTATCGATTACAAGGATCCCCTTCATCCAGATTATGTTTCTCTCTTGCGCAAGGCTATTTAGTGTCTCAAGCAAGTCCCTCGAGCTTGGTTCCAGCGGTTCAGCAATTACTTGGCTCGTCTCAATTTTTGGTGCAGTACTGCTGACAATTCATTATTCGCTCTCTCTCGTGGGACGTCCTTGCTCTATCTCCTTGTCTACGTCGATGATATTATTCTCACTGGGAATGACTCCACTCTTCTTCAGCAGTTTATCCCGTGCACTCATCAGGAGTTTGCTTTTAAGGACTTGGGTGCTCTTCACTATTTCCTTGGCCTTCAAGTTACGCCTACTGCCTTCGGTCTTCTTCTCAGTCAGGCAAAACACACTCTTGACATTCTAACTCGTGTTGGGATGTCAGATGCTACCCCTGTTGCCACTCTGTTTTCGCCGAATTCCCAGCTTCTCAGCAGCACTAGTCCTCAATTTTCAAACCTAACCCTTCATCGCTCTTTGGTTGGAGCATTACAGTACTTGACCATTACTCGCCTGAATTTGGCCTTTGCAGTTAACTCCGTCAGTCAGTTCCTCCAGGACCCTAGGGAAGATGATTTTGCTACAGTTACTCGGATTCTTCGCTTTGTTCGCAACACTATTCATTTTGGTCTCACCTTCCGTGCTGACAGTTCTCCGGAGGTGCTAAGTTATTCGGATGTTGATTGGGCTCGGTGCATCGAGACTCGTTGCTCTACTTATGGCTATGCTGTTTTTCTTGGTGGAAATCTAGTGTCGTGGAGCGCCAAGAAGCAGCCCACCGTTTCTCGATCGAGTACGGAATCTGAGTATTGGGCCTTGGCAAATACTGCTTCTGAGGTTGTCTGGTTGTCTCATTTACTCCGTGATCTTCGGGTTTCTCTCTGGGGCGCCACTGTTGTTATGTGACAACAATAGTGCTATTTTTCTGGCCCGGAACCCACTTGCTCACAAACGGGCCAGGCACATTGATATCGTACCACTTTGCTCGCGAGCTTGTTTTTGCTGGCAAGATTCGTGTCGCCCATGCTCCCACTACGCTCCAGATTGCAGACATCTTCACGAAGGGCCTTTCCCGCCCTTTGTTTGAGTTTTTTAGATACAAGCTTTTGCGTCTCTGAGCATCCAACACTTCGCTTGACGGGGGGAGGGGGGGTGTTAGACTAGGTCATATAAAATATTAGCATTAGAGTTTATGTTACGTTCAAACTCTTCTATATAATCCTCTATATATTTTCATCACTCAATAACAATATCATCACGGGAAATATTTTCTCTTAACAGTAGCAGCAAAAATACTCATATAAGAGTTCATGACATACACGAGAGCTTAATTTACAAGCAAATGGTTTATAAACCAGAGAAACTTCTTACATTAATGCATCTAATGAATATCTGGAAAAAGTCTAGCTGAAAATAAATATACCACTAGTTAAATGATGAGATAGTTAAATTTAGGTCGAGGACTTGACTATCCTCCTTATTAGACTGGTGTAGGTCAAAACAATTGGTTGAGTCGCTTGAATGAGAAATGACCTGTTCATCAAAGGACCATGAACTTTTCTCTCCACCACAATTACCGTCTGTATTTACCCGCCAAAATTCACCAATTTCAACCTGATTTTCACCGCTTTCCATATCAAACTGCATTACCTCCTGCAACATACTGGAGTTAGGCCAATTCTTTTGTTTCAAACTAAAATTAAGCAAACTGCAAAAAATAAAAATAGAACATTTCATGTTGATCCGCACTGATTGAATCAATTAAAGTGCGGTTAAACTGAAAAGAGTAAGACTTAACTCATGTTGTTTCTGAGTGTATTCTACTGAATTGAATTGAATTGAACCGTAATAGGTATCCCTCTAAAATTTCCTAAACTACACTTTAGTGGGTATAAGTTGAAAACAAATGCCTCTTAAACTACTCATCTATTGATCTAGATTATTTTTTCAACATATCTTAATAGAAGCATGCAAATTTACACGTTGCTCAATTTTACTCTATCACGTATTGAATGGTTCACCGCTAAAAACTACGAGCTCCTCGAGTTGAATGGTTCACCATAAGAAGAGATACAAAATGATTTCCTAGTGTAACATGTAATATTACGTCATTTCTAGAACAAGTGTATGTTGAAGACGATATCATGTTAATAAAATTGTTTTTTTTTTGTCCCAAATATATGTCGTAATACCATCTTCTAGTCTCCGATGCCAATACCGCGTAAAGTTGCTGAACATAAGCGGCATTAGCGCCGAGGATCAAAAGATGGTGTTGCGACGTATGTTCGGGGGAAAAAATAATCTATTCTTAATATTAGTATACATTACAATACCGGTATGTACAACTTTAACAAATAATATTCCCTAGGATAATTAATTACCTGAGAATGGTTGACGAATTTTGTTTGTTGCTCATTTAGGATTTTGCTTTTCGGTTCCATTTCCATCTTTTGTACTTCTTCGTGAGTTTTGCCAACTATCCTGCATATTTTCACACGCATACGCACGTGCCCAAACAAGTTAATAGTTTACAAATTGAACTCTTTATTCGATTACAAATCATAATTTTCAATATGGAAAATTAAAATTAAAAAATTCTACACGTAAAATCGAAGATATATATATATATTTCAGTTAGAAATAACTCTTTGTTCGGCTTTTTTAATGTGAATTAGTAGCGATAATTGTCTCTCTATCATGTAACCTATGTACAGCTTGATAACTAGGTTTCCTTTTCAAGAGAAAACCTGGACTCTCAAGCATTTATATGCTGCTCGCTCCAATTTTATCAACATTTCAAGTCCATTTCTGGCATTTCTCTCTCTCTCACACACAAACACACAATTCAAGTGTATAATAGTAAGAGTATGGTACCTTGGGAGGGACCAATCCATGCCCTTCACCGGTACCACTAGGTTAATTGTGCTCCTTTTCTTCATGCTTCGATACATCTGCACGTTCATCAATCATCGTGATCAAATTAACCGTCCTTAATCTTATTTAAACGCGATCTTATACAGTAGCGGATCCAGAATTACAGAAGAAGGTGCCACTTCGTTAATAGTCTAAAGTTGTGGCTATAAATGTTAAGGATTACCTACTAAAATGTTTTTTTAATACCTTCCCCGATCCCCTGATCCCAAGGTGCCTCTACCACTAGTGGAAATAAGTATCATTAAAGGCAGTTCTATGGGACCAAAGATGTCCCTTTTGATCAGAGAAGTGACTTCACTGATCCAAAACAGCTGCCTTAAGTGCGCCACTGATTCTGTATATCGATGTTTGTTTTAATTATATCAACAAAATCTTTGTTAATATAGTTATTAAGAGCATATTGATGAGGTGATTAGTGACTCAATGGGATCTCCTAGCTAGTAAAAGAAAGTGGACTAGGCTAAAAATTGGCCACATGTATGACATATAAAAAACGTAAAAACATGTGCGCATAATATATATATATAGAATGTCTTAAAAAGACAAAAACCAAAAACACAACTACAAAGATCGATCAATTCCGATTTCGATCATTATATACCTGCAAATGGCTTTTGACATGAGACATATGAAGCCCTTTCACTCCCATCATCTGAATGATTCTCTTAGGAGTTGCTTCTGTGAAAACAAATCACCAATTAATCACTCATCACATACATGCAATAAACAAAACTCAGATGCAAAATCAACAAGCTGATCTATCCGTGTAAATCATCTTTTAAAGATCACATCTGTCTGTAATTGCATATCCGCAAACCGAGCGTAACAGAAAGCAGACGGGAACCCTATAAACTCTCGTCTCAGCAGATCATCGCAGTAGAAATTCTTCCTTGATATTTATGATCATATACATGCTCCAACCTAGGATCTGCCAGAAAAGGAAGAATACGAAGTTTAAGCTTACTATGTTTTCCACCGAGGCGGTTGACAGCTTCGGCGAAGTGGTCGTGGAGCTCCGCCGTCCACCGGAGGCGGGGGAGGGCAGATTTCCGGTAGTGCCTTACAGAAGCAGCCTTGTTTGATGGGTTCTCCATGTGTAATACTAGCTCTGCAAGTTTTGTTGAGAAATGTTCAACATTCATTTATTAATACGAAAAAAGAAGGGCAAGCTATATATATATATAGGGGTATATAGGTACCACACATGGGGAATTAGGAGAGATAAGGTAGGCTGTTTTGGAGACTTTTGTAAATTTCCTATGCAGACTTTGCTAAAGCAATCTGAATTGCCTCCACATTTAGGGAAGGAAAGAATGAAACTACTGTTTGTATAGTAGTCTATACTATCTGACAGGCGGTCTATCCATAAGCTTATGGACAGGTCATTTATTTTTTACCTTATACATTGCATTTCTTAAATTACATACAAAATTTAAAAATTTTGAAAATATTTTTTTATATCATATATTTTTATATTTTCACCTTCAAATACATATTATTACTTGTTTTAACTTATAAAATGCAATATTTAAATTTTATAAAAAATTACAACATTTAAGATAAATGCCCCTGAGGACTGTCCATAAACTTATGGAAATACCGTCTTTCTTGAGACTTTCCCCATTATTTATTGTTCATAGTTTGTTATTAATTGCCTCAAACCCGTTTTTATTGCCACTTAACTGTTTTTATGGTCTTCAAAAACCATCTTAGGCCATGTTCCCGTACCTTATCTGCAGTTCACCTCATTTCAGTTCAGTTCAGTTAACTTCAGTTTGGTTCAATTGATTAGCGTAAATTTAATTTGATGGAATTTAACCTAAATTTAGCCATTCATTATTATTTTTAATACACTTATTTCAGTTCAGTTCAAATCAAATCAAATCAATTCAGATAAACTCTAAAGAACGGGGCCTTAATACGCATAGAATATCCAAAATGCTATCCAATTTTAATCGAGATTCATAGTTTATTTAGTATCTTGCTTTTTGAATTTGTTTTTAAAGATACTCACTTTTCATTTATGTCTCAAAAGGTTATCTTTTAGCTAAATTTAAGTACCATTTTGAATCAAAATGATACTCACTTTTAATTGAAAAACAACTAGTTGGAATATAAATGAAAAAAGTTGGCACTTTTTCATAACAAATTTAAAGTTAAATGTGAACTTCGACACCATTTTAGACATTTGCTCATATACAATTTGTGTAAATATACTAAACTTTGATATTTTAAAAATATTTATTACAACAGATCTGAATGTAGATCTCCCATGAAATATTAATTAATACTCTAACCAATAAAGTTTTATTCATAAAATTAATCAAATTTAACTAAAGAAATAGTGTGAGTGACATATATATAAAAGGTACGGAGAAAGCACCATTATTTATTATTATATTGTCTTATTATTGGTTTGAAATTTGTTACATTTGATTGGACTTTTTAATGCACAACTAACTTGCTAGCTTATGCAAACTCACAGTTCTTGGACTTTGTATTATTTCACTGATATTGCTATCTAGCACTCATAATAATAATATAAATATGGATATGATGCTGCAAGATTTTACTATATATATTCGTAGAAGTATGTTTATTTTAAAATTTTGGTTACATAAAGGTGAAGATATTACTCCTTCCGTCTCAGTTGAATCTGCACGCTTACTATTTGGTAGTTAAAGCTGTCGAACTTTGACCACATATTTTAATAGATATATGAGCAATAATATTATCGGGCATGATACTGTTAGATTCGTCGAACACGTAGTTTCTAAATCATGAGCAAATTACCCTGGTACGAAGATGAAGCATAATCGCTTTAATATTCTTCTTTAAACCTTGAGAACGAACCAGTCCTTCTGTCTTACTAGCAATCATATTTGACAAGTGATTTTTTTTAAAATCTGCAGTCACCTGTTCCGCAGAGTACAGCTCATTTAATAATCCATATGTTGTTACTTAACGTTTCAAAACCTTTCTTGGTAAACAAAGAAAAATTCTACTACACATATATGTCATATGATAACGTAGGACATGAGCTTACGTGCAGAGATATTATATAAAAATTTAATGCTCCCTCCGTTTCTCTAAGAGCGGCACACTTGTCTTAGGTAAAGTCTTGGGAAAGACAGTCTTACCATAGGCTTATGGGAAGGCGGGGTTTAATTTGAGTGATAAAAGGTAAAAGGTCTTAGTTGCAATATTAAAATTTTATTATGCAACGTTATAAAGTTTATAACCCGATTCATTCAAGCCAAAAATTTTATCTTCATTTCTTCTGATCTGCACTTTAAACCTTGGTATTTCCATGGCTTATGGAAAGACCGTCTTTCAAGAGACGGACTCCTTGTCTTAATGGGATTTTTTTTAAATGGCACACTTTCCATTTTTAGCAAGATTCCTTCCATTTCATCTCCCATTATACTTTTTACTTTCTACACTCAATTTTAACCTCTCGTTTTCTTCACATTAATCCAAGAGTGTAAATCTAGCGTGTCACTCTCTGAAACGGAGTTTAATTTGTGAACAATTTCTCTCTATTTAGGAAGAGAACAATATCTCTCTAAACAGGACTTTTCTACGTACATAGAGGGAGTATCAAACATGCATTTGGACATACAACTCACACACGGCCATAATTAAAACTAGCACCGATTTAATTTAAAGGTTTTAAAATGTCAAAGGTTTTAAAATGTCAAATTTTACACTTAAAACACGTAATTTCTTCGGATTGTGTTTCAAAAAGAATAAGAAAAATGAAATCTATAAAATCAAAAAATTACTTGAGACTTTTGAAGCATGATTTCTGGAGGTTCTTCACCGTCCACAACTAATAATTGTGTTCAAAAATCAATAGTACTATACTCTTTTAATTTTTTTTATTTGAATATTCGATTGCATACATAGTTACAGTACGTAAGTGCTAGTAGACAAGTGTGATTTTCTTGAATTCAACTCGTTCAATATTTGGACTGTGAGTTCAGATAAATTGTTGTTTTTTCTTAGTCAAACATTTAACAAGCTCACCTGCCAAATGCCAAATTTTCTCATTTTACCACATTTTCTTTTTATCAAGTGACATATCTCTAGCTAGCTAGTCAAACTATTTCCCACATGAAATTTTCTGAAACCAAATGCAAACAATATTAATGAAGAGATTGTCGGATAAGAGTGATTAGGCGAGCTAAAGTAAGAATCAGGAGACTGTATAGTAACTAGATATTTACCAAGTGTCTGTCTACTCATTTTGGTTAAACAAATTTTAAAAATATTTTGTAAATGTTCTTACTTACTGTTTGGCACTGTTCCCTGTATCAAATTTTGACCACGTATTTGAATAGATATATAAGCAATAATATTATCGTATGCGATATTGTTAGATTCACCGTCAGTTTCTAAATATCAACTCTTTATTTATTGTTATTATACGTAGTTAAATATATTAGCGATTAAACATGTTTCTTGAATACCGGAAAAAATAATCTATGTAATTTGAGGTGGGACAGAGAGAGTATTTTGAATTGACTTTTGAATTAATTACAACTAATAATAATTAATCTTACAAAAATTTTAAAATCAAACACCTCAATCGTACTTCAAATTTATACTTTTCGATCATTTTCTCATATCATATTTGACTATCAATAAGTTAAGTACTTGCATGCAAGCATTAACTAATTAGTTCATGTCCTTTGAATTTTATTCATGAAACAATGAAAAATCTTCAATCACCCTGACATATAAATCACATCTCGCCATTAGGTTCCGTTACCCTACGTTAGTCCAATTCTATAGATAAACATATGAATCACATCTCGCCAGCCGGTTCAGTTTCCCACGTTACGTTAGTCCAATTCTATTGTTAAAAAGGAAGGCAAATAAGTGGTGGATATCCACCGAGTTTTAAAGCACGTTTTGAGATAAGGGTTTGGGTTTAAGGATAAAAACAAGGTAATTAAAATCCTTCGAAAAACCTGAATTAGATATGGTGATAGATCCGGTGATGAGAGGCCATGGAGAAAACGAGTGTTTATTAATAAGATAGCGTCATGGCTTTGTTGAATAGAGATGCCGAAATAGTGCTGGTCAAAGCAAGAATGGCAATGTTCAATTGAATTGACAAAAAAATCAGTGTTGAAAATGACATGCATGAAAACATCGATCTTTAGTGAATTTATTATACGGCTTACATTTAATGAATTAATTAGTATGACAATACAAGATCGGTTTGAACGAGATTTTACATAAAATTTAGGTATCAAATTCTGCTTCTTTTTTTAAGATGTTCCACACTTTTTATACAAGTTTAAGTTATCTCACAAAAAGGTGATGCTTTCCTGTATCTCACATAAAGGTGGGGTGAGACTCCCACATGACTCACTCAAAGTGAGGCTCCTACACCTAAACGGTACACCTAACATGGTTTCTTGTATCTCACGGAAAGGTGAGGTGAGACTCCCACATGACGCACTTGAAGTGAGGCTCCTAAACCTAACACAGTACACCTAACATTGTGTATACGGAGACTTAAACCTCATAATAATGCAACTCCAGAGGGAGGAGGGAATCGAACCTAGGTTGCAACTCCAGGGGAGAGGGGGGAGTCGAACATGGGTTGCAACTCCGGGGGGGGGGGGGGGGGGGGGGGCACACTGCCCTGGCCACTGGGCTATCCCAAGTGGTGTTTAATTTAATACAATTTGAAATTAATATTATTTTACTTAAATTTATTTTGTTATTCTTAGTTTTTATTATGTTTAATCCTAACTCACTTCACTTCAATTAAGTGTAATGTTATCAATTACTAAGAATTAAAATATCTTGATCGAATAGTGCCAAGAATAAATTGATAGTTAATATTGAATAGTTTATGGTGTGTTTGGTAGAGTTCACAAACTTTTCTATTATAAAGTATTAAAATATTTCATATTTATGAAGTAAAAATATATATTATGAGCAACAATTCAAGATTAATATTCCTATATATTTAAAATAATTTAACTTTATTTAATTTATATGCACAAGTTCATCAAAGACACCTTTAGTCACTTAATTTACTGTTATTAGAGTTGAGTTGAGATTTCTTTGGTTTTAGTATTAGGAAATTTTCGCCTGTCCCTGAACTTCCATTTTAAATGGTCCTTCTATAAGACTATAACTCACAATGAAACAAGTTTTCAAAAGAAATTAAAAATTTTACAATGAGACCAACTCATTGTTTTTGGTATTAGGAAATTTTCGTTTGTTCCTAAACTTCCATTTTAAATGGCCCTTCTATGAGACTATAACTCACAATGAAACAAGATTTTCAAAAGGTAAATTGGTATGATTTAGTGGTAATTCACACTCTTTATAATAAAGAAGTCTAGAAATTTTTGACCTGTGTGTGGTCGATGAAGGCACTGCTGGGAAGACACCCCCATAGGCACCGGTATTTTCACCCCATAGGCACTGATATTTTGAAATTTTTCATACCGGTGCCTAAGTGACTCGGTACAAAAAGTGTAGTGTTATAGGCACCAGTAAGTCATACATGTGCTAGAATCTATTCTGGCACCGGTACTAGTACAGGTGCATATGCATGAAAATCGGTGCTAGTAAATAGGCGATCAATTTAAAAAAACCGGCCAGTGAGAACAAACTCACCGGCCAGGATATGAAACCTAGAACGAACAAAACATAAAAAATGGAACCTCATGTAAAAAACTAGAAAATTAATACCACAATCCAGAACTTCATTACATATAATTGAAAATACATAACACCTCCCAATTCATGAAACAAACTATACCTAAACATAGATTAACAACATCAATCATCATAAAAACTAGAACCTAATTTTCAGAAACCCTAGATAACATCAACGAACAAAAACAATGAAGGTAAGGTCGGGTCTGAGCCGAATCGGTAATTTTGCTGGAGCTCGCAACTCCAACCAGCGACCAGGCGCGGGGAGATGGCGTCGGGGATGGTACACTGCGGGGAGGGCATAGATAGATTCGAGATGGTTTGGGAGATGGCGTCAGAATGGTCCAGGAGATGGCATTGCGAGGAGGGCAGAGAGGGGTCGTCAGTGGCGTCGTCGAAGCGGCGCGGATGCAGAGAGGGTTGCAATTTCATCGGCGGCGCTAGGCGGTGGTGAAGAGGGAGAGGTGGTTGAGGAGGAAGGAGAAGATGGAGAGGAGGTAGAGGAGAAGATAATGAGAGAGAAATGAGGGTGGGTAGATTTAGGGTTTTAGGGGGTTGTATGTATAGGCAAATTTTTAACATTTGAGATTTAATCAACAAAAGAAATCAACGGTTCAGATGAAACCAAGTTGGGCTCTTCTTTTTTTAATTGTTGAGCACTAGTACCGGTGCACAAAATGCTCATACCGGTGCCTAAGAAATTGAAATGCAACTGCTTATGGCTGCTTTGAATGGTTTTTTTCTATAAAAAATTTGAACCCGAGAGAAAATCTGGGAAATTTTTTCTAAGCGTTGAGCACTGGTACAAATACCGGTGTTCAAAATGCTCATACCGGTGCCTAAATATACGAAACGTTAGGGCTTCTTTGAATGGTTTTTGTAAAAAAACATATTGAACCCGAGAGCAAACTCAAGAATTTTTTTCTAAGTATGGAGCATCAGTACATACCGGTGCCTAAGTAACTAATACATGTGCTAATTCCAACATTTTAAAATTTTAAACAATCCCTACAAAATTTGGAATATTTTTTTAAAAAAATCATTATCCCGCCATAACACAGCACCAGTATGAATGAAAAAAATGCCGGTGCTAGTATTATTTTATTTCTAAGTTAACTTTTTCATTTTCACTATTAGGTCCAGGGAAGAAATTTGGAGGCGGAGAATCACAAAATTGAAGACACCAAAATACAATTAAATAAAAGATGACTGTGTCTTTAAAATTTGAGGTACAATGGGTGAACGGAAGCACCTCTAACATATTTTTTGGAAAATTATGCTATGGCCCAAAAATTTGTTATGACATTATTCTTCTGTCCAAAATATACAAATTTTGTTATTCCTACATAAATATAAAAATAGAAAATAAATTATTTTTTGGATGAAATTTTGAAAAAAGCTACTGCATGTTCTATAGTAACCTAGAGTTTATTACTGAAAAGATAAAAAGGGAAATCGAAAAGGATTATGGATATGTTCTTGTGCCTTATTGCTGATAAATATTTCGTTACGGACTTGGAAAATACAATGAGAGTGTATATAGTAGCATCATGTTTAAGCGGATTTCAATTTGAAGTTACGAGTAAAGTTTTACCTTTTGCACTTAGGTCCCTCCAAGAAAGTTCAAGTCGTCGAATCATGAAACCGGGGAACCAAAATGCAATTCAATAATATATGATTGCAACTCTAAAATTTGGGTATGTATGGGTGAACGGAATGGTCTCAAAAGTCAACATTAATTACTTCTATAAATTCTTGGAAAATTACACTGTGGCCCAACATTGTGTTACCCCATTATGCATTGATAAAAAATACATGATTTTTGTTATTCTTGCATAAATATGGAAATATAAAATAAATGCTTTTTTTGTGAAATATTGAAAAGCGTGAGTACATGTTCTAGAGTTACTTATGGTTGATTACTTGGAAGTTACAAAGTGACATCGGAAAGGATTATGGATATATTCTTATGCATAATTTTTGATAAATATTCCCCTACATGCATGGCATATACAATGAGGGGTGTATATAGGTAGAATCATGTCCGAGCGAATTTCAAATTGGAGTTACGAGTAAAGTTTTTACTTTTTGCACTTAGGTCCCTCCAAGAAAGTTGGAGTCGTCGGATCATGAAATTGACAGATACAAAATGCAATTCAATAATATACGATCGTAACTCTGCGATTTGGGAATGTATGAGTGAACGGAAGAGTCACAAAAGTCAAGATTGATTACTTCTATAAATTCTTGGAAAATTACACTGTGACCCAAAATTGTGTTACCGGTGTTGAATTTATTCATTGGCACCAGTTTTTTGTGTACCAGTGCTGAATTTTGATTTTGTAGCACCGGTATTTAGTGTACTAGTGCTGAAATTATTTATAGGCACCGATTTTTTGTGTACTAGTGCTGAATTTTGGTTTTGTAGCACCGATAATTAGTGTACCGGTGCTGAATTTATTCATAGGCACCATTTTTTGTGTACCGGTGCAGAATTTTGGTTTTCTAGCCACGCTATCACTGACATACCGGTGCCTATGTACCTATTTTCCAGTAGTGAGGTGAGATCGTAGTAGTTTCAATTTTGGCGGCGGTGGCTCGTTGGTGGTGCAGTATTGTTTGGATGTTCTTTGGAAGACGTCCATAGCTATGCAAATAGATGCAGTTTCAGATTCCACTGAGTTGTAATAGATCTATAGTGGTGTCTCCTATTTAGGTTTTAGAGTAGAATGTTTATATGTAGTTTAGTTGTTTGTATGTCAATTTTTTTAAAACAAGAATTTCAAAGGAAATTAATTTTTTTACAATGAGCCAAGGCGAAGTGGATGAAGCCTTAACAAGAAGATCAGGCTCGGGATGGAAATGGAGTGGGGCGGGTGCAGGTTTTGGTTTTTCCATACCTATGCTTACTTAACATTTTCATATTCATACTCAACTCATCACCCATGCCGGGTATGATTTTAAAATTTATCTCTGCCCTATCGGGTACTATGCATCTACAATACACCCCATCACATCACCTACTTGGCTCTTCATACCCACTTCGAATCCATGATACTCTTTCAATCTATATCTCCAAAAATACTTAAAATTTTACTTTAAAATAATAATTTTAATTTTATTAATTTAATAATTATTTACAGGCTAAGATATGTACATTAATATAGTTTATTATACATTTAATTAGTGTGTACATAACAAGTCTAGTGGGACAGGATGGGGATGAAATGAGTATAAACTAATATCCACACCCGACCCACTATCTATAATAGGTATCATTTTCATACCCATACCCGCCCCAGCCTCGTAAAAACTACCACCATACCTGCCCACTAAGACGAATGCGAAGCGGATCTCCACCAAAACCTGCATCACTGTCATCCCTAAATCAGACCTCATGTTAAGGAATATAAATATTACTTGTAATTGTAATTAGATTCTATTTCCTTTTCCTATCTTATATAGGTATTTTGTACTGCTATATAATGTACCATGAGATCATGAATACAAACACACATTATTACTCTTATATTATACATGGTATCAGAGCCTAGAATCCTCAACCTAAGAACCTAAATTTTCTATCTTAAATTTTTCGTAAACACTGCCGCCATCGTCCGCGCGTGACGCGCCGCAGATCTGAGTTGCTTTTCTCCTTAAAAAGGACTCTCCTGCTTTTCCCACCGATCAGAGTTTCGCTCCCGTCACCGAACTGTCAGAATAAACTCTACATACCTACTTTGCGATGCCATTTATTATCGTGCTCTAGATTGTTATCTGCCTTATAATGTCTAACTTTGTTTACTGAAAATTATTGCATTTTACAGAAAATCAGTACGAAGACTGTGATCGTGGATGAACAGCAAGGGGGGGGGGGGTTTACTGGCTTCGTATGTTGGATACTCGCGTTCTTCCTCATATCCTGCAGTCTATTCCGATAGTTGTTTCAGTTTCTTCATCCAATTTATGGCATCAACATTTTGGTCATCCATCCTCTATAGTGTTGTCCTCTGTTCCTACACTTGATTTTAGCACAAATAATACTACTATACCTTGCTCTGTGTGTCATAGAGAAAAACAGACTAGACATAGTTTTCCTTTGAGCTCTTCAAATGCTAGGTCTTTGTTTGAACTGATACATTGTAATGATTGGAGGCCTTATAGAACACCATCTTCTAGTGGTGCATTTTATTTTTTAACTAAAGTTGATGATTATCCCTGAGCTCTTTGGGTTTATTTATTAGTAGCTAAGTCAGATGTAGCCTCTAGATTTGTGGAGTTTTGTGCTTTGATCAAGAACCAGTTTGGGCGCACCATTCGTCGTGTTCATGCTAATAATTGTACAAAAATTCTACCCTTGCAATCTTATTTTTCTCAATCCAGCATCATCTTTGAGACTTCTATGGTTGATACACAACAGCGGAATAGATGTGTGGAGCACAAGCATCGCCATTTGTTAAATGTGGCTCGTGCTTTACGCTTTCAAGCTAATCTGCCTATTGATTTTTGGGGGGAATGTGTTCTTACAGCTGCATTTTTTATTAACTGGACACCAACGAAGCTACTCAACGGACACACACCATTTGAGTTACTTTATTGACGCACTCCAAACTACAAGCTTTTGCGAGTCTTCGGGTGTGTGCTATGCTTCTTGCATTCCCAGATACCGTGAAAAGTTTGCACCAAGAAGTCGGTGATGTTTGTTTCTCGGTTATCCTGTCAGAAACAAAAGCTATATCCTTTTTTACCAAGAATCCTGCATCATCTTTAACAGTCGGGATACCAATTTTTTTAAAGACCAGTTCCCGTATGCAGCAACTCCGACATTGGCTTCATCAGTGGATCCTGGTAGCGCCACCACCTCATCGCCGGCATCAATTCCGCCGCCACCAGAGTCGCATGACCATATCGCGGCACCACCGGTCCCGCCGGCAACCGACGTACCCTTACCACCAGCCGTCGCCGCCGCGCCTGTACCACCGGCCGCTTCTCTGGCTCTAGCGGCTGACCCAGATCACCGATAACCCTTGCCGATCCAGCATGATGATGCACCACCCGGGACACCTCCGCCTCATGCATTTCAGGTGGCACCGACAAACGGCGATCACGCGCCTGATGCGCCGCCAGCTACGGTTACTCCTTCTGCTCCACTGCCTGACGTGGTGTCTCCAACCCCGGATAATTCAGCTCAGCGTCTACTTCTGTCAACTCCGCCGCCTATTTCGATGGTTGTTTCAATGTCTCCTCCCGCCGCTTAGTTACCTCCTATCAGACATAGTGTTCACGCTCACCAACCTTCTCCATATTTGGAAAACTATGAATGTGATGATTATGTTTGTGCTCTTACAACTGAAGACCCCCCCTACTGCTACGATCACTCATGTGCCATCACTATCCCCAGGTGTTCTCTATCCTCTTACTGATTATGTAAATTGTGAAAAATATTCTAGTATGCATTCTAGATTTTTTTGGTGCAGTAACTTCTAGTGCAAATCCCACTATTTATTCTGAGGTGTCACAACATACTCATTGGCGAGATCCTATAACTGGAGAAATCACTGGGCTTGAGCTTAACCAGACTTGGACTATATCCCCTTCTACCTCTGGATAAGAAGGTAATTGGATGCAAATGGTTTTACCAGACGAAGTTCAATTCAGATGGTACCATTGAGCATCATAAGGCACGCTTTAGTGGTTCTCGAGAATTACCAGGTTGAAGGGATTGACTATACTAAGACATTTGCTCCATTTGCGAATATGAGTTCAGTTCGCCAGTTCTTATGTTGTAGTGATTCGTGGTTGGGAACTGCATCAGATGGATGTGCATAATGCTTTCCTGCATGGTGATCTGCATGAAGAGTTTTTTATACGACCTCTACCGGGCTATGTTGCGCCCCCAGTCAGATATGTCTCCTTCAAAAATCTCTTTATGGTCTTTGTCAGACTCCTAGAAATTGGTTTGCCAAACTAGCACAGGCTTTACGAGCATTTGGATTTGTTATGAGTAAAGCAGATTACTCTCTATTTTTTTTCCCGTGGATCGGTTTCTTTGCATGTTCTGGTTTATGTGGATGATTTGGTCATTGCTGGTAGCTCTTCTGCGCTTATCTCTGAATTCAAGATATACTTGAATTCTTGTTTCCATATGAAAGATCTTGGTTTGCTTAAGTACTTCTTAGGTATGAAGATTGCTAGAAGACCGGAGGGGATGTTTCTTTCACAATGAAAATATGCCCTGAACATTTTATCTGACACCGGTTTATTGGCCTCTAAACCGACTGACTTTCTGATGGAGCAACAACACGATCTGGCGCGTGTTGAGGGTTTGCTTTACCACGATCCTGAGCAGTACAGGCGATTGGTTGGGCGCCTGATATACCTTACCATCACACGTCCTGAGCTTAGTTATTCGGTTCACACACTTGCTCAATTCATGAAGTCTCCTTGTGTTCCTCACTGTCAAGCTGTAGTTCGTGTGTTGCACTACTTGAAGAGTCATCCTGGTCAAGGTTTATTTCTTTCTTCCCGTAGTGCGTTACAGTTGACTGCTTATTGTGACTCTGATTGGGCTGCTTGCCTTATTACCCAGCGTTCTCTTTCCGGTTACTTCGTGATGATTGGTGTTTCTCCAGTTTCTTGGAAGACCAAGAAACAACCTACAGTTTCTCAATCTTCCGCTGAAGCGGAGTATCATGCTATGGTTGTTACCTGTTATGAGTTGTTATGGCTTAAGTCTTTACTGAAAGACTTAGGGGTTGCGCATGCCGCTCCTATGCATTTGTTTTGTGACAGTCAATCTGCTTTTCATATTGCGGCAAATCCAGCGTTCCATGAACGGACGAAGCAAATTGAAGTTGATTGTCCTTTTATCTGGGATCATGTGCAATCTGGTACTATAGTTACTCATCATATTCGCACTACAGATCAACCTGCGGACTTGTTTACTAAAGCTCTTGGACGTAACCAGTTTTATTCATTACTTGGCAAGTTGGACATTTTTTATCCCCATACTCCAACTTGAGAGAGGGTGTTAAGGAATATAAATATTACTTATAATTGTAATTAGATTCAATTTCATTTTCCTAACTTGTATAGGTATTTTGTATTACTATATAATATATCCTAGGGTTATAAATACAAACACACATTATTACCCTTATTTTTTAATGCTCAAAAGTTATTCATCCCATAATCTCTAATTAAACCGCTAAACGTTCTTCAGTTCCATCATCTCTATCTAATTACTTCGTCGGAACTTCTAAAATACATTCAAATTTTGTCTTGCAAATTCCACAGAAATCCAACTGTCTGTTTATCATTGGAACACTTGGAAACTTTTGAATTGCTTCAGTTAGCCACGGTATTCTAGACCGAAGGATATTTTAAAGTTACCCTCGTAGCACAAGGATAATCGACCCTCACTTGGTCTCTGATGATATTTCATACTCTAATAAGTCAGGGATTCTGTCATAATAAAATTAGTTAGTATTATGTATCTACAACTTATTATCTTATACTATTAAGTGACACCACCTTGTTTTGGTTAATTAAAAGTGTTAGCTTTAAAAATGATACGGTTCCCAAGGGAATTAGGTCATGCACCCAACCACTTGGGCAATGGTGTGAGTATTTTAAAAATGATACAGTATTGAAATTAATGGTGGTTGAAATGGATGAATAAGAGTGAGTTGGGAATAAAAAGGTAGGCTGAATAAAGGAAACAGGGTTAAATTTTTCCATATAAAAAGTAATTATTTTTTTAAAATTGTCAATGTATTCACACTTTATATTATGATAATTAGATTGGGCGAAAGTCCACATTTGAATTCTACTACAAAAAGACGAGAGGTAAACTCACACACAAAAACACTAAACTTAAAATTTTAAGCAAAAGTTTATTTGGCGAAAAGAGAGAAATATAGGTACATATCACCGTAATATCACGGTAATAGTAATAGGTGGTTCTCTACTGCAACCTCCCAAAAAATTTGACCTGGGTCTATCAGGCTGATTTTGCCCCGATTGAAATATCATCTCACCCCGAATCAGGAGACTTAATAAATAGCATCAAATTTAGAACACAAAAAACTCAACCTATTAACACTTTCTTGATTAACAAGAAGACAATCTAAAAAACCATGAAAATTAACAAATCTACAACTTAAGATTTGGTTCAACTCCATTTAACCTGTTAGCTCCTTTTGCTAAACTAGAAAATGTAGCTCGGTCCTTTGTTGGTGTATCAAATTCATTTTTTGTTTGTGTGAAAGTTTATAGCCTGCACCAAATTGAACTACTAAATTTTAATTTTTATGGCCAATCTGATTATCATAATGTAAAGGGTTGGATACCTAAGCATCCCATCATTAACGATTTTTTTTAAAACATGCCTTTTTTATGGCAAAATTAGACTCTCTTTCTTAATTCATCCTACCTTTTCTAAAATTCCCAACTCATTTTTGTTCATCCAATATTTCAACCACCACCGATTGACAAACAAAAAACAAATATATATTGTGCTTGGGATTAAGATTTTTATTTATTAAAATTTGTGATAATATATATAGGCAGTTGGTTTGAATGCATACATATTATATGTGTGTGGGCAAAACCTTGAGAAAGACCGTTTTTCCATATGTTTATGGAAAGACAGGTTTAATGAAAATTATAAAAGGTAAAAGGTCTTAATTGCAGTATTAAAATTTTATTATGTAATATGTAGTAGTTATAAAGCTTATAACCCGATTCACGCAACCCAAAATTTTTATATTAATTTTTTCTAATTTACACTTTAAACTTTGGTGTTTTCATGACTTATGCAAAAATCGTGTTTGACGGACTCTGGCTTGAATGCATAACATATTTTTTAAAAAATAATGTTTCGATAGGCAATTTATAATAGTGATGGATATGGTACAACAACGCATCCGATTTCCGTATTAGTTCGTGACACAATATACTCCCTCTGTTCCACTTATATTGGCCCTTTTTTTTTACATTTTTCAAGGCATGTTTGACCATCGATAACTTTTGTTACGTACGATAATAGTTTATAAAATTTTACTTTTCAAAAACTATACGTTACGGAGAATCCAAAGACATCTCAGGTTCATTACTATATACAATAAAAGTTATCGATGGTCAAACATGCCATATAAAATTGGCTGGTCAAAGGGGCCAATATTAGTGGATCAGACCAAGTATATGGTTTTCTATTTGTTTATTGATTAACATAGAAGCCTAAACCTAGCTAGATAAGTAGGGTGGACCAGTTCAACTAGTACGGAGTAGTTAAATTTTCTACTTGCTTAGATTAGAGTGCAAGCCTAACTATAGCTTATATACAATTAACATGTAGTTAAAGTTCCATCGTCGACGACATCATCACTAAACTAAGTCTCGTGAAAAACAAACAATCACTAAATTTTATTTTAGATCTTATAATTTTAAGAGTCTGTTTCTTGAAAGTCGGTCTTTTCATAAGTGATGGAAAGATCAAAGTTTAAAGTGCAAATTAGGAGAAATGAAGATAAAATTTTTGGGGTGTTATAAACCTTATAACTACTACACGTTGCATAATAAATTTTTTATATTGCAACTGAGATATTTGATCTTTTATTATTTTATTTAAACCATGTCTTTCCATAAACCAATGGAAAGACAGTTTTTTCCAAGATTTTGCCTAATTTTAATTTGAATACTCTCTTCGTCCCACAAAAATTGACATTTACTTTTTTCAAACATAATTTCATAAACTTTGACCATAAATATAAATTAATATACTTATAATTAAAATATGGGATCTTGTTAGATTTATCTCTACATCTATTTTCCAAATATTAATCTTTTGTGCGGAATTTTTACATATGTAACTAGAGATATTGACGGTCAAACATGATCATTGAATACCGTAAAAAAATTAAACATGCCATATTTCGTAAAACAGAGGAAGTATTATATATTATAAGTTTAAAATGTAATAAGATGTAATAGTACTATAAACAAATAATTGTAGAAGGCAAAGTCTTTGGAAACACCGTCTTTCCATAAGCTTATGGAAAGATGGGATTTAATTAGAATTAAAGAAGGTAAAAGACCTTAGTTGCAATATTAAATATATATTATGCAACACGTAGTAGGTATAAAGTTTTTAACCGATTAATGGAACCCAAAATTTTTATCTTCATTTCTTTTAAATTTACACTTTAAACTTTGGCATTTCCATGGCTTATGGAAATACCATCTTTCAGGAGACAGGCTCATTATAGAAAATATAATTTAAATTAAAAACTACTCCCTCTGTCCCAGAACAATTGACACAGTTTAACTTTTGAAAGTCAAACTAAGTCAACTTTGACTATTAAATTATATTATTATATATGTAAGACTATTGTCTTGTTATATGTTGTTGGATGCATCATAACATGTATTTTTAAATCTTATTTTTTTATGAAATTTGTTATACACGTGTATAAAGATATTAGTTGTTGAAAATTGATTCAATTGACTTTCAAAAGTCAGATTGTGTTAATTTCTCTGGGATGAAAGGAGCAGTGCATATGATTTTTTTAAAAGTACAATGTTTAATTTAAGAAGTAAAATAGTTGCTTCATAACTTAGAAAAAAATGTTATTCATGACGTTCTCTTAGTAGTATACTTTTTTGTCCCTCTAAAACTGTCTTTAAATTCTTAAAGAAATTATTTTAAAGCTAATTTGATCTACACATATATAATATTTAATAATTCTATGTAATTTTATTATGAGTTCGTCTCTTGAAAGACGGTCTTTCCATAAGTTATGGAAAAACTAAGGTTTAAAGTGTAAATTAGAAGAAATGAATATAAAATTTTTGGGTTGCATAAATCGGGTTATAAATTTTATAACTACTACATGTTGCATACTAAAATTTTAATATTGCAACTAAGATCTTTTACCTTTTATTATTCTAATCAAACCCCGTCTTTCCATAAGCTTATGGAAAGATCGTCTTTCCCAAGACTTTGCCTTTTATTATATATTAAATTATAAAATTGTAATAAAATATTTTTACAAAATTATAAAATATAGCAAGTGAGATACTCCCTCCATCTCAATTCAATTTACAGAAAATATTTTTTACGATTTTCAATAAGACAAAGTTTTGGGAAAGACGATCTTTCCATAGGCTTATGGAAAGATGGGGTTTAATTCGAATAATAAAAGGTAAAAGGTCTTAGTTGTAACATTAAAAATTTATTATGCAATATGTAGTAGTTATAAAATTTATAACCCGGTTCTTGCAACCCAAAAATTTTATCTTAATTTCTTTTAATTTATACTTTAAACTGATCTTTTCATGAGTTATGGAAAAACCGTCTTTCAAGAGATGCACTCTTTCAATAAACACCTTTGACGGTAACTATGTGTATTTGCGTGTGATAACGCAGAGTGAATTAAGGCATGTGTAAATATGAGACATATATTCTCTTTTGTCTCTATTCTTTCGCTTCAAAATAATCGCCGTTAGACGAAGCCTTCGAAAGTTTGAAGATATTTGGCGTGTTTAAGTAGAAGATGTTGTTCATTATTAATATTTTATTCTTTTTTCCCAGAAAGACTGCTTTGATTTTTTTTTTTCCCCCAAACGATAGTCACTTTCGATTTTATTGTCTTATTATTCTTCTCACTCCATCCATATACACACATTTTTTATTTTATAAATATTTAATTATGACATTGAAAACACATCATAATCAACAAATAACACCATAAAAATAAAAGTTGGTCTTTTGACGGTGAAGGAAAATAAGAAATAAGGGTAATAATTGTTTATGTTTTATTCATCACATCAGGGTACATTATAGAGTAGTACAAAATACATATACAAGCTAGGAAAAGGAAATAGAACCTAATCACAATCACAAGTAATAGTTATGTTCCTTAACACCCTCCCTCAAGTTGGAGCATGGGGATCGAAAATGTCCAACTTGCCAAGTAATGGATTAACCCGGTTACGTTCGAGATCTTTGGTAAACAACTCTGCAGATTGATCTGTAGTGCGGATATGGTGAGTAACTATAGTACCAGACTGCACGAGATCTCGGACAAAATGACAATCAACTTCAATATGCTTCGTACGTTCATGGAATACTGAATTTGCTACAATATAAATAGCAGATTGACTGTCACAAAACAAGCGCATGAGAGCAGTATGCGTCACTCCTAAGTCTTTCAGTAAAGACCTAAGCCATAACAACTCACAACAGGTAACGGTCATAGCACGATACTTCGCTTCAGCAGAAGACCGAGAAACTGTCGGTTGCTTCTTGATTTTCCAAGAAACCGGAGAATCGCCAATCATCACAAAGTAATCAGAAAGAGAACGCTGGGTAATAGGGCAAGCAACCCAATGAGAATCACAGTAAGCAGTCAACTGTAACGCACTACGAGAAGAGAGAAATAAACCTTGACCATGATGGCTCTTCAAGTAGTGCAACACACGAACTGCAGCTTGCTAGTGAGGAACAGATGAAGACTTCATGAATTGAGCAAGTGTATGAACCGAATAACTAAGCTCAGGGTGTGTGATGGTAATGTATATCAGGCGTCCAACCAGTCGCATGTACTGCTCAGGATCATGGTAAAGTGGGCCATCAACACGCGCCAGATCGTGTTGCTGCTCTATCGGAAAGTTAGTCGGTTTAGAGGCTGATAAACCTGTATCAGAAAAAATATCCAAGGTATATTTCCTTTGCGAAAGAAACATCCCCCCGGTCTTCTAGCAATCTCTATGCCCAAGAAATACTTAAGCAAACCAAGATCTTTCTTATGGAAACAAGAACTCAAGTATTTCTTGAACTCAGAGATGAGTGCAGAAGAGCTACTAGCAATGACCAAATCATCCACATAAACCAGAACATGCAAAGAAATTGATCCACGGGAAAAGACAAGCAAAGAGTAATCAATCTTACTATGAACAAAACCAAATGCTCGTAAAGCCTGAGTTAATTTGGCAAACCAATTTCTAGGAGCCTGGCGAAGACCGCAAAGATATTTTTGAAGGCGACATACCTGACCAAAAGGAGCTACATAGCCTGGTGGGGTTCGCATAAAAACCTCTCCATGCAAATCACCATGCAAGAAAGCCTTATGGACATCCATTTGATGCAGTTCCCAATCACGAATGACCGCAACAGATAAGAATAGGTGAAAATAACTCATCTTCGCAACCAGAGCAAATGTCTCAGTATAATCAATCCCTTTAACCTGGCGTTCCCGAGAACCACTAGGCGCACCTTATTACGTTCAATAGTACCATCTGACTTAAACTTCGTTCGGTAAACCCATTTGCAACCAATCACCTTCTTATCCAGAGGCAGGGGGGCCAAAGTCCAAGTCTTATTGTGCAATGTAGGATGAAAATTTAGTGTTTAGGCTCTGATGCTATGAAGGAAAATAAGGGTAATAATTGTCTGTGTTTTATTCATCACCTCAGGGTACATTATATAGTAGTACAAAATACCTATATAAGCTAGGAAAAAGAAATAGAACCTAATTACAATCACAAGTAATATTTATGTTCCTTAATCGACGATCGGCCTGTCCATAAGCGTTTTATGGACAGACCACTTATTTTTTACCTTATACACTGTATTTGTTAAGTTACATATTCCCTCCGTCCCAGCTTAAGCCTGGCAGAATATTTTTCACGATTTTCAAGAAACATATTTAACTACGTATAATAACGGCAAATAAAAAGTTGATATTTAGAAACTACTTATTACGATGAATCTAACAATATCACATACGATAATATTATTGTTTATATACCTATTCAAATATGTGGTCAAAGTTTGACAATATTAACTGCCAAATAGTAAGTGTACAGCTTAAGATGAGACAATAGGAGTACAAAATTAAGAATTTATAAAATATTTTTTATGTCATATATTTTTATATTTTCACTTTCAAATACATTTTATTACTTGTTTTAACTTATAAAATACAATATTTAAATTTTATTAAAAAAATTACAACATTAAGGATAAAAGCCCCCGTGGACTGTTCATAAGCTTATGGAAATGTCATCTTTCCTAAGAGTTGATTAATCATGTGGTGACGCATATTTTGTTTTTTTATAAAAAAACCAATCATTACAAAATTTTGGGAAAAAGTCCAACGGAGGTTACAATGAGTGGAATTGATATCTAACCTAAGTATAACCTCTAGCAATAACTAATATATTGCAAGGATATCTAAATTACATGTCAACCACACTGATCGATTGTACTATTACAGATCAGAGATTCAATAAAAAAATTGTAACATCGCCCTCGGGGATATTAACTTGCTTCCCACAAAAAACATGACCACTTGGCAAAGAGGACCGTATCATGCATCAATATCACTGCGACAAACATATATCTTCTACAACTGTAACACCACTTGTTCCAACCACGATCTATGTTGTCCAAACTGTAAACACCTTGAAAATTACAGATCTGACGAACCCAAATTTATGAAAAATCAAAATAAAACCACAAGCAATATTGCAAACACAAGATCTGTACAAGCAGATCGATAACAGTACATTAACATGAACAACAAAATTGAGTTATCATCATGAATACAACGATCTAATCGATCAGGTAGAAGAACAAAACTAATTTATGAGATAAATCTCACACTTATTCAATAACAAAAATATGAATTAAAATAAACTGTTATTCCCAATCTCCCCTGATGGGAAAAGAAGAAGGGTTGCAGCTTGGAGAGGGCCACGGAGAATATTTTTTGATAGGTAGGAAAATGTCATAATTTTTCTCCACATTTAGGTGTCACTAAATATTTATTACATGGGCACATGTCATTAAACTGAATTACTACATCAATCCACGTCACAAAATTTACTGATACTTCAAAACTGAACTGCATCTGAAAGGGTCAAAAAATTCTAACGATGGTTCAACACGTCACAATATTTTAGTGACATGCTAAATAAATGCACTTCACAAGGTATCACTAAAAATTTAGCGATGCATTTGAGTATTACAAATGCTCAAAAAAAGCATCCCAATTAGATTTTTTTTTTGTAGTGTAAGGACAAGTGAAAAATACAGTAATAGGAGCATCACTTAAGTAAAATAAAAAGGTTTCTTTTTCAATACAGAAAAACAAGGGGAAGAGAAATTTTATTAGGTTTGATTTGGAGAGTCCGTCTCTTGAAAGATAGTGTTTTCATAAGCCATGGAAAGACCAAGATTTAAATTGCAAAGTTGAAGAAATGAAGATAAAATTTTTGGGTTCCATTAATCAAATCATAAACTATATACCTATTGCACGTTGCATAACAAAATTTTATTATTACAAGTGAAATATTTTATCTTTTATAATTAAATTTTGTCTTCCCATGAACTTAAGACGTTTATTCCTAAGACTTTGCCTTATTTGGACCATGGTCCAGTATTTTAAAAATAATATAGACAGAGGAAGGATTAAGGCAGGAGTCCATCTCTTGAAAGACGGTCTTTCCATAAGTTATGGAAAGACCAAGGTTTAAAGTGTAAATTAGAAGAAATTAAGATAAAATTTTCGGGTTGCATGAACCGGGTTATAAATTTTATAACTAAAACATGTTTCATACTAAAACTTTAATATTGCAACTAAGACTTTTTACCTTTTATTATTCTAATCAAACTCCGTCTTTCCATAAACCTATGGAAAGACCGTCTTTCCCAAGACTTTGCCTTAAGGCAGAAAGACATGTATTGAATAAAAAATTAAAATAGGAATTTTGAAATCTTTAAAGTGAGATGATGTAAAATGTGAATTTTCTTTTCAAAATATGATTTTTCCAAAATCTGATTGACAAATTATTGGGAAAGTTTTTTTTTATATGTAATCTTATGGAAAAACGAGGTCTAACTTGAATAATAAAAAGATAAAATATTTTAGTGTTAAAAATTTATTATATAACGTATACTAGTTATAAAATTTATGACCCGATTAATGTAACTCAAAAATTTTATCTTAATTTCTTCTAATTTATAATTCAAACCTTAGTCTTTCCATTGCTTATAAAAATACCGTCTTTCAAGAGACGGACTCAATCTGATTACCCCATATAAAATTCTCTTAAATATTATTAGTACTTTTATAAGCAAAAATACTACTATATATATTGTTATTAATGAGACTTTCTTAAAGCGTCTTTTTAAAGTTTGATATACTATTATTAAAATAGCTTCTTAAAAGGATTATCATGAATCCAACACATGATATGCAAACTTTATTCTACCTAATAATTGAATTTTGGTTGGAGTGTGTGAACCGAATGAATCTTACCTGAAATGTTGTAGCTCTCTATTGGGACTAAAAGTGAATATTGATTGGATTAAAGCTAATATTTAAATAATAATATGGGTTTCTAGGACATCATTTTCATGTGTCAATAAAAGACGGTGCCTACTATTGGGACCCCCATCTGGGTTGTAATGTGTTCTTTGCATGCTGCCGTGTTCAACACTAGAATTCTCTCATTCGCTAGATTCAACGTGATTGGAAAAAGCAGATTTTTATTCGTGAAAAAGGCGGTCACCGCTCGTGCTCAGCGGTCCACACCAGCCGATATTACAATCATTATGCGAAAGGTAAGTCATGGTAGTTCAGCACCAGGACCATTGGGGACAGTCATACTCGGTGCCCATCATGAAGCTCAAGCAGCCCTTGGCCCAAAGATCAAGTTAACTCAGAACATTCCCACACGGTGGCTGCCGAGCGTCGAACCACTGACCTTGTGAAAGGTCACCCAACTCCCAACTACTGGGGTACACCCATGGGTGTAAGCAGGTTTTTATTCGTATTCCTCCGTCACAACGCAAATTTCATAAAATTATTTTTACAATAATATTAATATGTTTAATCACGTATAATAACGGTAAATGAAAAGTTGATATTTGAAAACCTTTTTGTTTTATGAATTCAGTCATATCATATATAATTATATTATTATTTATATATATTTAAATATGTGGAGAATGAATGATATAGAGTGAAAGGTTAAAGTTTTGACTGGAATAGAGTATATCTTACTCTACTTACTCTTTCTGCTTTTTGTTTCGATTAATTGACAATTGGTTTCGGCGGCCAATTAATTATCTGCAAAAATTTCAAAGCTATGGCCGTTTTATAGGTTTATATATCCGCTTTGAACAGAGTTGTTCTATAATTGAATCCAGTTGCGTATAGCAACGAGATGGTATTAGTAATAGTAGGTATTAGTGGCGGATTCAAGATTATTGGATTCAAAATTAAAATGGAAAGGAAGTATTTTGTTAAAAGGAAAATGTGTCAGATATATAAGTTGAATTGGTACTTATTGCAATACTTTTATAAATATATTATCTTAGGTGATATTCCAATAGATTTAAGGCAAAATTTTAGGAAAGACGGTCTTTCCATAGGCTTATGGAAAGACGGGGTTTGATTAGAATAATAAAAGGTTAAAGGTCTTAGTTGCAATATTAAAGTTTTAGTATGAAACATGTAGTAGTTATAAAATTTATAACCCGGTTCATGCAACCCAAAAATTTTATCTTAATTTCTTCTAATTTACACTTTAAACCTTGGTCTTTCCATAACTTATGGAAAGACCGTCTTTCAAGAGACGAACTCAATTAATGCAATATTTTTTAAAAATTAGGTACACCCTCCGTCCCAAATTAAATGGTAGGAATATTTTTCACGTTCATCAAGAAATTTGTCTAACCGTTAATATATTTAATTACGTATAATTATAGCATACAAAAAGTTATTTTTCACAAACTACTTGTTACGACGAATCAAACCCTATAACATATGATAATATTATTGTCTATACATCTCTTGAAATATGTGGTCAAAGTTTGACAGTGAATAATGACATTTTATGAAGTGTGCAGTTTAAAAACTTAAGTAACACTTTATAAGATATTGTAACATTTTAAATAAATATTACAAGAAAAGTGTTATGATAGCTTTTTATTGTAGTGATAGATCTGCATTTTAAACCTATAAAAGGTGTGACTGATAAATTACATTGATTGTGAACAATTAAAACTTTCTATTATTGGGATTGTGAACTTATTTATAACCTCAAGGACTCATGTGACTAAGTTTGGCTGATTATGACATTCTCTTTGAATTTTAAAAATCCACTACTTGCACTCACCAACTCCATTGAAAAGTTCTATTTTGGGCAACTTTCGAAGGTCCAATCAAACTGTTAATACCAAATCTTTTGAAATTATCACTAAAACAAGCACACCTACTTTACATGGTTAACACGTCGTTTTTTACACTAGAATTTAGGAAATATTAAATTAGTGAACGAAATTAAATTTAAAGAAAGAAAAGTAAAAATATATATTGATTCAAATAGTTTTAAATTTGGTGTGCCAGATCCAGCAAGCCTAACCATCAATGGATATAACACAGGAAATCGTCAGGGAACTTACAACACGAGCACTAGATGTGGCCACGACCAACCAACAAAGGATCATCGTGGAAAATCCTATATAGCTATGGTGTTTGTCACAGTAAAAGTCGATCGAACCCTTGTAGTTGAGGCACATTCACTAACTCGTTTGCAATTTGAGTGCAACTCTAATGTTAATATGAATGAAAACTAAGTATCTCCTTATGGCCAATTTTTTTTTATATAAGAATGAATAGAATCTGATTATTTCGAACCTCACATGTATTCGACAATGGTTTTAATTATCGAATGAATCTAAGAATTTAGTTTTCCATTGATATAAATCTCAAAATTTACAAAATTTAGACGGTATATATTTTCAAGTGAAAGATTTCGAGTATTATTCTCGAAAAGGTTCTGTATCAAGTCTTGATAATCCCCGTCCTATTTATACTAGCATATACTTATCTAACTAGAAAAGGAACAAGATTCCTCCTAATCTAAATATAATTATTCTATGAATACTAAAGGAAATATACTCCTACAAAGACATGAACTCAACTTAAAATAGAAAAGAAAACTAAGAGTTCTACTAAGAATTCTCCTAATCAGAAATAGGAAACTAATTATTCTCCTACTTAAAAGGAAATATAATTTGAATAAGAATGAAATCTTTGCACAAGCCCAAAAATAACAAAAATACAGAACTCAACCTAAAGAAATCTATGAGCTGAATCCCAATGTAGCTCGTTGGCCACCACACCTCCTTTCTCCGCTCCACGCACCACCGCCAAACTCACCCGTAATCGGGGATCGTAGGTTCAGGGTTAGAGCTTTCCTCTTTTTTTCCTCTGTTTGCTCCCGATCCATACATTTTAATTTTTTTTATGCTTCATTCTAGATCTAACTATGGATTTTCAACACTTTAAAGTCCTTGTAATTCTTGTAATTCTTAGAATATTTTCAATCCCTCGTAGCATCTTGAGATTACAAAGTTACACCATATTTGTGCGCATAATCACTCTAAAATACGTTAATAATCATGAGATGCTATATGAAGGTACTTCCGCTAAAGATGGCCGTTAAGAAATTGGCAAAATGCTTTTTAAAAAATTGCAATTTAACCCATGAATTTTCCTCATTTTCCATCTTTATTGTTTAAACTTACTTTCTTTGCCTTTCTTCTGTTTTGGTCTGTCATTTTCGGATCGACACCTCACACTCTCTTTCCATACAGATCCCCTTTAAACTGATATATCTCGTGGCCATTATCATTGGGAACTAATCGATCGGAAGCTTATAATTGGTTATCCCTTTCGTCGACACCTTGGGCTCCTGTTGCGATCGAATCAGTCTATCAGTAGAAAATAAGGATAATAATGTGTGTTTGTATTCATAATCTCAGGATACATTATATAGTAGTACATAATACCTATACAAATTAGGAAAAGGTAATAGAATATAATTACAATTACAAGTAATATTCTAATTTCTTGCCGAGCAGGGAATTAGAAATGCCCTCAATTTGGAATGAAACGCCTCAAGTTGGAGCATGGAGAACCATAAATGCCCAACTTGTCAAGCAGGAAATGAAACTGGTTACGTCCGAGAGCCTTAGTGAACAAGTTCGCAGGTTGGTCTAACGTGCGGATATGCTGAGTAACAATAGTGCTAGATTGAACAAGATCCCGGATAAAATGACAATCAACTTCAATGTGCTTTGTGCATACATGGAACACTAGATTTTCCGCAATATGAAGAGCAGATTGACTGTCACAAAATAATCGCATAGGAGAAGTGTGCATAACCCCTAAGTCTTTTAGTAAAGACTTAAGCCATAGCAACTCACAACATGTAACAGCCATAGCACGATACTCCGCTTCAACAGAAGATCGAGAAACCGTAGGTTGCTTCTTGGTCTTCCAAGAAATGGGAGAAGCACCAATCATCACAAAATATCCAGAAAGAGAACGCGGGGTAATTAGGCATGCAGTCCAATCTGAATCACAGTAAGTAGTCAACTGTTACGTGAAAGAGAGAAATAAACCTTGACCAGGATGACTCTTCAGGTAGTGCAACAGACGAGCTGCAGCTTGCCAGTGAGGAACACAAGGAGACTTCATGAATTGCGCAAGTGTATGAACCAAATAACTAAGCTCTGGACGTGTGATATTCAGGTATAACAAGAGCTCAACCAGACGCCTGTACTGCTCGGGATCATGGTAAGCTGGACCCTCAACACACGCCAGATCATGTTGTTGCTCCATCGGAAGGTCAGTCGGTTTAGAAGCAGATAAACTTGTATCAGATAAAATGTCCAAGGTATATTTCTTTTCCGAAAGAAACATCCCCTCTGGTCTTCTAGCAATCTCTATGCCCAAGAAATAATTAAGTAAACTAAGATCTTTCATATGGAAACAAGAACTCAAGTATATCTTGAAATCAAAGATAAGTGCAGAAGAGCTACCAATAATGACCAAATCATCCACATAAAGCAGAACATGCAAAGAAACCAATCCACGGGAAAAGACAAACAAAGAGTAATCTGTTTACTCTGAACAAAACCAAATGCTCGTAAAGCCTGGGCCAATTTGGCAAATCAATTTCTAGGAGCTTGGTGAAGACCATAAAGAGATTTCTGAAGGCGACATATTTGACCATGGGGCGCGGAATAGCCTGGTGGGGGTCACATAAAAACCTCTTCATGCAAATCACCATGCATGAAAGCATTATGGGCATCCATCTGATGCAGTTCCCAACCACAAATGATCGCAACAGATAAGAATATGCGAGCATAACTCATTTTCGCAACCGGAGCAAATGTCTTAATATAATCAATCAACCTGGCGATTCTCGAGAACCATTAGGCGCGCCTTATGACGTTTAATAGTACCATCTGACTTAGACTTCGTCTGATAAACCCATTTGCAACTAATAGCCTTCTTATCTAGAGGCAGGGGGTCCAAAGTCCAAGTCTGATTGCGCTCAAGTGCAGTAAGCTCTTCAGTCATAGCATCTCACCAATGGGCATGATGTGATGCCTCGGAATAAGTGCTGAGATATGCACTAGATGTTACTGCACCAAAAAATCTAGAATGCATACTAGAAAAGTTATCACAATTTACATAATCAGTAAGAGGATAGAGAACACTTGAGGATAGTGACGATGCATGAGTGAACGTAGCAGTAGTGGGGGGGGGGTCTTCGGTAGTTAGAGCACAGGCATAATCATCACAATCATAATCTTCCAAATAAGAAAGAGGTCGGCGAGCACGAATACTTTGTTTGATAGGTGGCAACTCGGCAGCAGAATTATCCGGAGCTGGAGATGCGGCAGAATCAGGCTAGGCAGGTGACGTGTGAGGTGGTAGCGTCCTTGGCGACGTGACGTTTGACCGGGTCGGAAGTAGAATCTGGCAATCTTGGTCAGGATGCGATGATGGAACCTCGCCCGCCGGGGGATGGGCTGGTGAGTGCCGGTGGGCTGGTGTAGGCCACGGCTGGAGTAGATAAGACGATGGCAGGGGATCGATAATAACCGACTGTGAAGGATCAACGATGACCGCAGTCAAAGAACTGGCCGGGTGACCGGAGGAATGGGGCCAGTGGCGACCGGTGGAAATGGGCCGTGCGACTCCATCATCGGCAATGAGGAGGCCAACGATGAGGTGGTGGTGCCACCGGGGGGCCGATGTCAGAGTTGCGAAATACGGGAACTGGCCTTCAAGAAAATTTGCATCCCGACTGGTAAAGATTACGTGGGATTCCAGGTAAAAAATGCGATAGCCATTCTTCCGGCAGGGTAACCAAGAAATAAACAACGTCAACTTCTTGGTGCAAACTTGTCACGATATCTGGGAACATGGCAGCAAAACACAAGCATCCAAAAACTCTTAAGGCTGAGTAATTTGGAGCTTGCACATAGAGAAACTCAAAGGGAGTATGACCATTGAGATGCTTCATCGGTGTCCGGTTAATCAGATAAGCAGCCATAAGAACACATTCTCCCCAAAAACCAACTGGAAGACTGGCTTGAAATCGTAAGGCACGCGCCACATTGAGTAAATGGTGATGCTTTCTTTCAACTCGGCCATTCTGTTGTGGTGTATCAACCATAGATGTCTGAAAAATGATCCCAGATGCAGAAAAATGACATCTCAAAGGAAAAAAATTATGTCCCGCTATCAGCCCAAACACACAGTATGGTTCGGCCCCGTTAGTTCTTCACCAAGGCACAAAATTCCAAAAATCTAGAAGCTACTTCTGACTTAGCCACTAATATATAAACCCAAACAGCTCGAGAATAATCATCAACTATAGTTAAAAAAATATAAATGCACCACTAGAAGATGGTGATCTATAATGACCCCAAACATCACAATGTATTAATTGAAATAGTACAGTAGCATTTGTAGAGCTCGATGGAAAGCTATGTCTAGTCTGTTTTGCTCTATAACATATAGAGCAAGGAACATAAGTCTTATTAGTGCTAAAATCAATAGAAGAGGCAAAAGACAACACCGTAGAAGAAGGATGCCCAAGACGCTGATGCCATAAATCAGAAGAAGACACGGAAGCTACTGTCAAATGAGACTGCGGGATAGGAGGATGATCACGAATATCCAGTAGACGAAGCCAAAACACCCCACCCTTTTTGTTCACCCGTGCCAATCACTTTCCTCATATTAATTTTTTGTAAAATGCAATAGTTTTCAGTAAACAAAGCTAGACATTTTAAGGCAGATAACAATCTAGAGCATGATAATAAGTTACACCGCAAAGTAGGTATATATAGCACATGAGTAAGAGTGACAACACCGAAGCAAATAAAACCATATTGGGTAGTAGATGACACAGAGCCATCAGACAGAACAACATTCACAGTGTCAACAACAGTATATCAGTAAAAGAACCTTTGTCACTGGTCATGTGATATGAGGCTCCCGAATCAAGTATCCAGGGAAAAGTAGACTTACCTTATCCATTGTCAGTAAGAGAATTGAACTGATTAAATAAATGCATGATCGTGCTCCAATGATCATCAGACGGAGCAGGGCCAAAATCAGACCGGTTAGAGACGCTTCCAGAGGAAGAGGTAGTGACATGGTGGCGCCGGCGAACGGTGACGGGAGTGGAAGAGTCATGGTGGATCTTCCGTTCACGGCGGTGGCGATCGACTGAGAGGCTGGCGCCATCCTCCTGGTGGCGCTGGCTTTCTCCTTCAACTCCTTCAGGTCATCTCACAGTTCCTTAACTGTGGAAAACAAGCTTGTATAAGATCTTAATACCGGATCCAGGGTTTGCAAGATCCATCAGACAAGAGTAGCATTAATCTCAGGCCAATCAGCAGCATCAGGATGACCATCATATGGTTGGGTAATGGATTCATCAATGAACCCAATCTTGTTCTTTGCAAGGAATGTGTGGCACATTGTGTCAGACCATTCAATATAATTTTCTTGACATTTCAGCATGTTCGGTATAATATCTCAAGCCAATCAGCAGCATCAGGATGACCATCATAGGGTTTGGTAATGGATCCATCAATGAACTCAATCTTGCTCTTAGCAAGGAATGTGTGGCACATTGCGTCAGACCATTCAATGTAATTTTCTGACATTTCAGCATGTTCGAAATAATTTGCAGACCTAGACCATTGCCACAGCCAATAAAGTAAGGATCAGTCGACAGCTGACCAATATGTATAGTAGTCTAAGGGCCAGATTGCAACTGCAACTGCTTCAGTAAAGTCGCAATTACATCATAACCACTCATATCCTGAAGCTTTGGAACCTCAGGTGCAACATTAATACGAGCATGTTCCTTCAGAAGTAGACATCGTGCAAAATCAGGTACGGATTAACAGCAGGTGCAGCAACCGGCAGCGGATCGGATCGGCAGTGGCGCATGAGCTTCGGGATTAGTGTGTGGCTTAACGCACGGACCGATCGGATCTGGAGAGGAGGCACACGGATTACACAGCCAGACGGTCGCAGTGGTGATCGGCAAGCGGCGGAACGGAGCAGATGACAACGGCTGTGCAACGGTGCGTGGATCGACGCGCGGCTTGACGACGACGACAGTGGCTCGGAAAGGCAGCGGAATATTTTTTTAGGATTCCAGGATTTTAGACTCTGATACCATGTAGAAAATAAGGGTAAGAATGTGTGTTTATATTCACGGTCTTATGATACATTATATAGTGGTACAGAATACATATACAAGCTATGAAAATGTAATAGAATATAATTACAATTACAAGTAATACTGTAATTCCTTAATACTATTGATTGGATCGATGTGCATGATGGCGGCAAGGTGGTAATGGTAGTGGTGTTAATGGAGGTTGTGGAGGTGGCGAGGAGGAGAAGACATTGAGTAAAGAAAAGTAAAGTGAATGCATGTAATAAAATAATTGTTTTGACATTTATGAATTAAAGATGCAATTTATAAAGATAATTGAAATGGTGTATTAATAATTTCTTGAAAATCCTAGTGGCAAAATATAGTAGAAATTTAAATTTTGGGATAAAATTGTAATATGTCAAAGTAATATGCTAGAAGCTAACAAACATTTTAGTTGAAGTACCCGAAATGGAACGAAAAAATAAACATTAGTGTTCTCTATTCCCTCTTTTCCATTCGAATTTTCACATTTTCCTTTTTCGTTATTCCCTCTTTTCCATTCGAATTTTCACATTTTTCTTTTTCGTCTGTCAGAGAAAAATCGGCACACTTCTTATTTTAAGAAAAAATCAACATACAACAAGGCATAATTACCCCTAAGAGATTAAAATAGGGCCCAACCCATCCCATTGGCCTAGATACTCTCTTCATCATCCCTAAATTGTGAATAACAGCGGTAACAAAGACTTACCGCTCTTTCCTTGCCTTCTACTTCCTCCACTGCCTCTCTAACCCTAGCCCTCTCTCGGTTCCCTTAATTTCCGCGCCTTTTCGCACAGCACCGCAGTGTTCTTTCGTTTTCATGTCCTTAACCCCACCCAGACAGCATTTTTGAAGGTGAAGGTGCGACCTAGCCACATAGTCTTACTTTGATTTGAGTGCCACATGTTCTTACTTTGATTTGAGTTTTTCATTTGGGATTTTGCTGTGAAGTCGGTGGCCGTAGTTTTTGCTTTGATTGGATTTCTGCTATGAAGTTTGTGGCATCTTTGCTCTAGTTTGGAATTTTACTTTGAAATTAGTGGCGACTTTTTATTTGCTTTGATGATGGAGTTTTGATTTTTGCTTTGATTTGGGACCGGAACATTGAGGTTGAAAAAGGCAAAGGTGGAAGAAGACAAGGGCATTTTAGACATTACACATCACAAAAAATTAAAGCAGGAATTTCCTCATTCTTCTACAAATTCCCCTGGGACTTGAAATGGATCAAAATTAAAATTGGTATTCCAAACAAGACCTTATCAGAAGATGGGTACTGATTATGCAATTTACTCAAGAGACATTTATGTTCCTTAAGTAATACTCCATCCGTCCCGTCCCAGCTATTTCTACAAATTTTAACTTTTTCAGATTGATCAGAACTAATTTTAACCATTAATATATTTAATTGTGCATATTTAAAAATGATGATAAAATAATATTATAAAAATAGATGTTAACACAATTCTAATGACATCCATTAATTGAAATTTACTATTCTAAGTAACAAAATTTGACTAAATGAATAGTGACAAGTGCAAAAACAGTCGGGACGAAGGGAGTACTATTTATACCCAAAAAAAAGTATAACTGAAGTTTCTTGCGCACTCTACAGTTCTTGCTCTATTCTTTAGTTAGAAAACCATACCCAAGGCTCTGATGCATCTACAAGCCACAGCTTTCAATTCTGAACAGGCATTCTTTTCTCAAGGGTGAGTCTGTAAATATTGCCCTGATGAAGTATTCCACCTGCAGAAGCCAAATTCATTAGAAATTCCATGAAAACAGATAGAAAGGAGTCATCAGAATTTAAAAAGGAGTCATCAGAATTTAAAAGGATCATTGTTTACCTCTCTGGATGTGAATCCACAACTAATTAGTTCGCCGCTTTCCCAGGCTGCGGTGATAGACTTCAAAGGCATGTCCAGAAGATCTGAATTGCGAAAATTGTAAAAATGATGATTGTTTAGGAAGAACGCGACGGATGAAGAAAAATAGAGGGCGTTACATTTACCTTCGAGTTTGCGCAACTTTTTATAGGATGGAATGAGCTCATCAATCGAGTGAGGAAGGGAGACTTCTGAAGTGGGTGATAATGTCTCTAATGTCGATGATATGTTCTCAAACAGTAAATGTATCAGCCTCTGAAGCTGCAGAAGGCAAAAACAAGAGCTGCTAAAGAAGATGCAGATTTTTCACATTTAACTATCGAAAGAAGATCGGTTGTACCTGTAAAGTTTCTTCAGCGGCCATGTCATCTAAATTGAGGATTTCCGTCGTTATTTTCTTGTAAACTACCTCCAGAATCATGGACATGCTCTTTTTGTAGATTGAGGGCATCAATAGAGGTTCCCAGATGATGTGTACTTTCTCAAGTATAAATGCCACCTAACCAATTAGCACTTAAGACCATTGAGGTAAGTGTATAACAACTTCAGGTAGGACATTTATTAAGATTACCTGGTCGATGCTAAACTTTGCAGACTCAAATTGTTTCGGTAGATGGGTGTTCTGATACCCATCGGCACCATCAATAGCCTGGCAAATCATAACGCCGTTGGTCTCAACACTTCCATAAGAAATAGATCCAACTTTTTCAATCAAGTTTGTGTTTACGAACCAAGAACTTACCTGTTTTAAGTTGACAAGGACAAGTTGCATTTGCCTTTTCAGTATATCTTCTGCCATCAGATGAAATCTTGGAGCCATATCAGCAAAAACGGCATCCTCCTTGATAGGGTTTGGAAAGTCTGGACGATACTGTGACATTCGACTTACTTAAATAAAAGTAACAAAAGATACAACTATGGCACATGTATTCTCATAACCAAAATCAGTCAGAAAAAAGAAAACATAAATCTACCTTAACGTGTATGATTAATGTACAGTTCAAAGGAAAACAAATTAAAATTTTAACAGTGCAAATAGAAGTCAATGATTATAATATAGGAGAAACTTTGATTTCCTAAACATCCAACAACCAGAAAATTTTATATGTGGGGGTTTTGTATGTGGGAGGTGAGGGTCCAATAAAAATTTTACAAGTGCTAAATTCAAGTGGAGAAAAATGAGTAAGTCTTTAATTCTAAATTTTAATTAACACTTGTAAAAATTTCATTGGACCCTCACCCTCCCACATACAAATCCCCACATACAAAATTTTCTGATCCAACAACCTGGTCCATGGAAATTGGAAATAAAACACATTCATGATTTCCTTTGCAATTCTGGATCAGCCAGGTTCAGCACAAGTTAGGGCTTAAATTGTACCATGAAAACTGGCTTTCGATATGATCTTTTTCTCAGGTTGTTCTTGGTACTACAACATATAGCTAAGTCCTTCCTGTGTCTTGAATCCTTTTGAAACTAGACAACGTGCTTAAAAATACAATATGGGAACCACAGAGTTCTGCTTTCAGTACCATAGGTACATTGCAACTCTAGTTTCAGATGTAAAGCCAGATAAAACCAGAACTTTATACACAATAACAGCCGAAAAGGGTATAAATCTGCTAAGTTTCCAACGAAGAAAGAAATATGTACCTCGAATGCAAGACCAAGGATCTCCTGAGACAGATACAAGCAGTCATTGTGCATGAGGACAGCCGCTTGGTTAATGGTATCAAGCTGCTTCTCTAGCTTCACAAAACCAAATGTAACATTATGTCCATAGCTTGTATTGTTTATAGAAGTCAAGCACATTTTACATTAAAAGCGCAAGGTTAACCTTCAAGATAGGAATGTAATACGTTTCCAGAGCATCTACAATAGACAAATACCAATTCAGCCTTTTGGCGCATAGTTACTCATAGTTCTTCTTACACTAACCTTGACAGGTATAACAGCTTCGTAAAGCAGCAGAGAATCTCTAGCGGCACGATAGAACTCCAATCCAACTCTCGGCGATGACAAGCATGTATCCTGGATCAATCGCTCCATTATATCTAAATATACAACTCTACCAAGCAAGGCATTTCAGTAATGTAGAGGTAAAAGTAATACAACGGTCCAGCATTTAGATGTAATACAGTTAGATATAACGCAAACTTGGTCTGAGTGAGGGAGCATACAGCATTCGAGCCTACTTAACATTAAAGCTTCCACAAAAAGAAATGATCATCCCAATCACCCAGCATAACCATAAGTTCCAACATCATGCAGTAATACACTTTGGAAATTGTAAACTGATTCACAGTCATAATTGGGATGAGTGCTATAGGATGAACAGCCCAGGTTTGACTTTCAGAGTTTTAGTCATGGCTGGTAATAGCAACATAGTTCAATCTAAGGGGCAAAAAGACATGCTACCCCCAAATTGTTCAATACTCCAGTTTCTTACCACAGATAGAAAGTCTATGGGTCAATTTAGGTGAAATGAACAATAGATGTTCATAAGAAGGTACCAGAAATTATACAAAAGAGAAATACTTGACTCGCTGACTCAGCTGGTGTACTCACCTTAAGTACTTTGTGCACCAACTCCATCAAGTTCAAAGCCGCGTCAGACACAATACATTTCTCAGATGTAAAAAGCAAGTTGACCGAATAGTTGAAAATACTTTCAGAAGTTTCTTTACCCCTCATTGTACTATTTCCCTTTATGTAGTCCTAATAAAAGGAAGAAACATCTTAGCGCCACGATGGTATAAAAAGTTATCTGCAAAGAATATTATACGCGAAATACTAACCTGAGGAATAGTGAAGCCAGATTGCAGAAGCATATATCTAGCCTTGGCTAAAATCTCAACCCTCTTCCTTGACGCAAAGTGAACCTCCACATTGTCAGTGAATACACTTAATCTTTTATCCTTGTCATCAGATGAAGAAATGAACATCAGATCCATTAAAACTGCTTCAAAATCTGCTGAAAGTTTTATGATGTTCTGGAAGTCGGCAAATTTGGAAGCATCATCTGGCACAACCTGAGACCGGAAAACGACTCAAAAGGATAAGAACTTTTGCATAAAAATATGTGACAACTCTTTCCTATTGACACTTCACAATATATGCATAACAAAAAGCATTCAACAAACCTTTGTGTAACCAGAATTTATATTTGTTAACTTCCTATGTTCATGCCACATGTCACTACTAAATTATGTTTCATCAGTTATTCTGTTCACTAAAGACCAAGTTTTTAAAGAAAAGGATTCAAACCAAACGCCCACTATTGATTTTTATATATAAATAATAGGGTGGATGTGATAATGGAAGATCACCGCGTGTGCGGAGTCCTGGAAGGGCTAATCAGGTCGCCTGATGTATGACACTTTACATGGCAACAGCTTAACCCAGAGCATCAGGTCACATGTTGACAGCTTTTACACTTAACCAAGGCTTCCCTTCACCAACTACTTAACTATCGTACATGCATAAAAGTCCAAAAAAAAAAAATCAAAGCTTGAAGTGGCTGTACCATGGATCCCCCACAAAAAACTTCGAATACTAAAAAGTATGGAATTTTAAAACACCATCGTCAAATACATCAAAGGATAAAGTTAACGTAAATGGTTCTGGAAAGAAAGAGTTCAGCACAAATGACACTGCCGTAGACTTAAGCAAACTAACAGAACAATTAAGTAGAAAGAAACCTTGGAAAGAAAGTTGGAAATGATCATCTCTGACATCCTTGGCCATGTCAATCTTCCAAAACACCGCATCCAATGTCCGTTTTGACAGCATATAGATTTGTTCATGAACTTGATTATTAGAATAAGGGAAGAAAAGATTTTTTCACTGTCCAAACTGTCTATCTGCAAAAGTCAAACAGCTAGATTTATCTACATTAAATGTTGAAAACAAAATCATACGAAAAATGCAAAAAACGGAATCTGTCAGAAAAGTTGAAAAAGTAACAAGTACAAGACCATAAATAGGCTTAGGAAAAAGTCAAATTACCATGTCATAAGTAGATGAAACTACACTAAGAACCTCCTCAGCAGTTTGTCGGTCATCATTACCTACTTCATCCACCACAGCTACAGATGCCCCAATAACAATTGCTGGACTAACAACATGTTTAATCATCAAGTCGGCAACTTTGGCCAGTCCATAATTCAGAACACCAGCTGCCTAGTAAAACAGCTAACACTAAATGAATCTTGTGGTTTTAAATTCACAAAGCAGTTGATCAGAAACAAAGATCCAATCACAAGCATACTCCAGTACAGTGAAACATCAATTTTCGTTGTTGGCATAGAGCAACGCAATACTATATAAATGCACGAGGACGCTGATGCATATGGCCTCAAAGCTCTACATTTGAAGCTTGTATAATTTATTTTCTTTATGCAATTAAACAAAATATTGTTGATTTTAAATTCAAATGCCTTAATAATTCAGTAAATAAGGTCTGACGTACATCCATAGCCTTCAGAACTGTACAAAGCTCGATCTTATCATCTCCATTCATGGTCAACCAGTGCGTCACACGGACGGAATTGCTATTTGGCTCAAACTTCACGGCACGATGCACCAACATCACGAGTGTATCTTGCATCTAGAAATCAAATGCAACATATAGTGACAACGAATCACAATCTCAAATAAGATAAAAACTGCAAACCACCAACATCTTAATTAAGACAAAGCTTCACTTTGTGAATTGTAAAATCAATTAAGCAGCCCATGCTTCCTAGTAGAGAAGTGAGAATCAAAGATCTTTTAGTGAAATGTACCAAATATGTGCTATTTCTTTCTGGGAACAAAGAATAATCCATAAAATTAAAATCAAAATCTTTACCTCTTCGAAACAACCATTCCATTCTTTCCTCAGTATCTGATACAATACCAGCCCGGTTTCTTTATCATCATCATCCACCCTCAAAGCAATCTTCAGTTCTCTCAATGCCTCGGCAGCTTCTTCCACTCTGCCATTCCGAATGTCGTTCTTCACAAGCTTCAATCTCTCACACACTTCCAAAATTACACCTAACAGCTCAAACAGCTCTGTTTTCTCTCTCAATTCTTTCCTTTTTCCAACCATCTCCTCAACAGTACACTTAATCGTGCCATCAACACCAGGACGATCCGACAGAAGACTAAGCAGACTAACCAATTCACTTGAAGCCTGCTCAGTCTTTGAAGCAACATCGAAGCATCGGCTAAAGAGAGATGAGAATTCAGAACGATGAGATAGGAGGTAGTCTTGGACCTGCGATTTTATGCGGACTGAATGCACTTGAAGGCGGTCAATAAGGAGATGAAGATCGGGTGCAGATAACGGTGCTGACGGGTCACCTAGGCTTGTCGATGAGAGGAGATCTTGGATATCAATGGAAGCATCCATCAGAGGGTCTGAACAGAACCTTTGTTATCAATTTCCTAAGCATTAAGGCTGTGTGAGGCTGTGCGCCAAGAGAGATGATCAAAGCTCAACCATTCGCCAAATGTAATTTACCACTGCATCTGCCAAACCAGCACAGAGATCAAAAACAATTGCAAACAAAGTACAAAGATTATAACTTTCTGTTGCTATTGAAATCATACAACTGAATCCATATCCTACCAACACACATTCAAATCACAAAGAGGACATTTTGTCAGCAAATTCCTACTCAAACATGGAACTAATCACAAGAATTGAACTGTAAGGACGCTGTACGATTATCAAAGAAACAACCAACGCATCAAATTCTTAACATTAATGATTATCAAAATCAAATGGGTTCATCTGGAATCTCATCAATCACAAAACCGGGGCTTTTGCAAAAATTAAATCCATGGAATTAACATGAAGATAGAGATCAAAAGGGATACTGCAAATTCAGTCTTACCTCAACTGCGAAGTAGAGTTAATGCCACTTGTCAAACTGCCAATTGTGTAGAAAAGGGTTTCTAATTTTGAATGTTTTGCAAATTGGTAGAGGTGTCAGCTAAGTGGTGGCGGAAAGAGGCGGCGACAGGGCGGCAAGGAGCGGTGGGACGGGAAAGAGAAGATGACAGGGACAGCAGCTTTTTTTTTCTAATAATATTAAGAGTAAATTGCATTTATTTATGGCAAATTCTTGGGAAAGACAGTCTTTCCATATGCTTATGGAAAGATGGGGTTTAATTCGAATAATAAAAGGTAAAATGTCTTAGTTGCAACATTAAAAATTTAGTATGTAACATGTAGTAGTTACAAAATTTATAACCCAGTTCATGCAACCCGAAAATTTTATCTTAATTTCTTCTAATTTACCCTTTAAACCTTGGTCTTTCCATGACTTATGGAAAAACCGTCTTTCAAGAGACGCACTCTTTATTTATAATAAAAAAAGGAGTAAATTGCATTTATGCTCCTCAATTCCTTGTTTAGTGCACATATATCCCAATTTTTTTTAAAAGTGCACACATATCCCTTATGTTTTTGAAAGTGCAGATATAACCTCTCACGTTTTTCTAAAGTGCACATATACTCTCTAGCCGGATTCCGCGTTAGAAAACAGAGAGTTATATGTAACTAAACAAGAAACTGGGATATATGTACATTAAACAAGAGAAGGACACGTGTTTTAAAAAATAAGATATTTTTGAATATTTCAAAGGTAAAGTTTTGGAAAAGACCGTTTTTCCATAGGTTTATGGAAAGATCGGGTCTGATTAAAATAATGGAAGGTAAAAAGGTCTTAGTTGCAATATTAAAAATTTATTATGCAACATGTAGTAGTTATAGAGTTTATAACCGGATTCATGTAACCCAAAATTTTATCTTCGTTTCTTTTAATTTACACTTTAAACCTTGATTTTTCCACGGCTTATGGAAAGACCGTGTTTTAAGAGACGAACTCGAATCCACCGTGTTTTAAGAGACGAACTCGAATCCAAAAGGTTTACAATGTTATAATATTTTTTTAATAAATATTTGTGTATTATATTATGAGTTCGTCTTTTGAAAGACGGTCTTTCCGTATGTTATGGAAAGACCAAGATTTAAACTGCAAATTAGAAGAAATCAAGAAAAAAATTCAAGGGTGCATTAAGCGGGTTATAAACTTACAACTACTGCACGTAGAATAATATATTTTTTTATATTGTAACTAAAATATTTTACCTAAGCGTTAGAATAATAAAAGATAAAAGGTCTTAGTTGCAATATTAAAAGTGTATTATGCTACGTGTAGTAGTTATAAAGTTTATAACCCGATTAATGCAACCCAAAAATTTTATCTTCGTTTCTTCTAATTTGCACTTTATACCTTGGTCTTTTCATGGCTTATAGAAAGACCGTCTTTCAAGAGACATACTCTAAATTTTATTTTAAAAGAATTTTTTGAAAGATGAAATTATAATTTAACCGCAAAAATTATTAAAACAAGATGAAATTTGGTTTTACCGAATTATCTTAATTAATATTACTATGTTCCAATATAATCTATTCAATCAAGTATCCAATAAATTAAAACATAAGGACACGAGACTTGGTTACGCAGTTCAGTGAAATCCACCTACATCTGCGGGATTTGGCCCAGTTTAGAATGAATCCACTAATCAGAAAGATACAGTACAAAATACACCATACAATTGTACTTATCTTATCTAATTATAACACGTGAATCCTGCAAGCTCCTCTTGCTACCGCCTTAATCAGACTCTCTCTGACTTCGAAACTTGTCGACGCTGGATCTTCTTCTCCCAAGGAATTAAGGTATATAATTCTGAACTTTGAACAACATGTTACGTATGTTGGAACATAGAATTCTGGTTCTCGTAACACTCTCAAAAGATGTAAAATCTATATGCAGATTTTTTTCCCTATTAAGTCTGTGTGTTTAATGCAGCCGTAGTGTCCTCTTTATAGTCTATGAGCAGATTAAAATTACCATAGTTATCTCTATAATATTCCTATTCCTTCTCTGCTTCTGAAGCATATCCAAATCACATAGATAAAAATGATTTTCCTTATCTCAAATATCTCATGAATCCTTTTCCATAATTATAGGGATTTTCCATAAACTCAGTATGCTTCTACCATACGCCTAAAATACCATACTGTGAAATCTCCTTTCTTCCACAAACAAATATCCACGCAATATTCTATCAACGGTTAAATCCTTTTAGATTTCACCTTTCCGTATGTTACAACATAGAAAGTCTTTGTACGCATGAACTTTATTCCATCTCCGATTCTGATACACATGAAGTTATGTGCAAATATAATTCCTTCTCCACATAATGTTCTGATTACAATCAAATCTCTTAGAAATAAGAATTATCAAATCTAATCCCTTGAAGAAAAGAATTAATATATTCCGTCCAAATCTTTTCCACAGAGTATATTTATCAAATAAATTCCAATTTCTATAAATCCAGTGTAACCCCATAAATATAGGAATTGATTTATTCTTCAATAAAAACACCATGGACGAAAATACTTCTTCTCATATTCAACTCCAAATTCCTTATATCACCGAAATTACATTCTTTGATTTTTCAACTCAACAATACCATATTTGCATAACTTCAACAAATTCTTTATATCACTGAAATTACCTTCTTTGATGTTTCAATCCAACAATACCATATTTGCATAGCTTCCACAAATTGCTAACTAGATAAGTCAAGACTTTACCATCTTTCCCTTTGGTATTTTGTGGACCAATCACCTTTTGGCATTTTAACACAAGAGCTTATGCAAATACGAACATCAACCTTGAAGACTATAATGGATGTTGGAACATAGAAACATAACGTCTCCCCTTGAATTCCAGATTCCCTCAACATCCAGGAATAATAAGCATGTTGGAACATCAACCCAACATAGCCAATAAAGTCATAAAAAAGATATCCAAGAAATTAAAAATATCTCCCCCTTGGTACCATAAGCATGCCAAAGTCAATGGACACTAATAACCAATATACGTAGCTCCCCCTGAAACAAATATCTGACATATGTTGGAACATACCCACAGCAGAACCTTTAAACCTCTTCAGGAGCAGCTATATGTGCCTCTAACTGTACCTTATTCTTATTAACATTAGAAGGTGTAGCCTCATAATTCCATCATACACATGTCTTTGATCAAATTTCCTCTTCTTTTGTTGTTTCTCGAGTAAAAGTTGTAGTATTTCAAGAGATAATCCAACCATTTACATCAACCTAGAATAGACAGAAATACCTAATAGTCAAGCTAGATGCAGTAGCGTTCCCTTGAGTGGTCACTGAGATTGACATCCTCCAGTAATTTCTAACAAAATCTTATCATCTGTCACTTGCCTCTGATGTAACCTCTGTTGTACTCCTTGTAGATAGAGGCAGCAGTCTTGAAACCCAAATAGTCCAAGTAGGCGGTAAATCCACAATTCTCATATGCACCCAGATCAGTTGTTCTCTCAGCTAAAATCCTCAAAGACACACAATATCATATCTCTCATGGCAATCTGATCAATAGTGCCTTCAATAATCTGATCAACTTGTGTTGGAACATCAGTTACTGATGTTGGAAGCAGCTCCAGCTTCACCCGCTTTCTCTGATGTTGGAACATTAGATCCTTTCATTGATTCAAAATCAACACCCTCAGTCTGTATCGGTGTTGGAACATCAAGATGCTCAGTTTCTTTCACTTCATCAATACTTTCTCCCCCTATTTCCATGTCTGGTGTTGGAATATAGGCTTGTTCACCATTCAGATCATGATCTTCTCCAGCCACATTTATAGATGTTTGAACACCAAGATCTATAATCACACAAGACTCATCTATTTTCATGTCCACGTCTTCTCTACCTGTCTCCATACTCTGTGTTGGAACATGACCAGCATCGCTGCCTTCTAACTCCTCATCATCCTAAACCAGAATACCAGAAGTAGTCATCTCTCTAATCTATGCATCTCTTCGATCACCATAATGCTTTCAACACCAACTTCCAACATGTCCAACTACACCTCCATTTTTTTTCTTTTTCTCCTTTTCAATTTTTTTGTATTTTTTCTAATGTATGAACACAAAAAATAATATCACACAAAGCTTGAGAAAAATAATAAATACCTCAAATTCAACAAACATATAAGTGTTGTCTGAGGAGCTCAAAGTTGCAGAGTTTAATCGGTTCAATGAAGGCTTAAAAGTTTCCGATGTTGAACATAGTCAGCCACCACTTCTTTCCTCTCGACCAGTTCTTGAATAAAATGAAGACTTATATCAATGAGCTTTGTCCGAGAATGTTGTATTAGATTCTTTGAGATGTCAATAGCACTTTTGTTGTCACATAACACTGTTAGAAGCCCTTCTTTAATTCTATAATCACTCAACACTTGCTTCATCAATAATAATTGTGCACAACAACTTCCACCAGAAAAGAAACATCCATATGTGGTGCTTTTATGATCATTTGCATTGCCACCCCAATCAAAATTACTATAATCAACCAGATAAGAGTAATAGTTTTTAGAATACTAGATTCCATACTCATAAGTCTCACTAACATATCAAATTATTCTTTTGACTAAGTGAGATACCTTAAAATCAACCTGAAATCTTACAAATACTCCCACCATAATCATCTCAAATTTGGCCAGCATCAAAGTCACACTATCTTGTACCAAGGATGGGGAAGTAAACCCGAAGACCATATCCAAAACAAGCAAGGTGTGATCTACTCCCCCTCGACGATAAGCTTTATGAGTAGGAAAGATAGTGAGTCGCTCACACCATGCCCTTGATGCTTATTTTGATCCTTGCAAACCCATCTTGAGTCGATGATATACTCCCTCATTAACCACACCATGTAGGGGAGCTCTCTTGACAACTTTTTGGTACATTGTAAAATTCATAGTGCAAGTCATAGCAAGGAGAATGCGAATAGATTCTAACATGGCAACTAGTGCGAATGTCTCATCAAAATCAACTCATTTATCCTAAGTGTAGTCTTGAGCAACTAACCTTGCTTATCATTTGTTTGAATTTTCCAAATTCTTAATGCATTGCCGCAATCCAATATTCATCAAGTAAAGGCTTCTTATAATTCTTAGGTTCAATGAGGAAGAGAAAATATTGTAGATAAGCAAGTTCCTTACAATTAATCCAAGGGATCGATCGAATCCTTCTTCTGCTTGATTCAACATGCACTAATGTTGGAACATGGGAGAATTCTGGGGAGGGCGGTATTTCAACATTGCTGAAGTTATAAGAGTCATCAACTCATCTGTAAGATCTACCCCATATAATATTTCAACATCATTACGTCCCTGATCTGAGAAATCATCCAATAGCACAGCCGAGCTACGACATGGCTTATTTCAACCTTTCTTCTACAAGGAGTCTATCCCCTGAGAAGCCCTACAATCTTCGAAACCTCTCAACCATAGAAACAGAAATAGAAAGAGTATAGAATAGTGAGCAAGAGGCAGATATTAGCCCACAAGCATTTCAAAGAAGAGAACCCTGACAAATTCCCGGCCCCAGAACCAACTCCAGTACCAATCCACCAGTGAAGCTTCGAAGGCCACCACTGACAGCAATTCGAGGGTACCATCAGCGTGGCGGCGAACTCGAAGGCAACCAGCGGCGAGTTCGAGGGCCACCTCCAACAGTGAGTTCGAGGGCCACCTCCAGCAGCGAGTTCGAAGGCAACAACCAGAGCGATTTCAAAGGCCCACAGGCGGTTGTTGCATAAGGTTGACACCGGCGAGTCGAGTGATGAGGATTTCTGGAGGTCTTAAGGGTTGAAATCGACGAGGAGCTTCGAGCCATCTTAAGGCCGATGGCGAAGCTTCGAGACCGATGGCAGAGCGTGGATTTCAAGGGCACCAGCGCAACGGTGGATTTCAAAGCCACCGCCGATGTGCCCTTCTGCTAGTTTTTCCTGCATTTTAAACGGGGAGGAGAACTGTTGGAGTATTACCAAACCCTATAGATTCTGTTAAAAAATGGCATTTCTTGTTTTTATTTTATTTGCAATCAAGCCCCTCAACAAATATAGAATACTTGTCTGTTGACCCCACAATTTAATTTAAAATATTTTTTAATAAGTAAAATTACAAAAATACTCCTGACTATATCGGAAAACAGTTCCGGTTCTTATTTTCGGGGATCAAACAAAACGTTTTGAATTTGTTTGGTACTGTCTATAGATTGATTTGCACACAGGGACCAAAACATGATATAAAATGCTATGCATAGAACAAAAAAATAATTTAGTCAAAAATTATTAAAACGAGATTTTCTATAACTGATCCATCTTTATGCGACGCAACCAAGGGCTTCCTCAAAATTATTAGTATGACTAATTATATCATTCAATATGATTAATCAATCAATTCAATTTCTCAATATATTTATTTTCAGTTCATTCATATCTACTCCCTCCACTCACTTCGTTTTGCACAATTATTTTTCGCACACTATTTCATATCAATGTTTAAACACATATTTGAATAGATATACGAATAATAATATTATCGTGCATGATATTGTTCAAATCAGTGAAACAAGTAGTTTTTAAATATTAAATTTTTATTTGCCGCTATTATACATAAGTAAAAATATTAATAGTCAAACATGTGTATTGATCAGCGTCCAAAATACAATTGTGTAAAAAGAAGTGGGACGGAATGAGTACTATTGTGACGCCCCAACATTTTGTGTTTTTCTGGGTTAAATTTTACTGGATTTAATGACTGTAAACCGAATGAAACAATCAATACTACGAAATAGAATGCCATAACAAAAGCAACATCATTTGCAAAGCAAGCCACCTGTCTTCCTTTGGTTGCTTCTTCCTTCACATTTATATATTTTTCTTTCCCTTCAATCCTCTTCTACGACCTTTTAATATAATTATTCTGATGCCAATAATTTTTCCCCATTTTTCGGTAAGATTTTTTTTATAATCAAGGTTGGTATGATTGGAAACAGTGTTTCTTATAATTCACAAGTGATGATGTAGGTTGTTTTTCCGTGTGGGAAAATACAATAGAACTTTTAAAGCAAAGCAAAGCTTACATAAGCATAAACTTAATGACCATCTAAAAATGGGAAAACTAATACTCCCTCCGATCCATGGCCTGAGTCCGTCTCCTGTAATACCGTCTCATGGTGAGATCAAGGACTAGAGGCAAAATAGAAATAGAGAAAACTAAATTTGGGGCAAAAAATTAATAAATAACAATATGAAAATATTAATATGAAACCCCATTTTAAAATATTTGCAATTTAATCCTCAGTCTCACTGTGAGACGGTCTTATACAAGACTTTGTCTATTGGCCTTCATTGATCACACATTTTTTCATGACATGTTTAATTAGCAATAAATTTTATTGTATACGATAATGAACATCATGTGAGATGTGAGATGTGAGATATATTTTAATTCTTTATGACATGTAATTTTTAAAAGTAAAATTTTACAGTCTGTTATCGTACGCAACCAAAGTTATCGTGGTCAAACATGCTTTGAATAAATGAAGAGGACCATTATTAGTGTACCAGTATATATGTCTTTATCAAACTTTTGTCAAATTACATATTTATACTTCGAATTTGGATATAGTTATAGATATTCATCCTCTTTACCGACTGAATTGGATAAGATAACTGAACTATATATATATATATATATATATATATATATATATATATATATATATATATATATATATATATATATCACCAATAATTTTTAACACATATTTTAGCGTGGCAAAGTCTTGGGAAAGACGGTCTTTCCATAAGCTTATGGAAAGACGGGGTATGATTAGAATAATAAAAGGTAAAAGGTCTTAGTTGCAATATTGAAGTTTTAGTATGAAACATGTAGTAGTTATAAAATTTATAACCCGGTTCATGCAACCCAAAAATATTAACTTAATTTCTTCTAATTTACACTTTAAACCTTGGTCTTTCCATAACTTATGGAAAGACCGTCTTTCAAGAGACAGACTCTTTTAGCGTTAACATCTCTAATTATGTATATTTAAAATATTTTAAACTTTAATGTTTGAATAATATATTAGGAAGAGTAAATATCATTATTTAGTTAACAATATAAATATTTGAACACATTTATCTAAACTTTTTAAACAAAAGGAAATATTTTAAAGGGACAAAGGAAAGAGAAATGATGGAATAAGGTGATAATAAAGATTTTTTTTTTAAAGAATACGTTGAAGAAAAAGGAAACATAGAAAAGTTAGTATGATTAGTGATATTTTTTCTTTAGGATGATTCTAAAAATGAAACAGGGTTCCTTCCCCTTCCAGTATTTTGGTTGTCCTATATTTAAAGGAAGAACATTAAATAGATACTATCAGCCCCTCATGAAAAAATTGGATAGAAAACTGTAAAATTGGAAAAATTAGTGGCTTAGCTCAGGTGGGAAACTGATCCTAATACAGTCTTGTCTGTACTCAATGCCACAACACTTATGGTCTGTAACTAAACCCCCAAAATGTATAATCAAAACCTTTGAGAAAAGATTGGCTAGGTTCTTCTGGGGTGAATCAGAAGGGAAAAGAAACAAAGTATGGATGAAATGGGCTCATCTAGCTATACCTATCTCACAGAGTGGTTTGGGGTTTAGATCAATCCAAGCTATACTGGATGTTTGCTCCCTTAAATTGTGGTGGAAAAGCCAGTTAGGTATCACCTTATGGGCTAAGCTGTTGTGGTCTCTACCTGAATCCCACAGAAAGTCTGTAACCTGGAAAAGAATTTGTTCAGTTAATATTTTTGCTGAACAAAACTCTTTCATCATTCATGGTAAAGGTACCTGTAACATATGGACTGCAAATTGGTGCATGAATGGACCCCTCCATAATTTTGTTCCTAACCATATAACTGCTGAATTTCAGCACTGTACTGTATCTGAATTCATTGGGAACAGAACTGAAATATTAGCTCTGATCGCTCCATTTCTGGAAAATGATACTTTTTTATTCTTGCAAAATGCAGAACTAGTTGAGGGAAGAGATGATAGGATTATATGGAAACCGGACCCAACAGGCAATTTCTCCTTCAAATCTGCATACCGAGCTATCACAAGTTCACCAGGTAATTTCCCGGCTTATAAATTACTGTGGAACAAATCCCTTCCGAAAAAGATTTCCATTTTCACTTGGAAAATGCTACACTCATTTCTTCCATTTGACGATGTGCTTATTACGTGTGGATATAGTCTTGCTTCGAAATGCCCTGTTTGTTGTAATTTGGATTCACTGGAACATTTTTTCATTTCCTGTTCTTTAGCTAAATCTATATGGAGTAACATGGCACCTCTAGTTCATTTCCATCTAACTGAACCTCATTCCATGTCTCAGACATTTTTTGTTTTTTGGAACTGTCTAGATCTCCCGAAATTCCATCAGTTGATATGCAGCATACTCCCTCCTATCATATGCTGGTGTCTTTGGAAAGCCAGAAATAGATTCCTTTTTGATAAGATCCCATTCTCTACTGATTTCATTTGCAAGGAAGTACTGGACCTCATTAAGCTATCTCTGTACTTCAATCCTACACACCTGAAAACCCCTACTGCCATTCCACATCCATTAAAGCTTTTAATCCCTCAGCTTAGGCACCCTCCTAAGCCGAACATAAAGCCTGTTTGTTGGGAAAGACCTAGTTCAAATTTCATTAAAATTAATTCAGATGCTTCCTGGTTTCCCCACATGGCTGCAGTAGGGATAGTTGCAAGGGATAGTTCTGGCACCCCCTACTGATTAACTCAGCAACCATTTTTGCAGATTCTCCACTTCATGCTGAAATACTTGCCATTCAATTTGCATGTCAAAACTTTCATCAGTTGGACGATTCATATATTATCGAATCTGATTCTCTATTAGTTGTCAACATGATAAATGATCCATATTCGGCTCAATGGAAACTTTTCAATGCTGCTTATAAAGTTAAATACCTTTTGCGTGGTGCTATGCTTATACATGTTCCCAGGGAAGGTAATTCTGTGGCTAATGCAATAGCTAAACACCACACCACCCATAATCAGGCCCCCAATCTCATTAATGCTCCAGATCATATTAAGGGTCATATAGCCTTAGATAAAAAGCAAATTCCTCAGATTAGAGTACATGTTAACTGCTAGAGGAAGGATGAATACTGCTGATGATATATACTGCTTGTGCAGGAACAACCTTAACTTGGTTCACAAGACGATTTACTCCCTAAGTCAACCCCTCCGAAGCTAGGATGCAGTGTTACATACTCCCGGAGAACTGCTCAGATGCCACCATTCAGGGCTCCCCCCAAACTGTCTCTACCATGCTAACTTTCTAACTTTCTGACTATCTAAATGTTAGTTGCCTGGCCAAACTACGAATTAACACGGGGTGTGGAGATTCGTTTGCTTTGGAATCGCAACTAACTTCTTTTTGCTTCTATGACCGACCTTGTTATTCTAGGTTAGTAGTCATCACTTTTGCAAGCAATGATGTTGCCTTCTGTAAAAACTAATGTAAACTTACTATGTTTTAGTTTTTACTGGCTTTAGGTACCAATATACCAACCCCCACCTCCGGGTACTTATCAATTTTTTTTTCTTTAGTATGTAGTTAACACTAGTGGAGAAACACTTATTAAAAATGGTTATATCGGATCAGAGAAGACGTGTCTTCTATGGTCAAGACTTTGATTGCAATCGATTAAATGTGGTTCAAAAATCGACTTTAATTAGGATTCGAAACAAGTTCCAAATTTGAAACTTGAATTCGATCTTATGAAAAAAATTGTCGGAAACATGAGGTTTTTGACAGCTTTGAAGCAAGATAAACCAGAGAGAAACAGAGGCAACCCCTGCTATGTTATCGCCTTCAATAATCAGCAAAAACAACACTACAATAATAAAACTATAATAATAATAATAAGTCGAATTAGAAAACAAAACTATGGCCACAAAGTAATTAAGCTACAAGCGTCGAACAGGCCATATCGGTGTATGACAAAGGCCACGGCGGCGAATAGACCACGACGGTGTATGTTGAAGGCCACGACGGTGGAAGCTAGATCTGGCAGCGCAGTGGTGGGTGAGCAGGTCAGACGCGGTAGAACAGGTCAGCGGCGAGAGAGAAGTGTGACGACAGATGTTGAAGCCACGATGACGGAAGGTAGATATGGCAGCGCAGCGATGATTAAGCAACACGGAGGAGACGACGCTCTGGCGAAGGGATGGTGGAGCTCCGAAGGCGGGAGAGTGAGTGAGGCGGCTCTGGAGGGGTGGCAGATTGAGGGAGTCGGAGGCGGAGTGAGGGAGGCGGTGGCAGAGTGATTGAGGCGGTGACAGGGTGAGGAGTTTTAGGGCTTGAGGGAGGCAGATGAGAGTGAGATGAGAGAGGGTTGATAATTGAAAAGGAAAGGGAGGTGCTAGAGTTAGGAAAAATATTTTCAAGGCCTGAGATTTAGGGTTTTCATTTATATAGTGGCTCATAAAAGGCATTCCATTAAAGACGATTTTACAATAGAACCGCTTTTAATCGATTTTCACAAAGGCGGAAGTGTTTTTGATCAATTTCAAACCATCTTTAAAATGAAATGCAGGACTTGGGAGGGAGTTCCGAGTTAAGAACTCGATTCGGATCCTATTTAAAGGTGGTTCCTCAAGAACCGCCTTTGAATGCATTCCTTTAATCAATTTTTTCCACTATGGCAAATTTTGATTAACCCCTTGCCCTTACATACTTCGCGACCCCCATATAGTATTTCCTAGGTTGATTTATACTCCCTCCATCCCGCGAGTATTGATAGATTTACTTTTTTTTTTACTAGTCAAATTTAGTAAATTTTGACCACAAATATAAATTAACATATTTATAATAGAGTGGGTCTGACAGGCAGCTTGTCTATAAGCTTATGGACATGCCACTTATTTGACATGCCATTTATTTTTTACCCTATACATTGCATTTGTTAAGTTACATACTAAAATTTGAAAATATTTGTATGAATTATATATTTGAGAAATATGCAAATATATCACTATATACTTGAGAATGCGCAGATATAACACTAAGATAATTTTTAATGCAAAAATAACTCTAACTACTTTACATAAGTGCAAATATACTCTTAAATGCTAGATTCTGGCATTGACTAACCATTTCCAGCCATTGGTCGGTTCAAAATGACTAAAATGCCCTTTGGGCCAAAAACAAAAATCTAAAAGATAAAAATAGCCTTTGACCTTTTGCTGCTTCACCACCTCCACCACCGCTCCACCTCCACCGCCAAGCCACCACCACCACACCATCTTCACCCAGCCACCACCCCACCTTCACCCAGCCACCACCACCACCACCACCCCTCCCGGCTCACGCCACCACCACCACCACCACCATCATCACAACCACCACCATCACCACCACAACACGGGCGAGAACGTTGATGGAGAGAACGCCGACGAGAATGTCACCACCCCCACCGCCGTCGGACATCATCTCCATTGCTCAGCTCCATCTTCAACTGACCACTCGAAGGCTACCATTCTGCTCTTCTTACGCTGCAACGCCGATCGCCATCGGACATCAACCTTGATCTCCGCCAATGCTCTGTTTCATCTCCATTTTTTTCCAACGAGCTTCTCCAGCATTTCCGATTTGGGATCTTCTTCTCCGGCAGCCACTGCTCCCTTCTTCATCAAGATTTCAATCGCTCGCCACTCCCACAAACCCACACCACCTCCACCATCATTTCCGGCACTGCTCGGCCAAGCACCGAAAAATCGAGACCCACCACCCCCTCTTCCCGCTCACCAATCGTCTTCGCCTGGAAAAATCAAAACGAAAATCCAATCTTTATTTTCTTCTTCATTGACCCATTGTTCCGATGAAATCACTCGCCAGATACTGAATTTCCCGGCTATTTGTCCATGTGAATCCATCTCTTTTTCTACCCTTTTGGGTTCTCTGATTGAATTATGCCATTCTACATGTGAATACAGCGAAAAACACATGCTTGTAAATGGGAAGAACACAAGAAGCTGTATTCGTTTGGTTAAGAATCTTCATGTTTTTCTGGTGGAAATCCCTGATGGGGTTTCGGGTATTCAGAGCTCCATTACGCTGAGCTTGTCGGAGGTCCATTTTATCTTGCAGAAAGTTCGGTTCTTGTTGGAAGATTGCGCCAGGGAGGATGCCAGGATGTGGATCGTTAAAAGATATATCACACATCGGTCTCATACAAGGATAATAACTTATATATAAGGTCTTGGGTTGCCCTCACTTAACACTAATTGGTTTTAAAATAGAACCCCAACATACCTTGAAATTTAACATGGTATCAGAGCCCAGGTTGAGATTATTAGGCCGATGTGTGAATCCCCTTTAATTTAGCTCGATATGGGCCGTGAAGTGTATCCACGTTGGCACGTGAGGGAGCGTGTTGAAAGATATATTCCACATTGGTTTCTTAGAAGGATAATGACTTATATATAAGGTTTTGGGCCACTCCCACTTAGTACCAATTGATTTTAAGATGAAATCCCGTGATACCTTGAAATTTAACTTGGATGTTGATGAACTCCGGCGCAAACTTTGGAAACCAGAGAAGTGGGGCGAAGCAAATAGAACAGATTTGGAAACTTTGGGACCGATGTGTAATATATCTTTCAACTTTGGGCGAGCAAATAGAAGAAAATGGGAGGCTTGAGAAGAAGCAATTAGAGTTAGAAGTTTTGGGGGTCAATATAGTAAAAATAATTTTATTTTTTTTATAGAAGGGCAAAATAATATTTTCACTAAATTCCGGCCTTAAACAGTTGGAAAAAGGTTTTATTTACACATAACCTAAATTCTAGGATTATATTTGGACTTTCAATTATCGCAGGATTATGTATGCACTTTCGTCAGGGTTATATATGCACTTTGCTCTCTATATATTTTTATATTTTCACATTTAAATGCATATTATTACTTGTTTTAACTTTGGTAAAGTCTTGTGATAGACCTTCTTTCCATAGGCATATGGAAAGACGAGGTTTGATTAGAATAATAAAAGGTAAAAGGTATTAGTTGAAATATTAAAAATTTATTATGCAACATGTAGTAGTTATAAAGTTTATAACCCGATTCATGCAACCCAAAAATTTTATTTTTATTTCTTTTAATTTGCACTTTAAACCTTGGTCTTTCTATGACTTATGGAAAAACCGTCTTTGAAGAGACGGACTGTTTAAATTTTAAAATACAATATTTAAACTTTATAAATAATTACAACATTTAAGGTAAAAGCCACTGTGGACTGTCCATAAGTTTATGGAAATGCCGTCTTTATTGAGACTTTATCTTAATAATAATAATATAATGTGAGTTATCGTTAAATTCATCTTAAAATCTATTTTCTAAATATTAATTTTTTATGCAAAATTATTATATGTTACTAGAGATATTGACAGTCAAACATGATCATTGAAAACCGTAAAAAAGTAAAAATGACATTACTCATGGTACAGAGGGAGTATATGCTTCTCGATAGCCAAGCTCTCCATCCTTTAAAATTAGCCTCTTTTAACACTATTAAGTTATTAATTCATCTTGTTCATGTATATTTTGTGATCATAGTTTGATCCTTACCTTGGGTCGGGGAGTCATAAGTAATCCCACATCTCTTTTAAATGGTTTATTATATTCCTTTAAAAAAGAACCATTTCAGTTGCCTAAAGCCACACAAGCAAAACCCAACTTGCACAAAAGAAGTAGCTTTGCCAAACAATTTCTCCTTTTAAACTTAGAAGCAAAGCCACTTTTGTTTAATTTAGGAAAAAACTTCAAACAACCAAAAGGTATTTCCCAGAATTTGAGGTAAATTAAGCTCGCTAGCTAATTAATAACACTGTGTTTCTTGCAAGCCACCACTTCCTCCCATTTCTCATTATAAAAACTCACATTAACTCATTGCAAAAGCATCATTTCATTTCGATCAAATTAAGGTTCAAATCAATGGAGATCAAAGTGGAAACTGAAGAAAAAGCCCCTCTCCTCACCGAACCAGAAGCCGATAAAACCCTAGTTCAAAAAGCGATAAGCCAGACATTCGAAAGCACAGCTCACCTAGCAAACCTCCTCCCGACAGGATCAGTCCTCGCATTTCAGCTCCTTTCGCCGATTTTCACAAACCAAGGTGAGTGCGACGCAGTGAGCCGATCCATGACCGCCATTCTCGTCGCGCTGTGTGGCGCTTCGTGCTTCTTCCTAACCTTCACGGACAGCTTTAAGGATGCGAGAGGGAACTTAAACTACGGGTTTGCCACGCGACGCGGGCTATGGATCATGGATGGATCGAGCTGTTCGGTTCCTCCTGATGTTGCAGCTAAGTACAGGCTCAGGTTCATTGATTTCACGCATGCTTTCATGTCCATTCTGGTTTTTGCCGCGGTTGCGCTGTTCAATCAGGACGTGGTCGACTGTTTCTATCCGCAGCCGTCGGATCAGGCGAAGGAGGTGCTCACGGCGGTGCCGGTTGGAATTGGTGTCATGTGCAGTATGCTGTTCGTTGTGTTTCCGACCAAACGCCATGGGATTGGATTCCCCATCACTGCAAATTGAAACATGGTTTTTTAGAACTGATAGTTTCCTAGGGCTTACTAGATGTTTTGATTTGTACATAGTTTTTCATTTGTTTTTCAAGCAAAGAAAATTAGTTATTCTTGAAGACCTCCTAACCTCTCCTTCCATTTATAAGACTTCAAGTAGAACACTTTTGTTTTAGAGAGCATGGCGCTCAGCAGGGCCAGCCCTAACATTTTGGAGGTTTGAAGTAGCTTAGGAAAATGGGCCTCATATATAAATTTAAGATGTATTATATTTGTAAAATGAAACCTCACACGTGAGGATTTTTTTTAATTGATGTAAGTAACTGAAAAATGTAATATTTATTGATATTTCTTACATCTATAGTAAAAAATAAAATAAAATAAAGCCCCTATATAATTGAAAATTTGAGGGCCGAAGGTAAACATTTCATTTGCCTCAAGGTAGGGCCAGGCTTTGACAGAATGACTCCCGACACCAAGTCTAACTCTTAACCTTCTTATTTATGAAGTTAAATTTCGAATTTCTTCATTTATTATTTTGAAATTTATGAAGATATCATTTTAAATGCATGGTGATGAATATTAGAAGAGGATTCAGCCGATTTTACAATAACTTATGATTGGATCGCCTTCAGAAATCGTTCACAACAATTTATGGTTGAACAGTAAATAGTTTTCTTTTAAAGGTGGTTTAACCGCCTCCTAACACATATAAATAATCATGTATAAATTCCATATTTTTCATTCCTTTTTTCAATCTAGCTAATCTGCTGTAGTATAATAGTTCTAAAATCATCTACCCCTTATAATTTACTTCACTTGCTATAAAAGCACATATATTACAGAGGGATTAGGTGTAAGCCATAAACAAGTTTAGAATGAAGATTCATGGTCAAAATTATGTTCCATCAAGTGCGACGGATTTATGGTGTTTGGTCAATGGAAAAGGAAGAGAGACGTAAGTTCGGTCAAATTTCGATTCGTGCGCTCTAATTTACTGTTATTCATTGCATTATTATTTAAGGAATATGAGAGAGAATGTGGAAAGTATATACACAAATGACCAATTTTAAATTATAAAGTAAATAGAGATACATACACAAATGATAAATATTTAATTATAAATTAAATAAAATTTTAAGTTACCAAAGTGAAAGATATTGTTGCAGGAGCTACAAGTCGTTTCAACAAATAGATTTAGGAGAACAATAATTTGATTTTCCTATGAATTTGTCCAGACAAAAGATAAAATTGTTGACCTGGTCGGCCGAACATATACAAAAACTCAAAAAGGAGAATAATTATTGACCATCTCAATGTACACAATTATGACAATTATCCTATTTTTAGCTATTGATGATGACTGTTATGCTATTTTTGGCTGCCAAGAGCTATAAATACATCGCCTCAGGAAGTGGTGAAATATATTCCGATTAATATCAATATAATTAAGCTCCAAATTAATAGGATATTGCAATGGCTCCTCAAGATCAATCTACATTTGTTATGAATGGTGGTACTGGCATCTACAGCTACACCAAGAACTCTCAATACCAGGTAAGTGGATCGATTTAGGCCATGTTCTCTGGAGTTTATGCACTTCGGTTCAGTTCAGTTCAGTTCAGAAAAAATTTAAACTGGCCGTGAAGTTTAGCTTCATTTAATCATATCATTACTATTTTTAAAAACATTTATTATTAGTTTAGTTCAGTTCAATTTAATCCAAATCAATTCAGTTTTAAGGAACAGGGCCTCAGTTCATCTATTATAACCTTGAATCAGCCACTGGTTTTTATACACTCTTTTCAAGAAAATAATACCATGATAGGAATTAAAGGAAATGCTTTAGCTTGGTCCATTTTACCCGACGAAAAAATTAATTCAATTGTGCCATTTCTCCTTCCTAATCAATTTTCCACAGAAAGAAGGTGCTAATGCTGTCCGTCAATTGATCAAAGAAGCAATCAGTGAGAAATTGGACACTAAAATTCTGGCAAATGTCTCCAACAACAGATTCTGTTTAGTAGATTTAGGATGTTCTGTTGGACCAAACACTTTCTTCAACATGCAAACAATCATAGAAGCCATACAAACAAAGCACAACAATTTTCTTGAATTCCAAGTCTTCTTCAATGACCACATCTCCAATGATTTCAACACTCTCTTCTCCAATTTACCTCCAGAGCGCCGGTATTTCGCAGCCGGCGCTCCTGGGTCCTTCTACAACCAGCTTTTCCCGGCATCCTCGATCCACTTCGCGTACTCATCTTATTCGCTCCCGTGGCTCACGAGGGTGCCGGGAAAGCTGGTCGGGGGCACCATGTTTCAGAGCATGGGTGCCTCCGACGAAGCTCGAGCTGCGTATGCAGATCAGTTTGAAAAGGATATGGAAAGTTTCTTGAATGCAAGGGGGAGGGAGATTGTTCAAGGTGGCATGATGGTTATAGTCACTCCTGGTGTTCCTGATGGGGTGGATTCTGCAACCATATTTTCGGCCATTTTGTTCAACTATGTTGAGTCCACTCTAGTGGATATGATGAACGAGGTAATTAATTGACATTTTTTTGTTACAATAGTTTTGTATTAACTCTAGAAATTAATTTTTTTTAAAGAAAATAAGGCTAATGTAACACTTTACAAGTGTTGCTTTATGTGCTAATAATACTAAATTGAACCTCTTGCAACACTTTTACAAATATTAACTTAGGTGATGTTACAATAGATTTAACGCAACACTTTTCAAGGTTTAGGTACTTTCTGATCTGTCCTATTTCAACCTGCAATTTAACTAGTATTCATTTAGTCAAAATTTTCTAAATTTTGCCATAAAATTGAATCAGTGTAGAAGTATAAATACTATTGAGTGATAGCTTGTTAGATTCTTTATAACATATGTTTAATTTTTCACAAATTTCAATTCCCTTAATAATCAAACGTTTTTTGAGCCAGCTGTTGAAAGTTAAAGTGTACAGCTCCAAATGTGACAGAGGGGTAGCACTTTTCAAAGATTTAAGTAACACTTTATAAGCCATTGTAACAGTTTAATAAGTGCTGATGGAAAAGTGTCACGATAGCTCTAATATGTAGTCGTCTATTTACAGGGGATCCTTGATGAAGCCCTAGTTCATTCCTTCAACATGCCAGTCTATTGCCCTTCCCCCATGGAAATAGCTGCTCATGTGGACAAAAATGGGTGCTTCACCATTGAAAACATGGAGATGACAAAACCAGCATCCTCTAAGAATCATGATCAAATTGGTGCTGAGAAATTGATAATGCATGTTAGAGCTGCATTTGAAGGAGTTTTCACCAAACACTTTGGAAGTGCTGTGGTAGATGATATATTTCAGAGGACATTGAAGAAAAGTGAAGCCCTTTCTTTGAGTTTGCAATCAGCTTACACAGGAGGCACTGAACTGTTTGTTGTTCTTAAGAGAAAATGAGGTCATTTGATTAGTAATAGCAAGAGAGCTGTTAAGTGATTTCTAGTTAAAGAATGTATAAATATTTATGCTCCCTATGTTATTTATGTTTATCTGTCTTTCAATTCAATAAAATTTTGATATTATTTACTTCATCTATAGGTTCTATTTGCACTATTATTTTTTCAACATTATTTTCTAACGAACTTTGACTGCATATTTGAATAAATATATGAATAATAATATAATCGTATATGATATTGTTAAAATCGCCATAACAAGTAGTTTCCAAGTATCAACTTTTTATATGGCATTCTCTTATACGTAGGTAAACATATTAATAATCGAATATATTTCTTGAATAACGTAATAATAATCGTTCTGCAAATAAAGTTGTGAGATGAAGGGAGTGACCTAGTTTATCTATAATTTTCCTTTACCGCCAGAGTCCGTCTCTTGAAAGACGGTCTTTCCATAAGTTATGGAAAGACCAAGGTTTAAAGTGTAAATTAGAAGAAATTAAGATAAAATTTTCGGGTTGCATGAACCGGGTTATAAATTTTATAACTACTACATGTTTCATACTAAAACTTTAATATTGCAACTAAGACATTTTACCTTTTATTATTCTAATCAAACCCCGTCTTTCCATAAGCCTGTGAAAATACCGTCTTTCCCAAGACTTTGCCTTACCGCCATGGTTAATTTCAGTGCAACTCAGTAATAAACCGGTTGACAGAAAGGATGGACACTACGTATGTGCCAAGTGCATACTTCTCTTCAAGGTATTGCTAATTATTTAACTGAGCAAAATACATTTATAAATCCTAACTTTAGTTTAAAAGTGTCAATATAATTATGCAATCTTAGAAATTATCAATATATATAATCCTAAATAATTGGTGTATGCGTCAATCTAACCCTAACTTTAAAAAAATTTGTGCTGATATAGCCAAACTTTCTAATTTTGGCGTTGACCCATGAAATTCTGGCAATGATAAGAAAGTGGAATGACAAAAATACCCATTTGACCAAAGAAGAAAAATTGATGACGAAAATATCCCTTTGACAGAATTTCTTCAAAACCCAACCCCACCAAATAATGTCGCTGCTTAGCCAGAAACCGCCGTTGCTCCATTGGAAAACGATACTACTTCGCCAGAAAACACCACTTATCCGCCAGAAACCCAAACCCCACGCCGCTCGCCAGCCCCCCACCATCGGTCAACCCCCCACCACCAAAAACCAACCCGCTCCTACCCTAATGCCACTCAGCCCCACGGTCGAAAACTTACCCGCTCAGACCCCAGCGCTAGAAAATTGAGACCCATGCTCGCAACTACCCCTCAGCCGCACCCGCCCGCCACAACCCCATCGCCATCCTCCTCCCTCTTCCTCCTCGCCACCACTATTTGAAACCCTAGCTGCTCCACTCACCACCACCCCACAATCACCCCTGCTCGCCACCACCCCACAGTCACCCCTGCTCGCCACCACCCCAAAGCCACCCGCCCCCTTCTTCCTCCCTCTCCCCGCTTGCCACCACTGTTGGAAACCTTAGCCGCTCGCCTCCCGCCACTCCGCTCACCGCCACCCCCGCCGCCCTCCTCTCCCCTCGCCACCAGTGCTGGAAACCCTAGCCGCTCAACCCCACCGTACCCCACCATCGCCCACCACCAATTCCCTCAGCTCTCTCCACCACTGCAAATGAAGAAGGGTTTAGGGTCGCCGCTATTTCCCTCCACCAATTCCCTCAGCTCGACACACTGTACCCCATAATCGCCATCATCTCCCAACGTCTTCGTCGTCGTCGCCTCTGCTTACCGTCGTCGCAACTCTCCTCCTCTTTTCCATATCTGGTGTTCGCATCAGATTTTATACAAATGAGTTAAAGGCAAGGGTTGTGGAAAAGCGAGGGGTTTGAGGGCAGATACATCTTTTTCTCATTTTTTTTCGACAAAGGCAAAATCATATTTTCCACAGAATTCGGCTAACAGAACATTGACTAAAAACTTAACGGACCGCCGCCCGCCGCCGCCGGACCGCCGCCCGCCGCCGCCGGACCGCCGCCCGCCGCCGCCGGCTCCGGTTCGCCACGGCCTGGGTACGAGCCGCCGGCGGTCCGCTCGCCACGGCCTGGGTGCGAGCCGTGGCGGTCTCCGCTCGCCACCGGCTGGCCGCGAGCCGCCGACGGTCCGCTCGCCACCGGCTGGCCGCGAGCCGCCGGTGGGCCGCTCGCCACCGCCTGGCCGCGAGCCACCTTCAGCCCGCTCGCCACCGACTGGGCGCGAGCCGGACCGGCGCCGCTCGCCGTGACCTGGGCGCGAGCGGAACAGCCCTCCGCTCGCCGCGCCTTGGGCGCGAGGCCGACCGAGTCCGGTCGCCAGGCCACGGGCGCGAGCCGGGCGCGAGCCGGACGCGCCTCGGCTCGCCGTGGCCTGGGCGCGAGCCGTGCCAGGCTGCCTCCCAAATTTGTACTGCTATAAATTAGCACGAATTCTACTCATTTTGAGGGCACTCGAAATTTTTGCTATCCAAAGACGAGCAAAAATTACTCCAAAAAGGGTGTTAGAAATTCCATGTCTTCGGAGGTAATTTTACTAATTAGTTTTCTGTCCATAAGTAGTTGTTAAATTTAATAATTTTTGCCGTAGAAATTTATGCTCGTCTTTGTGTTTTAATTTATTAACTGTTACGTAGAAATTATTGCACATTTATCTCCTATGAATTTATCTCCTATTAATAGCAGTAACGTTAATTTTGTTGTTAATTTTGTTACGTAATGCTGTTTACCTACAATAATTTATGTCCTATTAATTATTGTAACGTTAATTTTGTTGTTTTGTTAATTTTGTTATTTTGTTAATTATTGTACCGTTAAGTTACGTAATTTTGTTGAACTGTAAGAATGTAATATTAATTCTAGCCACAACGTTATTTCATCAAATAAAATTAAATTGTCACATTTTTTTTCCATTGCATGTATGTTTTAGCTGTTATTGAGAAATGGCGGAGTGCACCCTTGAAATGGATGAATGTAGTTTTAGTTTAGGGAGTTAATTTGTGTACGGGAATTTTATAACTGTAATGGCATTTCATGTACTATAATTTTATCTTTATGTTCTCTTCTTTAAGTATATGTTTTAACGTTTTGACTGTAATTTTATCTTTATTCGTTCATATGTAAACGTTAATTGACGACATCATTGTCGTTGGTATAGCAGTTGAGTGTAACTAATTACTTGATGTTTATTGCTGTTTAAGGATGACAATCAGTCATGTGAAGCTGCTGCAGGGCGGAATGGATACTCTCCATTTGCCACCTCAGCTGTGTTCCCAGGTGTTGCCGAGGCTTATTCCTACCTGCAACGGATTGCTCTGCAGGTGGGATTTGAACTTGTCACGGGATCCTACAAACAGAATAGGAATGGTCCCCTGAGGTTATATTGCATTTGCAATTGGGGCCGAAAGGATAAGGATGTAGATACGAGCGAATCTGATGTAGTCCGACGGAGTAGCAGCTCGACCAGAAGTTGTGACTGCCCATTCGCGATTGTCTTGAAACAGAGCATCACGGGGGATGGTTGGAATGTAGTGCCGTGCAAGGATCCTAGACGAGGGATGCACAACCACTCTTTCTCAGTGTACCCCGAGGGTCATAGACAGAGCAGCAAGCTCCATGCGGACGCGAAGCAAATGATCAGAGATTTGACAGATTCAGAAACAGCCCCAAGGCATATCAATGCCAGCCTCAGTAATTCGTTTCCGGACCTGCATCAGAACATTAGGCAGGTGTACAATGAGAGATCGGCATATGTAACAGAAAGGCGAGGCGGGCGCAACACAGCGGAGAATTGTTTGCATCTGGCCACCGCGAAAGGGTATGTCACTAGTCACCGCTCAGCAGGTGATGGTACTTTGACTCATTTATTCATGGCCAATCCCGATGCTGTTGTGGCATTTCGCACGTTTCCGTGGGTTGTGGCCATCGACTCAACGTACAAGACCAATCGCTACGACATGCCATTCATTGAGATGGTTGGGATGTCCCCTTGCAACACAAGCTTCCTGATTGCCTACGCAATTGTCGTTGACGAAATGGCAGATACCTATGAGTGGGTGCTGAACGCGCTGAAGAACTTGCTTGTGGATGGACCGTTCCCTGAGGTTGTTGTCACCGATCGGGAGATGGGACTGATTAGGCCACTTCGGACTGTGTTTCCAGAATCGAATCATTTGCTCTGCACCTGGCATATTAACAAGGATGTGGAGGCACGTGTTACTGTGCTGACAGGGAATAAGAGGAACGGGGCAGCGTTCAAGAATGGTGCATGGTTCCGGGTTTGCAATGCGTCCACCGTTTCAGGGTACGAAACCGCCTTGGTAGATATGAGGGCTGGATGGTCTTGGAGCGAGGCTGTTATTAGTTACGTTGAGACGACGTGGCTCACCCCCCATAAGGAGAAATTTGTGCGGGCATGGACGAACAGATTTCTGCATTTCGGGAACACAACTACATGCAGGGTCGAAAGTGCACACTCGTCATTGAAAGGGTGGTTACAAACGTCGACTGGTTCACTGGACACGGTATGGAGGCGTGTCGACCTGCAGATAGCCCAGCAGATTACTATGATCAAGACCGGCATGGAGAAATCAAGAACGTGCATTGGAAGATTGCACCGTAGGGCCCTTTTCAGCAACTTGATCAACAACGTGTCCAAATACTGTCTGGATAAATTGACGGTCGAGTCCGGGAGGATTGATGCACTCGGAGAACAGGTATATGCTTACTGTGGCTGTGTGCTGCGCTCGACACACGGAATACCGTGTGCATGCGTCATGGCAGGGGCAGTTGCTGAAGGAATCCCCTTGTACTTGGACGACATTCATCCGCTGTTTAAGAGCCTGGCACTGGGTGATCACGTGCGGAGCACGGAAAACATTGCGAGGGCCGAACAAGATCAGTCACGGTTCAACACTCTGTTGGAGGAGCTGGCACGCAGCGACCCTTCGGTCCGCCGACGAGTTTCATCCTACATAGATGCGCAGTTGCGTCCGGAGGAGAGCGGCATTGGCGAGCCGGACAGTTGTACTAGTGCACGTGGGAGACCAAGCGAGCAGGTCCCCCGATCAAGATCAACCCGACGTTCACCGAGCTACCACGAGCACGTGAACAGGCGATACGGGAGTAGTTCAAGGTCCCCGGGGCGTGCTTCAGGAAGCGGTCGCCGGCACGGTATGTACAAGCACCATTCTTCCTAATGAAACGCCGCCTGCACAAGATATTTATCTTAATGTGTTCTCCTGCAGCGACATTCCCGTTCCTCGAAAGTGTCCCCCACATTGTCCGGCGTTACATCGAAGGCTGGAACGATGTCGTGAGTGATGGAAACTGTGGCTTCAGATGCGTTGCTGATGCGTTCCACGTAGACGGTGAAGGTGAATGGTCTACAACGCGTCGGGCAGTATTCAACGAGGTATCAACTCATTGGCCTGACTATGTTCCCATATACGGTTCGCAAAATGACGTTGAACTCGCCAGAGCCCGTATACACCACACCAGCGGTCCATGTGGTCCAGAGCATTGGTTTACGGTCATTGCAGACATGTTTCCTGTCGCCACCTACTACAACACGGTTGTAGTTTTATATTACATTTCAGAGAATGGGTCGGCGGACCATTGCTGTACAGTCCTTCCACTGAGGGCAGGTGGGGGCGAGGATGGAACAAGTAGGGAGCTACACATTGTATACGTTCGCAGTGCAAGCCATTTCGTCCGGGTACACGTGAAGGAAAACTATCCCATGCCCCCCGTGGTTAATATGTGGACCACATTGAGGAAGGCTGATGTCGTAGGTTGGGAGTTACCCTTTCGTAGGAGGATAAGGGCTTGGAGAAGAGCATACTCTGAGAGTAATACTGTTGCAACCCAGCGAAACATTTCGGCATGTACGCAACCGTTACAGTTATTATCGAAGCGTCGAGTAATTATTTTGAAAGCGTTACTGTTGCAAAAATTGATGACTTATAAATTTGATATGCACAAACAGTTACCGATTACATAAATGAGCAGAATATGGCAAAACTGTGGGATCATACATAAGCAAACAGTCGACTAAGGAATGGGTCCATAACCGAGCCTGCGATACTCATCGCGATGACTGACAAAAGTCGTCATCAACTCCCTCATGCTGGGGTCGGCGAGTCCATCAACGGTCGCCGAGTCAAACGGATCCAGGGCGCTCATCATGTCACTCAGCATCTGTTGCACAGGAAACAGAGTTTACAATAACGAAACAGTAAAATGTAATATAATTACTCGAAGCAAACAGTTCGGGAAAACTTACCGATAACTGATGATGTGTCCTGTCCGGTCCACTCGCGGCAGCATGTTCAGGATTTGCGATCAATGAGTGCGAATGAGTCGCGTACCAGTCCTCGTAATCCATGGTACACTCTGATTGGCTCGTGGCTATCGGGAACGCCGCAAGCTGACCGTCGTGCCAAGTGTGTGCCATCTCCCATAGGGTTAACTGCAGCCTCCCTGGGTAGGTCACTGAATAGCCGGCTGGATCAGCCGGGCGGGAACAAGGCTCGGGCGCAATTGCAAGACCCCGCGGTATACCCTGTAGGAGACCGAACTGGCGCACAATACGATCTGGCATGTACGCATCCATTGCATCGAGGTATCGAATCACGCCGCGGTAGTGAGTCCTCCCCCTCGCAGCCCTAACCACGTCCACTCCATATGACAACCAATCCACCTGCAAAAAGTTTCACAGACATGTTACGTTTCTATGGAATCCGATCTATCTACTACTGTCAGAATAAGAGTAAAAGCATGGAATTCATACCTGGTCGGGCTGTAAGGCATCCAACTGTCGCTTGATGGCACCGAGCCTCCCCGTACCCCTCCCCGTTGTATCCCCTGTGTGCCACCGACTGGCGCGGCCCGGAAGAGCTGGCAATGTACTCGGTCTGGGCCGAAACATCGAAAAGTACTCGTATATCCATGCTTGAAGCAGCGTGCAACATCCGCATAGGCCGCGCGCCTTGGACCGGGATGCAATTCCCAACTGCAGATACAAACTGGCCAACGTCGCCGAGCCCCACGACAACTGCGAATCAAGCAGGGGTAGAAGGTTGGCTCTAACCTTATTCCCAGTTTTATCCACAAAAAGCGTGGATGAAAACAGGGTCAGCATGTAGCACATAAATTGGAAGTTCTCGCTCTGTCCCGCCGCTACACACCTCGCCATCAACGATTGGGCATCTATGTTACCCCCGTTCCAGTCTTCCGCGACAAAGGACTCCACGTCTTTCCCAAACAGTTCAGCGCACCCTTCCTCAATAGTCTCCGCCGAAATGGTACTCGCAACAGCGCCACCATCGATGGGAATGCCAAGAATCATCTCAACGTCATGCATCAGGATGGTCATCTCCCCAAAAGGCATGTGAAACGTGTTCGTGTCCGGCTGCCACCTCTCGACAAAAGCGGATATCAGTGCCATGTCAAGGAACTAGAACATAATCGCAGGCAGGTGGGCCAACCCGGTCGCATGTATCCGGGCCTGTGCAACATCGCTCAGTTCGGGGAGCGTGGCGACTAGCTGCTTGCATAACGGCGACCGAGCATGGCATCTCAGCACACCTCGCTCTATACCATTCCAAACGTCAACAGCGACGTGTCCTCCAAAGCTTGGTATGACGAGGTCATCCTGCGGGCCACCAGCCATCGGTCCCCGCACTAGCCACGTCTCATCGGCGGGTCGCTTCCTCCTATTCCTCGGTGCCCTTCCGGTGCTAGTCTCACCGGCATTGCACAATCCACCAGAAGACTGTGCGAATTGACCAGCTCTATTCCTCACGGTGTGCCTGGCTCCAACTGCAGCATAACGTTCGATCCCGGCATCCAATGGCACACTCGTCCCAGGTTGGCCCATCAGGGGGACATCTGCCGGTAGGTCATAATTCAACTGCCAATCACTATCGTGACGGATTCCACCAGACGCGAGAATGTTAATCTCCGGACCGTCCCATGTTGGCATGGGATCGAATGCACGAACGCTCGGTGGCAAAGGCCGCTCCGCTCCTACATCACACTCCTGCGGGCGAGGCGACGGTTCATCCTCGACCACGCGGCCTCTAGCCTGTCTCGCCGAGGCACTAACACCTCTTCGTCGTATGGAACGACCATGGCCGTCAGGTTGACCAGCAGTGCTCATCTACGACACAAGATATGTAATTAGTATAACAACAAGTGAATCAAAGTGATATGATAAGATAAATTAACATACATTTCAACAACGTGTGAACTAATATTTTCGAACAGTGCATCATTTCAATTTACTAATGGAAACTACATATTCTATAATGCATAGGAAAAAGTGGATATAACATAAAAAAAACCCCTCCACAAACAGCAAATTTAATTCTCGTACAATCCCATACAACGAACTACACATTTTTTAAGTTACAAATTGGAGATTACATTACTAAATAATCTTATTTTTTTACCACATCACACTATTATTAACATTCAAGGAAACAATAGTTAAAACATATCGTAATAGTTTACTACACAATTGTTTACATCGGATTAATAAAGTTTATTTAAATAGAACTATATTCTATTATGTCACATAACTAAATAATTTCCAAAAAACACAATTTCTAAAGAATAATTTCTAAATAATTTCTATTATGTCACATAACTAAATAATTTCTAAAAAATACAGTTTCTAAAAAATACAATTCCTAAAATATTATGTCCAAATTTAAACTACATAATTTCTGAAAAACACAATTTCTTCGTTTTAATTCCAATTATGTCACATAACTAAATAATTTCTAAATAACCCAATTTCTAAAAAATACTATTTCTAAAATATTATGTCCAAATTTAAACTAAATAATTTCTACAAAACACAATTTCTTCGTTTTAATTCCAATTATGTCACATAACTAAATAATTTCCAAAAAAACACAAATTCTAAAAAATAATTTCTAAATAATTTCTATTATGTCACATAACTAAATAATTTCTAAAAAACACAATTTCTAAAAAATACAATTTCTAAAATATTATGTCCAAATTTAAACTAAATAATTACTAAAAAACACAATTTCTTCGTTTTAATTCCAATTATGTCATTATGTCCAAATTTAAACTAAATAATTTCTACAAAACAAAATTTCTTCGTTTCAATTCCAATTATGTCACATAACTAAATAATTTCCAAAAAAGCACAATTTCTAAAAAATAATTTCTAAATAATTTCTATTATGTCACATAACTAAATAATTTCTAAAAAACACAATTTCTAAAAAATACAATTTCTAAAATATTATGTCCAAATTTAAACTAAGTAATTTCTAAAAAACACAATTTCTTCGTTTCAATTCCAATTATGTCACATAACTAAATAATTTCCAAACAACACAATTTCTAAAAAATAATTTCTAAATAATTTCTATTATGTCACATAACTAAATAATTTCTAAAAAACACAATTTCTAAAAAATACAATTTCTAAAATATTATGTCCAAAGTTAAACTAAATAATTTCTAAAAAACACAATTTCTTCGTTTTAATTCCAAAATTCATTAAATTCCTAATATTAGATTTCTCCAAATTATTATTCGACATCTTAATCTCCTATACTAACCACCAACCCAACATCTAACCACCAACCCAACATCCATTCTACATTTAACTAAATTGTAACAAACCCCAATTCTAACAATTCCGACAAGTTCAACAAAATTCGAATAGATCGGGCAACAATTCGCACGAAAAGTAAAAAAAATTCCTCCAAAATTTACGTTTTCCGGCGGGTTTCCGGCGGCGGCGGGTTTCCGGCAGAAATGGAGAGAGGGAAGGGGGAGAGAAATGGAGAGAAAGAAGAAGAAGAAGAAGGAGAGAAAGAAGAAGAAGAAGGAGAGAAAGAAGAAGAAGAAGGAGAGAAAGAGGAAGAAGGGGGAGAGAAAAAAGAAGAGGGGGAGGGGGTATTTATAACCATTCTTCCATTCTTTTTCTTTTTTTAAAAAATTCAAAATACGTGTATTTATACGTATTAGGGCGAGGATAGTAAAATACAGGGCGGGATATAGGAACACTCTTTTTTTTTGCAAAATTGTCTTTGTATTCGAGCATCTTTTAGAGAGAGACTGAAATCTGATTGGTCCAAAGTCCAAACTGTGAACCAGATGGCGAAGAACTTCTCAATTTAATTAACTTCAGTTTAATTAAATTAAAATTCCGTGATGTCAACGGTAGCTATCTGATGCATCTCCCCTTGCTAGCTAGTCTATATAATCGAAGAGACTTTTCACTTTTCAGCAAAATTCACAAACAGAAACGAAATTCATCCATTGAAATATATATTCAGGATTAAGGCTAGGTTTTGCATGAGAATGGCATATCTGCTATTGGCACTTCTCCTCTTCAATGGAGCGTTGCTGTCTGCCCAAGCACAGCTAAGTTGTGGCGATGAATGTTTGGTGGATTACGACCGGTGTATGACCGGCTGTCGACCGGAAGAAGCTGACTATTACGGGCCCTGCGTTCAACATTGCGAGGCGGAGGACGCGGCATGTAACCGGAGCTGCAGCCCATGTCCCTGATGATCGCAGCAGAAGAAGGAATTAATTTCATATGTTTGCCTGTGTATTTCTCTCTTAGTGCATTTGAAATGAATCTCCTGTGCTTTTCTGCACTTCAGAGGACACTTTCGAAATTGGAACATGTGTCTAGAGTGCATCGAACCACAGTCTAAGAAACCCTACGGATATATGCACTAAAAGCTATTATTTTAAGACATTTTCGAGGGCATTTCTCAAGGAAGAAGTGCCTTCAGCATTTCACTTTCAACATCGGTAGCTATTTTGGAAATGTCTCTGTACTGCACTAAAGCATACAACGGTGGTTGAACTGTCGTCTAAGAATTCTTACAAAAACATGCACTTAAAACTAAAATTTAAAGGCATGTCCGAGGCATTTCAATACCGAAGAGGTTTTGACTTCGGAATTTATTTCTGGAGTGCGCTAAAGTAAGAAAACCAAAAAATATTCCACCCTTATAATGTCGTGCAACCATTTCTCCTTTTGATCTTCCATCTTTCTTTTCATTATTCCTCCTTCTCTCCCTCCTTCCCCAAATCTAACTTTTTTTCCTTCTTGTTCTTCTCTCCCTCAAGTCATGTTGAAACAATGATAACTTTAGTTACATATATTAACGGTGCTAAAATTTGATATTTGAAAAATACATCATGCAAGGAATCTAACAATATCTTACATAATGATATTGGTGTCTATATATTAATTAAATTTTATGGTCAAACATGTCTTGAGAAAGTTGACCAAAAAGTATGCAAATTTAGTTGGGACGGAGGGAGTAGTAAAATTACATGACGTGATTCTGCTTCTTAAACAAAACCAAAAAAATGGCTCATAAGATCAAATTATGCCAGCAATTAGGATCAAAACAGTACAAAAGGCCTTTTATTTATTTATTTTTTGGAATACCGATACCTGTCATTCATTGCTAAGAAGGTTTGTACATGTTATATTTGCATATGCTAGATTATGGGGCTTGACGACTGCTAGTCTATCCACCTTGATTATTGATAACTTGTGGAACACCATCCCTAGAATTATAATTTTCTTAACTAATTGCCTTGAATCTGGAGGAACTTCTGGGTAATTGGTGATATATTGCAGTGCACATTCACAGTGTCTTTATGAGTAGATGCCAATTCGTTTTGTAGATAGCCTGCTTCATAGCATGAAATATAGTCAATGGCTCTGCTTGGACCACCGAGGATGCATGGATGGTTGCTCTTCCTTTCCACCTTGCTTGTGTGGGTGGCTTTGCGCACCAAGCCGCCACTCCTTCTCCATTGCTGATGCAGAACGCCGCATCGGTAGTGATGATTGTGCAATTATGAAAGATATGGTCTACACAATTATCCTTCTTCAGCCACATGAGGGTGATGTCTCCCATTTTCCTTGTCACTTTGAGTGGCTCCTCGCCTATATCATTTTGTGGTATCGCACCAGGGAGATCCATATCTAGGTCCAACCTGTGTGTGGACCAAATTATATCCCTTGTCGTAGCTCTGTTGGTCAATCCATATATTCCATCCAGTATATGTTTGAATGAAATATGTGCTTATTCTAGTGTGACAGAGCATCTCGCGCACCAAATACCCCATATTATAAAACATGCGAGTTCTCGATCTTCCTCCTCTGGAGCGATGTTAAACCATTGTTGGATCCATACCTTAAAGGAAGCCAGGATGTCTATGCTGAAGTCTAATCCCAATCTGCTGTGTCGCCATACCTTTCTGGCTATGTCACATTCAAAAATCATGTGCTCTATTGTTTCGTCCGCCGTCGAGAACATTTGGCATTTCATGGACAGTATCATACCTTTTTTCAGAAGATTGGGAGCACAGTGCACATTCTCCAAATAAGAAATTTTATATTTTCTGGGATGTTGGCATTCCATAGAGTCTTCCATAGTTTTGGTTCTGACTGGTTTCCTGGTGCTATCGTTGAGAATGATGGTTTATCCCGAACCTTAGCTTCCTTTGCTGTGTGGTAACCCGTCTTGACTGAGTATTTCCCTAAAACCTCATTGTCCCATGCCAAATAGTCTACATCCCCAAAACTGTGAGTCAAAATGTGTATTTTTTTTGTATTTCCCTGATTGTGGTAGGTGGGAAAAGGGTTCAGAGTAGCGGCATCCTCCAGGATCTGTGTGCGTCAATGAGGTCAGAGACTTTAAAACGTAGATATAGGAGGATGCTTGTTTCGTATTTGATTGGATTAACCTCATTTGGTATCCAGTTCTATTGAATATCCACTATTTCCCCTGTCACAATCTTCCACTTCAGATGAGGTTTAATTGGATCGAGTCCCCAAAGTATTCCCCTCCATCCGTAAGAATCTCCCTGCTTCTGTTTTGTTTGTAGAAAGTCATGCTTCCTGCAGTATTTTGCAAGAAAAAACTTTGAGAAGAAAGTGTCTTTATTTGTTATCAGTGTCCGCGCTTGCTTCCCCAACATTGCTTGGTTCATTTCAGATGTAGATCGCATCCCTAGTCCACCGTTCCATTTCGATTCACACAGCTTATCCCATGACATCCAATGTATCCCACTCCCTTTCGGGTCTCAATTGCCCAGATAAACCTTGCCATCTACTTGTCAATCTCTTTTGCGATTGTTTTTGGTATCCTGAATGTCTCAATGATACTGGGATAATGAGCAAAGTAAATGTTTGTGCAATGTGATCCTGCCCATTACTGACATGTCGCTCTTTCTCCACGCTGCCGTCTTTGATATAATCTTCCCCGTAAGCCTTTAAACAATCTGACTTTTGAACCCGTAAAATTGATGTCATGGCCTAGGTATTTTCCTTTCAGAAGATCCGGCTTTATGTTGAATCTCAATTGAATCAGGTTCTTGGTAAAGTCATTGGCATTTGCACTTATCATGAATGAAGATTTCTCAAAATTCAATCTCTGTCCCGAATAGGCTGCGAATATATTCAATGTAGTTGCTAGCTTCTTCATACCTTTTTTTTGTGACCTAAAAAAAGAGAATACAGTCGTCCACAAACATCAGGCTTGAGACTCGTGGTACATCTCTGCCACATTGGATTCCCTTGCACACCTGTTGGAATGGTGCCAATGCAATCATGGAATACAATGCTTCCTGGCATAAGATGAACATGAAAGGTGAAAGCGGACAAGCTTGTCTTAATCCTTGTCTGGGCTTGAATGGTTCCGTAGCTCCCTGTTCAATTTGATAGAGTATGTGACTGTGGTGACACACTCCATGATCCACTGAATCCACTTAATTGGAAATCTCATCCACCCTATGGAATTCTTGAGAAAGCCCCAGGACACTCTGTCGTAGGCTTTGCTTATATCAATCTTCAAGGCTGCAATGGCTACTTTCCCTGTCTTCTACTTTCTAACCTTCTCAATCAGCTCATGTGCTACTAATGAATTCTCAACTATCGACCTTTCTTTTACAAATGTCACTTGGTTGCCGGAAACTAGATACCACATCATGCACTTTAATCTATTCGCTAGTACCTTAGCAATTGTTTTGTACGTAGCATTACACAAGCTAATAGGTCTTAAATCGGCAGGTTTCGTGGGTACCTTATTTTTTGGAATAAGGGTGATGTTGGTGGCATTCCATTCTTTGAGCATTCTTCCGGTTGTAAAAACAATCTTTTACCGCTTTGGTGAGATCATCTCCGACTTCGCTCCAATATTTTTTATAGAATCATGTTGGTATTCCATCTGGTCCCGATGCCTTCCAATTTCCCATTTGGAAAACTGTTGTTTTAACTTCTTCTGTCGTCACCCCAGTTAATAGCTTCCGTTGTTCCAAACTTACCGTTGGTTCGATAAGTTGTAGGATGTCATTGATAGTCGTATCCCCGTAAGCATCCTGGGCATCATAGATTCATTGACAAAGACCATGCTGACCTGTTCCACCACCATCTGCCGCAATTGGATGGGATCGGATACCTACCTCCCTTGATTGTCCTTCATCTGTGTGATTCGATTCCTTCTTTGTTTCTTCGTAGCCCATTTGTCAAAGAAACTTGTATTCCTGTTGCCTTCTGCATCCCATTTGATCTTAGCTCTTTGTTTCCAGAAGTCATTTTGTTGGATGAGAAGATCATCTAATTCTTCTGATCTAATTCTCGCTTCTTCAAAGTCATAGTTCATCTGAAGTCTATCAATTTCTTTTTCCCTCCTTCTTATCATGTTGTCCAATACACCCACGTTGTCTCTACTCCATTTGATAAGCTTGATCATTGTGGCTTCTAGTTTCATCTCCAGTATAGGCATATAGCAACGTTGTGTTGTGGACAAGGCTTGTCCTCCGCTTTGGTTTCGCCCATTCTGCCAATTCTCCGTGATGATTCCTCTAACCTCGTCCCTGCGGATCCAAAACGATTCAAACTTTGGCCTTTCTTTTTTCCTTCTACTAAAAGCCTGATGGTGTGTATTCAATACCATCGACATGATCCGATCTTGACATTGGCAAATTCCTGAACATGTAGTTAGGGAATAGGTCAACCCACTTCCCATTGGCGAATCCTCTGTCCAGCCTTTCTACTACCAGTTGGTCTCCCCGATGTCCATTTGACCATGTAAACCACTGCCCCTGATTCTGTAGCTCCTGTAGGTTATTCCTTCGTATAACCTCATTCAGTGCAGCTAAGTGTTGTTCAATTACTATATTACCTCCTCTCTTATCTTTGTTTCCCCTAACTTAATTGCAGTCCCCTAAGATTAGTGTCGGTAATGAGTAGAATAACATGCTAGTATTCAATTCATCCCAGACTTGTTCCCTCTTGCTTTTTCCAGGATGTCCATACAGTAAAACAAGCTTCCATTCCTCCCTGGCAAAAGAAGTGATATTACAAAATACAAAATTTTGGGAGCTTTTTGCTACCCCGGGGTGGATTTCCGGTGTCCAAGCCACACAGAGACCACCTTTAGTTCCCCTAGCATCCACAATTTCCCAACTAGTGAAATACGACTTGTCTAGCCATTTTCTAATCTTACTACTATTACATTTTGTCTCCATAAGAAAATTAATATTGGGTTTATACTGTGAAACGAGTTTGTTGAGGGTACTTACTGTCAGAGGGTGCGTCATCCCTCTGCAGTTCTAGCATAGTAGATTCATAATCTTGTTGGTGGTTGTTCTGGACCAACCACCAAAGTACCACCGGTATTGCCTTCACAGGATTGCATGACAACTGAAACTATCTCCTCATAGTTTCGGGCACCAACAATGACAATTTTCCCTTGCTCCACGCCTTCAATGCAGTCAATCTCAGGAAATTTCTCGACCACCCATATCAATTGTGGTTCGTCCTCCACATTTTGGCGTGATCTCTTATGAAATGCAATCTCACCCAAGTCCATCTCTAGGTTTCTCTTCCTCTTTTCTCCTAGCTTTGCTGCCAATGGCATAAGATCCTCCATAGCCCAACTCATAGCATCCGCTTGATAAATTGTGAAAATTGCTTCAGTGGGTTTCAGATGTGTTTGTTGTGTAGTTAAATCATAATATGGCTGTATTGGGACCATCTTGGGGAAAAGGAAAGCCGGGCCAATTTGTCGCTGCATGTTCCTCTCAATCATTAATCTTGTTGCAATAGTTGATTTTGAAGGGGCTAATCTCGCTCTTGTTCCCCATCTAGATCCTTCGTTGTATCCCACCAGTTGCTTGAGCTTAGCTGAATGTCATTTTTGTACGATTTGGATCCCTGTTCAGTTATTTGATGCAAAGAATTTCCTGAATGATTGAAGACTGGATCTGCTTTGAATTTATGGCCTTTGGACTCCAGCTCCATCCCATTTTCCACTTGGGCCTGCCCATTTTCCACTTGGGCCTGCCCATTGTCCAACCCATCCAACTCCATTGTGCCTTTGTTATTATCTAATCTTGAAGGTTCCGTATCCCATCATTTTTATTCCCATCCACCAAGAATCATAATTCCTTCATCAAATCCAAATGTAAAGTTAGGACAGAGAAGGCATCCAACAATGGATTACTGTCGTTTTCTTCATCATCCACCACTGATCTATCTCCCTTCATTATTTCCAGCCCTGCCCTACTTATTACCTCCACGTGTCTTGGTTGTTCTTCCTCCATCATGGCCATTCCTTCCGAATCACATATTTTTGCCTTGCCGTTTAAGCCGTCGTCAACGGTGGTGAGGATTGGCGTCGCCTCTGTGTTCACTCTGCCACCGAGTTTAGGAATCACGCCAGTATTGGTGTTGTTCATCGGCCCGGCGTAGGTGACCGGTGACGGCACCCCTGTTTCTCCCCTCTGCGTTCCAGATTTGGCCTCCGTCTCCATGGCTGAGCATCTGTCTTCAGTGTTCCTTTCTTCGGTGGCAGACAGCGGCGACATTTCCTTCATTGTTGTTAGGTAGGCAGCTTTGTTACTATTCTCTGTGCTTAGGATTGGGAGATTTTGGATTAGGGATTGTTGAAAGTTTGGGTATGGGTCATGATCGTCTTGTACTAAAGTTTGTCTATTTTTGTTTGGGCTTCTTATTACACCTTGGGCTTGTTTTTTATCCATGGTATGGGGTGGGTTTATGAGATTCCCAAGTGGCTGTGTGAGGGGCTGAAATTGGACAGTATCATAGATGGCCATGTTATTAGGAATTTGTTTGTAGGCGAGTGTGTTTCGGTGTGTTTTGGTGTATTGGCCCAGACTGAAGTGTGACGGGCCTATGAGTACTAGTTGAAGGCTATCATGTTTAGGGTCTAGGGAGTTGGTATCGTTTGTTAATTTGTGGGAGCTGGCTTCATTAATGTGGAATAGTGAAGAGATAGTCAATTTACCTTCTGCTGTTGTAGTTGTCGCCTCCGTTAGCTTATCCTTATCTTCATTCCTTATGCCGCAATTTTGTACCTGCTCCCCATCATTTCTCGTTGAGCATTCTCCAACACCATTTATTCCACCTGCTCTGCCTCCCCTGTAGCTCCAGTACATGACTTTATTTCTTTTCCTGACAATTACTTGGTCCTCACACTGCCGTTTTCCTTTCCCTTTAATGTCCTTGGAGAGGATGTTTTCCAATAATGGCTCTTCCATTGAATGCTCATTATCCCCCTCACCAACCATTTCTGCTTCCTGTGGTGTGGGCTCCTCCTCCGGGTCTGAGTCATCGCTTATCGAGATACGCTTTGACTGCTCCCAGTGCATTCCGTCAATCAATTGCCTTTCCAGAATTTCTTCAATTGTTTGAGTTGACCTAGTCATAATTCCCTGTAGCGTCTCCTGTTTTTCTCCAATAAACTGAGTTGGAATTCTGTTGGGATGGTGGATCAGTCTTCCATCTTCGTTGATTGTTCCAGTATGAGCGAGTTGGGGTCCTTATCCCTTGCCCCATCATCAGTTGGAGTCCAATCGACCACCATCGCCAATATACCATTTGACCCATTCTGCTCCACCATTGCCAGCACCTCCGGGTTAGCATTCTCAGTTGTCACGCTGTCTCTAGCTATCCTATCATCGTGTTCAAAAGCAGCACATGGGTTTGTGACTAGATGTTAAGGGTGTACCTGAACGTCTTGCTGGCTTCTGTCTGGTTGAGTTCCTGTTGATGATTCCTCCAAGATGAATCCAATGTTCATGTCAAAGTCAGGATAGTTTTCCGGGGAAGATGAATTGTAGTCTTCCCCTGCTTCATTAGCCCTCTCAGAATCGCCCTCTTGTGTTGCAAAGGATTGTTCCTTGCCATGCATAAGGTTTCCTTCTATCTCTATATTATGCTCCATATTCCTATGTTGAACCTCTTCCCAACTGAAAATAATGTCTTCATGATATTGGAACCCCTCCGGGATATCCCTCATGTCCCCCTGAATTCTATGTTCATTTATTCTGAGAAAATCATGAGAAATTCTAGTAAATCTCCTCGCCGATAAGTTTCGATGAACCCTTATTGTAGCAGGAAACAGTTCGGCCGTATTGCCCCTGAATATCTTCACTCCCAACTCCTGACTTAGTCTTGCAAATCTTTCGGCAAGGTAATACTCTAGAGTTGCATCACTTTGAAAACGACATAATGGCATTGTATGCCCTAGACCACCACATCTTCTACACATTTTGTGTACTCTCTCATACCCAATAGACATCCAGCCCCCCCCCCCTCCGGAGCTGGAGGAAGAAACCTGAAACCAGGGGCTCATGTATTAGAACCCATATTCGCATATTGGCGTAGTCTTCATTCCCCACTGATGATAACCCCCCCCCCCCCCAAACCACCTCTTCGGCCTCTCCGACCACAGCTGCGTACCTAGCTACTACCCCCGGTGGCAAATATTCTAGAGGTAAACCATAAATCCTGATCCACATCAAGACGTGGGTAACAGGTATGTGTGAAAATAGCATTTCCGGTGCCCACGGTCACAGAGCTAGAAGTCCTCCCTCCACCGCCATCGGCCCATTATGCAGAACAACATTCATATGTGGTCGGCTATCGAACCTGAACACAATCTCCCTGCTTTGACCATTACCTCCACTCCCCCACCCCAAAACTCATCCACGTGTGCTTGCATTCTTGCAGCACTAAATTGTCTATAGTCCACCAAGTACCCCACATACGAGTTGGCAAACATGTGTCTGCCCTCGTTATATTCCTCCACATCCCCGACAAGGACTGGTGAACTGATCTGTGCATGCCACAATTGAATTCTTCTCCAAGTGGGACATCCCTGTATTCTTCTGAGTATTCGGACCCTTGTTGCGAATCATCCGACCAGTGGTCTTCCAGTATGCTACGCGCCATATGCCTAATGACTATTCTGCTTTCTGCACCTTTGGGTTTATGCTGGCCGTGTGTTGGTTTAGATCTGATGTTTTTTATTTTGGTAGGTAAAATAAACAGGTATGCTCTTGGGACTTCAAAGAAGTTTGGCTGGTATTTTGGTTTGGCTGAGTACTGTAATATGAAATTTAACAAGGTCTACTCTTGGGAATTCGTAGAAGTTGGAATGTTTTGGTGAATTGACGGTGAATAGGCCTTGAATTGATGCTTGGTTGGATGAACATTGAAAATGATTAGGAAGAAACTTGGTTTTGCAAACTGAGAGCTCTTAACTTAGAGAGAAAATCTTTGGTTCTGTCCCGGTATCGTCTTTTTCGCCTTCTGGTTTTGGATACCCTGGGGCAGGAGCTAAGAGAAGCTGCATCACTAGTGGCTGTGGATATTCTTGATGGTCCTTAAGCAGCCAAGTGTCACAAAACATTATCCTGACCTCAAACAAACCCTTTTGCCCAAATGCCAAATGGCCCTCAAGAAATGAGCCAATGCATCAGAAGCTCAGGGCTCAAAGAACTGATTTTGCAGGTTTTGACTTTAGTACAACATGTTATGGTGGCAAGAATGGTTGGGTCAGTCCTCCACCACACTCATTTCATGTTACCGAATGAGGTTCATAGTCGAATCCCAGAATTCGATCGCTATTTGAAGGAACAATAATGTTTTGTTCAAAGCATGTTCTTGCAAATTCAAACCCACCGGCACCAGGAACACCCGCCAACAGTACTCCTTCCAAAAACTGAGTTTGTGATTCAGGTTCTATCTGCGAAGGGATCACAGAAAGAATATAAACAATCACATTCAGAAATGGAAATGTTATTTCTCCTACAGAGGCCACGAAGTCGGAACAGAAATTCGGGTTAGAAATTGACAATTCCAGTCCCGAACCAACAACAAAAGCAAAAGCCATCCAGAACTACACAGTATTCCTAGGAAAAGAACAATTCAATTTGAAGCACACAATGATGAAGATAATCGAAACCTTCAGAAGGGTTTTCATCACCAGGTTCGAAGGGAGTGTGTGAATGTGTGAGAGAGAAAGAGATGGAGATCCCGGCGAGCAACGGAAAAGAAAACCGACAGATTCAGATTGAAAACTATTATTCGCGACCATCAAATTCGTAAAGAATCAGCGTCGGTTGTATAATCCACATCCCTATCGATTTTCGCCGCCGCTTCAAACCCACGAATCTCCCATACCCAGATCTCTGCGGCCGATAGCGAGCTTCAATCAATTTTATATAGTGGAGGAATTAGGTCTTTGCCTTTTCAAGCATTTGCATATTGACCCTTACAGATAAGGGAATTCTCCCAAGTGTCGCAGTATAAATTGGACAATAAAATTAGGACTGTTAATATAATCGGGAATCAATGATCAATGTTGATGTAATCGGAATTTTGAGCAGGTTTGTAATTTCCATGTCACGAAAATAAAATAGTTAGTAGCCAGATTATAGAGCTGTTTTTTTTTATTGATTTGGACAATAGAGTAGTCAGATTATAAGATGATATCGAACTCCCTTTCAAATTTTGAAAATTGACATTTACGCAAAATAATAAGGTCAGATGCACTCAGCCTCCCCAGGAAAATGCAAAATTTTCCAAAATCAAAGACTTGAAAACTCAAATGTCGATTAGCCAAGCTAACATTGATGTACACAATCTCCTTAAATCTTGGTACTGATAGTTCTTGCATCAACACGAGACAGCCGGCTTTAAATGGTTTGAAGGCTGCAATTGAGATACAGCCGTGTCGGATTCCTCGGCTTCAGAAAAATCTGGTGGTGGGGTCCCACTGAATTGATTCCTGCACATCACCACAAGAGAACAATAAGAACTTCAAGGCTAAGACAAGAATATTGCTCAGAATCTTGAGTCTAGCAAGCAATATATTCTTCACATAAAAAGCAGATGGCTCTGGCAATTCTGCCACAAGGTTGAAGACATGTTCAGAAAATTCTATTTGAATTTGTAACAAAAAAATATTTCTTCAAGCAGTTCGACAAAAGAGATAACACGTATCAGTAATTTCAACGACGATGAATTAAATTTAAATAGTTTCCCTTCATGCCCTGAAAAATTATAAGAAGCATAGCAGGGTTGCACCTCAATAAGCTTTACGCAATTCAATAATGAGTAAACCTAGCATACCTCTGTGAAATCATAGTCTCATCCGACAAGGCCTTTTCTAGTCTTTCTTCAAATGGGGTTGCATGCCAACTAACTTTCTGATCCTGAAAAAAAAGCCAAAAGACAACTTAATTGCAGATCTTTTTCTTTGAAGGAAAGCTGAAAGGAGAGGTAACATATGAAAAGTAATCTAGGAAAAGATACCTCTTTGTACTTGTTTGTTGAATTGGGAATTCCATTCCCATCCCACCACTTGGGTGAGACTTGAGTAGGTTCATTGTCATTCCAATGTGCAGCAACCATCCCAAGAATGGGCCTATCTCCAGGTGTTACAGCGGGGCGAAATTTTCTTGCAGATATTGAGCTGTTGAATTCTTCATGGCCAGCATCTTTGAAGAGAGAATCTTTTTTCAGCCATGGGGAAAAGCTAGCCTCCAACTTCGAGTTCTTTTCATTTGAAGATTTGTCTGTACTAAATTCGAGTGTAGGACTTTCTTCATCAGTCTGCTCAAAAGATTTTGCACTGTGATTGTTCTGATTATTAGAATAAGAATCATCATCCGTCATCTCTTTCAACTCGGGAAAACTCTCCATAGGATGCACATACTGGCACCTGATACGATTATTGCCTTGTCCAGTAGCATCCACATATGCTGGAAAGACAGTTCCAGGTGTTTGCATTTCATCGGATAGTTTCAGTGGAGTCGGATAAGGTGAAAACTTTGGACCACTTGAACTGCTTGATTCAGATTGTTTAGAATATTGACCAAACCTTTCAGAGGAATAGCTCTTTGATGACATTGAAGACATATCAGAGTCGCAATCAAACCGAACGGATTTGTTCTTGCAAGTCCCAGTTAGAGGGCCATCCCCGGTAGTAACAGATGAACCAGTTAAACTATCAATGGATCTAGCACTCGTATCATTGCCTTCAATCGATTTGGAATGAACTCCTTCAGCATTTTGCCCACCCGTCAAGCAACTTCAGAATCAGAACACAAAAGAATTTAAAATTGTTGCAATCGTAGAGATTGAGTTAAAACAGAGTGATGTCCGACAAGCCAAATACAATCATGTACTAAAATAGAGTCCCTAATTAAAAGATAGAGTGGAAGGCATTATTCAGTTCATCTGTATTCCAGCCATTTCTCAAATGTGCAGAACCAAATATAACATCCATGCTTTCTAGAAATCTAAGAGGACAAAGATACAAGAAAGAGGTCAATGAAAAAAAAACACAAGAGAACAAGAAATATCAGAACCAAATTCATCAACAACATGTAAACTAGAGCTTAAATGCATCAACACCCAATAGCAAATTAGAGAGGCTCTCAAGAGTACCTGCCAGGTGTATGCTCTGATGAAACCAAGCCATTAACCACTGGGCCACGATCTTTGGAGGGCGTCAGAGGCTCATCGTGGTATGCAGTCTCAGCATTAAGCTTATCTATGGACGTGTCAGTGAGCCATGATTTGAAATCTGGACGCTCGTGCTGTCCCTCTAGTGAAGATGAATCCTTGAACTTCTGTGAAGCTTTCCGAATTTCTGCTGGAGTTTCAACTATTGTTCCACAAGCCTTGAGGAACTTGGCCTGCAGCAAGTGGATCGCACCAGTAAATAATCTGGACATGATATAACCAATAAAAGCAACTCTGTTGTAAAGTTACTATGCAATTTAAGAACGCAATTTCGAAGTAAATCAAAGCAGCGCAATCCCAAGCTAGTGCACTGGTTACAAATAAAGTTAAGCATGACCAAACTGACACCAAAATTTCCAGCATAATCGTCGGGAGCATTTCATCCTCACACAGAGCTAGAAACACTAATTTCTGAAAACTACATTACTATATTCAAATGATAGCATCTACTTTACAACAAGGGAAGCAACCATCATCGGTTTTCACTCACACAATATATAAAAAAAACTACTCATGAGTTATTCCAATCTTGTATCTAGATCAAATATGCCAACACCTTTCTAAAGCGAGAAAAGAAGGGGAGAAGCAGAAACCGAACCTCGTCCTTGAGCTCCTTCAAATCGAAACCATGTTCAGGCTTCGGTGTCCCCGAACTCTGATCTTCATTCATCTTAGCAAGCATGCCATTATCCTCTTCATAACCGCAAAGTAAATTTCAAGACAATATAAATCAATCAAAGTACCCTAAAACATAATCAAATTAAATGATCACAAAGTATAAATTTAGAGAGGAAAAAAAAGTACCTTCAGAAACTACCAGCAGCGAAGATAACGAACCACGCTTCTTCGCCACAGCACCCACCTAATAACAACCAAAACAAGTCAGGTTTCATTTTTCGCCGCAGCATTATCGAATCCCTCAAGAGAGCGGTTAAATTACTCCCAATCTCACAGCACAAAAACACGTATAATTCAAGAGCCAAAAAGAATTCGATAAAAATCAGCTCCTCACCGCGACGTCGGAGCTGCTAGGGTTAGAGTCCCGAGCGCGGAAGCAGCTGAAGAGACAGCCCATGGTAGCCACCATAACTCGAGCGAAGATCCTCCTCAGACCGGCGAACCTCCCGCGCCGCCGCTGCGACTGGACTTCCTCCGCCTCCTCCGCCGCCGCTTCCTCTTCGGACGATGGGACCCGCAATCGCAGCCAGGAATCAGAGGAGCAGATCATGTCTCCAGGTCATCGCGTGGGGGATTTGGTATAGGGGTTTTTAATATGGAAGGGAGGGAATATATGGAAGTAAAGTGTTTGGAAATGTGCGGGATTGAAGGCGCGGAAATAATACGGGATCGGGCGTTACGATTATTAGGTGAAGTGGCGCTTTTGGATTTTGAAATTCGAACTGGTGACTTGAGGAGGGAAAACTACGCCATTTTTCTTCTCTTTTTCTTTCTTTCTTTTTTCTTCCTATTCTCTCTTCTTAAATTTATATTTTGTTTACAATTTATGAAAAATTATAAATTGTGATTTGTGAATGGGTTAAATTCATAATGTAAAAATTTGTGGGCTAACCGTTATAGAAGAATAGATGTGTGATATATCCAGGTGATGTGAAAGCTCGACCCGCAAATAAAAATATTTTAATAGCAGAAATCCTGCATGACTTGCGTGATCTTTCTTGACCCTTTTCGTGGCATGGGAGGTAAAGAGAGTTGGACTTTCTCTATGAATAGAGAGGGTTCTTGGGAGGAGAAGACACATCAAGAGCAAAGATTGTGAAACATTTAGCTCTTCTCCTCTCATTTTGAAGAAAATAAGGTTTAAGATCTGTCTCTATTTTATGACCTCAAAGTCCATTATATAGTAGTAGTACAAAGTACATATATAAGCTAGGAAAAGGAAATATAATCTAATTACAATTACAAGTAATATTTATATTCCTTAACATCCTCCCTCAAGTTGGAGCATGGGGATCAGAAATGCCCAACTTGCCAAGTAAAGAATGAAACTAGTTACGTCCGAGCTTTGGTAAACAAGTCTGATCTGTGGTGCGGATATGATGAGTAACTATAGTACCAGACTGCACAAGATCCCGGACAAAATGACAATCAACTTCAATATGCTTTGTACGTTCATGGAACACTGAATTTGCTGCAATATGAAGAGCAAATTGACTGTCACAAAACAAACGCATAGGAGCAGTATGTGCAACACCTAAGTCTTTCAGGTTAGACCTAAGCCATAACAACTCGCAACAGGTAACAGCCACAGCATGATACTCCGCTTCAACAAAAGACCGAGAAACTGTAGGTTGCTTCTTTGTCTTTCAAGAAATCGGAGAATCACCAATCATCACAAAATAACTGGAAAGAGAACGTCGGGTAACAGGGCAAGCAGCCCAATCAGAATCACAGTTAGCAGTCAACTGTAACGCACTACATGAAGAAAGAAATAAAACCCTGACCAGGATGGCTCTTCAAGTAGTGCAACACACGAACTGCAGCTTGCCAGTGAGGAACACAAGGGGACTTCATGAATTGAGCAAGTGTGTGAACCGAATAACTAAGCTCGGGACGTGTGATGGTAAGGTATATCAGGCGTCCAACCAGTCGTCTATACTGCTCAGGATCATGGTAAAGCGGGCCATCAACACGCGCCAGATCGTGTTACTGCTCCATCGGAATATCAGTCGGTTTAGAGGTAAACAAACCTGTATTAGATAAAATGCCCAAGGCATATTTCTTTTGCGAAAGAAACATCCCCTCTGGTCTTCTAGCAATCTCCGTGTCAAAAAAAATACTTAAGTAAACCATGATCTTTCATGTGGAAACAAGAACTCAAGTATTTCTTGAACCCAGAAGAGCTTCCAGCAATGACCAAATCATCCGCATAAATCAGAACATGCAAAGAAACCGATCCGCGGGAAAAGAAAAACAAAGAGTAATCTGCCTTACTCTGAAAAAAACCAAATGCTCGTAAAGCCTGAGCCAATTTGGCAACCCAATTTCTAGGAGCCTGGAGAAGACCGTAAAGAGATTTTTTAAGACGACATACCTAACCATGGGGCGCGACATAGCCTGGTGGGGGTCGCATAAAAACCTCTTCATGCAAATCACCATGCAGGAAGGAAAGCATTATGGACATCCATCTGATGCAGTTCCCAACCACCAATGGCCACAACAGATAAGAATATGCGAACAGAACTCATCTTTGCAACCGGAGAAAATGTCTCAGCATAATCAATCCCCTCAACCTGGCGATTCCCGAGAACCACTAGGCGCGCCTTATGACGTTCAATAGTACCATCTGACTTGAACTTCGTCCGGTAAACCCATTTGCAACCAACCACCTTCTTATCCAGAGGCAGAGGGGCCAAAGTCCAAGTCTGATTGTGCTCAAGCGCAGTAAGCTCTTCAGTCATTGCATCTCGCCAATGAGCATATTGGGATGCCTCAGAATAAGTGGTGGGATATGCACTAGACGTTACTGCACCCAAAAATCTAGAATGCATACTATAAAAATTATCACAATTTACATAATCAGTAAGAGGATAGAGAACACCTGAGGATCGTGATGACGCATGAGTGAACGTAGCAGTAGGAGGGGGGTCTTCAGTAGTAAGAGCACAGGCGTAATCATCACAATCATAATCTTCCAAATAGGGAGGAGGTCGGCGAGTGCGAACACTCTGTCTGATAGGAGGCACCTCAACGACGGGAGGAGACGTTAGAACAAACGACAAAATAGGCGGCGGAGCTGACAGAAGCAAACAGTGAGCAGAAGTAGTTGGGGCCGAAGACACCGCACTGGGCGGCGGAGCAGAAGAAGTCACCGGAGTTGGCGGCGCATGAGGTGCATGATCGTCAGTTGCCAGTGGCGTCCCGGTAGGTGCATCATTAGGCCAGACCGTTGAGGGTTGCCAATGATCTGGGTCGATCGCCGGAACCAGAGAAGCAGCTGGCGATATAGGCACAACGATATCCGGCGGTAAGGTTACGACAACGGCCGGCGGAACAGGAGCAGCGATGACCGGCGGCATAGGGTCAGCGGCGGTCGACGGGACTGGCGGTGCCGCGATCTGGACATGTGACTCCGGCGGTAGTGAAAGTGATGCCGACGGTGAGGTGGTGGTGCCGCCGGGATCTACGGAAGAGGCTAATGTTGAATTTGCTGCATACGGAAACTGGTCTTCAAAAAATTCGGCATCCCGACTATTAAAGATGACTGGGATTCCAGGTCAAAAAGGCGATAACCTCTATTTCCAGTAGGATAACCAATAAACAAACTTCGTCGACTTCTTGGTGCAAACTTGTCGCGGTATCTAGGAATGTGAGCATCAAAACACAAGCATCCAAATTCCTTTAAAGATGAGTAATTTGGAGCGTGTCCATATAGCATCTCAAAAGGAGTGCGACCATTGAGATGTTTCGTCGGTGTCCGGTTAATCAGATAAGAAGCAGTAAGAACACATTCTCCCCAAAACTCAATCGGAAGAGTGGCTTGAAACCATAAGGCACGTGCCACGTTGAGTAAATGGCAATGCTTTCGTTCAACTCTACCATTATGTTGTGGTGTATCAACCATAGAAGTTTAAAAAATGATCCCAGATGCAGCAAAATGAGATCTTAAAGGCAAAAATTCAGTCACATAGTCAGCCCGGACACGCAGTATAGTTCGACCCTATTGATTCTTGACCAGAGCACAAAATTCCAAAAATCTAGAAGCTACTTCTGACTTAGCCACTGATAAATAAACCCAAGCAGCTCAGGAATAATCATCAACTATTGTAAAAAAAATAAAATGCACCACTAGAAGATGGTGTTCTATAAGGACCCCAAACATCACAATGTACTAATTCAAATAATGCGGTAGCATTTGTAGAACTCAATGGAAAACTATGTCTAGTCTGTTTTGCTCTATAACATACAGAGTAAGGTATAGTAGTATTGTTTGTGCTAAAATCAAGAGTAGGAATAGAAGACAACACCGTAGATGATGGATGACCAAAATGTTGATGCCATAAATCAGATGAAGAAACCAAAGCAACTGTCGGAATAGACTGTAGGATATGAGGACAAACGCGAGTATCCAACAGACGAAGCCAATAAACCCTCCCTTGCTGTTCACCCACGCCAATCACAGTCCTCGTACTGATTTTTTGTATAATGCAATAATTTTCAGTAAACAAAGTTAAACATTTTAAGGCAGATAACAATCTAGATCATGATAATAAATTGCATCGTAAAGTAGTAGAACACATGAGTGAGTGTGACATCACTAAAACAAACAGAACCATATTGTGTGGCAGACGACACAGATCCATCAGGCAGTATGACGTTCACAGAATTGGTAGCATCAATAATACCAGTAAGAGAACCCTTATCATCAGTCATGTGATAGGAGACTCCCGAATCAAGAATCCAGGGTAAAGTAGACTTACCTGACCCATTGTTAGATAACGAATTAAAATGATTAAATAAATGTATGGTCGTACTCCATTGGTTGTCAGATAGAGCATGACCGAATTCAGATCGGGTAGGGGCACCAGAGGAGGCGGCCGCCGTAAACCCTTGCGGCGACGTCACTACATCGGAAAAAATAGCCATAATACAATTTATTTTGTTTAATAAACAAATAAAAGAAACAGAGTCCAATATACACTGCTGGAGGACACTAAATTGCAAGCTGCAGGCAATCAGCAATCGGCACACGTCCTTGACTGGCGTGGAAACACGCACTACTGGAGGGGAGACTACGTGTGGCTCAACTGCGCATGACTTCACGCGCCTATGATGGTCACGCGTGTGAATCTCACACGCGCCTTCCTTCCTGAGCGAAACGGCAATGGCAACGGCCGCCAGTCTGGAACGAGGCTCCTGAAACGGCAACCGGTGATATCGACGGATGGTGGTTGATGGCTAGCTCATCGGCCCGGCAGAGATCGACGACGGGCAGAGATTGATGGCGGAGACAAATCTAGGCGGCGGAGAAAGAGGCGACGGCGGAGACAAACTCGGCTTGCCGGAGACGTCGGTGGAGACAGAGGATGGCGCCACCGGAGACGGAGGCGTCAATTGATGGTAGCGGCGGGAACACAAATCGATGGCGGATTTTTTTTTGGAAAAAAAAAACAACTCAGATCGGCAGCGCGTCACGCACGGACGATGGTGGCAGTGTTTACGGAAAATTTAATATGGAAAAATTTAGGTTCCCAGGCTCAAGATTTTATGCTCTGATACCATGAAAAAAACAAGGGCAATGATCTGTCTTTATTTTACGACCTCAAGGTTCATTATATAGTAGTACAAAATACCTATATAAGCTAGGAAAATGAAATATAATCTAATTGCAATTACAAGCAATATTTATATTCCTTAACACATTTCTTCCTCTCTAGTTGTTTCTCCTTTCTATAATAGCTAATTGTGATTACAAGTTCAGAACAAATCCTTCTTCACAACTGATTCCGTGGTCGTAACTTTCGTCCGTCCGACTGGATTCCGGCTTCTGTTCCGGGGTTGAAATGGCCATAATTGATTCCTTGTCGTGTAATGTTGTCGCTTTCGATGTTGGAACAAACAAGACAACCTCATAATTCACATTGTGGGAGCACAGTTTCGATTTCGCAAATATACGTCGAGCGGCATAGTCTGCTATTATTTCAATTTCAGAACATTTTACGGCGTCAAAGAATAACAACTAACAAGGAATCACATTCTTTTCTGATGCATATTGATGGTTTGCTCGGAAGCCAAGAAATGAATGCTTCACGGAAATCTATCCGGATTCAAGGTGTTTTCTAAGCTTATGATGCAGAAGTCATTGCTTTACATACAACCTTGCAAAAATGATGTCTACTTCAGTTAGTGCCTTTACTTCATCTTAAACTGGATTGCTAAAATGCACCCTAAATTTTACTATCTTACACCTTGTGTTTATGCCATTATATACGGGGGCGGAACCAATGGTACGCGAGGTAGAACTCCAGTCCTACCTAGATCTTGAAGGAGTCGGTCCGGCCGTCGAGAGCGTCTTCCGGCAAGCTTGGGGCGTCTTCAGCGACGGGTAGGCATCTGCTCGGAGAAGAAGGCCGCGTTGCGGCCTTCTATTTTTTTTATGCTTAAGTAATAAAACGACGCCGTTTCATTTGTAATAAGAAAAAATAAAAATAAAAACGAAATGGAGAAATGGATTGGGCCAAAACTGAACCCAAACCATGAAACCAATAATCCATTTCCGCAAAATATTAGAACGAGAGCAGAGCAGCAGAGCATCCTCCTCAGCCAAGAGCAGAGCATTCATCCGCCACTGCCGCCAGGTCCGCCACCAGGTCTCCGCCGCGGCGCCGCCGGAAGCTGCCTCGCCCCGCCGCCTCTCCAAACCACTGGTAGACTACTTCTCTTTATGCTAAGATTTAATAATTTTAGGGTTTATTCTCTTTTTTATTTTTTGCTTCAAAACTTAAATTTATGTGAACATGATTTTTAGAGAAGTAAAGGCGGTTTCGTAAAGGCAAGCCACTAAAGGCGGATATGGATAAAAACTAAGGATTTGGTTTTATGTTATATAGTGGATAAAAAAAGCCCATTAAAGGCAAGCCACTAAAGGCGGTTTCGTAATAGCACTGTCTTTAATTGATTTCCATTAAAGGCAGAACCACCTTCAATCGATTTAAGACTGTCTTTAAAATGAAAAGGGTGACTTGGGAGGGAGTTCCAAATTTGGAATCCATTTCATCTTTGATTGCATGCATTTAATCACCCTTTCTCCACTAGTGTAGTGCTGCAGCTAGCGCTCGTGAGCTGCGACGAATAGGGAGGTTCACATGATTCGGGTTCGATGGGTAGGCGGCGAGCTACGGTCAATGGTGGTTTACTGGATCTGTATGTATTCTGCCAATGGCGAATTTCGATCGGGAATCTATATCTAGGCGGTGAGATGATGACAGGATTGGGGTGGTGAAGGGCAGGGGGAAGGTTAGTTTTTTATAATAAGCTTTTTACAAAATAAAAATCAGTACTACACAATATGCACACGTATTGGGATTTAGGAGGTAAAGTAGTCCCTCCGTCTCAGCTGGATGTGTTTAGGTCATGTTTGACCAATAATAACTTTAGTTACATATATTAACGGTGTGCTAAAATTTGATATTTGAAAAATACATCATACAGCTAATCTAACAATATCTCAAAAGATGATATTGGTGTCTGTATACTAGTTGAAATTTATGGTCAAACATGTCTTAGAAAAATTGACCAAAAAATATGCAGACTCGAATGGGACGGAGGAAGTAGTAAAATTACATGACGTGATTTAGCCTCTCGAACAAAATTAGAAAAATGGCTCACGAGATCAAATTATGCCAGCAATTAGGACCAAAACAGTACAAAAGGCCTTCTGGTTTTGGATACCCTGGGACAGGAGCTAACAAAAGTTGCATCACTAGTGGCTGTGGATATTCTTGATGGTCCTTAAGCAGCCAAGTGTCACAAAACATTATCCTATCTAACTCCATACTGCAAAGTATGGGTCAATACACTTCTGGATGAGATTTCTCTTTCTTTCTCCACTGCTCTTTCTGAAGAAACACTCCAAGTTCCTAACCACGAATTAAAACTAACCATTCCTGACCTCAAACAAACCCTTTTGCCCAAATGCCAAATGGCCCTCAAGAAATGAGCCAATGCATCAGAAGCTCAGGACTCAAAGAACTGATTTTGCAGGTTTTGACATTAGTATAACATGTTATGGTGGCAAGAATGGTTGGGACATCAGTCCTCCACCACACTCATTTCATGTTACCGAATGAGGATCATTGTCGAATCCCAGAATTCGATTTCAATTTGAAGGAACAAGAATGCATCTCCCTCATCAGGAAGTGCAGGAGCCTCGGAGAATTCAGGCAAGTTCATGGCCACATCATGAAGCTGGGACTGATTTGGAGCTCTTTCTGTGCCAGCAGCCTTTCAGCCACTTGTTCGCTTTCTGATTGGGGTAGCATGGACTACGCATGCGCGATTTTCCGCGAAATGGATGATCCAGGTACATTTGAATACAACACCATGATTAGAGGATGCATCAAGGGAATGTGCTTGGAAGAAGCTTTGTTTATGTATATAGAAATGGTGGGAAGAGGGGTGGAGCCTGATAATTTCACTTATCCTGTTCTGTTCAAAGCATGTGCTCTTTTTGGGGGAATTAAGGAAGGAATGCAGATTCATGGGCATGTCCTTAAGCTAGGGCTTCAAGAAAATCTGTTTGTGCAGAACAGCTTGATCAACATGTATGGAAAATGCGGAGAGATTAGGGATTCGTGTTTGATTTTCGAGGGAATGGATGAGAAATCCATAGCTTCTTGGAGTGCACTTATTTCAGCTCATGCAAGTTTAGGGTTGTGGTCTGAATGTCTTCGGCTTTTTCGCGATATGAATTCTGACGGTTCTTGGCGGGCTGAGGAGAGTGTTCTGGTTAGTGTACTTTCTGCTTGTACTCGACTAGGAGCCCTAGATTTCGGTAGGTCTGTTCATGGCTACTTACTGAGGAACATGAGTGCTCTAAATGTCATAGTGGAGACTTCCTTGATAGATATGTATGCGAAAAACGGCTGCCTAGAGAAAGCAATGCACATATTCAAAAAAATGGAGAAAAAGAATCAGATGTCTTACAGTGTGATGATTTCAGGACTCGCACTCCACGGATATGGCTGTGAAGCGTTGGAGCTGTTTGAGAAGATGGTTGAAGAGCAATTGCCTCCAGATGATGTTGTTTACGTGGGAGTTCTCAGCGCTTGCAGTCATGGCGGCCTTGTTGAAGAAGGGCATGGGTTTTTCGATAGGATGCAGCTTGAGGATAGAATTAAACCAACCCTTCAACACTATGGCTGCATGGTTGATCTCATGGGTAGAGCTGGAATGATCAATGAAGCTTTAGATCTCATAAAGAGCATGCCAATGAAACCAACCGACGTGTTGTGGAGAAGCCTTCTCAGTGCCTGTAAGGTTCATTCCAACATTGAAGTAGCAGAAATAGCAGCCAAGAATCTGCACCAGATGAACTGCCAAACTGCTGGCGATTATCTGCTGCTGTCGAACTTATACGCAAAAGCTCAAAAATGGGAGGAAATGGCACACGCACGAACTGAATTGGCAAAACACGGGCACAACCAGGAGCCGGGATATAGCTCCATTGAAGTGGACAGAAAGGTTTACAAGTTCTTGTCACATGATAAATCGCATCCTCACAGTAAAGGTGTTTATGAGATGCTTTACCAGATGGAATGGCAGCTGAAATTCGAGGGCTATTCTGCAGATACATCACAGGTACTGATGAATGTGGATGAAGACGAGAAGAGAGAGAGATTGCGAACGCACAGCCAGAAGTTGGCAATCGCATTCGCGCTCATGCATGCTGCACAGAATTCTCCCATAAGAATAGTTAGAAATGTTAGAATGTGCAGTGATTGTCACACATACACCAAGTTCATTTCAACGATTTACAACAGAGAGATTATTGTAAGGGATCGAAATCGGTTCCACCATTTCAAAGATGGAACTTGTACTTGTAGAGATTACTGGTGAATGAATATAGGAGGATCTTCCAAAAAAACAAGCACAATTTTTAGCAACTTTCTCCTATTTACCTTTGATAACACACAGTTTCCCGGTTAGAATGCAACCAAGTACAAACATCTGGCAATAACATTAAAGAACAGATAGGGCTTCTAGCATAAAAATCATAACTTGTGCCTCAACGACAAAAGAAGACACTTCAAATAACAACTAACATTGTTTCCTGACAGAAGGTTCAAACTACATGGTACAACAGTTGTTACACCAGCCAACAGGTATCTATTTGGTATTTATTTTCACAAATTGTGTGATATCCAACTCAAAGAACACACTTGAAACAAACACAAGATGCAGACTATAGAATTATGCCACATTAAACACGATATGAGTTGGGATATATCATGTCTATTCAATCGTAAGTGAAGAAACAGCAGATGTGATTTCTTTTGCTCGTGGATCGCTACTCTCAATAGATACGCCTTTAGGGTCTTCCCTCACTAACAAAGCAAGAACATTACGCGAATTCCAAACCTTGATGACACTATCAATTGAAGCTCCAAGTGTAACAGCAAATACGGCATCAAACCCACCGGCACCAGGAACACCAGCCAACAGTACTCCTTCCAAGTTCATCGTAGCATCCAAAAGCTGAGTTTGTGATTCAGGTTCTATCTGCAAAGTGGTCACAGAAATTACATTCAGAAATGGAAATGTGATTTCTCCTACAAAGGCGACGAGACATACCGGGATTCCAGCAGCCTCACCCATCTTTCGCATGTGATATCGGATTCCTAGCATGGCTTCTCTGGCTCCTAATAATGCACTAACAACTGCTTGGCTTGAATTATCTTCTCCCCCTTCCCACTGTTGATAAAAGAAGAATGTTGCAATATCATTTTATTAAGTCTGACTGGGAGCTTTCCTAAAAATATGGAATGTCCTCACTACCGAACTGGATTTCTGCTCAACAAAACCATTAAATAGAGAAACACGTCCAATCAAAGCATATTCATAATCACCTTTTCTGCGGTAAGCATACTGCATTTGCTGATGACGTTTCTGTAGGAATCACCCTGTTCCTTTGCCAACTCACTTAACCTATTGAGATGCAATTCTAGTGCAGCATTTGCTTCTGACAATTTCTTCCATGTTTCGAGAGATTTTTGTGGGTCAGTTTTCTGCCACTTCTTTACAGCACCTACCATTGATGGTGTTGATGACCCTCCGGTTCCTGGCTCCCCAAGTAACTGCATGGGCATCAAGATCAATTTAGGCAACTTAAGAACATCAAACATGACAGATATTTGCATATTAGTAACATGATGTATCTTCGGGCAACAAAATAACGTAGGCAATCATTAACCATCTCAAAAATGTTGAACCTCATTAAACGCAACTTCTAAATATGACATACAAGGGTCATTAATGGAGGCAAAGAAAACTTGGTCCTCTCGTGGTCCCATTTGGCCTTTAGGACATCAGCCATCACTGCTTCCAATGAAGTTCCTTTACCGGCGCCCTGCAAGTCCATCACGAGACTGATCAAGGCCAAATCATTTCTTGGATATACTTAAAGTATGAATTTTCTGTCTTCATGACTGTAATGCACGTAAAAGTTTAGTTATATCACAAAAAGGATAAGACTTAGCAGCCTACAAGGATAATGAAGGGATGAACAATCTCTACATTGACTATGTAAAGTTAAATACCCAATTTATTTGCTAGAAATTATTCCTATCTTGAACTGAATCATGACAAGTGAGAGAATAGGCCACCTGAGCAGAAGAAAGCACTTCCGGTGAAAAACGAACATAGCGATGACTGCCATAAACTGCAGAACTCACATCGAAACCACTACCAACTTTACCCTGTGCAATGCAATGAGCTGTTTGAGCTATCATATGAACAATGTCCAGATTCAAGGAGTCTATATTTTCAGCAGAAAGATCAGCAACTCCAAGGTAATGGAGCAAAGCAGCAACTACTGCAGTTGTCATAGCAGCAGATGATCCCAATCCAGTTTTGGCAACCTCGGGTCTCTGTCCACTTGATTCTTCAGTATTAAAGGTGATAGAACTAAAAGGTGGAAGCAAAGCCAATGAATCTGGTGTCAAAGGCAATCCACGAGACTCAATCTACAAGAGAGAGCATTGAATTAACAATCAGACCACCTATCCTCTAGTGCTACTATGAATCATATTAAAACACTGATATATTTATAGCAACACAAAATCACACTCCTTCCGTCCCAACCAAATCTGCACAAATTTTTTTTTCCGGTCAAAGTTGTCGAACTTTGACCACATATTTGAATACATATATGAACAATAATATTATCGTATGAGATATATTTAGATTCTTCGTAACATGCAGTTTCTAAATATCAATATTTTATGCGTTGCTATTGCCCATAGCTTCACATATTTACAGTTAAATATATTTAATGGAGACCGTGAAAAAGATTCTATGCAAGTTTGGTTGGGACGAAGAGAGTAGAAGTTTTGCTTAATAATTCTGGAAAAGACCTTTAGCCGACAAGAACTCGTTAAAATGGAATAAAAGAAAATACACAATTCAACTAGACAATTAAGTGAAAAATCAATAAACAGAATATAAAATACCTGATTTCTATAAGAATAAAACTCATTGCACCCCAAAATTGTGATATCTAGACCTGCATTACTAATACAAATTTTACATCATATTCTATCTTGTTCATTAAGTTGAGAATCAACAGCGAAGAATATAATGTCAAACCATACCTTGCAGAAGTAGTTTTTGCAATACACTTATCCTGTCCCTGTCAAATTTTGCATGAGCTGCTGCCACCACATATTGAATCGCATGTTCTACAAAGGGGTTTCTCGAGTCGCTGCAGTTAATTAACAACAGACAGCATTATACCAGTGACTCGAACAACCTACACTAATGATTCTTGAAATATGGAACCAGCTAACTTCTCATGTTTAACAAGTCCTAGATAGACTAGCACACACACCGATTAAATTTCACAACAAATACAAATGACAAATCAAAACTTCTTCTACTTGCCTTGTTGACACAGGATGTAATGTCAAATGTTTAAGCGACAACTTGTACAAGGTTTCTCTCGACATCTGAGGGGACGTTAACTTCACGTCTGTCCAAGACTACAAAGGGAAAAATCACACATAAAGATCCAAACAAGATGTCAAAACAAGATCATTCAGCCGAAAGACACACCCACGCCCAAGTATCAGGTCTGATTTCATCATAAATAGGCTTCACAATCGCATAAAACCTCGCATTTGTGCTAAGCACAATTCCAGCATTCGGCCTCTCCAAAACTAAGTAACCTCCAGTCATCAAAACCTTTCCAGGAGCAGAAGCCACCCTGTTCCACAATGCAAACACAAATACAAATTTAACTATAATAAGACAGTAAACAAATGAGGAAGAAATCGCCACCACATTTCCCCAACTTACACTGCCATTTCTCCCACTATGCTCAATGTACTGCAATCTTCTAACAATTAAAAGCCCAACTGCAAAAAGAGATCACCATTACTTTCTACTTGAATCTGTGTATATTTCCTCTAAAATAGCACAAACACAACAATCAAGTAAAATTACAGACAAGGAAACAATATATAGTCACAGGTATTTCATCAAACATTTCGTGTGCAACTAAAAACCGCATCACTGAACATTGTTTGATAACATATGGACCATGAAAACATAGTTCAGATCGCAGAAATCCATCAGAGAGAGCTCACCAGCGACAGTCTTCGAACAGAGGACGAATTTTCGATCACTCCAAAGGAATTCTTTTCTCTTTTTTTTCCAACAATAAATTCGGTACCAAGAGTTGGTGTGTGTCTACGTGGGCTTGGTTAATGGGAGCCCAACCCCAATAATTAGAGAATTGAAAGGTCGTAAAAGATGGTAACGAACCTTAAGCTCAAACGGCCCATGAGAATGTTTTGGCTTATTTTAAAAAGTATGAGATACCAGTTTCTACTTTTCCCTATAAAATTACTTCTACTTCTTAAATAAACATTTTTTAGGAGTTTATCGAACATTAAAAAGGTACTTAACTCATAAACAAAGCGCTTAGGCTCTGTTTGACAGATATTATAAGTTGTTGTGCTTATGATCAAAACACTTTTTAGTGCTTGATAAAGAGAAATGTCTTGGGAAAAACTATCTTTCCATAGGCACATAGAAAACCAGGTTGAATTAGAATCATGAAAAGGTAAAATATTTTAGTTGCAATATTAAAACTTAACTAAGCAACATGCAGTAGTTATACGTCTATGACCCGATTAATGCAACCCAAATTTTTATCTTGATTTCTTCTAATTTGGAGTTTAAACCTTGGTCTTTTCATAAGTCTTTCAAGAGACTAACTCTTGGTAAAGTGTTAAAAAATAGCTTATTTCAAAAGCAGAAGCTATTTGGGGGTGGGGGGGGGGAAGCAGAAGTTGGTCTCTCTCCCTCAAAATATATAAGTCAATTTTGCTTATAAGCACACCTCTGTTAAACACACCCTTAGGCTCTAAACACTTTTTGGTGTTTCGTAAAATGCTAAAAAATAGCTTATTTTGGAAGCAGAAGCTATTTTTGGAGGAAAAACAAAAGTTGGCTACCCTTTTCTTTCAAAATTGTCAGTGATGCGTCTCGTAACCATAAGCCCAAGCCCAATCTCGATCTGGTCCAGCGATACCTCCAATCTGCAAAAGGAAAACAAACCCTGGGGAATCCAATGGAAAATTCTCCGACGATCTAGTCAGTAAATGGTAGGGAGGAAAAGTAGGCAATAGAGTGTTACCAAAAATAGAAGACATACATCCCTATTTATACTATTCCTAAACCTTAATATCCTTGGTCTATGACATAGCTTCCTTTGTCTTCTAGTGAATGACCAAATAACAAGCCCCCTTATGTATGGCTTGGGATTTGAGCTTCTTTTTAGGAGATGGTAACATTAGCCCAAATAGGTCATAATTCTACCATGCCATCAAAAGACCCCAGAAAAACTAAGTGAACTTCAAGTCCTCGAAGGATTCTCTTATCGAAGGTCTCGATGACTAATCGAGGGTTATTCTGGTCATCGAAGGTTGACCATGGTACTTCTGGCCATCGAGGTTTAACTGTAGCACTTCTGGCCTTCGAAGGTTAACCATAGCACCTATGACCTTCGAAGGTTTAACTATGAGGTGTGTTCATCGAATTGGTTATTCCACAACAACACAAAAGCCTAATTATTAGGACGCTAAAATGTGTCCCAATAATGCTTAGTTATTGCTTGAGCATAGTTGAGATAGATGTCAATTCCACTTACTGTAATCGTTGTTGACCGTTTTTTTCCAGCACATTTGGATGATTATTTTTTTAAAAGAGAAGAGAAGATGAACATGGTGTTGGAGTAAATTTTGTAATACTAGATTCCAATGAAATGGTAAAAACACGCTTGGATTATTGTGGTAAAAATTTTCTTAGATATCGATGTGCATTGCATTAAGTACGCTTTCCATAAAGAGTAATTCGGCCCTATTACAGCCTTGGGTTACACGAATTTCTTTTGAGGATAAAACAATCGAGAATCTCCCTCCTATTCTAGGCTTGAATCAGGAAAATACTTTTGACTAACTGTGTTTTTGTTTGCTTCGTAAGTCTGAGAATTTCTAAGAATTTCACTTGTGTATTGTGTGTTTCTGTTTGTTGTGTGTTTTGTCATGCATGCATACCGCATGTATATATAGGAAATGTCCTAAGAAGATGCTGCTGTTCGTGGAATCTGTGGGTTAGTATTAGAATCACGGGCTTCTATCATAAAACCAATTGGTACTATGTAGAGGTGACCCATGATCTTATATACTGAGTTATATGAATGTCAACCACCAATGTGGGACTAACTCTAACAGTTAGAGACCACCGTACTTACGATGCACCACTTTGGTACAATTCTAACACATCATCCAATACAACGCATTTTTCCACATGAATAATTACATTTTTCACATCCAATGTACCATAGTTATCATAAATGAATTATGAAACAACGCATCTTTCCACATAAAAGATTACATTTTCCACATCTATTGTACTGTATTTATCAGAATTATAATGAATTATAAACTGTACATATTTCCACATCTTTCCATATAAAAGATTACATTTTTCACATCTAGCGTACTGCAATTATCAGAATTATAATGAATTATGAACCGGGCATCTTTCCACACGACCGGGATAAGACATGTTAGTCGCCAAAATTCTAACCAACACAATTTAAATACTTATCCTAAAACAGTAAGCTCGTAGATAGTATATACAAGTGTACACTCCCCACCACCGAACTTGTTATGACGTTCCGAGTTCACAACTATTTGAATCCAATTATACGTAAATAGTTTTGTGTTTCGTAAAACACCCACACATGGTAATGCATGCGCATAATGAATTACTTGAATGCATGTCGTGGGCAGCACGATCATCCGATCAATTCCTTGATTATCTCATATTATATATCAATTAGGTCAAATGATGAACGTGCAATTCCAGCTGCAGCCTAGGTAATCAAGTGAAAACAAACACATAATGGCAGTTAAGCAAGCCGTGTACTAACTCGTATAAATAAGGGAGGAAACTCATGAATGCAGCACACAGAAACACAAACACACAACAAAAAATGAGTACTCGTTTTTGCTCTTCCTCTATCATCATCATCATCTTCTTCTTGTTATCACTCATGTTTTCTCCCGTCTCCTCCGATGATATCGATCCTTGTGCCACACAATGGGCTACTTTTGGTTATGCTTCTGCTCTGCGGGATGAAGCTAGAAGGGCATATTACTCGTCTCCTTCTCAAACTACAAGAAATTCTGTGACAGCCGCTAATACATGATATAATGCAGGCACTGTCCTTTTTAATTTACCGCAGTTCAGTTAATCAGTGATACTGACTGTTCATTTACGGGTATTCTTTGTGATATGAATCTCCTTACGAAAACTCACGATTGCATAATTAATATCTTTGATCTAGTGAAGGGATCTGTAAACCCTTGTTATCTTGCACGGAATTTAGGTGTCTACCCGCGGGGTACGCCTAATCTAGACTTGCTCTCTACCTAGCCCTCAGGATCAGATTACAGGGTTTATTAATACTTAACTAGCCATCGGGGTTAAGCAACAATGGAATAGCACGCAAGCAGCAAGAGTGTGAACTCAAAGGTTTATATTTCTGAATGATGATAGTGGTAGGTAAAAATAATGTTGAAAATCACCCCCTATTTATAGTACATAGGTATGGTCTTCAAGAATACAAACAAGAAACTGAAAAGGATTATGGAACTTTTAAAGAGCTAAAACCATATTAAACTAGACTACCTAAAATAAATGTAGAATATTGTCTAATCTAATCTTACCAAATCTAATTCTAATCAAATCAAAACTGAATATTCTAATTCCTAAAATAAAGCATGACCGAAACACTAATTCTTCCAAGGCTAACATGGCTGAATTATTGGGACTTATTCTAAAATAAAATAAATGATCACACTACCTCATTAAAAAACCCAGTGGAAAAAAAGTGTATAGTGTTATCTTCTAAAAACCCTAATTAATAAAAATAAATAAATAAAACCTAATTCGTATCACTTTGGGTCGGGTTAGAGACATTTCTAGGTACAAATACGGGGCGATACATTGAGAGGGAATTATTTTTTGCAAACAAGAACTACCTGTACATGTTGGTGGAATTTATAGCAATGAAAGAAAATATGTATAGTCCTTTGTGTGTTTGCAAAAACTTTTTGTTGAAAAAACTTTTGTTTTGCAAAGAAGCAGTAGCAGAAAAGAATTTTGGTTTTTGAAAACAGAACTGTGGGCGTGATAGATCACTGCCTTTGAAGCGAAATTCGCCTAACCGGTGGTGAAAGTTCAACACATGTGTTTGTTTCCCAAGGTACCACGGAACCTCACTAACTCGTGCACTCAAGCAGTGAAGAGGAACTCGTATTATATTCTCAGAACTCAGAACTTTGAAAGCATGAGAATAAAAGGAAGAGAAAGAGTAGAAAGTGTGTTTTTGATCTGCTTCCCGGCTGGCCTTTTATAGGCACTCAACTTAACTACCAGAGCGTAAAAAAATCTAGAGCGTGGGAAGCAGTTTTACGTGCACTGGAACGTGGAGTCAGTTTCGCATGACTGAGTAAATATCGGAACTGCAGCGACTCAGTTCAAAAGACTTTAGGGTTTTACATTAGCAAGGTAAAAACAGGTGTTCAAAGGTAAGGAGAAAATATATGGGATAGAATTTGAAAACATTTTGATCATTTGAGAAGTCTCATAAAGCCGGACTCTCAAACTGACCGGGACAAAAAAATTAATATAGGCCTACGGCCCGCTCGCCTCGCCACAAGTGGTGCAGTCAGTCGACGGCGACATGTGCGAGGGGTCTTTAATTCTCTTGCTCACTCAAGGTAGAAGAGAAACATTTCCATGTTTAAACTACACCCATCTCTTATAAACTTCCCATGTGGGACAAAGAATAAAGACAAAGTTTTTTCTTTTTCCTTTAAAAATTGATTTTGGGCTTATTGGCCCATTTGCATTACTAATAGTACATTCCCCCACTTAACATAGGATCGAAAACAGTTTTCATGGGGCAATCTGGATTTTTAGAGGTAGAGCTATATTAATTATATTAATGGGGGTGATTTATTAGGATCTCATTCCTTCAAAATGAGATTATAAGTATGAATAGATTCCTGAAGTTCAAGATATCACTTGAACCGTGTAGAAAATAAGGGTAATAATGTGTGTTTGTATTCATGATCTCAGGGTACATTGTATAGTGGTACAAAATACCTATACAAGCTAGGAAAAAGTAATAGAATCTAATTACAATTACAAGTAATATAACAATGGTGCCTGACTACACAAGATCCTGGACAAAATGACAATCAACTTCAATATGTTTAGTACGCTCATGGAATACTGGATTTGCCACAATATGAAGAGTAGATTGACTGTCACATAATAAATGCATAGGAGAAGTATGCGCAACTCCCAAGTCCTTAAGTAAAGACTTAAGCCATAACAATTCACAACAGGTAACAGCCATAGCACGATACTCTGCTTCAGCGGAAGACTGAGAAACTTTAGGTTGCTTCTTAGTCTTCCAAGAAATCAGAGAATCACCAATCATCACAAAGTATCCGGAAAGAGAACACTGAGAAATGGGGCATGCAGGCCAATCAAAATCACAGCAAGTATTCAATTGCAAAGTACTACGTGAAGAGAGAAATAAACCTTGACTAGGATGGCTCTTTAGGTAGTGTAAAATGCGAACATCAGTTTGCCAATGAGGAACACAAGGAGACATCATAAATTGTGCAAGTGTATGAACCGAATAACTCAGCTTAGGATGAGTGATGGTGAGGTAGATCAAGTGCCCAACAAGACGCCGGTATTGCTTAGGATTATAGTAGAGTGTCCTTCAACACGCGCCAGATTGTGTTGTTGTTCCATCAGAAAATCAGTCGGTTTAGAAGCAGATAAACCTATGTTAAACAAAATGTCCAAGGCATATTTCTGTTACGAAAGAAACATCTCATTCGGTCTTCTAGCAATCTCTATACCCACGTAAACCAGTACATACAAAAATACCGAACCATGGGAAAAAGAAAATAGAGAGTAATCTGCTTTACTCTGGACAAAGCCAAATGCACGTAAAGACTGAGCTAGTTTTGCAAACCAATTGCAAGGAGCCTGGCGAAGACTATAAAGAGATTTCTGAAGGCGACATACTTGTCCAAGGGGCGCAGGATAGCGTGGGGAGGTCGCATGAAAACCTCTTCATGCAGGCCACCATGCAAGAAAGAATTATGCACGTCCATCTCCTGGAGTTCCCAACCATGAATAACTGTAACAGACAAGAATAGACGAACATAACTCATTTTCGCAACATGAGCAGATGTCTTAGTATAGTCAATCTCTTCAACCTGGCGATTCCCGAGAACCACCAGGCGTGTTATATGATGCTCAATGGTACCATCAAATTTAAACATCGTATGGTAAACCTATTTGCAACCAATTGTAGTCTTGTCCAGAGGTAGAGAGACCATTGTCCAAGTCTGATTACGCTCAAGCGCAGTAAGCTCTTTAGTCATAGCATCTCGCCAATGATTATGCTTTGATGCCTCAAAATAAGTAGTGGAATCTGCACTAGATGTTATTGCACCCAAAAATTTAGAATGCGTACTAGAAAAATTATCATAAGTTACATTCCCCTACTTGAAAACACAAGGCACACACCACATTCAACAAATAGCGATCCTTATGTTCAACATGGCCATTCTACTGTGGTGTATCAACTATAGATGTCACAAAAATATCCCATATTCAGCAAAGTAGGATCTCAAAGGAAAAAATTCAATGTCGTTGTCAACTTGGACGAGCAGGACAGTTTGTCTGAACTCGTTCTTGGCTAATGCACAAAATTCCAAAAATCTAGAAGGTATATCTGACTTAGCAACTAATAAATAAACACAAAAAACTCAGGAATAATCATCAACTATTCCTAAAAAATAAAATTCACCACTAGAAGATGGTGTTCTATAAGGACCCCAAACTTCACAATAAATTAGTTCAAACAATGAATTAGCATTTGAAGAACTCAAAGAAAAACTTTGTCTAGTCTGTTTTGCTCTATAACACACAGAGCAAGGAACAAAAGTCTTATTAGTGCTAAAATCAATAGAAGAAACAGAAGACAACATTGTAGAGGAAGAATGTCCAAGACACTTATGCCATAAATAAGAAGTAGTTACTAAAGCAACTGTCGGAAAAGACTGCAGGATAGGAGAATGAACATGGTATCCAGTAGATGAAGCCAATAACACCCCCCTTGATGTTCACCCCCGCCAATCACAGTCCTCATACTTATTTTCCATAATATGCAATAATTTCCAGTAAACAAAGCTAGATAGTTTAAGGCAGATAACAATCTAGAGCAACATAATAAGTTGCATTGCAAAGCAGGTATGCAGAGCACATGATTAAGGGTGACATCCAAAAAAATCAAATTCCAGAATAAATCCACAAACTATTACATAGCTATTCAAATAAGATATCGTCGATATCAAGAAGGTTGAAATTGGGCATGGATACAACTACTTTCTTCTTAAAATTGCGCATGAGGTCATTGATCACCCTTCGCGTAGCGGGATCATCAAAGATGTCTTGAGTGTTGGGCAAGTTCTCTGAATGTGTGTCCGGATCATCTTGAATAGCCACCATTTCTTCTTTCGACAACCATTTTGATAATTTGGAAGTAACCCCTTCCATGTCCCTTTGAAACAAAGCAAATGCCTCATCAGCAGCCTACAAAAATAACAACACATTTTTACAACAAATCCACTCAAACATCAGATAGAAAGAAAAATATAACACCATACTCACATTCAGTTTAAGACTTGCAATCTCTCTATCTGTTAAATCACAATAGTAATATGGAATTGCAAAACCTGACTACCAACAACAGTTTTACCTCACCTACTTGAACTACCAACAAAGGCTGTACCTTTCAATACACCGACTCGCAGTAGTACAACACACAAAATATTAACACAAACAACAACAAAATCACACATTCGAATCCAAACCATAGAACCTTTGACAAAAAAAAGGGCGGGAAATAAAAACAAACATTACGCACCAAAGCAAAAAGAAATTTAACACAAAGACCACTTAATATCAACACATTGCACTATAAACATATAGTCTTTCACAATAAACATCAGATCTTCAAAAAATAAACCTCTTAAATTGGGGAAAATAGTAAACATGCTAACATCATCAAACAAAAAGCATCAGAAAATGGTTATATTGCAAAATAAAGCACATGCATTCTCATTTCACACCAAAGCTACACATTAGCAACACAGATTCAACCAAAAAATACCACCTTCAACATTAGAAGGACTTTCGACATATTTTCCTTTCTTCTTCACCATTCCGCTGCAATAAAACACAAATAAACTTTAGACCTAAAACCAAAAATCTAAAAAATGGAACATAAAATCAAAAACCGAACACTAAAGGAGAAAATTACCTCATATGAATGCAATCGAAGCTTCAATCGCAGATGAATTGGAAGAAATTGGGGAAAATGAACCGATGGAGAATATTTAATGTCAACGAACAAAAACGAGAGAAAAAGAGGAAGCTGGGTGGGGTTTGAAGAAGACGAAATGATTTTAGAAAAGAAAGGGAATTTAGGGTTAAAATATATAACGTGTGAATTGAAAATTGCAACTAAACCCCTACTTTCTATTATTCTAATTAAACTCCATATTTTTTTATGTCTATGGAAAGACGGTCTTTCCCAAGACTTTGTCATATTTATTAGTCAAAATGACTTCAATTTTTGCCTCCACCCCTGTGTCAACAAACCGCTGGTCAGATTTTGTTTCATGGTCGTAGAGGGAAGATGTTACAAAATTTACCTGAAGGAGAAGTAACTGTGAAGATGCATAGAATTTCTACTATATTGTGTTTGGGAAAAGGTATAAGTTGAGACATTTGGTCTGTTTATTTTTTATTATAAAAAATGACATATCTTATTTTTTTATATATCATTTTTTTAATAAAAAATATATTTAATTGTAGTTTTAGGTGATAAAAATAAGTTGACAAATGATGTATAAAAATTATTTAATTGTAGTTATAGATGATTAATATAAGTTGACAAATCATGTTTGTTAATTTTTTTATAGTTTGTAGGAGATATTTTGTGAATATCTTCTGCAATATTATCATACATTAGATAGAATCCTACCTAAGATAGAATTATTTTTCCTTTCTTGACTCTGTAAATGTTGTCTATATATATTGTATTCTTGTACTATCAATGAAGACACATTTATATTTTACATGGTATAAGAGCCTAAATCCTAAGACCCTAAATTTTCCTTACTCATAAAAGACCATGGTCGACGCCGCCCTCCTTTCTCTATTCACTGCCGCCGTGCTAGTCACCGCCATCGCTACCGCATTCCGTCTCCATCCCGGACCGATGCTCGCCGCTCCCGCTCCGGACCCTGCCCCCCGCTCCATCGCGCTCTCGCTCTGCACTCTATCCCGATCCAGGCCTCCTCGGGCCGCCGTTCTAGACACCGCCGCTCCATTCCACCATACGCCGTCGCTCCACACCTCCACGCGCCATCGCTGCCTGTGTCCAAATGGATCTGATTAATTAAGTCGTGATTGAAAATCTTGATGCCGAGATCGAGGCTCCTGTCATTCCCGTCATTCCTACCACCGACCAGCCGCTCCAGCTGGATGTTCTGCCGCAACCAGACGACGCCGACCTGCTCCACCGAGCCCTCTGCCATCTCCTGCTCAGCGCCGATGGTTCAGCCTCTTTCAGTTCCGGCTCCCTGCCTCCCTCGCATCCGTACTTCGTTCACCCCTCAGATCATACAGGTTTGCTTATTTTCTCTATGATTTTGAAGGGTACTAATAATTATAATGATTGGAGTGCTGCCATTCATCAGGGTTTTAATTCTAGACGTAATCTTGGTTTCTTGGATGGTTCTATCACCAAGCCTTTACCTGGTTAACCTTTTGCTGATATTTGGAGTAGTTTAAATTCCATGCTCATTGGTTGGATCGTTCAAACACTCTATTCATCTGTTCGTTCTGCCGTTACTTATTATGACTCGGTTAAAGAACTTTGGGATGATCTGCATCTCCATTACTTAGTTGGGAATGACCCACGCATGTGTCAGATTCGTGCAAACATTTACAACTGTCGTCAGAATTGTCAGATTGTTAATGCCTACTTTAATTGCTCCAAAAAGTAGTGGAATGATCTGCTTGCTTACATGTCTCCCCGTACTTGTGTGTCTTGCCCCGATGCTGATCGTGAGAAGGATATGGTTAATCAATTTCTCATCAATCCAGATTATGGTTATGCTACTTTTCGCTCATATATTCTTTCACAAGAACCATTGCCTTCGCTCGACAAGGAACACTCCCTTGTGTCTCAGATCGATCTGCCTTCAGCCTGGCACTATCCAAGGACCAATGGAGTACGGTTTTAAACATGTTCTCTAACTTAAATTCTTCTCACAATCGGTCAGATAAGACTACTTTGCCTTGGATTCTTGATACAGGTGCATCGTATCATATGACCAGCGACAGGGATCTTCTTCATGATATTGAGCATGCCGCAAATGTTGATGTTATCCTCCCTGATGGTTCCATTTGAACTGCTGTTGAACATGGAAATATTTATTTTGGAAATATTATTGTGAATCATGTTCTTTTTATTCCGGCATTACGATGCAATTTGCTATCGTTTGCCAAGTTAACCACTGCTTTAAAATGTCTAGTTTTTTCTTACCAAAAAATTATATGTACTACAGGATATCAGCACGAGGATAGTGATTGGCACGGGTGAACGACGAGGAGGGCTTTATCGGCTATAAAAATTAGGAGTTTCTGGGTCTACACAGACGTCCTTGTCCATTGTTGCTTCAGTGTCTTCGTCTGCTTTATGGCATCAGTGTTTTGGGCATCCATCATCATCGCTGTTTTCTTCTATCCCAGTCATTTCTTTACATGATAGTGATTTTAATAAATACGTTCCCTGATCAGTATGTCATCATGCAAACATTCTAGAAATAGTTTCCCTGTTAGTTCTGCTAAGGCTAGTCATTTGTTTGAACTTATTCATTATGATTTTTGGGGCCTTATGGTTCACCCTCTTCTAGTGGAGCATATAGTTGATAACTATTCCTGAGTTGTTTGGGTCTATTTATTAGTTTCTAAGTCTCAAGTACCATTGAAGATGAAGGATTTCTTTGCGTTTGTTCAGACACAGTTTCATCGTCTCATTCAACGAGTTCGGGCAGACAACGGAACCAAATTCCTGCCTCTCAGATAATTTTTTTCTAGAGAAAGGTGTTCGTTTTGAGACCTCCACGGTGCACACAACTCAGAAAAATGGGCATGTGGAATGGAAGCACAGACATATCCTTAATGTTTCTCGTGCTCTTCGTTTTCAAGCTCATTTGCCTATCAACTTTTGGGGAGAATGCATTCTTACAGCTGGTTACCTCATCAATCGCACACCAACATCTGTGTTAGATGGTCGAACACCTCATCACTTCCTGTACGGTCGCGCACCAGATTATAACCATCTCCGTGTGTTCAGTTCATTGTGCTTTGCCTCTTAGTATCCACGATTGCGTGATAAGTTTTCTTCTAGAAGTCAGAAGTTCATCTTTCTTGGCTACTATGTTGACAAGAAAGCTTGGCATTTTTACGAATTAGAATCTCGAACTGTGTTTGACAGCCGAGATGTAATTTTTTATGAAGACTGTTTCCCATTTGCGTTTGCTTCTGCGAATTCGTCATCAGCTGGTCCCTTGTTATCTCCATCACTTGCCAACTTTTACAACTCTGTGCCTGAGCCGTTCAACACAGGGCCAACCGTGGCTGATTGACCAGGGCCGACCGAGGCCGATCGCCAAGGACCGGGGCTGACCGAGACTGCTTGCCACGGACCGGGGCCTACCGAGGTAGCTCTTCTCCCATGGTCGTCTGTGGTCATTCGATTAAAACCGCTGCAAACTCTCTGGCCAAATTCATCCGTAGCCGCTCGCCAAGGACCGGGGCCGACCGAGGTAGCTCTTTTCACGTGTTCGTCTGTGGCCGCTCGCTAAGAACCGCAGCCAGCTCTCCAGCCACGGCCGTCTGTGGCAGCTCCTACCGAGACGGTGTCTGCTTCACCTCCAGCTGATCCATTTGCTGTATGTCCTCCCAGCACTCGTCTTCGTCAGCCTCCAAGAAAATTTAAAGATTACATATGCACTGCTACTCACTCTATAAAACCCTTTGCTACTGATCCGGCATCCTCGAATTCACTATCCTCATGTATGCGTTACCCTATTTCGGATTATGTTTCTTGTAGTAACTTTTCAATTTCGCATTATAGACTTTTGGCTGCAGTGACAGATGCTGCTAATCCGATCACTTTTTTCGATGTTTATCGCCATGCTCATTGGCATGCGGCTATGTCCGATGAGATCAATGCCCTAGAGCATAATAATACATGGGTTTTTGCTCCTCTTCATCCTGGTAAGAAAGTTATTGGTTGTAAGTTGGTTTATCGGACTAAGTTTAAGTCTGATGGTTCTAATGAGCGTTACAAGGATTGTTTGGTTGTTCTTGGTAATCGTCATGTTTAGGAGACTGACTTTACTGGGACATTTGCTTCTGTTGCCAAGATCAGTTATGTTCGTCTTTTCTTGACTGTTGTTGCTATCGTGGTTGGAATCTTCATTAGATGGACGTTCACAATGCCTTTTTGCATGGTGATCTTGAGGATGAGGTATGCATGCGTTCGCCCCCTAGTTATACACTTCTGGCACCTAGGTTGGTTTGCAAGCTTCGCAAATCTCTTTACAGTTTACGCCAGGCTCCGCAAAATTGGCTTGCTAAACTTGCAGCTGCTCTCCGCCTCTTTGGGTTTGTTCAGAGTAAGACGGATCACTCTTTGTTTTCTTACTTGAATGATGGAGTTCTCTTCATGTATTGGTTTATGTTGATGATCTTATCATTGCTAGTTCCTCTCCTGAGATGATGACCAAGTTCAAGATGTATTTGTGCTTTTATTTTCATGTGAAGGATCTTGGTGCTCTGGAGTATTTCTTAGGCATTGAGATAGCTCATCGGCCTGATGGGATGTTTCTGTCTCAGTGGAAATATGCCTTGGATATTTTGTCTGATACTGGCTTATTGGCTAAGCCCACAGATTTCCCCATGGAACAACAACACAATTTGATGCAAGATGATGGTCATTTGTTTGATGATTCTGCGCAGTATCGCAGACTCGTTGGAAAGCTCATTTACATTACCATCACTCGTCCTGAGCTTAGCTATTCAGTCCATACCTTGGCCCAGTTCATTGAGAAACTGCATTTGGTGCATTGGCATGCAGCTTTGCGTGTTCCGCATTGCTTGAAGAGTCATCCTGGTCAAGATTTATTTCTATCCACTAAGAGTTCTCTTCAGCTTACAACATTTTGTGATTTCGATTGGGCCGCTTGCGCAATTACTAGGAGATCCTTGACTGGATATTTTGTGATGATTGGTGAATTTCCAGTTTCTTGGAAGATGAAGAAACAACTCACCGTTTCTCGGTCTTCGGCTGAAGCAGAATACCGGGCTGTGGCAGTCGCATGTTGTGAATTGTTATGGCTTAAGTCTTTTTTCCATTCGTGGGGAGTGGCGCATCCTACTCTGATGCGTTTGTACTGCGATAGTCAGACTGCTCTTCATATTGCCGCCAATCCAATTTTTCATGAGAGGACGAAACATATTGAGATTTGATACAGTCAATCCGATTTCTTCATATTATCATTTTGTTCGTGATTTGATACAGTCTGGCGCTGTAGTTACTTATCATATTCGCACTGCAAGTCTTCCAGCATATTTGTTTACGAAGGCACTTGGACGACAGACTTTGCTTGGCAAGTCGGGCATTCGAGATCCACATACTCCAACTTGAGAAGGAGTGTAGGAGATATTTTGTGAATGCCTTCTCCAATATTATTGTACCTTAGATGGAATCCTACCTTAGATAGAATCATTTTCCTTTCTTGACTATGTAAATGTTGTCTACATATTGTACCCTGGTGCTATCAACGAAGACAAACATTCAGATTTTACCGTTTTAGATGAGTATAGTCCTAATTTGGAGAACCATACATACATGAATGTATCTAAGCCACATGAAGTATATTTTCTAGCGTCTTACCTGGATCAAGACCAAAAAACTGAGCAATTCATCCCATTTTTTTGCTTTGAAAGTTTCAACTTTCTCATCAATTTCATCGCACAATCAAAAAATCGAAACTCAAAAACTACTCTTATGACATGCTTCCAAATTCTATTAGAAATCATCAGTCTCCTCCTCCTCCCGAGGAAAGAACGCCCACAAGTTTCATCACTTTAGCCAAAAACCCTTCAAATTTCTTCAAATCTCAGTCCGGTTTTCGCCTCTGCTGGTTTCTATTCGCAGCTCTGATACAAACCCTAATCATCATCTTCTTCATCCATCGTTCGCGGCCCCAGCTCGACAATCTGTATCGCGAGTTTAAAAATCATGCGCGAAATAAAAAAACCGAAGCTCGTGATTTCAAGGTTTTTGTGTATGATCTCCCCGAAACATTCAACAAAAAGCTCCTGGATAACTGCCATGATTTAGACCCCTGGAAAGCAATGTGCCCCGCCATTTCCAATGGCGGGTTCGGCCCGAAAGCCAACAACCTTAACGGAGTTCTTCCTGCGAATATCACGCCGGCGTGGTATTGGACCGACTTGTACATTTCCGAGGTCATTTACCATGTTAGAATGCTGAACTACAGGCGGCGAACGCTGAATCCTGACAATGCCACTGCATTTTACGTGCCATTTTACGCGGGGTTAGCGATCCAGAAGTACTTGTTCTTGAACTACACGGCCAAAGATCGCGATCGTCCGTGTGAAGCCATGCTCGATTGGCTCAAGAAGCAGCCCTATTGGAAGAAACACGACGGGGCGGATCATTTCATGATGCTTGGAAGATTAACGTGGGCATTTCGAAGAGTTGGAGATCAGGATTCGGCATGGGGAACCTCTTTTGCTAACATGCCATTGATGAAAAAGGTTTTGAAGCTCACGGTGGAGAGAAATCCATGGGACCAGATGGAATTCAGTGTCCCGTGGCCGACGTCGTTCCATCCCCGATCAAAATCCGATATCCATCAGTGGCAGAGGTACTTAATTTCACCAAATTTAACTAGTTAACATTGATGACCAAAATTCTACAGAGTGTAACCATCAAACCAATTGTATTTAAATCATACACAAATTCCATTAAAAAATTTACACATGTAAATTATATTACTCCCTCTATCCCAGAATCTTTTTCACAGTCTCCCACACACATTTGACAATTAATATATTTAACTACGTATAATACCAATAAAATAAATTACTTATTATGACGAATCCAACTATATCAAATACAATAATATTATTGTTTATATACATATATATTCAAATATCTAGTCAAAGTTTTGTTAGTTTGACCGAATGTTTGATTTTGTGCAATTTAACCTGGGACAGAGGGAGTAAATAAAATTCACTTAATGCTTTATCTTCATTCTTTTTTTTGCTTTCTTTTATTCTAATACACAATACGTTCAAAATAAATACCTAAACGCGTGCTCTTTATTCATGTTAAAAAAAAAGAAAATCAAAATAGAGGACGCATTCAGCCAATATGCATCGGGTGAAAATTTCATCCCTAGTTGCATCCGTGTCGAATTCAATAACCTAGAAAAAGAAAGCACTCCACCCAATAGCGAAGTAAATCCTGTGACACTTGTGTCACAAAGAAATGCGTTGGACTCTTTTTTTTACACAAGTACAATATATAAAAAAAATGCGTTGGACTCGTTTTTTAGTAACACATGTGACAATATATACTATAGAGGATGAGAAAGTCTTATGTTGGATCATATGTTAAATTTATTGTATGTATTTGCAATTTATTTAACCGATCCTCCAAAATCTTCAGTCATTAAGGTTTCTTTTCTTCTCAAAATTTTGATTCATCAGGTACATCCTAGAGAGGAACCGCAGCAGCCTGTTCACATTCGTCGGCGCTGCCCGGAAGAGCATGAAGAACGATTTCAGAACGCTGTTAATAGATCAATGCAAGAGCCAATCATCCAACGGATCATGCAAGCTCGTCGATTGCTCCGTGTCCAAATGCTTCGAGGGAGCGCCGGAAATCCTCGAAGCCTTCCTGGATTCCGACTTCTGCCTGCAGCCGCGAGGCGACGGTTACACCAGAAGATCGTTTCTCGACTGCATGGTTGCTGGTTCGATTCCGGTGTTTTTCTGGGAGAAGAGTTTTAAGGGTCAGTATGAGTGGCATTTGCCTTCAAAAGCTGAGAGTTATTCGGCTTTTATCGACCATAGAGATGTGAGAAATGGTGCGGTTTCTATTAAGGGAAAGCTTGAGGGGTTTAGTAAAGAGAAGGTTAGGAAAATGAGGGAAACGGTTGTTCGTCTGCTTCCTAAAATTGTGTATGCTGAACCGAGTCACGGGTTAGGGAGCCCTAAAGATGCTTTTGATATTACCATGGACAATGTGTTGAGGAAAATTGGGGACTTGGATTTGAGAAGCTAGATGTAGTTTTGATTATTTTGATGTAACTGTTTCATAATAGTGATCGTTTGAATCATTTTTAAATTTGCTTGTGCTTGAAAAAGGCGATCAAACGGCTCGCCCTCATCCGCTCCGGCCGCACTGACACCACAGTTGTAACCGGAGAGGTAAAAATTTGCTTGTGCTCGAGCTTACACAAATTGTGGGGTGAGTTATTTTTTATTAGTTTTCAACATTGTTAGAGTATGTACAGAAGCCCCAATATGAAAAAGAGAAGAGTTTTGTTGACTTGTTACAAAAATCAGTTAAGGTTGCACTGAAAAAATATTCAGTGGTGATGCATTTTTACTGACGGGTAAAAAAGTCTTATATCCACCTTCAAACGTCACTAAAATTTAGTGACATGTACATATATCACTAAAAAAAGAGAGTTAAGTGCTCATATGACCCTATGTTTTGGTCAAAAGTGTCAATATGACCCTGTAAAGTTTGAAAGTGCTATTGTAACCATATGTTTTGCTTGAAAGTGTTAATATAACCCTGGAGGCCTGAATTTGACCGAAATTTTGTGAATTGACTATTTTACCCTTATCTTTAAAAAAATCAAAACCTTGAAAAATACTATATTGCCCCTCAAAACCCTAAATTCTTGTCATATTTTTCTGCCTCCCCCAAAGCTCCTGAAGCTCTGTCCTAACAAGTTCATCATCATCATCATAACGATCCCTCCTATCTTTTCTCTCATCTCCCCGTCGCATCAACAAATCTTCCCCAGTGCCGACGAGCGGTGGAGGAGCGGGATTCAGAAGCCGGGGCAGGGTGAATCTGGGCGGACGAGCGGTGCCATCCATTGGTATGCTGTTCAATTTGTGTTGAGCGGATCTGGGCGGAGCTGGGACTGGGCGGAGCTGGAGAATTGAATCAGTGCCGATGAGTGGTGGAGGAGCGGGATTCGGTGAAACAAACTCTACTCTCATGGTGGCAATGACCGCGGCAGCGAAACAATGGCATTTTAGGTTTGGTTCGACGGAGGCCATAGGGACGGTTATAGTGCCGTTAACGGAGGTGGCGATGTCAGGGACGGTGGAGGAACCGGTGGCGGCGATGATGGCGGGTTTCGCGCATTGCAGAAGGTGGCAGAGCATCAGTTGCTTTGGAGATGAGGAGATGAAGAAGAAGAAGAGCACGGCGGTGGAGAGAAGATGGAAGAGCGGCGGAACATCAGTTGCTTTGGAGATGAGGAGAAGACGAAGAGTAGGAATTGCCTTGATTTCACTGGATGCGGTGCGGTGGTGCAGAGGCTGGGTGAGGTGGTGCAGAGGCGGGGTGCGATGGTTCAGAGGCGGTGGTGTAGAGTCTGGGTGTTGTGGTGGTGCAGAGGCGAGAGAGACGGAAGTAGAGCGGCGGAGCATCAGTTGCTTTGGAGATGAGGAGATGAAGAAGAAGAGTAGGAATTGTCTTGATGTCGCTGGATGCGGTGCGGTGGTGCAGAAGTTAGGTGCAGTGGTGTAGAGGCGGGGGTGCGATGGTGCAGAGACGGTGGTGTAGAGGCTGGGTGCGGTGGTGCAGAGGCGGGGCAGCGACTTCATCTTCCATTACGTTCCTTTATGCCATATTTGATTAGCAATTGAGCAATTCTTTGAGTTTGTTGCTTAATTTTTTTTTGATATAATTGCTAGATTTGGTGGTTGAAGTGGTAGAAGCGACGGATTCAGAGGCGAGGCAGCGGCTGGGCGCGGTGGTGCAGAGGCGGGGCAACGGCGGCTTTGATTTTTCGAGATGAAGAAGTAGAAAAACATAGGGGTATTATTGTCTTTATACTTTCAGATTTATAAGTAGGGGTATTTTAGTCTTTTTGTATTTGGTCAATGTCGAAAATTACAAAGTCAATGTCGAAATAGTGCCCGAAGGTTATATCAGCACTTCTGATGCAAAAGACAGGGTTACAATAGCACTTTCCAAGTTCACAGGGTCATATTAGCACAAACCATCAAAACATAGGTTATATGACCGTGAATAAATTTACCAGGTTTAAATTAGAATTTTGTAGGTTTAAAGGTTATTTTTAAAATTATATGGGTAATTAAATTGAAATTATATGGATTAAATTGCAATTAATAGAACTCCGAGTTAAATTGAAAATAATAGAACTGTGAGTTGAATTAAAATTATTAAAATATTGTGGGTTTAATAGAAATTATTAGAATTTTGTTGGTTTAATTACAATTATTAAAATTCTCTTGAAATACAGTATTTTCATAAGTTATGAAAATACCAAATACTCAGGTGCAATTTTACCACAAAAAGATTTAAAAAAATCGTGGATTAAAGTCGGGGGGTCAAATTTGGGTTATAAGCTATTTTGGTTCGAAACATTACATATTTAGAGTAAAACATATAATTTATATGTTTTACTCTAAATATTATATGTTTACTCTAAATATGTAATGTTTCTAATCGAAACTCAAATGTTTCACTTAAAGTTATTGTTGCAGTATAAAACCCTAACTTCATATTATATATTCTAATTGAACTCGTCTTTCCATATACCTATGGTTTTTCCCAAGACTTTGTCTTACTCGCTACTTCATTGCAATAATGAAAATAAATACTCTCTTTATTTCACTAATAGTGGTACCATAGGTTTAGATGTTTGGATTTATGTGAAGAAAATGAGTGGATGAAATTATATGTACAAAGTAAAAAGTAGAATGAGTGAATGAAACTGAAGGAATATTTTTAAAAATGGAAAGTGTGCCACTTAAAAAATCCCATTAAAGCAAGTGTGTCACTAATAGAGGAATTGAGGGAATATCAAATCACATTTTAGTCACTAGTGAGGAAGGCCTATTAAAAGCAGCAATGGAAGGCGGTTCGCTGAGATCCGCCTTGAATCAACGTTTCCGAGTTCGAAAACCCCCTTTCGTATCTCCCTACAAATTTTGAAGGCAGTTTTTTGTTGATTTAAGGCGGTTTTCCATAAACCGCCTTTAATTTGGGCTAATTAAAGGCGATTCAAGGCATAACCACCTTTCATTAACCCTAATTAAAGGTTGTTATAACTAACCGCCTCTAAAAATGATTGTTTATGAACTCAAAAATATGGTACGGATGGATTTTTGAGTTCAGAAATGACACATTTCCGAGTTCAGGAATAGTTTCCTAGGTCAATTTTTCATTTTAAAGGCGGTTTCTAATTAGAACTACCTTTAATGGGCTTGGTCCAGCCAAACTTCTTTTGTTTCCCCTTATTTTCTTTTCCCTTAGTAGGGTTTTCAGCCGCAGCCCTAGTCTTTTTCCTTCCTTGGTCACTTTCTTCTCCCTCCTTGATCCCCATTTTTCTCTCTGCCACTCTGCTCTCCCTTGAACGACCTCTGGTCTCTCGTCCGACTCTGGTCTCTCTCCCGCCTTACTCTCTCTTCCACCTTGCTCTCTCTCTTTCTCCAGCTGCCTCCACCACCGCGCCTCTACCCCCTTGCCTCCACTGCCGCACCTCTCCTCTCTCCCGCTTCATCACTTCCACCACAGCCCGACCGCCTCTCTTCTCTCTCTTCCTCAAGAGCCTCCATCACCACCCGCGAGTCGAGCTCCACCACCACCCACGAGTTAAGCTCCACCACTGCCACCGAGTCGAGCTCCCGGAACTGGCGACGCCGATGCTCGAATGCCCATCTGCCACTGGAGTTGGTGTTCTTTGTCGCCGGAGATTGACACCGTCGCTGTAGTTGTTGTTGTGTTGCAATTAAAAGTAGTGTTGATGTTATCAAATTGTTGTCGTGCGATTGAAATTGTTGTTGCTGTCATCAATTAGTTTTTTTGTTATTCGGGTTTCCAGATCTGGTTTGTGTTGCGGGAAACCGATTCAGTAGCTATTTTTTTAAGAAGACAAGAAAGAGTTTTCGAGGTCGGAAACTCATTGAAGGCGGTCCCGGAGGTAATTAAAGGCAATTTTAGCCGTCTTTAATTGCAAAATTTAAATGTGGCTATGAGAACCGCCTTATTTTAAAGATAAAACTGTTAAAGACACCAAAAAGGTGCCTTTAAATTACCGATATAACCGCATTTAATAGGTCATTCCTACACTAGTGAGTCATACTAACAAAGTCTCAAGAAAGGCGTATACTTATAAGATTATGGACAGTCTACTGTATTTTTTACCTTAAATGTTATAATTTTTATAAAATTTAAATATTCTATTTTAAAAGTCAAAAAAAGTAATAATGTATATTTGAATTGAAAATATAAAAATAAGTCCGTCTCTTGAAGAGACGATATTTTCATAAGTCATGGAAAGACCAAGGTTTAAATTGCAAATTAGAAAAAATGAATACAAAATTTTTGGGTTACATGAATTGGGTTATAAACTTTATAATTACTACATGTGCATAGCAAAATTTTAATATTGCAGCTAACACCTTTTATCTTTTATTATTTTAATGAAACTCCATTTTTTCATTAGCATATGGAAAGACCGTCTTTCCCAAAATTTTACCTATAAAAATATATAATATAAAAAAATATTTTCAAATTCTAAATATAGTACTCCCCCGGTCCTAGACCAAACTGCAATTTTACTATTTGACAAGTCAACACTGTCAATCTTTGACAACGTATTTGAATAAATATATAAACAATAATATTATCATATGTGATATTGTTGGATTCTTCGTATTAAGTAGTTTCTAAATATTAACTTTTTATTTGTTGCTATTATACGTAATTAAGCATTATTAACGGTCAAACATATTTTTGAAGGCAGTGAAAAAAATTTCTATGCAGCTTAGTTTAGGACGGAATGAATATGCAATTTAACAAATGCAGTGTATAAATAAAAATATAAGATTGTCCATAATTTGAAGGGACAGACCGTCTACCAGGAGTACCACTCATTATAAAAATAACTTCATGATCTAATGATTAGTCGGTTTAAAATAAGACTCTTCGGTCAAATATATGAGTTTTTATTTTAAATAACAATTTCCTTCGGGGCGGGTTATTCTTTCTGAAAACGGAGCTCTCTTGGCTTTCCCGTCAAGCATCTCGAGCAGCACTCCTATTCGTTTTGTGGCATGTAAGTTATTGCTTATATGGCTTGATTCGGTGTTTGCAGGTTAATGGGTGTTGGATTTTGTTTTTGGTTGTTTTCCTTGCATTGATGCATGCTAAGTGTTTGATTCTTTGCCTTACTTAATATTGCGAGATATTTGGCTACTCTTGTAAGATTTCGCATTGTTGGCGTTTAGTTTCGATGTTTGCAACTGTGATGATGTTTTGGGTCATCAGTAGACACAAAATTGTAAAAGAAATTGCTTTAGTGAATCTCTTTATTCTGTAAATGCATGTGTACATTATTGAGGTAGATGATAAATGGTGATGGATGGAACATTATTCGACTTTTTCGGCAACAGTAATGAATAATGAGGGAATTTAACGAATTAAATAGTGATCCTGGTATTACCGTATTAGTGGCTCAGTATATGATGATCAAAGTGGAATGGTATTTTGAAAATATGGTGTTTTTGGAAGCTGAATTTTACTCGTACCTGTTTCAACATTATGCTTTGATATGGAGTTCTGCTTGTAAAGTCCACTAGTATGTTTTGTGTGGTTCTGGCTGCTTGTTGGATTGAATTTCTGGTTATGATTTTATGTGCTTATGCAAGTAAGCCTCTTAGTTTGTTCCTAACTTTTTTGCAGAACAATGTATGAGGACTTCACCGTGAAGTGGACCTGTGTCCTCAGGCCTGGCGATGATATCGATTAATATTCGGTCATTAATATTACCCAGTTTAAGTGGCAGATGGTCTGCGCATAAAGGTGAAACTTTGGTCTTAGCAGAACAGAAAAAGATAGGAGAAAGAGATAAGAAGTGGACAAACTTACAGAATGAGTTGCAAGTCGGTTATGAAGTGGCCAAAGCAAGTAACATCTGCCCTCGTTGAGCAACTGCTTCATTCAGAAAAGGACTTGCAGAAAGCAATCACCATATTTGATTCTGCAACAGCAGAGTACAGTAATGGATTTAAGCATGATAACACTACTTTTGGCCTCATGATTTCGAGATTACTTTCTGCTAACCAGTTCAGACCTGCAGAAGAACTGCTCAATAGAATGAAGAATGAGAAATGCACTGTCGATGAGCAGGTATTCCTCAGCATATTCCGCGCATATGGTCGGGTTCACAAACCACTGGAGGTTATAAGAGTGTTTGAGCTGATGAAGGAGTATGACTGTGAGCCTACTCAAAAGTCTTACATCACGGTCTTCTCCATTCTTGTTAGTGAGAATCGTTTAAAGACAGCTCTAAAATTTTACAGATACATGAAGAAAATGAGCATACCTCCTACTGTTGCTTCTCTGAATATCTTGATTAAAGCCCTCTGTAAAAACAGCAAAACAGTAGAGGCTGCTCTTAACATTTTCCTTGAGATGCCAAAACATGGATTTACACCCGATTCATACACTTATGGTACTCTGATCAACGGGTTTTGCCAGTTAGGGCGGATTGATGAAGCAAAAGAACTGTTTGCTGAAATGAAAGAAAGTGGCTGTTCTCCCACGGTTGTTACTTATACGTGTCTAATCCGAGGCTTATGCCACTCGCATAGTGTGGACGAAGCCATGTCATTACTCGTGGAAATGAAAAGAAAAGGCATTGAACCAAATGGCTTCACTTATAGTTCCCTAATGGACGGTCTGTGTAAATGTGGGCACTCTTCAGATGCCTTGAAGCTCCTTGAGATGATGACTTCCCAAAGCCTTTCACCGAACATGATCATTTACAGTTCCCTGATCCATGGTCTCAGCAGTGAAGGTAAACTTTCTGAAGCTCTGGAGATTTTTGATCGGATGAAGCTTCAGGGTTTGAAACCTGATGCCGGTTTGTACTGGAAAATCATCAACGGGTTTTGTGATGTTGGCAAGTTTCTTGATGCTGCAAACTTCCTTGATGAAATGATTCTAGCCGGAATAATGCCGAATAAAGTAACCATGGGCCTTCATATCAAGATTCATAACACAGTCGTCCTAGGGCTGTGCAAGAGTTATCTTGATCGAGCTTTCCAAATCTACCAGACTATGCGCTCTAGGAAAATTCCAGTTGAGACCAAAACCTTTGAGTCTCTTGTTAGTTTCTTTTGCAGTAGAAAAGAAGAGCAGAAAGCTGCTCGAATTCTTGATGAGATGCTGCGCGATGGATGCATTCCAGAGGAGGGATCTTGGAGTGTTGTCTTAGCTGGGGTTTGTGATAGGAAAAAAGTGCTAGATGCTGCTGATTCGTTAGACGCAGTAGTGTTAAGATCTTCATAGACTCGTACAACGCAGAGGCTCGAATGTAATGTCTGATCCATGGTTTTCGACCCAGGTATCATCACCTGTTTCATTCAGAAATCAGCTTTGGCATGTTGAAGAATGGTGTATTAGATACCTAGATACTCCCGAAAATACAAACTGATTGGATCAGGAAAATAGACAGATGAATTTGGTTATGAACTCTTGATATACTCAGATTATGAGGCTGATTTTTTAACCGCTTGACTGGCCTTGTTTTTGTCGGCTGGAAAGTCCGAGTCCAGATTTAACAGGCTCGCTCGAACTCAAGATATTTTAAACAAGTCGAGCTCAAACTAGAAGTTGGTCGAACTCGGCTCTACTCATTTACCACCCTAATCATTGATAAACAGCTAATTGCAGCTAAGTTATTGAAATGTGGTCCTTTGGGAAGTGATCAGTGTATTTAAATTGTTCAAATAAAGACACGTATTAACGGAATATATTGGGTAGATTGAACGTTATTCTTGTACATAAATTAGTACATTATGTGATCCTCGGTTTCTCATCTTCACCCACATCACCAAAGAAGCAAAGAACCAGAAATCAGAGAAGCATCGTGTAGGGAGTACTTGTACACTTTACAAAGAGTAGTGAAAAACCAATCTGAAAACTCACACTACAATCTACACCACCAAAAACAACAAATGCAGTATAACATTGGACACCAAGACCAAAGCGAAAAAAAGGCTCCGGCATATCTATGTGATTTTTCGGATGTTCATCATCTATGATATCTATTCGATTTTCAGTTTTCAGTATGTAGTCTCACATTGTTTCTGTTCTAAGGCTGATGATGGGAATGGTTCGCCCCTTGGTTGTGTTTGGAATCCACGGGCAAAGTCACCACAGGTATATCATGGCTGCTTCCTTCCCTCTCCGGAGGGACCTCTCTTACATCCGCTATTTGGGCTTCTGTCGTTTGAATGTCATTCCATTCGCCCTCTCCAATTGGCCGGATATTGGCCGAGTCCACAGAAACTACATTTTCTCCGTTCATGGGAATCGCCTTGGAAACACTTAGACATGCTTTATCGACATTCTCATCCGATGGATCAACGCGCTTGGTCAGAGGAACACTGTTATCGGTGCCAGAACAGGACTCGGATTTCTCCTCAAATACTTGTTTGGTATCAACCTGTTGTCTGTAGAGCAGAAAAGATCAGTTACAGAAACATTATAACCTAACATGTTCCAACACAAGGAAGATATAGCAGCGACCATGCAACACGACTAGCAAATAATAAACATGTTCGACAAAAATACCTTCCTAATTGCAATCCAATTTTCCCCATCTTCTGACACAGATCAAATAAATAGAGATCTCATTCTACCGGCCTAGCGAATTGGGAAATCAGTTTCAAAAGACCAGAAGAGGCTTTAACACTCTGAATTTAGCCGAGAGTAACCAGAACTAGTAAGGTTTCCTTTGTCTTTTGCAGCATACATATAGTCATATTTTATAGGGTCACTTGATTACCCTAATATAATCAGTAAACTTGAGCTATGAATCTACCAGGGTAAGAATACCAGTTTAAGATGCCTAAATACCCAAGACGGATAAATAGCTTAGAGCATCCACAATGATAGTAGACTTAAGGAGCACTTATTAAGTCACATCATGGATTTTGATTTTAAAAAATAGGTAAGAACCAACAACCAACAATGGAAAGCACTTCTTTTTCATTTCAAATTATAATTAATTAAAAATACAAAACAAAGTGCCAATCATTGGTTGGTTGGCATTGCACAAACAAAGAAGTACCCACTCCTTGAATAAGGAGCAACTCCTTATTAAGAAGTGGTTCTTAAAACTCCACAATGGTCCTCCTCAAATAAGGAGTGCTCCTTATTAAGAAAAGTGGAGTTAAGGAGCTACCATTGTGGATGCTCTTACCTTTTCAGTTGTTCTTGTAACACGTTTAGATATGCGAGCAACTCTTGTTTTTCTTTATTGGCAGCAGCCTCATTTTCGGCGGATGCCTTTATTCTAGCTTCAGCATCAGCCTCTGCAACTCTAGCCCTTTCTTCAGCTCTGACAACCGCTCCCTCCAATATAACAACACGCTCTCTAGCTTTTGCAATCTCAGTACGCCATAAATGTGCTTCTCGGATGGCTGCATCTCTTTGTTTTACAAGATCTCCTGTTTCTTTACTTAGAATTGAAACCCTCTCTTCAGACTCCCTCACCTAGGAAAGCAACAGCATATTACTTCAGAAAAAAGTGTACCAGTTCAAAAACTATAGCATAATGAAGCATCTTAATACTGCACCCTAGAAATTTTGAAAGAAAGAGAGTTAAATATGAAAATAAAAGGAACAGCACATACCTTTAACAAAAATAACTCTTGGTGTTTCTCTGATTCTTTTCTCAAACGCTCAACTTCATCACGAGCAATTCTTCTTTGATCATCCATGATGTGAGCTGCAGATGCTGCAGCTTCAGCAGCCCCAGCAGTTTCAGAAAGTTTTTCCGCTAACTCTTTTATTGTTGAATCCCTAGCACGAATTTCGCGAGCCAAATTTTGAAGCTCTTCATCCTTAACTCTTAGTGTCTCCTAAAATGTTAATGAGCACATTGCCTTACACATATTAGCTGAAAGTCAAGAAGATTCACTAGGCTATCATTTTATTTTATTTAACCCTCAAACTTTTAGCAAATTATAGACCCAAATATAAGCACTAGTAAAAAGTTGAAGTGTATTGATGCATGTAATAAGTGCCAATATAACCCTATCTACTTGACTAAGTGCCAATATAACCCTATGATAATTTTTAGTGCAAATATAGCCCTAACTAGTTAATGAAAGTGCCAATATAACCTTCAGACCTCATTTCCGGCATTGACCTCAATTTTTCAGCGTTGACTCTATGTAAATTGACCAAAATACCCTTTTCGGCTAACTCTGAAATTAGGTGGATAATTTTACCCTCATAGTTTGCCGGATCGCCATAGTTCGCTGAAATTAAGTAGGGTTATATCAGCACATTATGCAATCTTATTGGGTTATATCAGCACATTCCTAATGTTTGTAGGGTTATATCAGCACACTTCTAATGTTTGTAGGGTTATATCAGCACATCCTTAAAACTTATAGGGTTATATTGGCACTTTCACTAACTATATAGGGTTATATTGGCACTTTCAAATATTGAAAGGTTATATTAGCACTTATGTCAACTAGGTACGGTTATAAAAGCACTTTTTTCTTATATTTTTTTTGTACATCAAGCCCCTATTAAAGATGACAGTTTCCTCAACTTATCACCAATCAATACTAGTATTAGCACCCAAATTAAGGTGACAGTGCAACGTTTATATTGTACTTGCTCAACTAATGCAGCTCTAATACTAGCAAGAGGATGACAAAAAATAAGCCCCTCACCTTCATTATTGATAGATCATCCATGGGGGGGCCATCAGGGGTTTTGTGTAACATGTTCCCAAGAGCATTTCTCATGGCGATCTGCATTGCTGCTTCAATTTCTTTAGAAGCCTCTGCTGCAGTTGAATTAGCAGCAGCAACAACTGTGGCAACTGTACCTAATTTTGTTGACCCATTTCCACTCAAGGAATTGACGGCCTCTTTATGAGCCCTTAAAACCAGTTGTGTGGCCCTGATTTAAGGTAGGAAAAAAGCCACACATGCAAATAAAATAAATCCAGAGACAAGCTTCAAGATCAGAGTAAGAAATCTACGGTTGATAAGAAAAATACACTAGAACTAAGTTTGTAAGAGATCAGAAATGGAAATACAAAGCCACTCATTCATTACCAAATTGCACCCCAAAAACCACAACAATAACGAATAAATCCACATTAAATTACAGATGAAGGTTCATATTCATGGATTATCCATGATAAAAGGAGAATTAGCAGTGTTACTGGGGGGAAAATTAATGACCTATAAATGGAAGATATGACAGAGACAGTGACTCACTGTAAAGTGGATACCCAAGCTTTAGCTGCACCAGGGGTTTCTGCACACAAGAAGTAATCCTTCTTTTGAGGTGTCCCAATATCTAAGCCATTCAGTTAAGAAAGCCGGTGATAAAAACCAAGTTGGTCAAAGAACAGTAGATATTGCTCCCCTCCCAAGTCCAAAGCCTCAAGATTGTCCCAAAAACAGAAAAATAAATATTTAACACAGTGAAGATGGATACAGAAACAGCACCCATCATACTTATCCTGCCCCCTGCAGTAAAAAAATAGCCCTTGATTATAGCGAAAATCAAATCTTTCAAGGGTATCAAGGATAGAAGACCGAAAAGAAACTTCCAGGTTATTATTTATAATTTAAAAATATCAATCTTACTGGAAGTTTACAGGAGAAAGGGCTATTGAGCTATTTGCATCAAATACAATGGTCCCTTTGACAGTTGCCTCATTTCTCTTAGTTCTGAAGAATGAAAAGCAGGAATGCAGGAAAAGTATTAGGCTAAATGAAAGTTGTGAGCAACAATTGGCAGGATCAATCTAATCAAAACTTATGGAAGTGATCTTACTTATACTCCATCTTCCCAGTTGTTGGGTCTAAGATCACCCATCTCTCATTCCATTTTCTCAGCTATTCATAACAGAAGAAATCCATATCAGATATTAGCCCATTAGGCAATAAGAACATATCTAAGAAATATGAAAATTACTGAGAAAACAGCATACACACAGCCATCATCAATTAAACCCCTCCACCTTTTATAAGTCCATATGCCTCACCAACATCCCTTTTTTCCAAGAAATAAACCAGATAAATCGAACTCTACCCTAAGCTAAATCCATCCTAAAATCTATCTATATAAAAGCTAATGGAAAGCCCAACAACTATGATCCTCAACAATAAACCAATCTCCTTTCACCCCACATTCCTACTCTTAACCAGGGATTCTCAAACATTTCTAAGAAAAATGCATCCTTGAAGAAATGTACACTGCAAATCCATCAACAAATTGCCATTTGCACAACCTACAAGTCTAAGAGCTAGAAAATAATACAATCAGGAAACGGACTGTTGTGGCATGAAAGATAATTCACCTGTGCAGGCTCTAAATCATCAGATTCCTATAATCCTATCAGAATACACAATTCAATCAAGATGACAACACAGAAATGCCAGGCGTACACACGCAAACCTATAAAGTCTACTAAGCAGATGATCAAATAAAATAAATATCAATATAGAAAATCTACTAAAAATAAAATCAATAGCTTTAATGCTAAAACCTATTAATAAAAGAAAGAGAAGTTATTACCGTTTCCGATCGTTTCAGCAGGGGACCTTGAAGTAAATTTCTACCAGAGCCGGATGCCAGCTGACGCTTGATCTTCTCCAAGCTCGTCTTCGTATCGCCATCGCCCTGCAAACAATATCACGAATAATAATAATTTATAAAACAGTAAACGCGAACAGAAAGGAAGCTTCGAAGTTGACATTTCGCTGAATGAAAAATTACAATTACAGCAGAATTAGGTTTGGGGTTTAGGGACAAAGACTTACGAGCGAACCTCCATTGGAAGCCATGGATTATCAGAAGCAATTGGAGCGAGGAATCGTAGCGAAAACTTTGATCGGGGGAAATGAAAAAGTGAGTGACGGGAACGGTGGTTACTTCCAGTAGTTAGTTGATGGACTCGCAGGTACGACTTGTGCCGGCAAAAAAAATTAGAGAAATTTTAGAGTTAAAGTGCTCGACCTATATTTTGGTCGAATTGCCAATATAATTATGTAAAATTAGAAAATGTGATTATAATCCTATTAGTTTCTTAAAAGTGTAAACTAACTATGGAGACCTCAATTTGGTTGGAATTATGTGAATTGACTATTACACCATCGTTTATAAAAAATTAAAATTTTGAAAATTTTGAAAAGTCTATATCACCCTTATTTCTCTATTCAAGAACCCTAGTTTTCCTAACATTCGTTGGCACCGCCATTATCCCAACATCCCTTGTAATTTGTTAGCGCCACTGCTCAAATTCTTCAAGTTTGGATTTTTGTTGCTTCCCTGTCTCTGGGCTGTCAGTTGCTTCTACTTTTGGCCGGGTCTCACAAAGCTCTCTTCTTGCAACCATTTGCACCTACATTAATGTAAGCCCCTCCTCCACTCACTCTCATCTCAATTTTCTTGTCATTTTCAATCTCTTAGCGTCGGCAGTGTCTCTTATACGAATTTCCAAATTACTAGATTTTCTCTCTTTTGTCGTTGAATCTCATTCCAGCCACTCTCTCAATCGGAATCCATTAAAGGTCAGTACAAATCCTTTTTATTCATCGTATTTGGATGGATTTGGTATGAATGTCCATCAATACCGGGTTTGTCATTGTTGTTCTACTGAGTATTTTCGTCTGGGATTTATGATATTTTTTGGAGGATTTCATATAGTAAATGTTTGGGCGGTGCAGTGGAGTAGAGGTGGCGGAGCTGCAAGTATGGGCTAAGCAGCGGCAGGGCGGGGAGGATCTGGTCTAGGCAGCGGTGGGGCGAAGCTGGGCTGAGAAATAACGGGTGGGGAGAGTCTGGGCGGGCGGAGGTGGTGCTAGGCGGAACTCCCAATTCTCGCAACGAGTACCGGCGGGCGGCGGAGCAGCACCGGGTGGCGGTGGAGCAGTGGCGGTGTTGGTTTTTGAGATGAAGAAGGAGAAGAACCCTAGGGGTTATTTTTGCCATTAAACTTTTAGTATTAAGGCTAGGGGTATTTTTAGTCTTTCTAGGTTCGGTCAATGCTGGAAGATACAAAGTCAACGTTGGAATAGTGCAAAAAGGTTATATCGGCACATCTTATGCAAAAGTTAGGGTTATAATCGCACATTCAAATTATACAGGGTTATATTGGCATTTTAAAAAAAGAGCGAAGTGCATATATAACCCTACACAATTCACGAAAGTGCACATATAACTCTGTGATAATTGAAAGTGAAAATATAACCCTAGATAGTTAGTTTATATGCAAATATAACCTCTTTCGACAGTTTGAGGCTGGAATTAGATGAAAATACTAGTTTACCCTTCTGTAAAAAAATACAAAAATTATGAAATTACTTTTCCGCCCTAATCTATATCTCCTAATCTCCATCCCAACTACCCTAATCTCCATCCCCGCCACCCTAAGCATCTCATAACTACAGTATCTCTGCTCAATGGACTGCAGCCTCTCCATCCCCATTGCCTCCAACGAACTCCATCACCGACCAGAGAGAAGTCCTTGTCAATTCGTTGGCGTATGAGGCCGACATGCGCCTTCGGCCTACCACGCATACCTTGTCGGAATCTGCCATTCCCCACCACGGCACTGCTGGAGTCCGCTATCCCCGCCGGCCTCTAATGGACTTGATATTTTCTTTCCTCAGCAAAACTTGTCGGAAGATTGACACGCCACAAAGAAGACATTGACATACTAAGGAAACTTCCCAAAAAACTCCAAAAGGTGAAAACCCCTATTTGATTCTCAGACTGGTCACCTAATAAAGAACTATCCACAAGATTGTTTAACAACAAACCCATAAGAATTTGTGGAATCCCAGTAGCACAAAGTTGTTGGACAGCTAATGGTCATTCCCACTTTTATCTGGACTCCAGCAAACCAACACACCCATCCCTAACACTGCTCGGTGATGAGTTGAACGATGGCGGCGGCGGCGAGTTGTAAGAAGTGGCGGCGAGTTGTTAGAGACTGAGAGGCAGATGTGAATTTCTTTCTTTTTCTTTTTTAATTTTTTCAAGAGAGATGGTCAAAATTGTCCATTCAAATTCAACATTTGGTCCAAGGACTTTTTTGTCATTTCAGATAAGGTCAACTACCAAAAACTTAAGTCAACGTCGGAAATGTCACCAGAAGGTTATATTTGCACTTTCGTTAAGTAGTTAGGGTTATATTTGCACTAAAAATTATCTCAGGATTATATCTGCACTTTCTCAATTATATAGGGTTATATTTGCATATTTCCCTTTAAAAAATAATAGGGTCATATTTGTATTTTACCCAAATTTCTATTTTAGGTATACAAACACACCATGAGTAGGGGTGTTCAACCGGTTGATTAGGTGATTAATCGGTCTTGGTTTCTACCGGTTTATAAAATTTTATAAGGAACCAAATAACCGACCGATAATGTTGTCAGTTTTACCAGTTTGGTTAGTATCGGTTTTGAATGATGTGTCGGTTATTACCGGTTACCATACATATCATTCATCTAAAATTAAAAATATAAATTCATATTAATGTATATTAGTAGTTAGAGTCGCAAAACTTAGAATAAAAGTTAAGAAATTTATGAATTGGATAATTGTATTAGAATTGTACCATGAGTTGTCGTCGATAATTATTAGTGTTGGACACAATTATTAGCTACGTCGACTTTTGTTTGCATAATTACTTACTTTGGGCATAATTATTATTTAAAGATATATGGGCTAATAATATATTATAGTGTAAATAATAAGTTAATTTGGATTAGGAACTTAAGGTTTTCTTATTGGGTTTGTGATTAAATCCCAAAGTTTGATGAAATAATTTTTGGGGTTGAAATTAATTAATGTGCTAAAAAATCTCTTACCGATTATCTAGTTAGACCGATTACCAAATAATAAAACCAGTTAACTGACATTAACCGATAATCGTAACCGATAATAACTGATTAACCAATTAACCGGTTAACCGAATTAAATATTGGTTCGGTTTTGACTGATTATCGATTTTCCAATTTTTTTGAACAGCACTAACCATGTGTTTTGCCAAAAGTCACTACAACCTCAAAAAATTTTGAATACTCTCTCCATCTCAACTCAAATTCAATAAAATCCTTTTTACAGTTACAAAAAGAAATATATACCAATATAACCCTACCTACTTGAGTAAGTGCCAATATAACCCTCACATAATTTTTAGTTCCAAAACAACCCTAAATAGTTGACATAAGTGCCAATATAACCCTAAAACATTATTTCCGGTGTTGACCGGCATTGGCAATATATAAAATGACTAAAATACCCATTAACCTAAAACATGAAAGAGTTAATACAATTTTGCCCTCACCCCCTCTTAGGCACCGCCCACTTCCGGCCCAGAGCAACCATTTTGGCACAACTTCCGGGGGGTGTTGCAAATAGTTTTTACACAAAGATGCCATTCCATATTGCTATCTTTAGAAACCAAATATCAAGATTTACACGTATATGCTAGGCTGTAAAATTAAATCCTATGAATTTTGGAAGGTGACACTTCTGTTTCTCCCTCCTCAAAATCACTGATATGGAAAACTGGAATGCCGAAGTCAATCGCCACCACCTCCTCCTCCCAGCGCCGCCCATCACCGTCCTCAAAGTCACCCGCCAATTGGGTTCTTCGACAACCATGAAACTTTGACCGTTAAAACCACCCAGACCACTGTCCGACGTTGTTTCTCCATCGAACCCAAACAATCCACCCACCGTTCTTTGCAGCTTCGATTGCCGTCGGGCGTCCATCGTTGACCTTCCCGACTGTGTTTTAGCCTCTTCTTCAACCTCTGGTTCGACTCATCAGACACCAATGAATCCAGATCTCCCATCGAGTTTCTGTTTATTTCGTCACCGCTAATTTAATCTCAGATCTTCGCCGCCTCTTCTGAACAACGCGTCCTAGTCCCGGCCCTCTGAGCGGCGCCTCTTGTCCTCTGAGCAACGCCTCTTGGCCGAGCGATGCCTTCTCCTCTTAACAACGCCTCCTCCTCTGAGTGGCACGTCTTGTCCTTCGAGTAACGCCTCTTGGCCGACCAGAGCCTCTGAATGGAAGACGGAAGGATATGTGCCAATAAAGATAAAGCAATTAGGGTTATGGATTATTAAGGGCAATATAGTAAATTTGATTTTTTTCTTGTTTTTCAAAGGGGTAAAATTGACTTTTTACCCAATTCCGACCTAAATCTTTCGGAATGGGTACGTTTGCACTTACACTAAGTATATAGGGTTATATTTGCACTTTCAATTATCAAAAGGTTATATTGGCACTTATGTGAAATATGTAGGGTTATAAAAGCACTTTTCTCTTATAAAAAAATATTTGACCATCAATATGTTTAATTACGTATATTAACGATCATTGATTTAGAAACTATTTGTTACGACGAATCCAACAATATCACATATGATAATATTATTGTATACTGTTGATGCATATGATAACCTTAGGTCCAAGCCCAATCCGGATCCAATCCAGCGCAGCCTGTGATCTACAAAAAGGAAACAGACCCCGGAGAATCCGGGGGGAGATTCTCTGACGATTTAGTTAGCAAGTTTGTAGAGAGTAAAAGTAGGCAGCAGTGTGTTCCCGCTCCTCCTGCAATAGAGAGTAAGTATGTAGATCGTCAGAGAGTCTCCCCCCGGATTCTCTGGGGTCTGTTTCCTTTTTGTAGATCATAGGCTACGCTTGATCTGATCCGGATTGGGCTTGGACCTAAGGTACCAGACATATAAATTGTATATGTTTATTTAAATATGTGGTTAAAGTTAGATAGTAGATATTGTCAAAAAGTATAGTGTGAAGTTTGAGACGGGACATAATGTCAAATAGTGTAAAAAAATGTGTACTTATTAAATTACAGTGTGCAATAATTACACTATAACTAATATTTGTTTCATCAAACAAATGAAAGATTACATAAGATTGTACTTCTGAAATGTATCATTTAAACTCCGTAGTTTTGAACTTACAGTATGCAATTATTTATTGTGTATATGATAAGTTACAAGTAGCTTCAGAGATACATGTTCCACTTTTTTGCCGACTTTATAATGAGTCGGGTCAAGTTGAAACCCGCTCAATCCCTGATCGAAAATCACTCAACACACGGGTTTAAACCCATATGAGTTGAGATTTAAATAAAAAATTATTTGTTATTTTTTAGCTATATTTTAAAATTCTATTTTTAAAAAAAATTCAAAGACATAAATCGAAGATTATTGTATTTTTGAAAATTTATTTCTTTTTAATCTCAACCCACTAATTTAGGGGGAGAAAAGTAGGTAAACGTGTGAGTTTAACCATTTTATAGAACTCGTGGTCAACTCATTACCCAACCCGATCAACCTGTATTATTATATTGTCTGTTTAACTCACAGCCTGATTTCTCTTGGACCCATTTTATTCACTTTGAAATGGGTAAATAAAATAAGGGAAAAGTACAAAACTAACCCTATTAAACTTCAAAAGTGCCAATATGACCTTGTAAAATCTGAAAGGGCTAAACTAACCTTAAGATTTTGAGCAATTGTGCATATATGCCGAAATTGCACAATTTCGACATGGAGAAGGAATCCAGGCCTGGACAGAATCTAAAAAGTCAAATATACCCCTAGACTTAAAACTTAAAATTTCATGACCATACCCCTAGGGTTAAAATTAAACTATTTTTCTCCTTCTTCAGCCAATGCCGCAGCCCAACACCATCTTCGCCCACCTAAGCGGCGCCGCCTACTCTCCGGGACTTAAACCATCCCACCCATCACCACCTTCCTTCAAAAAACCCAGTTGTCCCCCTGCCCTGCCTGCTCGTATTTTTTGCAACAAAGATCCTCGCGAACCATCTCTGAACACCATCTCCAACTACCATCTCCAACCACCCTCTCGTAACCACCATCTCCGACCATCCTCCCCCAACCACCGTCCCCGACCACCCTCCCCAACAACCATTCCTGATGCAAAAAAACCCAGCCCTTGACATCTCTGACCAAATAACCCTCATGAATCACCCTGTCACCCTCACCTTCTGAACCCCGCAAACATGCACTTCTTGAACACTCGAGAACCACCCTACCCTACCACTGTGACCAAATAATCCTCACAAAATTCATTTTTTAAGCGACAAAATAACCCTCGTGAACCATAGTTTTTCCAGTGACGAAATAACCCCTGTGACAATTCCCAACCCCAGCCTGACAACATACAACCCCATCTAAGCATGACAACGAGAAGAGGGTGACGCAATTTGTAGAGGCGGAAGAGGCATTGAAGGACTGGCGAAAGAGGTGTCGAAGGATGAAAGACGGAGGAGGGGGTCAAAAGTAGGGTTTTAATATGAGTGTGTCTCTTGACATGCAACTTATCTATAAGCCACTAATTTTTTTACCTTACACACTGCATTTGTCACTACTGCCCAATGTTTTGCAAGGATCATACCACCAATAATTCTGGAGGACCTTCTTGCAGTTGGTATATTCATAGTAGATGGAGAAAAATGGCGGCATCAAAGAAAGATGTCGAGCCCGATAAGTTTGTTTATGAGTTTAGGTAGATTTAGTGGAACTCAATAAGTTTGTAAGAAGCGTTATGACACTTATACAAGGACGGTTTTATAAGAAGCGTCCTAAGAGCATCTCCACTGATAAGCTATGAGGGGTTGTAACTTGACTTGCCATGTCATTTTTCAAGCTAACAATATGACAAGCTACACACTCTCACAATGGTAAGATACAAGGGGTTGTAGCTTGATAGGTCTCACATGTTTTACCATATTCATCTCTATTTCTAATTAAATATAAGTGTTGAATATCTAACAATAATAATTAATAAATGACTAAATTATTTTTTTAGTCCCCTATAAAGTATCTTATACCATGTTTTAGTCCCCATTTGCAAATCAACACTTAGATGGTACACAACAAATTCAAAACAATTTGTTTGGTCCCCAAAGGTGGTTTTCCGGTAAGGCTAAATGGTTTTCCGGTATAATTAGAGGTATAATGGTAATTTTACTAATTAAAAAACATTTTCAAATAAAATTTCCTAATTTTAAAATTTTCTTTTTTTTTATTTTTCACCACCGGCCGCCACCACCTTCCACCGCCGCCTTCAATTCAGTTTTTCATCCTCCCAGCTCCGCCAGCCAATCGGTGGCGTTGCCGCTAATCATCGGCGAGCATTATCGATACTGGGCAGGCCAATGATTAAGGTTCATTTTGTGTCCTGGTACTGGGCAGGCCAGAGCTGCATAGGATGCCTTCTATGATTGGGCGCTCGGTTACACTACGGCCACAAATTCCTCTTACAATTTACCCTTCCTTATTTTTTAACAGTGCTTTTAATGGCCAGAGCTGTTAATGCCAATATATCGCCTCAGCTACACTATCCATTCCCATTCCAAAAGCTTTCTTATACTGTTCATCTTCCCATTTTAATTCCTTCCCATCACAAAAAATGGAGAACTTCTCATTTGCAACGCCAAGGTACAAAATACAGTAATACGTAGTCTCTTTAACTATTTGCTTAATTAACTTGTTGGGTTCTGTTTTGTTTTCTCAGGAGTGTGAGGAGCCAGAGGATTTGAACGGAGTGAGTTTTGCGGCGAATGCAGTTATGGAGGACTGCGAAAGTGACGAATGAGGAGGAGGAGGAGAGCACGGAAAGCAGCATTGATTTGCTGTTAAGATTGCTTCAGAGCATGTTCAAGAGAGTCTCCAAGTAGGCTCGAAAGGCGTCCTGTAACGAATAATGATATCAAGGTGGCGGCAGCGGTGGATAATTAACGAATAATTAGAAGCGGCAGCGGTGACGGCAGAGACGAACTGCAGTGAAGACGAAGACGACTGCTCCAGATTTTTTGTTTTTTAAACTCAGGGGTATAATGGTCATTTTACATATTTTGACCAATTTTACTGTTGACTTTCCCTAAAAACCACCTTTGGGGACCAAATAAATTATTTTGAATTTGTTGGGTACTGTCTAAGGGTTGATTTGCAAATGTGGACCAAAATATGGTATAAGATACTTTGTAGGGGACCAAAAAAATAATTTAGTCTTAATAAATTGAGCATAATTGTTGTACCCACCCTGTCCCATTTTAAGCTACAATTTAACTATTTATTTAGTCAAAACTTCTTAACTTTGAGCATAAAATTGAATTAGCAAGAAGTCTTAACGTCTCAATACATATATAACTAGGATATTAAAAAGTGACCTAATATAATAGGACACATAAAAATAATAATATATTTTGTCCATAGAGTCACTTAATTATACAGCAACCTATGATCTATAGGGACTAACGACAACGGGACGTTTGTGAGACGCGTTTAGAAGTTTCTTATGAATGGAAGCTTCCCAATAGATACCTATTGGGACACTTGTTAGAGTCGTAATAGGGCTTTTGTGTTGTAAGGTATGAAAGATCGTTACTTGCATGATACATATATTTTTGTAGAAGCAGGGTCGGTCCAAATCTATTTGAGGCCCGAGGCAGAAAATAATTTTGGGCCCATTTTCAATACATTATATAAATTTTATTTTCAACTTATTTTATACTTTACATGTAGAATATTTTTAATATCTATTCTCCCTTCGTATTATTATGAAGTGAGAAAGTTGGTCAAAAATCATGCAATTGAGTTGAGGGGAGTACATATGTTATGATTAGAATGTTCAAAAATATTTTTGAACAGATTCGTGATCCAATCGATAAAGGTTGGTTAAAAATCGTTCATTTAATAGTAAATGAACATAAATATAATTTTTAATTTGATCAAAAAAATTTTAAATGTACAAAGATATAATATTTCATTTATGTATGTAATTTTTTTAATAAGAACGCCTAATATATTATATAGCTTTTTCTAATTTAGAAATCATATAAATTAAAAGAAATAGCATCATATTACACCAATTAACGCTTAGACAAATCATTAAAAAATTGTTTCAATAAATTTTAGGGTCAAATAGTCAATCTGTGGTTCGTCTAAGCGTCAAATAACTTTTTAGCCATGGAAATCTTGTTGCAATAAACAAAAATAAACATAATATCACCATATTTATAATAACAGTTATAAAATAATCCCATCTAATAGTTAATCAGTGTATAAAAAAAAGACTCTGTGAAATAAAAATTATTAAAAATATAAGTTCAAGTATGCAAAACCTTTTGAACTTTAGTTAATCAATATATATTATCCCCGTCAGGCCGTCATTCATTTAAATCATGACTTTCCTCCCTTTTTTTGGAATGGATATTATGGCCTTCCATCCTTCATTTTCTGTCTTTAAGAAAGAATTATTTGGGCTTATGTTACGTATATTCCTCGAGCCCACATTCATTCATACATTAGATGCTAAAGTTTTCTTCTGAAAATTGGGCGTGAGTTTTAGTATGAATAATAAAAAGGTTTTGAAATTTTGGGCCCTTCTCATCCTTGAGCCCAGTGCGGTCGCACAGCCCGCACTGGTCCCAGGCCGGGCCTGTGTAGAAGATGAATGGTTTGGTTGTTACACAAATTATAATTTATGAGTGGAAGATAAATGTCTTGCAAGTTAGCTACTACAGACAAAGGTTAATGTAACACTTAAGTGTTGTTTTAGGTGCTAAAAAAACTAAGTTGAACCTAAATTCTTGTTCTGACGCTACAGTAACGCTGCATGGATGCAAATAGGGATCCTCATCACTATCTTTTTTTATTTTTTGAAAAATAGAGGACGCGCATCATTTTTGTTTTATTTCAAATTCGCGAACATGAATTTTTTTAGGATGAGGTAAAAAAGGAAAAATAGTGGATGCGTTCTTCTCAGTAAATGAAAAATGAAAGAAATAAAATGAAAATGGAAAATGTAATTGTTGGCATTCAATTAAAAAGGAAAAATGAGCTGAATGCATTCTCTCCTTGATACCTTCTTCGTCATGTTTATTTTTCTGTTCCCAAAATTAAAAACTCAAAAACCCTATAAAATTTTCTCTCTTCTGTCGCCAAACCCAGAAAAATGTCGAACTCACATCGTTATTCACCGGAAAACGTCATCTTCTTTGTTCTTCGCCGAGTTCACGCCATTCGTCTCTCTCCCAGCCAGTCTTCGTCGGCATTTTCATCGTTGAGCCGCATCGGGTAGTGTTAAGGATAAAGAAATCCTTTCCTTGTAGGAAAGACTATAAATTGTAGCTACCATATAGAATTAGGTTTCATTGTAGGTTAGATTATAGATGGTATTTTCCTTAGACTTTAGAATTCTATTCCTGTTAGACTTTGGTTTGTTGTAGCCCTATATATTGTAATACTCATCATTGTTGAGATGTGTCATTGATGTTATATCGTTGCACCATTATATAGTCTTTTATATTTTATCATGTTAAGGAAATAGAAATCATTTCCTTGCTGGGAAGATTATATATGATAGTTTCATTATAGAATTAGTTTCCTTGTAAAATTATTTATAGATGGTAATTTCCTTATAGACTTTAGAATCCTATTCTTGTTAGACTTTGGTTTGTTGTACCCTTATATATTGTAATCTTCATCATTGATGAGACGTGTCATTGATGTGATATCAATACACCATAATAAAGTATTTTATATTTTATCATGGTATCAGAACCAAAAATCCCGAACTACCATAATTTTGACAGGAGTCGACGTCCTTCTCGGCGCTGCCCGCCGATCAGTCTAAAGATTTACGTTGATGCTACTCGACTTTTGTTGTTGTTTTGCTGTTACAGTCATCCGCTGCTCGCCGCCATCTGCTGTCGCAGCCCGCCTACTTTTGTTATTGTTTTGTTGTTTTTGTCATCCACTGCTCACCGCTATCTATTGTAGCAGCCCGTCGATCAACTTTTTCAACGTAATCATTGAATGATATATATCAATCTCCGGCATGTCAAATCCCAAATCCGATGTTGCTGCTACTACTGCTAATGAATTTGAATACTGCTCTACCAACTGCTACTGTTACTGTTGTTGCTGCTACTTCTACCCCCACTTGAAAAAAAATCCATTTTTTTAATGATTAGCAATTTCATAATCTTTTTCACAAGTTGGACATTCTTGTTCATAATGCTCCAACTTGAGGGAGGGTGTTAAGGAAATAGAAATCATTTCCTTGCATGAAAGGTTAGAGATGATAGTTTTCTTATATAATTAGTTTCCTTATAAAATTAGTGATAGATGGTAATTTCCTTATAGATTTTAGAATCCTATTCTTGTTAGACTTTGGTTTGTTGTACTTCTATATATTTTAATCTTCATCATTGATGAGATGTGTCATTGATGTTATATCAATGTACCATAATAAAGTCTATTATATTTTATCATTGATGAGACGTGTCATTGATGTGATATCAATGAACCTACTTCTACCTTTACTGAAGTTGAATCCCGTACTATGGTGATTATTTTAATGATTAGCAATTTCATAATCCTTTTTTGCAAGTTGGACTCTGGTAATTTCCTTAGACTTTAGAATCCTATTCCTGTTAGACTCTGGTTTGTTGTAGCTCTATATATTGTAATACTCATAATTGATGCGATGTGTCATTGATGTTATATCAATGCACCATCATATAGTCTTTTATATTTTATCCAGTAGAATTGAGTAAGTTATTTTCTTAGATCTGCAATGAATCGTTGACATTGTCGATTAACGGTGTCGGGGGTTTATAGATTGTTAGTCACCGGACTGAGGCGCACCTCCTGCCTTTGTCGGAATTGGTTCATGCACTGCCGGTGACACTTCTCGTGAGCCTCAAGCACCGCTGGATCATCTGCGCGTGATCAGAACATAATTTACGTAATTTCCAGAAAATAACTTGTACGTAATTTACTCATTTTCCTTTTTTTTCCTGAAAACTTAAGTTATATGTTTTTGTGTAATTATTTGATATGATTTGAAGATGTTTGTACGGAGTATGATCAGCATAGTAGAATTGTGTGTTGTACATGAGTTCAATTTTCAATTTGTGTAGAGAAATTATAGATGTTTTTTTTGGGTATGTGAATTAGTATGAATATCAATAATATTATGTTCAAAAATCAATAATAGGTAGGAATTGAATTGCTAAGTATGACTTCATGCATGTCAGAATCGGAGATGGAATAAACTCCATGCGTACGAAGACTGTGTATGTTGTAACATATGGAGAACTGAAGCCTAAAAGGATTTAACAGATGACAAGAATATTGCAGTGATATTGATTTATGGAAGATTGTATATTCAGCAATATTATTTTAGGCACGTGGTAAGCATACTGGATTTATGGAAAATCCCTATAATTATGGAAAAAGATTTATGGGATGTTTGAGATAAGGAATAGCATTTTATTTACGGGATTTGGATATGCTTCAGAAGAAGATAAGGAATATGAATATTACAGAGATAATCATAGAGGGATTCGATTTGCTCATGGACTACATAAAGAAGACATCACGGCTACATTAATCTCGCAGACTTAATAGAAAAAATATGCGTACACATTTGATATCTTTCGAGAGTATTGCAAGAGCCAGAATTCATATGTTCCGACATACGTAACCTGCTGTTCAAAGTTTAGAATCATATACCTTAATTCCTCAGGAGGAGGAGATCCAGTGACGACGAGTTTCGAGATCAGAGGGAGTGTGATCAAGGCAGATGGGTAGCAAGAGGAGCGTGCATGAATCACGTTATAGTTAGATAAGATAAGTATATTTGTATGGTGTACTTTGTACTGTATCTTTCTGATTAGAGGATTCATTCTGAACTGGACCAGGCCCCGTAGATGTAAGCGGTTTTCACCGAACTGCGTAACCAAGTCTTGTGTCTCTGTGCTTTACTTTATTGCTAGATATGTTATGTTAGAACATAATCTTAATAATTAAGGTAAACTGGAAAAACCAAATTTCAACAATGATAACCACTTATCTTTAGTGGGTCTTATTACTGCCACATAGGCTTAGGTTTATTATTGTTATATTGACTAGCGCCTTTGTGCATTTCTCTTTCAGCCACTGAGGCTATAGATTAGATTGTAATATTTAGCTAGCATCTCAATGTAAATGGGTTCATCCCACTTCATATGTTGTAATCGCACATTGTGAAAAATTGAGATTAATGGAAAAGGGGTGGGAACCCTATAAACCCTCATCTTACGGACGATTCATTTAAAAAAAACAAAATTTCATTTGTAAAAAAATCTTTTTCAAGAAAAATAATTTAATCTTTTACCATATCCAACATATTGGAATCAAAATATAAACTAAATATTTAAACTATGACTAAATCCTAAATAAATAAATCTCATATTTTACATAATATTAGTAATGTATTTATTATATAGATGTATGGTACGGTATGGTAGTAACATGATAATATTTTTTTAATACCATTACCAACTTATTGTAAGCGTATATGGTCCAGTACTACTGTATCACATTACCCTTACCAACATATTGGGTACAAATGATACGTGGTTTGGTTGGTAAGTTAGTTGGTACGGTTTTCGACTCAAAATGTCTGCCCTAGATATATCTACAATCTTTCGATTATACCTCTTCTTTCTCCAATCCCAAATTTCTTCGCCATATCGATTTTCTAAGAATTTAGATCGATTCCCTCTCAATTTTTATCTCTCCTTACCCAAATTTCATTTTCTCGATTATATTCTCTCCCACCAATGATATGAATCTTCTTGCGTAGATTCTGGATTGCGGAATTTTAATAATCTCTTGACTGCAATCAAGGGAATCTCGCAAACTCTAACAACAGCTGCACAAACTGATCACCAACTAGTCCTCGAGATTGACTCTCAATTCAAAATTTTGCTCACTAACTAGCCAACAAGATTAGCTCACAAATTTGCCAAATCACTCATTAACTAGCCCACATGATTAGCTCACAGATTTGAAGGAAATTGCTAGCTTAATTAACCCACATGATTAAGTAACAATGAAACGCTCACAAGCAAAGAGTAATAACTCAATATATGATAAATAAAATTTCAAAAGGTAATTAAAATGTTTAAAACCATCCCTTATTTATAGTACATAGGTATGACCTTCAAGAATACAAAGAAGACAATGATTATGACAGCTTTAAGAAGCTAAAACCATATCTAACTGAAATACTTAATTTAAATCTAAATGATTACCATCAATCCAAATAGTGGATGAATTCCTGAAGGAATCCGCTATGTCTAAACTTACCATATCTAATTATAATCAAATCAAAACTGAATATTCTAAATCCTAAAATAAAAGCATGGCCTAAATTAACTCTCTCAACGGCAACATGGCTGAATTAATGGGAATTATTCTAAAATGAATAAAAATAAAATGATCACACTACCTCACGAAAAATCTCAGTGGAAAAAAATGTATAGTGTTATCATCCTAAAACCCTAATCTAATAATAAATAAATAAACTATTAATAAATGATATTTTGATCTCGTATCAATCGAAGCCAGAGCAATGTTTCTCGGTGCTGATAATAAGATGGATAGTGGGTGGGTAGTTACGGATTGGTTAAATTTTGTTGTGTGTGATTAATTATATTGGTGGCGTTATTTGACAGGTGTATGGTGATGGTGGTGTTGAATTTTTGGTGATTTATTTTTTATGTGTTCATCAATCGATATGAGTACAGTGGTGGTGGTTTTGAACGTTTGAAGATTATGATGGTTAATATAGTTGTATTGTTGAGTTAGATATATATATATATATAGTTATATATAATGGTTAATATATATATATATATATAGGTAAATCATATGTTTATTTGAAAGGTGTATATGGTGATTGGTTTGTAATGATTTTCTGAGTTTGAAGATCTGGGTTTGTATTAGTGAGTTTGAAGATCAAATTTTGAAGAACATCGAGATTCCAACATATTTTTTAAATTAATTTTGAAAGAAGTTCCAAATTTGAAACTGTCATTCCAGGTGTATCGTCAATACACGGTTCCGTCAGGGACACCAGATGAAAAGCACCGCAATGACCTCTTTAACCTTCGTTAATACCATATATATGCGTAGCGAATATCATCACCATCTATTACATGTTCTCGTGTATCAACCTTCATATTAATAGGGATAGAATGCAAAATTCTTGTTGCCATATCAATTCGTACTTGATTCATTAATAACTTACGTTGTGTGTGGAAAAAATCTGCACCTTCACTTCCTTGGACATTTAATTCATGCCTCACATGAAAAGGTATCCCGAGTTTGCCTATTTTTGGACAAATATTTTATATCTTTTTTTAAAGTGGCATACTTCTTTTGATAAATGTCTTATACCTTTTTTTTATAATAATTTGAATTGATTTAAATTGTAAGTATTTAATTTTAATCAAGTATAGCTAGAAATAACAAACTAGAGTTTAAAAAGAAAAACTATCATGTTAAACCAACTAATAGTTAGATCAATTATGAAAAACCTTGTTTCAAAAACTTTTAGGGTAAATTTATATTATTTATATATTTATTATTTATACATTGAGATACATTATAACATTTTTTAAAAAAGTTATAGGAAGTTTGTTGCAATAAATAAATAAATAATTATTAAATCACCCCATAAGTTACATTAATTATAAAATAATCTCGTCTGATGGTTAGTCAGTCTAAAACAAGACTTTATTTTTTAAAATATATGGTTATAATTAACATAATAAAATATCACATGACAATATTCAGAGTAAATAAATTTTTATTGTAAACAATATTTTATGTTGATAAAAAATATTTTTTAAATATAAATTTCAGCTCACTTCAGAATATTTAAATTTATTTCAGTTCTATTTTGTTTGGAATATTTATATTTATTTCAATTCGATATATTTTTTTTAAATTTAAGTTTAATTAACTTCAGTTTATTTCAGTATCATAAGAAATAAGATCTGGAGAACATGACCTTTCTTAGAAATTCTATTGACATCAATCCGAACCCAACAAACTCTCACTTGGACTAAAGACAAAATTTGGTCGTGGTATTTCTAAAAATTTATAAAATTAACAACTTAATTCATCTCTATTTATAGATTAAGATTGGCCTCTACTAAGGCATCATGACCACCCAACTATTTAGGAATAAGTCAAGTGGTCAACTTCACCTATTTATGAAAATGTAATAAATATCCTTTTACCATTTGGTATCTTTTATCAGTACAAGAGTATAGTTATGTGCCAACTATTTACCGTAGTAATAATTTCTTGTTTTCGAATTCAACTCACTCCTTGTAAAATTAGAACCTTTTTAACTTTATTTGATCGTTTGTATACATTATGAGTTGATATTCCAACAAGTGGCCATATTTAGTGATACGAATATTAGGGATGACCATAGATGTACATATGCCAAGGCTTGGTAAATCATTCAAAGGTCATATTCGTGATCCTCTAAGTGATTGGCAGGTGACTAGGTCAAGGAAGAAACTTAGAGATGTAGCCTTGAATGTGTTTGTTAAAAAGATTCATGATGAAGATTCGAAGAGTACAAAGGAGATATATTGGATTAATGTTACAATTGCTTCCAAGAATTAAAGTCATATAGATGAAGACACGTTAATGGGTTGGTTCAACAACAGTTTACTGTTTTCCTAAATTAGTTTTATTTTAAAATAAGGACCATGAATCACGACCATGTTGGCTATGAAGAGATCAATTTCGGCCATACTAAAATTAGTTCTTGTAAGATCAATTCAAATTTGATTAGATTTGATAAGATTAGATTTCATCATATTTGGAAAGATTATATAAGGAAGTATTCATCTAGGAACTAGCTTGGAAATTTGGCCAAGAATAAGTCCAAATTAGGATGTTTACCTTGATATGATTTTAGCTTCTTGAAACTACCATTAGTCATTCCAGTTTCTATCTCGGTTTGTTTTAGCTGAACCTATGTAGTATAAATAGGGGATGGTCTTCAACGTTTTAATTACACAACTTTATCAATCAAATACATCATATTTTGAGTTTGAATAATGTGCATTTATACCCCCCAACCCCCCAGTTCTTGTGTTTGTACAGATATGCCCCGCAGTTTTTTGAAAGTGCACACATGCCCATAGTCTCACTAAAATTTGGTCAATTACAACTCTTTGCCGGATTCAGTTAAAATGACTGATTTACCCCCCTCTTTAACAAAGAAAACAGTGAGCATTTATACCCCCCAATTCTTGTGTTTGTGGAGATATTCCCCTTTTTTTTTCAAAAGTGCACATATGCCCCTCACTAGTTTTTCAAAAGTGCACATATTCCCCTCATTAGTAAAGAAATAGATTATTAAAGGCTGGTCCTTTGAACCAGAGAAGTCACTTTGGGAGTGACTTCTCTAGACATGCCTTTGATCCTCCTTGATCAAAGGCAGTTTTGGGAACAGCCTTTGAATGACATCCATTAAAGGTGGTTGCTAGCCGCCATTGATCAATCAGCTGGAATAGTCTATAATCAGTTTTGAGCTCAAAACTGTGCATCCGAAACTCAAACTCTCAATGCAGTTCCGAGCGCAGATGAGTTGATCCTGGACTCAGACTCTTTATGTGTTTCCAAGCTCAGAACTGTATATCCCAGACTCGGACTCTCTATGCAGTTCTGAGCGCGGAATGGTTGATCCTGGACTCAGACTCTCTATGTGTTTCCGAGCTTGGAACATTGTAAATGTTACGAATCTGAAACGTCGATCTGATCTTCAGAATATGTTCCTCCACCGGGTGTCATTTCTGGACGTGCACGGGTAATTTGCGGGGTAAATAGGTTATTTTGCTTTAATAGTTCTGATATCGAAACATATTTTGGTGACCTCGTTTGGATTTAGAAACTGGGAATTAGGCATATTTTTTGTTACCAAATCAGATTAGAGTTCCGCAATCAGAAGTACCATCGGACAATATGGTAAAATCAGCATATTTTGTAAAACTGATCCAGATTATTCAAAATACAAGAGAAGTTGACACTAAATATTAAAAATATATAGATATGAATAGAAATCACCAAAAATATATTCCATAAAACTATTCCATTATATACTATTTTCTTGTACTACCACAATGGGATTCCCAATTGAGGAGGAACGGGAATGCAAATACCTAGCCAAGCGATTTCTTGCACTGTTGATATCATCTTGCGAGTACGGCTTGAGAACTTTTTAAAAAAATATATGAAAAAAATAGTAAAAATATTAGTAAAGGGACGACATGTTATGTTACAACAAAAATCTATTAGGTTAGAATCATCTCAATACTCACTTCGTTGATTTCTAGGTAATCCTCACGCATATGTTGGACACACTCCACTGCGTATAGCATTACATAATAGCCGCATTCCCAAGTATGTGCTTGTTTCTTGTACTAATAAATAAAATACATATTAGTAACAAATAATTATAATAATTGATGACTAAATAGTATTTTGCAACATGAAAAGAGAATTTGACCTTGATTCCTATTAGGTCCAAACCTTTATTACCATTATTCTCCAGATCATTGATAGAGTCACCCAAAATTTTAACAAACAACTCAGATGGTTGAAAGTGAAGAGGATCCATCCAGTAAAGGCACTTCTTATCGGGGACAATGAAGATTAATCTCCAATAGTCTCTACAGCATATATACAAACAAAAATAATAATGCATTAACGGATTTGCTTAAAAGAAAAAAGTGTGTGCCACACCTCTCAATATAAGGTGAAACGAACAATTTTTTATCCGTTCATCCTAGACTTTTACGGATGTAGTCGACCCTCTCTTGAATAGTACAACCAATTTCTTGGGAAAACATCGGCCACAAAAACCCTATCCAACCCTTCTTATTTTAGTTAGAAAAATAGTAAATGTACCTAAAATGAAAGTGGTAACCTCAATTAGAAAATTGTTAGGAGTTCAAAAAAGCAAAATGCTATTTACTTACAATAAAAATAGTGACATTAGCACTTGGTTGACTTGGTCACACCTTCATAGGGCTTCAAAGTCATTCCATGATGCAATGATTTTTTTTTGAGCGAATACACATTCATTTCCCGAGAATAAGTACATTGGGTTTTGTTTGTGTTTGACCATGAAATCATACTTGACCATGAAATCATACATGACCCTCACGAAATGCGGCGAGTCCTTAATAACCTGTGCTCGGGTGATAGGGGATTTTGTCTTCTTCGCCAATGCAAAAATTGTCTTAGGTGTTGTAATTGGAGGCTCCTTCAAATGACGATCCTTTATCGGGTCTGTGTAAATAAGGTGACAGGGCCATAGAAGAAACATTCCTTAAGCGGGTCTCACATGCTTGTAGTGGCCATCTGAAATTGGTAATAGTGCTTTGTGCACCTTGGGAATCTCCATTGAAACTCTACAAATACCATCACCAATAGGTACAGATGATGATAACGCATCGACTCGTGTAGAATTATGTCGGCAACATAGAGTGGCCTATCATTGTCTCCTTGATCAATGTATAGCTCACACATTTTCTATGTCTAGATAGTGAGAGTGACAAAAACCTATGTAAAATAAAAGTGAAGCCAAATACTTATCATTGAAATAATTTAATTCAATCAACCTTCGTTTCCGAGGACACGTTGCCTTTGACAATGTTATTGTCTTTATTTGTTGGTGGATCAAGAATAAGATGTTAGCTCATCTCAACTTCTCCCAGTAAATGGTTGGATCCTCTAGATGGTGGCATCCAACTGGGTGTCAAATCATTCAAATTTTTAGGTTGCGGAAGACCGTGTGGTCGATCAACTTTCGAATCAAGATTTCCTGTTGCTCTATCTATTTGTCTCGCACAAGGTCTACCTTTTGCAAAATGTGGATTCTCAATGGTTTAGCCTGATCTTCGGATCGGACTATCCCAAACGCCTCTCTATGGGACCAAAATGATCCCACTCTTCTAGTACGACCCGGGTGGTCGGGTTTACTTGTAGCCTCATAGAGGAGGTCGTGCTTACCCGATGGAATGAGTCGACCCTCCAGCTGATCTTGCTTTAACTTTGTCTATGCATGTTTAATAGTACCCTGGACAATAATTAAATTAATAAACAAACTTGAATAAAATTATAAGTGATAAATACGGTCTTACCATTCTTTCAGCAACTTCAATTACTGGAGCTTTATCGTATCCACCTTTTTTGTTTTGCCGGCTCTTCAAGAAGAGATTGCACCTATCAATATCATCCACATCAATTGGTGTGACGGTTGACCTCACCCCGTCCTCGGTCATTTCCCCATCGATGGAAATTTGAACATGTATTTCAAACTGTTCTTTCACTAATTCGAGGGCCGCCAATCCATACACCCCCTTCCCCCAATTCTTCCGATGGGGAGTTTTGTTTTTCAATGCATTAGTTTGTTTTTGCTCCCTCGTACCCTACATTACAAGGTAATAATCATGTTAAAAAAGGATTGTAATAATAAGGGACTAATAAAAGATAACCTCATTTACTAACATTTTCCTCGTTATCCAAGGTTCTTCTCTTATGAATCTCCCAAATTTCCGGTTGAATATGTGTGTAAGTCAACCATGGACAATTTCTCTTTCTACTTGAGAAAATGTAATCTCTAGACAAGGTATACTTGTGTTCCCTCCAACTCTTTGACATCATGGCCATTGCTTTTTTCTTCAAATCATCCAAATCCGGGAAATTGATCTCAAATGGCCTCTATAAAAATTAACAAGTTCATGATCAAACTTTAGCATAAAACAAATATATTTCATTCAGTTAAGTTTAACTTCCGATCAAAGGAAATTGTTAGAAGCATAATTAAATTAAAATTTTCTTACAGGTACCTTGCATTCCATTCATAGGACGTCTTTGTATTCTTTAGGGGCCTTATGCCAATAATCGTACTTGATATCGACTCTCATCCTACTAACCTTCCCTACCCAACTAGACCACTTAGAACATTCATCGGACAAACATTTTCCCCTTTGGTTGAATAACAATAAAGTTAACTCCTTCCTTGTCATTCTACATTCTAAAGTCCGACAATGTGTCCTTGCAATCCCGACCTCTCCAATCTCTCTTCCTCATCACTCACATTGTCTAATGTATTGAAAATTCCTCAGTGTGTACCCGTGGGTTCTTCACAAGTCCTTTTCTGTGACATTAATCTACATAACAACAAGTATTAGATTTCACTTGTAAATGACTCTAATACAATAGATGAAACTACATACCAAAAACTAACATTTGAAGATCGAAAAAACACACAAAATCTACCTACATCACATAAATAACACCCAAAGTAAACATGGACCTAAAACACCCTCCTACAAAACATAACCTACACAATAATATTTACCCTTTGAACAATAGATGTGGCTTACAAGGAGAAATGATCTATGAAGACAATAATCTTGAAAATATGAAAACCCTAACAAAAAAAAGGATTTTGTGGAAGAAAGGATGGGGGAGGGGAGGGGGGTTGTTGGTGGGAGAAAATGAGAGGGAACTTGCACCCAATCAAATTGGTATCAATCACCCATTTGAAAATAGCCTTTAATGCTTCGTATTCTACCAGTATATGATTATATTTTTTGAGCTCGGAATGAGTATCAGGGATGAAGTTCCGAGTCCAGAATTGATTCTTGTCTTTGGTGAATATGACGGGCGTGGTTCCGATCTCGAAACTAATTTCGGGAATATACAAAAAATTGATGACGATGATGTTACAAAACCTATAAAGAACCATAAGCCCCAAATCAAAACTCCGATCGGCCAAATCTTCCATCCTGCAACAATTTTATCGCAGCCTCAACAAAATCAACTAGAACCTAGGTATCATGGAGAAAAAGTAGGTGGTGGCACAGGGAACGCTTCTTCCCAGAGCCACCGGCCTCTCTGAGAGGTTGGTAGTTCGGAGAGATTCTTCAATGAAGCTCCCGAATAGAGGTATGTGGACTTTCATCATAGAAAATCATTGGCCTCTCTGAGAGGTCGGTTTTCAAAGAGATTCTACAATGAAGTTGCCAAACAGAGGTAATTGGACTTCCATTGTAGAAAATGTATGAACCCTGAGGTAATTCGTACTTCCAATGTTCAGCCATTATCCCTAGGTCATTTGATTGAGAAATGCGAGTCCTTTAATTTCAATAAATTACTGTTGTTACGCAAGCCTGTCCATTATGATAAGGTACTACAATTCTATGCTAATTTAGGTAAGGGTAGTAACAATAAAGACCAAACCATGGTAAAAGGTGTTACAATACCTGTTACCAAATTTACGATCTGTGATGCCCTGGGTTGTGAGTACACTGACCCTAAAAAGTTGAGGGCTATAGAAAACAATGGACCCATTGAAATATTCCATCAATAGAATTGGTCCGAGGTTATGGAGGTCACCTCGTTGTGCCATGTTGCAATGCCTAAGAAATATTTGAATATGTTGGATTCAGCGCCAGGGCAGGCTGAGAATTATAATGTGGGGGTGTTATCTGTGGAAGATAGATTAGTCTATGAGTGAATTTGCAAAAATGTTCTTCCATCATGTGGCCATACATGCGGGCCTACAATAGGGAAACTAATGATATTCTATTACGTGATGGAGAGGGTAAATATTAACCCTAGGTATACAATCCTCAAGTATATGTCGAAGGCCGCGGTAGGTAAAAAGAAAGATCTTCCGTTTGGTGGCTTGATCATTGCATTGATCAAGAAGTGGAAGGTTTTTCCTATTAAAAAAACCTTGAGTTTGGAGTACTATGATGGGACGTGGTTCGACCATAAGCATTTGGTCTTGAACAATAACAATCGATATGTCCAGTGCCGGGTTCCTGAGTCATCAGCTAGGGCAGCAAAAAGAGGGAGAGATGCTGCTATGGGGAGGGAAGAGGAATCTTTGTATCGTGAGTAGTGATAGCATTTTTTTTTAAATTACAATAATAGATTCTTACTTAATACAATATGAATTATTAAGATTTTCTACTTGTTTTTTGTGGGTAGCCAAGGTTCATGGATGAGTACCTTTAAAAGGTACAAGTCGTGTCTATGAAGTGAAGTTAGTGCCGCCAATACGGAGCTTGCGGCAACCAACGCGAGGAACGACAAATTCATCCAATCCACCGGCCTCCACATTGAGCTCAGTGATGACGACACTATATGCCAAATTTTAAGCCAAAATATTCGGATGATGATGTTAACAAGGTTGAAGAAGAAGATGAGGGAGAAGTCGATCCTGAGAAGACTGACTCTGAGATTGAATTCATGTTTGTCAATGATAATTGACCTGATAAGTAGATGATGCTAGGATAAAACTTTTGTGGGATTTTAACTAGTTGTGATTTGACTTTGACTTAATTCTTGTGTTTTGGATTTGAACTTTTGTTGGATTTGGAAATTTTTATCAATCCATTTAATTACTTATCAATTTATAAATACGAATTATCAATATTATTTGTGCAAATGAAATGCCACCATTGATGACATTTGTGCAACGCAGAATCGAGCTATAAATAATGACCATACTGGCTGAACTAGTTCCAAATCAGGAATTGTGTCAACGCTTTGTATTTTAGACCCTGATTGTCTTACAAACCCGTAAGCTTTTCGTGAAGTGATAACAAGGATGTACAAATTTTATTAGTTACGAGCTCGGAACCTAGGCTCCAAGCTTGTACGCACTTTCCAGACCCAACCTGTCCAATAAGGCCCACATATCTTTTTAATGGGGTATTTAAAAAAAATATGAATTGTATTTACGAGCTCGGAAGCTTATCTAACAATATTTCATGAATCCGACATCTAATAGTTACAAGCTTGGAACTGATGTTTCTGACCACTGATGTACTTTTTGGACCCAGCCTGGTCCAAGATGCCAACCTAGTTTTTTAATGGGGTATTTTCTCAAATTTTTGAATTGTAGTTACGAGCTCGGAAGCTTATCTAACGAATTAACACAAATCCGAAATTTGCTAGTTACGGTTTTGAGCTCTAGTGTATTTTCCAGACCCAGCCTTCATTTTTTTAGATCTTATTCTTCAAGAAGAAATGAATTTTAGGTACGTGGGCAGAACTAAGATTCGATGTACAATTTGTGAATCCGATTGGAGTTATGACAGAGGAAATCCAAATCCGATTGGGCATGATTTCCAAACTTGGAACTCGTACCAGTATATAAAGCTCAAATCTCCAAATCAACATTCATAATCATAACCCTGGAACATTTTCCGGAGGCAGAACTCATTTCTTCAACAAAATTCAAAATATCATCAACGCGAGAATGAACATACCTTCACAATTTCTCCCACAAGAATCCCCAAAGAGTTGGTTATTCCACATTACACTTTCTTGTCATTTTATTTGGCATTGATTAAATGATAAGTTCTGAGCTCGGAACCGTACACTTCCAGATATTACAAAGAACCGAAATTGGTTCCTAGTTCGGAATTGTTAATTGATGTAGTTACGGACTCAGAATAACGTTCGTATTTTCAATGGGGGCTTGCCCTAATTAAGGTTTTCGAGTCAGAACATGAATCGTATTCCCTTTTCGATATCGGAACTTGTTTCGATGGAAGTCACATTTGCACAACCGCCTTCCATTGTACACTTTGAAAGACGGTTATATTATGAACTGCCTCTAGTTCATACAAATGGAAGGCGGTTCCAGGAAAACCGCCTTCTAAGCCAGTCGAATCGCCTTTGATTGTCAAAGGAGACCAGAAACGTCGAGTTTCGAACTGTCTCCAGAAAGCGGTTCCTAGGAAATTTTCCGAAATCGCCTTTGAATGGTACCTTTAATGGGTTATTCTCCACTAGTGCCTAGTTACACCTAAAAAATTAGTTAATTGTGTTCCTTGCTAGATTCAGTTTGAATTATCGATTTAGCCCTCTTTAAAAAAATTGAAAAAAGCTTGAAATGTATATTGACCATTTTTTCCTCCCAAACCCGAAATCCCAAATCCCAATTCATTATTTATGGATGACTCTAAAAAAATTTAAATTACATTATGTGTAACAAAAATTTATTTTTTAAAAATAATATTCTAAAAACATGTGTTAAGATAAATGTAATAAGATCTAACACAACAATATTCACATTTATATATCTAAAAAATTGTTACGATCTACTCCCTCCATCCCAAGATTATTGGCATATTTACTTTTTCAAAGTCAAATTTGGTAAACTTGGACCTCAAATATAAATTAATATATGTATAATAAAATTATCATGTATTATATTGCTGGATTCATCTTAACATCTATTTTCTAAATATCAATTTTATATGTGAAAAATATTATACGTGACTAGAGATATTAACGGTCAAACATGATTATTGAAGACCGTGAAAAAATAAATAGGCCAATAATTATGGGATGGAGGAAGTAAACATTAAAACATTAAAAGCAAGGCCTGCTCTGCTCACAACATCACTCCTCATCACAACACTTTTATTTGCCTCCTCTACTCACACCACCTATTCTTTCACGGCCCGTGAGAGGGAAGTCATTGTTCATCTGGGTTGCCTACTCTTATAATTAAACACTTTTGAAGAGCTTATGCAGATCTAACATTCAAGTTTTTTCTTCCCGGATGCTATTTGTTAGATTAATCAAGTTTGGTTATTTAGATTTAGTTACTGCAGTAAATAAAGTCATGAATATTATTCTACTAACTAATAGGATTAGTGGCTAGTGGTTGAGTTAGATTAGGAGTTGCTGTTGGCATTGCCTTTAAAAGGATCAGTAGCACGAAATATTAGAGAATTTAGTTTAAAGTTCTCCTACGTATTTGTTCTCTACAACTAGGCGATCACCGCTCGCCAGCCGACACCACAGCCATCATGTGGGAGACACCACAGCCATTATATGGGAGGTAAGTCACGGTAGTCCAGCACCAGGACCATTGGGGCAGCTATTGTTCTCTACAACTAGTGTTTTCCAAGTACTGTTTTTTCATTGTTTTTAGTGCTTCTGTTCCAACACTATTTTTCTTATACTCTGATTCATATTATTTGTCGGGACGATATACTTTGAGCTCCAGATGTACGCAGACTACGTCAGTTGTCACAGGAAACTACTACATGCCACCATGTTCATCTCTATTTCATAGCACCAGAGTAGATGAAACCAAAACTGAAACAAACAGACGGCACGAAATGTTCTTTTAATATCACAATCCGCTCAATACATCGGAAATGGAAATGGAAGGCTATTCACATACAACACAACAAAGTCTCTCAATTCCTCACTTGCCGGGAACGAAGTTGGTGGCGAACGCCCAGGCGTTGTTGTTGACGGGGTCAGCTAGGTGGTCGGAGAGGTTTTCCAGCGGTCCCTTTCCGGTGACAATGGCCTGAACAAAGAATCCAAACATGGAGAACATAGCCAATCTTCCATTCTTGAGCTCCTTCACCTTGAGCTCCGCAAAGGCCTCGGGGTCCTCAGCGAGACCCAATGGGTCGAAGCTCCCGCCGGGGTAGATGGGGTCGGTGATCTCCCCGAGGGGTCCTCCGGCAATACGGTAGCCCTCGACGGCGCCCATCAGCACAACCTGTGTAGCCCAGATGGCCAAAATGCTCTGTGCATGGACCAAGCTGGGGTTTCCCAAGTAGTCCAAACCCCCCTCGCTGAAGATCTGGGAACCAGCTTTGAACCACACCGCCTCTCCAAACTTGACTCCATTTTTCGATAGCAGCTCCGGGAAGACGCACCCGAGAGCCCCCAGCATGGCCCACCTGGAGTGGATCACCTCCAGCTCACGGTTCTTGGCGAAGGTCTCTGGGTCGGCTGAGAGCCCGGCGGTGTCCCAACCGTAGTCACCGGGAAATTCACCGGTGAGGTAGCTCGGAGACTCTCCGGAGAATGGGCCCAGGTACTTAACGCGGTCAGGGCCGTACCATGGGCTGCCTGATGCAGAAGGTTTTGGTTTGGTTGTCTTCCTCATGGAAACCCTTCCGTTTCCCATTAGCCCGGCACCGGACAGCTTCACCGCCTGCCCAGCAAAGGACGGGGAGGAGAGACCCATGGTTGATGCTGCTGCCATCTCGACTCACTCCACTAACGTTTGAGGAAAGAAAGAAGAAGCTCTGTTTAATGTTTGATGAATGGGTGAAGAAAGGTGAGTTCGGTTGGTTAGTATAAATAGGGCTATTGCCCTTATCTTGTTTATCTTCCAATATCATTATCTGTGATCTCATTGGTTGATAGGACGTGGGGGTGTGATTTTCTTTGCCTATGTGGCAGCCTCTTAACCCACAAACACCGATTTTCTTGTTTTTTAGCTCTGTCTCCACAGCATTTTCCCACCTCATGCCTCGTTCTGGCCCATGGTACGAAGATATTAAGAGAGTTATGCTCTACCCTTCAAAGAATGTTAATAAATTCTTTGTTGTCCCATGTACTCCCTTTGTTTATCTATTTATGGCCCCTTTTTATTAGTCATTTTTTCATGGTATGTTCGACTGTCGATAACTTTTGTTGTATACAGTAATGAACATTATGTGAGATGTATTTGGATCCCCGTAACATGTTGTTTTTGAAAAGTAAAATTTTATAATCTATTATCGATGGTCAAACATGCCTTGAAAAAATATTAGAAAAAAAGGGAAAATAAATAGAGAACCAGAGGGAGTATAAATAATGGAAAAGTGTATGGTACGAAGATATTAAGAGAGTTATACTCTACCATTCAAAACATAATAGTAAATTATTTCTAATCCCATGTATAAATAATGGTAAAGTCTCGAGAAATATCGTCTTTCCAGAGTCATATGGAAAGACAGTGTTGAATTAGAATTATAAAAAAGGTAAAAAAATTTAGTTGCAATATTAAAAATATATTATGTAACATGCAGTAATTGTAATTATAAGTTTAGAGTGGGTATCCTGACAAACAACATGTCCATAACCTTATGGACAGACCAGAGACCAATTTGCAATTAATGCAAATTATGGAAACCCTTCTTCCCTAAATTGAAGTGCAAAACTTTCTTCTTCCCCAAATTCTCACCCTTTGCAAAATTCTCCATTCTCCATTATTTTTCCTTCCCAACCTTCAATCTTCTTCCCCAAACTCTCACCCTCTATGGTTGTAATTCATGTTGTACTTTTGGTTTTCCAAATTCACATCATAAAAATACTTGTTGTTCTCCAGAAATCTGATTTCGCTCATTCTCTATTTCTGAACTCCATTCTCGGATTATTCCTAATGTATGAACTTTTCCGCCCTTTCTGATCAGCCATTGTTGTTATTGTTGTTGAACTCGTAGTTCGTCGTCTTCTGGCCATTGAAGACATTATTATTCTCCTCATCCTCGTTGTTGTTCTCATTGTAGAAGTTGGCCTTTTTCTCGCTGTCGTAGAAGTTGGTGTTGAATTCATCGTTCTCGTTCTCGGAGTCATCAATCTTCTTGTTGTTGAAGTAGTTTCCATTGTTGTTGTTGACGTAGTTACATCTGAGTGAGTCTATGCTGTTGAGTTGCCTTCGATGAATTGAATTGATGTTGAAACTTCTGAACGTATGAATTCTGCTGCTATGAACATGTAAAAAAATATGTGGCAAGTGTTCGAAAAATGAAATAAATTTTGGAGAAAATTTTCGTATATACCATGCACCTGTTACATTACAATATATATCTTTTGTATTAAAGCATGCACTTGTTATAAAAACTGTGAATATGAATTATGTAACTTTTCCAAGAGATCATGTATATATTAAGTTAAAAATTTGACAATTTAAAATTATTATATAACTGTGCATTGATTACTTTACAACATGTATCGTTTAAACAAAAATACACAATTGATTTTAAAATGTTAATTCCTTTTATAAATTAGCAAAACTCTGTCAGAAAGTAGTGTATAAGTTACCTTATGAATCATTTTTGTTTTGTTAAAACATGCATATGTTAGCTTACAACTAGTATTTCTTATTGATACTAAATAAAAGAGGTTACATAATTTTGTAACATTTTTTTTAAAAAAAATTGTACATGAGCTACATTTAATACCTTATAATGTGTACTAATTACAGTAAAACTTCTATTTATTTTCAAACATGGGAGCAAATTTTCCAGATTTCAATTAAAGAGATGTCCCTAAAACTCTTGTCGGTTAGAAAATAACACGTGAAAGAACATTTCATACTTTGCATAAAAATTATGCTAATGTTGTCGGTTTCATACACGAAAATGACTCTCAACTCTTGAACAAAGGGCAAGATACAAGATAAATCTTACCAAGTGCTCATAACAACAAGTTTATATAATGGAACTTACAATTACAATAGTGTTCCTATCTAGATTAACTAACAATGCAGTTTTTAAACAGATGCAATTTTTTAATTAGCAAATGCATCTGTTTACTAATTCAAAACTAACAACCAACAACATTTCAAAAAAAAAAAGTCATACACAACACAACTAACAAGTACACACTGGATACTAACAGATGCAACATATAAGTAAATAGATGCAACTTGTCTTTCAAAATGTACAATTAACAACAAATGAAAACAAAAGGTCAGTCAACAGTACAACAAACAAGTACACATTGAATATGATATGGATATAAAAAAATGGGCTAGCACGATCATAGTTCAGAGGGTGAAACACATCACAAAGATGAGTCAGGGAACATTCCCATTCACATACTTGGGAGTTTCATGCTATAAAGGTAGAAAACTAAATGTTTACTACCAGTATCTAACAGAGAAACTCAACAAAAGAGTGTCAAACTGGAATTCTAAGTTACTAAATCAGGCAGGGAGGACAATACTCATTAGACATGTCCTTACAGCAATTCCACAACATACTTGGTGTGTCTCAGCCCCAACATTTAGTTTCTGAAATGGAGGCCATTTGTTCAAAATTCCTATGGGGGGGGGGGGAAATGAAACTGACACATATACAAGACATTGGAGATCCTGGCCTAGACTGTGTTACCCTAGGCTAGAAAATGGGCTTAATTTTAGGGATTTCCACACAATCATAGATTCATTTTCAATGAAACTATGGTGGAAACTACAGGAAGGGTCAAGTATATGGGCACAGCTCATATAGTCACTGCCAAAATCTAGCAGAACATCCGATCCATGGAAAAGAATCCTAACAGTAAGTCCTAAAGCAGTAGAGAACTCTAGAGTCATCATAGGTAAGGAGTTTATGTAATTTTTGGACTGCTAATTGGTCTAGACTAGGACTACTAATTGATAATTGGAACCATAACTCTGAACCCCCTAGCCCTTATATGACAGTTAAGGATTTCTTAGAAAACATGAACCACATGATGCAGTCACTTAGCATAGGTTTTAGTTCACAGATTATGTCAAAGTTGGAACACTCTATTATGCTTTTTGACAAACAGGATCACATGGTGTGGACACCATCTACTACATGTAAGTTCTCTATACAATCTGCTTATCAACTGCTTAGGAACAAGAAACAACAAGTGTCAGGACTGGAAAAGGTATGGAGCTCAATCTTACCCCAAAAGATTGCAATATTTGTCTGGAAACTGATTAATAAACTGCTCCCAGTGGATGATATATTGCAAACTATGATGATTAATGTTGCTTTTAGATGCCCTCTCTATTTCAACCATGAGGAAACTTTTAATCATATTTTTAATAAATGTCAAGTCACTGAGAAACTATGGAAACATACTGCTCACTTGCTAGAAATAAAGGACCATACTTGTGATAATATATTTGACAAATTATCTTGGTATTGGTCAAACACAACCTTTTCAAAAACAAAAAACAAAATTGTTCAGATCCTACAATCTTTACTTTGCTGGATAGTGTGGGCAAATAGATGCTCAGCTGCGTATGATAACAAAAAAGTGAGGGCTGACAGTATGATTTTTGAATTGAATAGAATGTTGGCTGATATTTTTACTGTATATCCTCAGGTTATACATAGAGATTGTGATTCCTTGGTTTTAAAATGACTAATCCCAGTGCAGAAGCAACCAAAAACTAAAATCATTAGAGCCTATAAATGGGAACCACCGGACATAGAGTATAAACTGAACACATATGCCACACACTCCCATTTATCTTACTCTAAAGCTGGAATAATTGTCAAAAACATGGAATGCATAGTCAAAATGGCAGCAATAGATAGCATACCATCAGCAGACTCTCCATTAGAGGCTTAACTATTGGCCATCATATCAGGCCTTCACCTTTGATAATTGAAGCTGACTCTATGCAGGCTGCACAAATACTGCAAGGAAGGAAAATCTCACCCTGGAAGATTAGGAAGTTATGTTGGGAGTCAACGATGATGCATCACACATAGGTGCCACGTTTCAAGACATTTTCAGGCAACAGAATCAAGTTGCGCACGAACTTGCACATATGGAACTCTGCCTGGATACTCAACTGATCACTACCTTGCAAGCACGGGACTTCAACCAAAGAGTCAAGGCACCAATCATGGCAGATCAGATGAGACTGTCGAACATTAGAGTTCACCACTAAAAGAATGACGTCCCTCTCTATTAGGCTCATCGAAGGAGTTAAATATAGCATTGGTTTCTTGGAAATGTTTTCAAGGGATTGTCTTTGCTAGCAAATGTTAACACTTGGGGTGGAGGCATTTCGTTAGAGACACAATCCTTTCAAAACAATATACGTAGCACCACTTTTGTCTTAGAAGCGCTGTCACACCATTTAGTAGGAGAATTCTTAAACTAAACAGCTGTAATATTTTTGGTTACAGGGCTAGGGGTGACCAGTACATACCCCCTACAAGGTGGTTTCTAATTTTTTTAAAAAAAGACTAGTTTCTTTACTGCTTTTGGCTCTTAAAAATGATGCGCAGATTTAACAATAAATATGCATGTTGGTTCAGACATGTTGGTTCAGATATGTTGGTTCAGACATGTTGGTTTAGACCGTTTTCCACGTTTGGAAAGTACAAATGAGACCAATCTTACTTGTACTTCTTTTTCAATTAGGAAGTTGGCTGAAATGCATGCCTATCTATAAGAGAGCAAGGTGAACAATAAAAGAGGGCCTCCAAAGAATTGAGGGGCCAATTTTTTAGAACTCTTTACTAAGGTTGTATTAACAAATAAAAAAATGAGAATAAATATAAACAAGAAGCTGCCCCATTTTTTCCCTTTTTCCAAACTGATTCGGATTTTTCAGGCACAGTTATAGTTATCAAATTCCATGGACACAGTGATGTCATCTTCTTCTCCTTCAATTTACATGCTGCCTCTGCCGCCTCGTCATCTATTCTTCTTTCATATTCGAACGGTCAGTTTGAGTTGGGTGGGTGTTGATTATCTCCAAAAATTAACCGTGGATTTTATTTTCCTTACCCCTAATTTTTTCTATAAATTTGATTATTGCAATCAACGATTCTCATATAATCTCCTCTTAATTTCAAATTCAGATTCTTACAATCATTTCAACTTTCCAATTTTGATATTCAAGAAGAAATGGAGTGAAGTCGTGAATTGTGTGGGCGTCAAATTAAATTTTGGAAAGGGCTTCCGTAATTTATTTGAGACGGCCCTGCTGAAATGGACTCTAATACTTCTCTTTGTAGGTGACATTACACACCATTCGTGTTTTAGAATGGTAGCTAGAAATGATTGATTAGTATAATCTTCCATCTAGACTAGATTACTTAGCATTTGGACCGTAACATCCATTGCAGAGCCCTCGACAGTTTTGCAAAGCCCTTGACAGTTTGACAGAGCATACGATCTGACGTGCTTATAAGCAACACACCTTTTAGTTTTTGATAAAGAGGTAAAATCAGTTTATTATCAAAGCATGCGTTATTTTTTAGGGAAAAGCACAAGCTATCTCCCTCTACTTTCAAAATAAGTCGATGTTGCTTATAAGCTTGTCCATACTCTCTTTGAATGACACAGAAGTTTCAAATTCAAAGATAACAGCAAATTCCAAATGTTATTGCTACATCAAAAGACTGTATCATGTCAAGGAAAGCTTGAAAGCCAAAGATAAGTTAACCCGTTGATATATTTGCTACAGAGAGATATATCAGACTACAACAGGAAACGATAAACCATCCAAGCTGGATTCTTTCAAGAAAAGAATGCCCTTCTCCACATTTCATGCCAATTTCCATTCGACCGACTTTCCTAGGCCTCCCTCTCTTCTTTGCTCCAGGTTTTGGCACCGTCACATTTCTCTGCTGCATCGTCCCACCAACTCCAGGCTTTGGCACACTGGGTGTCACAAATCCCTGCTCCGCCACCCTACCAAAAGAACTGTTCCCCTGATTCCCAGAAAATATTGGTGGCATCCAATTCGGGAATCCAGTACCAGAAGCAACCCCCTTTGCTCCACCACCCAACTTCCCATTTACAAATCCCATGGGGAAAAAACCCCAACAGCAATAATATGCCTCCTTTCCGGGCACTGTGGGTGGCAATGATGATAACTCCATCCCAGTAAAAGCCCTCCCACAGTTCTGACACTTCAGACAACACCCCTCATAAGCCCTGGGATACAAATACAAGTGGTAGCAGTACGGGCAAACAGTCCAAAATGCCATTGCAGTACCAGCCTTAAACTTTCTAGCCCCACTTTGACTACCAGTAACACCACTCCCCGATTTACCCCTCTTACTTGATCCTACACCTGAACCCTGAGCACTGCTGAGGTTGGCATTAGTAGCCTGAGAAGTTGTATTGGTAGCTCTACCACTTCGCCTCACTGGTAACTTCCCAGAAGATTCGTTCTGATTCTAACCCTGTGTTGTCTGGGAGGCCTGCTGTTGCTGATAATCCTTGTGACGCTTCATAGCAGCAAGATCTATTTTGGTGAACACTGAGAAATCCTTATCAAAATGTGCTTTCTTATTTGAATCGGAGAGAATGCTCCATGCATCAGCGACAAGGCGGAATGCGGTGTCAGCAAATGGGAATTTGTTCTTGTCTGGATGAAGGAGAAGGGCTAATTTGCGGTACTGCTTTTTAATCAGTTCAGGATCATCAGTGAGATGGGTGATTTGGAGAATAGTGTACCAGTCATTTTGTTGACCAATACGCCTTTCAGAGGCTAAGAGGACTTCGGCCACCGCTAAGATCTGCTCAGAGCCCTCAAGTAATGGTTCCGTTTCTTGAGCTAAGACTGCAAACTCTTTGCTTCTAGCAAAATCTTTGTTCCGGAGAAGCTTCTCAGCAATTCCCAGTAAGCGTTCAGCTTCTACCCTGCTTGTGGTGGTATGGTGCTCCATATTTCAATTTCTTTCTCTGGATGATCTTTGGCGTTCCACAGCCTGTTTAGTAAAACTAATGTTGTTAGAGGCTAAAGGCACATCTGAGTACAACATTAGAGGATTAGATATGGTCTCATGTTTAAAAGATCTGGGAGAGGGGAGGTGTTAAGCCTCATGTTTGAAACAAAACAATTTAAAAACCAAACTACTAATCATAAAACAGTCGATAGACAAATACTGGAACACATAATTAACAGCATACGAGATATAGCCTTAATACTTTGATAGCTTTGAATTTGTAGTGAAAATTAAAAGCATTAACGTTTCATGCATGAATCCATCACTCATAAGACCATCAACTCATCTAATAAAACTGCTGGCTGCTTCAGTTTTTTAAACTTTTTCTGTTTGTTACATTGGAGGTTTGGGGTTGCAGAATCTTCAATCTATAGATTTTGTTAAGCTTCACTTGTACTGAGCTTAAGTTGGTTTAGGGTAAATTCTTAAACTTTAGACTAACAAACATTAAAATAGACCCAAAGAACCCAATCCAAAGCTCTGAAGGAAAACCCTTCAGATTAAGCTTTGGAGATGTTTTCATCTTAGCGCATCCAATTACAACATAGTAATTCCCACAACTGATTACGCGATCCCCCACCCAAATGTTTAAGCAATAGAATTAGCTAATTGTTTACCACTAAATGCTCACAATAAAGATGATTTGAGTCAAAAAATCTAAATTTACATTCATGTCGGACTATAGAATTCGATTCTAACTCAAGCGTTATAAAGCACAACACAAGCACAATAAACTTGACCCCCCTACCCAAATGTTGAAGCAATAGAATTAGCTAATTGTTTATCACTAAATTCTCAAAATAAAGATGATTCGTGTCAAAACATCTAAATTACCCATGTATGTCGGACTATAGAATTCTAATTCAAGCATTATTAAGCGCAACACAACCACACCAAACTCAAAATGACCATGCCTCGTTCTCTGTATCCAAATGCTAGAGTAGGAGAGGAGTAAGCTAACCCAATCCAACCTTTGTATCCGTGAATCCCTATATAGCCTACCAGCGTTGTACACTTTTGCGAGCAAGTCAGCCTCTATTTATTAAACCCTGTCTAGAGTCACCAGTAGCAGCTAATCCTCAAATCCCTGGTGCCTGTAGTAGTCAGCAACCCTCCAAAGCCTTGTTTCCAGGAGTAACCTGGGATCTTTCTAAGCTCGTTACAGGAAGACGCGCTATATGAGTAATCTATCCAACTAGTAAAAACATGGCCAGGTCCCTAACATTTGTTCGCTTAAAAGAAATGGGGTATAATTCAGCATGATTCTAACATAACAGAATATAATCAGATACATGACGTATGAAACTAAGTTACCCACACACGCCGGAGAAGGCAGAGGATCGCGAGTGGACGAGTCGCGTACCGGTGAGCGGATCTGAAAACCGGTGTCGGTATCAGAGCGGAAGAAACACGAATACAATGGGAATAGGATAATTACTAATCAAGCCCACTAAAGTGGGGAGTAGGATAATTGTATAGTGTGTAGCTACGTAAGCCGGACTTAAGTTTCGCGTTCGAGTAGGGATCGAATACGGTGATACTTGAATTTGGTAATTCCTCCAATTTTTTTTTATATTGACACGCATTTTTTTTGGATGGTCTTTTTCAAATGACACCTTCATGTTTTGACAAATCCTAAATTATTTTTATCCACTAAATTTGCTTTTTACTCTCCCATTACAATCTTCTCCACTCATTTTACTTTTAAAAGAAAATGTTCCCATTGTTTGGTGCCAATATTTTGGGACTAGAGGGAGTATTTTAATCGATGCGTCGACTCAGACAACTGAGTGTCTTGACTGCTTTTTTCGACACATCTACCATAAAAAGTATCGCAAAATATATTCAGACACGCATAGATTTTATTATTTTATGGCTTTGTGTATATTGACATGGGCAAAGTCTTGGGAAAGACCATCTTTCCATAGGCTTATGGAAATACCGTCTTTCCATAGGCTTATGGAAAGACATTAATTAGAAAAGGTAAAATGTCTTAGTTGCAATATTAAAATTTTACTATGCAACGTGTAGTAGTTATAAAGTTTATAACTCAATTCATGCAACCCGATAATTTTATCTTCATTTCTTCTAATTTGCACTTTAAACCTTGGTCTTTTCATGACTTATGGAAAGACCGTCTTTCAAGAGAAAGACTCATTGACGTAGGTATGGAAGCCAAGGAAGTTTATCCATTTGGACGCTTATCTTTTCTTTGAATGCATTGATTCCTTTTTGGATTTTAGAAAGTTAAGTCAAACTAATGAATTTGAACATATTTTGCGACCAAATTTATTAGTCTTACTTAATTGAAAACGGGATCCTTCCCGACTTCTCGGAATCCTCGACTAAGCGATCGATGTTTCCATGGGCAAGTCAGGAGGCCAAAAAATGGGAAAGAATATGCATGCAAGAGTGAGGATAGAGTTGGAGGAGAAAAATGAGAATGAAACACTGGTACAGAATGAAGATTTTGCCAAGAATGAAGGGTTGAAAGGGGTACTTAGCAAGGTGATTGAGGGGCTCAATGAGATAACGCCCAAAACAATGGCTGAAGACTCGAATCGAGGCAAGGAGAAAACCCTAGGGTTTGACCCACCTATGAAGAGTAAAGTACATCAGTTGGAGAAAGCGGGGAGTTCAAATGAGGAAGGAAAGTTGACGGAAGGAAAGAGGTTATCCTGGGGAGACACAATGGAGAGTGAAGAAGGAAAATCATGGGGTTCTTGTTCACAGAAGAATTGAAAGAAGTGAAGTGTTATATCCCAATTAAGGTGGAGAGAATGCAAATGAGGGAAATCACTGAAGAGGAGGTAGAAGAGAGTACAAAACAATGGGAATCAATAGATGTATGCAAGGTGTATGGAAACAATCCACCATTCAAAATAATGGAAGGATTCTTTGCTAGAATATGGGGAAAGAAGCATATTAAGGTATGAGTGGTAGATAAAGGAGTTTTTCTGGTGAAATTTATTTCGAAATCATGCAGAGATGAGTTGATTGAAACTGACAATATTTACTTTGATGGAAAACCTATGATTATGAAGCCCTGGTCCCCAACCATTGATTTTTCTGAGCTGAACACTGTCCATGTTTGGGTGCAATTACCATTACTTCATATGGTTTATTGGCAGCCTAAACTCATTAGTAAAATCATAAGTCCCATAGGAAAGCCTATATGCTTAGATAGAGCTACTCTAGATAAGGAGAGGCTAACTTATGCTAGAGTAAAAATTGAAATGGCAATTGGAGATTATGTACCTGATAAAGTCATATATTTGAATGAGAGAAAAGTAATTGTGCAACAGAGAATAATCTTTGAGTGGAAGCCTGTGAAATGCAACAGTCGTGGTCTGCTAGGACATGAAGGGGTTGAATGTAGAAAAGTGGAGAATTAGAAAATAGAAGACGGGAATAGGAGAATCTATATTCCAATTAGAAATCAGATACAGGAAAAGACCGAGTTTGAACCTGAATTGAGGAATGGTAGCAAAGGGAAAGAGAAAAGCCAAAAGGAGGAGAAGAAGATTGAAATAAAACAAAACTCGGGAGCTGAATAGGAGAGATGAATAACCGTCAAGGGAATGATAGTAAAGCAGACAAAACTCAAAATAGTGGCTGGAAAGCAGCATTTGAAAGTTGCAGATCCACCTGATGAGTAACTGGTTGAGCTAGAATATGAGAGGAATAAAGGTAGTAGACATGGCTTAGTGGGGAAGTTCTGTATGCGGAATGGAGTTGGTCTGCTAGGACTACTCGAAACAAAAATTAAAAAAGAAAAAATGGATGAAGTTTGGGGGATAATTGGCTTGAAGTGGACTTTGGAGACATATGGAGATGTAGTGCAAGGAGGAAGGATTTGGGTGGCTTGGAATTCAGAGTTATTTGATATAAAGGTGATAAACAAAGGGGAACAATGGATGGATCTAGAATGCATGATCAGAGCCTCAAAAAAAGAATGTTTCTGTACTATTTTGTATGGCTAGAATACTATGCTCAAAAGAGAACCTATGTGGTTTTATTTGAAGGGACTAGAGAAAAGGATTAGGCCATGGATTATGGTGGGGGATTTCAACTCTCCTTTAGAACTGAATGATAGAATGAGAGGCTTGATTGTGGATGAAAAAGAAATAAGGGATTTTTAGGAGATGATGGAGGAGCTGGAGACCATGGAAATCAAAACAATTGGAAGGAAATACACCTGGTGCAATAGAAGGATGAGGGCTGAAAGAATAATCAGTAAAATAGACAGAGGAATCATAAATCAAGAGTGGCTAGAAAATATGAGAGGGGTCTATTGTGATGTCAGAGATAATCCACTCTCTGATCACATGCCACTAATTATCAGATTCAAAGAACACAATCAGAAATGTATAAAACCTTTCAGGTATTATAATTTATGTGCTCTATCTGATTTTTTTTGCTGGCATTGTGATCAGATATGGGAGGCTGGGGATAACATAACTTTGAAGGGTATTGTTGTGACTTTGAAAAACTTGGAGAAACCATTGTCTAGGTTAAACAAGAGGGAATTTGGAGCCATAGGAGAACAAGTGTAGAAATGGATGGGGATATGGACTGAATTACAGAGAAAATTGAATGAAGACCTATTGAATTTTGTTCTACAGATGGAGGAAAATAGCATAAGGAAGAAGTTGGAACTGCTACAGGAGGCAAAGTTTAGCTTTCTGCAACAAAAGGCAAAAATCTAGTGGATGAATGAAGGAGACAGACCAACCAAAATTTTTTATAACATGATGAAGACAAGGCAGTATAGAAATAAGATAATATCTCCAAGGGAAGGATGGAAGCTGATAACTGAACATGAGGAGATTGAAGAGAAGTTGGTTGATCACTTTGAAAAGCCATTGGGCAGAAAGGATGACATTGAAACACTGGATGAGGATGTTGTGAAGTATGGTGAAACTTTGAACACACAGCAAGCAACACTGATCAGACCAGTAACTAGTGAGGAAATTAAATAAGCTCTTAAAGGTATTCATTCCTGCAAAAGCCTTGGAAAAGATGGTTTTTCAAGCCATTTTTTCAAAGAAACATGGGAAATTATTGGAGATGATGTGAAGATGGCAGTGAAAGGATTCTTCCAAGGAGATGAAATTCCAGACAGATTGAGTAATGCAGTGCATACTTTGATCCCAAAAATCCCTCAACCACAGGTAGCTGTTGACTTTAGGCCTATTGCATGCTGTTCAGTTCTTTATAAAATGATCACAAAAATCATTTGTGCTAGATTAAGTGGTAAACTGCCAACCATAATAAGTGTAAACTAAAGTACATTTGTTAAAGGAATGCATATAGCCCATAATCTCTTATTGGCACAAGAACTGTTGCATAGGTATAGCATGAGATAGTTGGATGTAAGCAAAGATTTTGATAACATTAGTTGGAAGTTTTTGTGGAGATGGCTTACTGTACTAAAATTTCCCGAGCCTATGATAGAATGGATAAAAAAGTGCATCGCTAGTTCTTTTTTTTTCTCTGTCTATTGATGGGAAATACTCGGCAAGTTTTAAGGCACAGAAGGGTGTGAAGTAGGGAGATCCAATGTCACCCCTACTATTTGTGATCTGTATGGAGTATTTAACAAGGGTGTTGAACAGATCTTTTGAGAGAAAAGAGGCTGAATACCATCAGAGATGTGGAAAAGTGGGAATCAAATCTTTGTTATTTATAGATGATGTACTCTTGTTTTGTGCAGCAAACAAGAGAACAGTGAAGAGTGTGAAACAATGTGTGAAAAACTTTCAGAAGGCTGCTGGGCTGGGAATCAATGAAACTAAGTCAAAAATCTTTTTTTCAAAGATTGATGATGTAGACAAAGAAATGTTGGTTGCAATACTACAAGTGGTGAAAGGGGATTTGCCAATGAAGTATCTAGGTTTGCCTCTGTCAACTGTAAGATGGGACAAAAATAACCATGAAAACATGATTGAGAAAGTAAAATGCATGGTAAAAAGCTGGAATTCAAAGGCACTATCCCGTGATGGGAAACTTCAACTTATTAATTCAGTGCTATTAAGTATTACTGGCTATTGGTGTGGGATTATAAAACTACCAGAAAGTGTTCATGACAAGATAGTACATATATACACAAGCTACCTATGGGGCAGGGAAGAGGGACAGAGAGGATTCACTGCAGTTGCATGGAGTTCACTGAGTAAAGACAAGAAGAAAGGAGGAATGAGGGTAAGATATCTTTCTCTATGGAATTCTGTTGCACTATGTAAACACTTATGGGACTTAAATCAGAAAAAGATATACTATGAATAAGGTGGGTACAAGCTTATTAAGGATCAAACTATAGTTGAATGCAAGCATGCTAATGCTCACAGTTAGACCTGGAAAGTACTACTTAAACTGAGGGATTCTATTTACATAAAGATGGGAAGTTTTGTAAGCAAGGAAGGGAAGGTAAAAAATGGGGATATCAATAATAGGATGAAAGGAACAGATGATGCAAAACTCAAAGCTGGACTAATTTGGCACAAGATGATTCATCCCAAACATAGATTCTTTTGATGGATGCTGATTGATAATGTGTAAATCCGTATGGGCCTAAATATGTATACGGCCGACCTTATGTCCATAGCTTTGCCCATTGGGTAAAGCCTTTTGGGCTGGCCCAATGTGAAAGTACTTGCTCCACAAGTAAACAAAACAGTTGTCCTACCTGCCTACCTATATAAAGGCCAAATGTAAACCTACACAACTCAACTATTCATTCCTAATTACATTTGGGTATCCTATTTTCTTACTTGGCCGTCAGAGCCTCTTCCCCCCGGAAACCTCTGGGGCTTTGTCTTTGCAGATTTCGATTACCCACAGTGGAGCAGTGGCGGCGGTAAATTGGGGCGCATCAAGTGGCATGCCCATTGGGACCGTCAGTCAGATCTGCGATAAAATACTTGCTGTCTATGTCCACATCTATAGCAAGCGCCTTCTGTAGGAGTGAACGGTTAAAAGACAAAGCTTTAGGCATCGGCGATGAGGTACAATCCCTATACCGGAAAATGAGAGGGCGTAGATCCAATGTGCCTTCAGGTCTCACTCCCTTTAGCCGGTATTGAGCCTCTGAAAGCTGGCCAGGACCTGGTCCTAGAAGTCAGGGGTCCAGAAGCTCTTCACGAAGAAGCTAACACATCCCCACAGACCATGGAGGTTAGCGTCGAGCCCTGGGTAGGTGGAGCTGAAGCTCCTACCTCACAAAGACAAGTGCGTCAAGGAAGGGCGAATGAACCGCAATTTACGAAGGCTACATCGAATTTTCATATAGAAATCTTGAGAGGGGCTGCTCGAGCATCAAGGGGTACGAGAAAGGCAAGGCCCTTGTCGCAGGAGGATCTAGCGTCGTGGGCTCAGGCCCTCATATCTTCTGGCTATCAGGTGGAGCCTCTAATGCTCCACCATAGGGTGATACAGCAATAGTGAGGCCCCAACCTTCGATGCCCCTGGTGTTTCAGCCAAGATTCCATTTGTACACTTCTTCGGGAGTGTCATTATCAAGCTGACATTACTACCTTTATACGGCCCTATCCGACAATCCTGAGCATACCGCAAATGATAGTATACTCTGTGCCAACCTCGATGCCCTCAGCTCTGAGACAGATTATTCCACGTTTGATGGTAGGGCTGATGGGAGCTTTTTCGAGTTTTGAAAGCTAAATATATTCAGGACTCTGTCTAACGGTCCCCCCTACAACCCTTATCAGCCAGGGTTATATTATGGCCCGGCAGGGGGAGAGTCGTACTCAGGGTACATGGCTTCGAATCATCTCCTTCCTACGCCCCAAAGATTTGATGCCTCGATTTAGCCCATCCCATACGGATACCCGAAGATGGGAGGGGGACCGAGCGACTCTTTGACAAGAGAACTCGACAGGCTGATTGGGCGAGATTGCAACATCCCCTTTCAGTCATGTGATAATGACCACCCGATGGCCTAGCGACATGAAACCACCCGAAGGGCTCCCCACATACAGTGGAGACTCGGACTCTCGCGAGTTCATACAGAACTTCCTTAGTTTGATGAACTCGAGGGACTTCAATGAACACCTAACATGCAAGTTGGTTGGAAGTTACCTTGGAGGGATAGCCCCAGAATGGTTCAACAAGTTGGGCAGAGGGACGCTAAACTCGTACAGAGACTTTGGAAAGTCCCTTCTAAGTCAATTTTTTCAAAAGAAGAGGTTAACAAAAACCTTAATAGAGTTATACCAAAATAAGCAGAGGTCAGGCGAGTCGACAAAGGTGTTCTACCATCGATATATGGATGAGAGTCTTAGCATAGTAAATTGGACCGAGGAAGTAGCAATTCTTGGGTATATGAATTGAATGTCAAACCTCGACCTGTACAAAAAACTGGTCTCAAAGAAATTGGAGACCCTACAACAATTGTAAGAAATCGTAGAGCAGTATTTGAAAATCAAAGAGGCTACAAAGAGAAAATGGGAGGGAGATAGATGGCTCGAAAAGGGACCTAAACACTCTGAGTCTAGGTCAAAATGGCTCGACCACCTGAAAAACAGTTCGAAAGCTTTTTCCCTTAACCAAGTCCCTGGTAAAGATACACTCTATCAATAAAGGGATGTTTCGAATCCCCTCTCCTAGAAAAGACTACCATGGGAAGAAAGTGTCCCCAAAATTTTGTGGTCACCACAAAGAATGGGGCCATAACACAAATGAGCGTACCCATTTGAGACAGGAAGTGGAAAGATGTGCAAGGAAGGGTCTACTCCCTGACTGTGTTGAGGGTCCGAAAGGAGAATCCTCTTTGAAGGGCCGAGTGAAATGCCATTGTAAAGGCAAAAAAAAGAGCCAACCGCAATGGTAGAGAACAATAGGTAAACAACGGAGACCAAGTTGGAAACCAAGTAGGGGTCCGAGCCGAAGCCGAGGCTCGGTCATTCTTTCAATTTTGTGTTGAGTGAAATGATTCATCCATAGCAAGTTTGTGTTGAGTGAAATGATTCATCATTCTTTCAATTTCAGCAAATTGTTCCATGACTGGTCTATTATCTACCATCTTGTAGTTAAAGAAAGATGAGACAATGGCTTTCTTACTTGTACAATCTTCTGTCATGTACCTTGCCTCCAATTTGTCCCAAACTTCCTTTGCGGGGAGCATTGTGTGGTACACATCAAAGAGATGGTCCCCCGTAGCATTGAGAATGTGTCCCCTATAGATTTCATCATCATTCTCCCATTTTTGCTTCTTACGGAGATCCTCCAATATTTCTTCTTCTGAACTGACACTTGGTTTGGTCGTATAAAGAACGTAGGACACCTTCAAAGCCGCCAAGAGAAAATAAACTCTCTTCTTCCAACGAATGAAGTTCCCACCATCAAACTTATCAAGTTTGACAATGATTGTTGCTAGATCATTCACCTTGCTTGTCATTGTGGCCAAGAGAAAGTAAAGCCTTGAGAATGTTGGGAAATTTTCTAGTCTAAAACAAAGACAGGTAGAAGGAAAGTGCAGAAGAATAGAATGAAATGTATAAATATAAAGGCAACATCCAAGTCGTGGATTACACTTTTCATAGGGTTTTATTTGTTCCCTTTTGTGTGCATAAGATACAGAGCAAATATCCTCTGGGATAAAATGAAGCTTCGTTGACAAAAAGAAGAAGAGCAGAATGATTTCTTGTGAATGGATGATTTTTTTTCTGCAGCAAAACACCACCCTTCTAACATCTATTCACAGTGCTGAATGACCTTCCCAATGGGCACAGTGATTGACGGTGAAGAGTCATTTGCACAATTTGAGATTGCATGAATGGTTGATCATATCTTTTGCCGATGGATGACTTGTATCTTTTCAAGAAGGAAACAATACCAACAAAAAGTAATAATTTTGAGACGTGTCAATCATTCATTTGTGACATCGGATCATTCCCTGGGCCAATAGGTGAGCAAGGGACGTGGGATTGAGGTGGCGCTGTAATCTGTCGCTGAAGTTAACGACTATTCCAATGAATATCGTGATACGCGTTAAAATTAGCGTCTCAAACATTCATAATCCAGCTGCTCTGCAACTGCCAATGTTGGCTCGTCACCTCCCCGTGTTCACTCCAAATTCTATAAATTTGCACAATCTCACTCCATTAATATCATCTCTTGCTTCAGCAAACCATATCACATCCCCCCACTTGACCCTACTGAGGCTTCCCAGTAAAAATAGATTTTCAGTTGGCCCCCGGATTTTTTCATGCAAGGTATGCCTAACCTTTCTGTTAAAAGGATCTTATATCAATCTCAACAGCTCTGATGCTGTGAATATGTTTTCAGGAAAGCGAAGCGAAGTTTGACCGAGAAAAGGAAATGACGATCGCAGTAGGAGTGAGGATTTCAGGGCGGAAGCTGGTGGTGCACAAGGACCACACCGTGTTGGCAAGCGTGCCAGACTGTGATTGCTTCGTCGGGTTTCGACTCAGGTCCGGTGGAGGGGCTGTTTCTGGGTCCCATCTTCGAGGAAGAAAGCTGCCGCCACGTTGTTTCTCTGGGAACGCTGCGGAATGTCCGGTTCATGGCCTGTTTTAGGTTCAAGCTGTGGTGGATGGCTCAACGGATGGGTGATAAGGGCGGCGATGTTCCGCTGGAGACCCAATTTCTGTTAGTGGAAACCAAAACCACTAATGATGATGATGCTGATGCTGTGTACACAGTTTTCCTTCCGCTGATCGAAGGTCCGTTTCGGGCCGCTCTACAAGGGAATTCTAGAGACGAGCTCGAATTGTGCTTAGAGAGTGGAGACAGTGGCACTGTTGGATCGTCCTTTGCGCATTCGGTTTATGTGGGTGCTGGAACTGATCCTTTTAGTGTCATCACGGAAGCGTTTGGAGCTGTGAAATCGCACCTCAAGACGTTCAGGTAGAGGAATGAGAAGAAGCTGCCGGGGATTGTTGATTATTTCGGGTGGTGCACGTGGGATGCATTCTATCAGCAAGTGACTCAACAAGGTGTCGAGGCTGGCCTCAGCAGCCTTTCTTCGGGGGGGGACCCCTCCCAGGTTCGCAATCATCGATGATGGATGGCAGTCTGTTGGGGGTGATGATGATTCTAAGGAGATAGAGCCTTTGATGAGATTGACTGGGATTAAAGAGAGTTCCAAGTTTCAGAACAAGGATGATCCAGCTGTTGGGATAAGTGATATAGTCGCCATAGCCAAGGAGAAATATGGGTTGAAGTATGTGTATGTTTGGCACGCGATAACTGGATACTGGGGCGGAGTTAGGCCTGGTGTGGAGGAGATGCAGCAGTATGATTCCACGTTGAAATACCCAAGCATTTCCGACGGGGTTATGGAGAATGAGCCTGGATGGAAGGCTGATCCTCTGGCTGTCCAAGGTTTAGGTTTAGTAATCCGAAGAATGTGTACAGGTTCTACAGCGAGTTGCATAGCTACCTGGCTTCTGCTGGAGTGGACGGGGTTAAGGTCGACGTGCAATGCATCTTGGAGACCTTTGGTGCTGGTTTGGGTGGCAGAGTTGAGGTCACCAAGCAGTACCATCAGGCTCTTGATGCTTCAATCTCCAAGAGTTTTCCTGATAGTGGCTGCATCGCCTGTATGAGCCACAACACCGACGCTCTTTACTGCTCCAAACAAACAGCCATTGTGAGGGCATCTGATGATTTCTATCCCCGCGATCCTGTATCGCATACCATTCACATTGCTTCTGTTGCATACAACAGTGTTTTTCTTGGAGAGATCATGCAGCCTGATTGGGATATGTTCCATTCCCTCCATCCAGCCGCCGAGTATCATGCTTCTGCCAGAGCTATCAGTGGTGGCCCTGTCTATGTGAGGTTAGATACACCACCCCCTTTTGCTGATATAGGATAGAAGGTTGCAAAATGTCATAGTTTGCTAAAGTACAAAATCTCTTCCATTTTTACAGCGATGCTCCGGGGAAGCACAACTTCGATTTCCTCAAAAAGCTCGTGTTGTCTGATGGTTCAATCCTTAGAGCCCGCCTGCCTGGACGGCCAACCAAAGATTGCCTGTTTTCTGATCCTGCTCGAGATGGAGTCAGGTAGGATCACAAATGTATTCATTTTATCTACCTAACACCAAGTATAAGACTGTTTAGCTAACTTGTAACCCAATTGGTACTTCAGCTTGATGAAGATATGGAACATGAACAAGTACACCGGAGTCGTAGGGGTGTATAATTGCCAGGGTGCAGCATGGAACAGCATTGAGAAGAAGAATACCTTCCATCAAACAGAATCCGAATCAATAACAGGCCACGTTAGAGGCTGCGACGTGCATCTCATTGACGAAGCAGCCTTGGATCTTGAGTGGAGTGGTGATTGTGCCGTGTTCAGTCACACAAGTGGTGAAGTTGTCTGTTTGCCACACAATGCAGCCATGCCCATCTCGCTCAAGGTTCTTGAGCACGGAATATACACTGTTACGCCGATTAAGGTTTTGGCACCAGGTGGTTCTAGGTTTGCTCCATTTGGCCTCATCCGCATGTTCAATGCGGGCGGAGCAATCCAGGGGCTTGAGTATGATGTCAAGCCTGGAGCTGTTGTTATGGAAGTGAAGGGATGTGGGCAGTTTGGTGCTTACTCTTCCAGTAAGCCTAGAAAGTGCATGGTAGGATCAAATCTGGTTGATTTCGCATATGAATCAGACTCGGGTTTGGTCACCTTCAACTTGGATGATATGCCCCCAGAGGATCAGAAAGTCCATTTGGTGGAGATTGGGTTGTAAATAATATTCTTTTTATAATAACTAGAATAGATGCAATTCTTCAGCTATTTATATTCATCTACAAACACAGTATGCACCACCAGTAAATTTGAAAGTAATTTTTGCTCCTAAAGGAGATCCAGCTCGAATATTCTCCTTCATTTACAAAAACTGTCTTCACAGCCATTTATTCGCCCTGGCCAACCATTTATTAAAATTTTTTTGAAAAACTTACCATAAAATCAAAAATAGATACCAAGGCGACTTTCAATCATACCGATGATTACAGATACTCAGTTTGATCTACTTCTTTATCGTTTCATGAATCATATCATTTTACCAAGCACCCAGCACTATGTTGCATTACAACACTGTTAAGAAAAAAGAAAATAGTCCTGCCAGGAAAATTTCTCACTAAGGTTGCTATATTCTCTATCTACTTTTTTATATTTTTGCTTTAACGAAAATGAGGGGCAACAAAAAGCATGATTCATCATAGAATTTAAACCAAAGAGCAGAGAGACTGTTACCCCTGCATTAATCACCAGTTTCCACAGGTTCATGGCCAAGTCACATCAGCGTTCGAGACGAGATACTGCAGTAATGAGATGCCTGTAGCATAAATGTCGGTATAACAGCCAAAACTGGGCAAGGAATTGATTTAGAAAAGGGCCCAACCTTTCCTGCAACAGAAATTAATAGTAACATCAAAACACCACAAACACATGTAAAGCTCAGCATTGCCCTCAGAGAATGATAGAACAGATAAACATATAGGATGAGTTGAACCATATATAGTGAAGAATACCATAGGAGTTGGAATCTCTATAACTCTCTGTTCCTAACATGAGAAGCCCCAATAAGGCCAGCACTTTCTCATCTTATAAGCCAGGAAAAGAGGATTAGTGTAAATTAACAATTGAATGTCTGACCCAATTCACCTCACAGCCAATTTTAATGCCTCATCAACTGCTAAACAACAAAAAGGACTAATGATGCCTATGACTATTAAAAGATGAGAAAACTACAGATGGTGTGTAAAGCAACTGTGCTTCACGTAAGAAAAATGCCTTGCATAAATTACAATAAAACGGAAAACTGAGAAAGAACTATATGTTGTAAAAGAAAAATATATGAGTGAAAATGGAATTCATGACATATATGCAATAGAACTACGATTCCAATAAAAAAAAGATCGATGCTCTGAGAGCCAACTACATGTGAGCTGAAATTAAAATTGGGGCATATTCCCTCCGTCCCACAGTCAACTTCACAAGGGACTTTTTATGATCTTCAAGAAACAAGTTTAGTCATAAATTTTCCAGTTATGTCTAAGAAGACTCCACGTGATAATATGCTTATGTATATACATATTTTTTTTTTATACTAGTTAAAATTAATCAATTTTGAACACCAAACTGTAAAGTGAACTTGACTTTAGGGACAGCAGGAGTAGATAATATTTAGCACATAACTAGTGTACTTGGTTCAATTGACTAAAAGCAAAAGGTAGTACATAAGGAGACGTGGACTCCATTTATGGGATGAAGGGGGTGTTTAATTTGATAATAGTGAGACAATGCACACAGTGCTTTCAGCCCAGACTCACTTCTACAATAATAGAATATTAATGTAATAGCAACAGTGGCATACCATAATTAATGCAAGCGTAAAAAGGGAAAAGAAAAAAAATGCAGAGAAAAATGTTGCAACTGCCACAACAAATAGAAAACTAAAGAGCATCAGCTTTAGCTCAACAAAATAAAGCATTTAAACGAATGATCTAAATGGTAAGTCAATAAAGTGGAATGACATTTGTGGATATCCTATCCAAGAGCAAATACATTTACTACAACACTTCTAACCGAAAGGCACTTTTTTACAGCACCACTCTCCTAACAGCACTTCTACAAGAAGGCACTTATGTAGATTTCCTATCCAAGAGCAAATACATTTACTAGCATTGAAAATGCCAATTATGGCAGTGAAGGTGTTTATTGCTCGAAGTCAGGAGTCCAAACCTCATTCCTAAATACTCAAAATTACTTTTTAGAAACATACAGTAAAGTTCATTACAAGACTTGTTCACTTTGGTATTTAGTGAGCTACCAAACTGGGAGCACGTTGATTTCTCATTTACAAACAAGACATACTCTAAGACCAACCTTATAGAGCTAACCCTACTGTACCAGATGCATTTGATGAGGAACACTTACAGTTGTTAAACATGATGTCATTAATTAAGTTGATGCCAATATCAGAAATTGGTTCGATGGGCTGCTCATCATCGTCTGTCGAAGAGATGCCATTTACAGGATCTTTACTGCATGCATCTGCAAAGATAAACAAACACCAAATATTCACTCCTCCATAGTCCAGAATAGTAAGAACCCAACACACTCACATTTGCTTTCACTTTTTACACTCACGTAAATTGTGATAAATATATACCAGACCAACCAGATGAAATATAAACTGATTTTGACTACAGAACCCCCCTATACTATCAGTATACTTGAACTTAGAATTATATGGAATGTCAGGATAAACCATAAGGGCTCAGAGAAATTTGAACTGTAGCTGAAAGTCAAGTCCAATTACCAAATATTGTATATAAACATGTCGGGTAAGATAGAATATACAGAATGTTAGGAAAACACGAAGGGCTATTAGAAATTCAAACCATAGCTGAAAGCCAAGTTCAATTACCGAATATCGTATTGAAACATGTAGGGGGTGGAGAGCCCATGAAATTGAGCCCAATGTAAAACCCAACTGCCAGAAGTACTGTTAACATTAAATAAGCTGGCACAGCCAATGCCCAATACCTGAAAAGAAAAATTCAAATGGCCCACACTTCCTCATAAATGGATGAATACGATATAATGGATTTAGGTAATTTACTTAAGGTTTTAATATAAGTTTTTGAGCAAAGAAACAGATGCAAGGAGAGTAAACCTCCGAGTAGCACGGCCATAACATCCCACAAACAAGCAGAATAATGTCTAGGGATGGTAAATCTTCGACGGACAACCAATGTACTGCAGTCAGCAGTAATTAATATCTCGAGCATACGCAATAGAAGTCCCCAGCAGTGGTTTAGGTATCACGAGTAAAAAATTCACTAGTATATTTTCTAGAGATCACATAAGTTTTTAGCAATCCATTGGATTCACTAAGAAAAATTTCCCCCTGTCCCACGATTAGAGTCCACTTTGTATTACTCAAACTGTTAGAAAAAGGACTCTAATTGTGGGATGGAGATCTAACTGTGAAGGGTAACATTTAATCATCAAGAGTTTCACATTTTTATGTTTCAACGCAAACATAAGAATAGAATTAAAATATAAGGAGCATAAAATTCTCACAATTTAAACCTCAAAAATACTGTCAAAATATAGGGAGCATAAAATTCTCACAATGTAAACCTTAAAATACTGTCAAAATATAGAGGAACATGATTTATTCACGAATACATAGCATCCACACGTACAGAAGAAGCACAAAGGTTGAAATACAACAGGCACTTATTTTAATTCCTTCGTTACCTGCTTGGGTAGTAAGAGATTCCTATAGAGTGCAACCAACTGTCTGGGGCATAAGACCATACCAAAAAAATGACTGTCACAGGGAAAAACAACAAATTAGATCTATGTCAATCTTTCAAATGAACCAATTGTCATAGTTTACAGTATCCTACATCAGATGGCTTGTTTGATGATGGTATAGTAGAACTGGAACCTAATTGGGCTAATGTTCTCATCTCCTAAACAGGAGCCCAATACTCAAGATACTTACTGATGGGCATAATAATGGGCCATTCACTAGATGACTAAGAGAGCCTGGCTACATCCTAGGAAATTAGGGTTTTAGAAATAGTATAAATAGAGAGGTATGCCTTCCATTTTGGGTAACATAATCTTTGCCTACTTTTACTCTCTATAAGATTGCTTACTAGACCGTCGGAGAATCTCCCCCCGGAGTTCCCGACGCCTGGTTCTTTTTTGTAGATCACAGGCAGCGCTGGATCAGGTTCGGGTCAGGTTGTGAACGAAGGTCACCATACACATCATTTGGTTATCACTACTTTGCAATGCAATCATGTACCCATATCATAATACAACAGAGATGTACACTATACATAACGATCCCAGGCTAGAAGTATTCTAAGGCAACGATTCACTTCTCAGATTTGAATAGACCCACAAAAGAAAACTGATGAAGAAATCAATATATATCCCCAGCAAACAAAATCACAGGAGAATGTAAGTGGGTTCACATAAATTGCATCAGGATCAAGAATAAATTAGGGTAAGGAAAGCATAAGGAGGGCGCACCTGTAGCAACAACGGAAGAAATGGAGCCAACAAAACCATAAACTTCGGAAAGCTTAGGACCGTGTTCCCCAGAAATACCAAACCCAGAAGTGCTGTTGTCATTTCTTGCGAAGGAAGGACGTGGAAGGGAACTAAATGCTTTTCTATTCTTGGAGAAGCTCAGAGTCCTTGGACTATTCACAGATCGTTGGTCATCCATTACCGGAGACCACTATTACCGACTCAAAAGATAGGTATGTACCAGAGTAGAGACACGAATAGAGACCTCTTTTTCTGTTCAGCCACTTAACCATTAGTACTAGGTAAAAATCTACATTTCAACACATTTTTAATTGCATGCACTTTATTTAAATTCACCCCGTAAATCACTGACAATAACTTTAATAAAAACAATTGCAGCATACTGAAATGCAACTCCAAAGAAACCAAAAAGTTAAACTACGGATTTCTCAAGCCTAATTCCAGTTATGAATTAACAATTAACAATTGCACCGGAGAAAATGAATTGTTAATTCAACCAAAGTCAAATAAGAAAATGTAAAAGAAAAGAAATCACTTTTCACAAAATGACAGGATGTGTCTTAGGAAAAACAATAACTTCAAATGAATGGAACATGAAAGTTATGAGAATTCTGAGATGGGTGGGCAATATGCAAAAGGATTAACCAGACAAGAAAGGTGTGACAACTGCATGTTGAAGATATAATAGCAGTCGGCCTTACACACAACAACCTTAAACTGGACAATAGCAGGCATAAAGCAATGTATATTGAAGATATAAATATGGAGTTAGGACAACAGGAAACAGAGAATACACAGTGGAACGAACCTCGGGTTTTACCAACACTCAAGCTGAATGGGGCTTTTTGGTAGAATTAATGGCACGGCTCGACGGATTTGACGCTACTACCCAGCCTGCAAGTTCAAGGATCCTCACAACAGAATTATTTCCCCTGCTCGTCAGCTTTAGCAGCAGACCAAGCGCGTCTGGCTGGCATGAAGCAGGCTTTACAGCAAGGTTTTCGTCATTTCCAGGTTTAGAAAGATTCTCGGGTGCTCCTAGCACAGCTCAAAGATGCCGAACAAATCCCTCCGGTGGACGTAGGCTCCATTATAAGGGAGATGAGGTTTATATCTTCAAAGTTTTGACGAATTGTGTTTATCAAGGTCCCACGCTCGGTTTTGCACAATGAACAATTTTTTTTGGGTAAATTGCATTAATAATCCTTTTAAATTTTGAAAGTGCTGATATAACTTTGTAAAATCTGAAAGTGCAAAACTAACCCTAAGTTTTTGTTAAATTGTGCAGTTATACCCATTTTGCTCAATTCCAGCATTGACTCAAAGAAGTCAGCCGTTGATCAAACATGAAAAGACATAAATACCCCTGAGTTTAAAATTGAAAATTTAATGACATTTAACTCCTACACTTCTTCTTCATCTTCAAACACACTGCTGGCGCCGCTGCTCACCCATCTTCGACCCGTCGCTGCCCCGTCATCGGCTAGAACCACTCTCGCCCAAAACCAGCTCCCTCTCTAAACCCTAGCTTTGCCTATACTCAACACATCTCATGTTTAAAACCCGCTGCCCATAACCACCCCAAACCCTAGCTCTGCCTAGTTCCGCCACCTCCTCTGCCTAAAAATGCCCTTCGCCTAAAATCACAACCCCGCCCACACACCACCACCACTTCAACTCAAAATCGGCAACTCGGCAGGAGTGCGCTAACTGGAAAACGAATAAAGAGAGATGTGCTGAGGAGGCAGGGGATGTGGGCACTGGGAAGACGAACGGGATTGCGCCAGATGGAAAATGAACTGAGAGAGATGGTGTGAGGAGGCGAAGGAGAGGAGGGCGTGGGGAAGGCAGAGTGCATGAGGGAGAGGTGAGAAAGAGAAAAGAGAATGAGGGTTATTTCCATCTTTTCTTTTTTTTTTAAATTTTTTTTAAACTCAGGAGTATAATGGTCATTACATCAATTTCCTGTCAATTCAACCGTTACATTTGGATCAACGAAGTCAAGGTTAGATTTGAACTTTCAAAATTTACAAGATTATATCTGCACTTTCAAATAAAACACAGGACTAAAAACACAGTGTATTTCCTATTTGACTAAATTATTTTGTTAGTACCCTACAAAGTATCTTATACCATGTTTTGGTCACTGTTTGCAAATCAACCATTAGACATTACCAAACAAATTCAGAACGTTTTGTTTGGGTCCCTAACGGTGATTTTCAGGTACACCGAAACTATTTTCCGATATAGTCAGAGGTATTTTTGTAATTTTACTTATTAAAACATTTTAATTTTCCTTTTCTTTGAACATTTTTCTGTAAAATTGGAATCATTTTGGAAACATTTTACTTTCAATTTTCTTTTAATTTTGGATAAACTCTTTTCCTTCTCCGCCGGTAATGCTTCGCCTCCGTTGCCGACCACCGTCCCAGCACCACCTTCAGTTTCCACCATTTACTAACCATCTTCTTCCTCTTCTTCGAAATCGAGCACAACTTGTCTGTCAATTGGCCTCGTCTCCGCAAAAACGAGGGCCTGGATCTCCAGTGCCATGATAGACGAGTTTGAGCCAGAGGCGGAGATGGATGTCGAACCAACGACGAAGCTAGGGTTAGGGATTGGCAGAGATGGAGGTCGATTCCACGGGTAGAGACGGAGGTGGCATAGTTAGGGATTGATGTAGATGGAGGTGGAAGAGTCCGTTGGCAGAGACGGAGGTGGCAGGGTTAGGAAGATGATATCACGCGCTCAATTTGGGAGCCATTTTGTCTCCGATGCGTGACATTCACGCGCGCGATTGTTGAGTATTTTTTTTATAAAAAGCTCAGGGGTATAATGGTTATTTTACATATTTTTGACCAATTTTACCGTTGACTCTACCTGAAAACCACCTTTGGGGACCAAACGAAATGTTCTGAATTTGTTTGGTACTGTCTAAGGATTGATTTGTAAACGGGGACCAAAACATTGTATAAGATACTTTGTAGGGGACTAAAAAAAGAGACTAAATTGTTTTTTGGTCCCCTACAAAGTATCTTTTACCATATTTTGGTCCCCATTTACAAAACAACCCTCAAACGGTACCCGACAAATTTAAAACAATTTGTTTGGTCCCCTAAGGTGGTTTTCAGGTAAAACTAAATAGTTTTTCGGTATAGTCAGTGGTATAATGGTAATTTTACTAATTAAAAATATTTTCAATTAAAAAATATTAAGTTTAAATTTTTTCAGATTTTTGACTTCATCCTGAGCCCTCGATCCCTTGAGCCTCCTGCCTCGAGCCCTCGAATCTCATTCCTGGATCCCTTGAACCCTCCTGCCTCGAGCCCTCAAACTTTCTGCCTCAAGCCCTCGAGCTCTCGAGCCTCGAGCCCTCGAACCTCCTGCCTCGAGCTCGAGCCTCCTGACAATTTTTTTTTCTTTTTATTTTTTAAACTCAGAGGTATAATTGTTATTTTACATATTTTGACCAATTTTACCGTGTACTTTCCCTGAAAACCACACTTGGGGACCAAACAAATTATTTTAAATTTGTTGGTTGTTTTGCAAATGAGGACAAAAAAAAGGCAAAAGATACTTTATAGGGGACAAAAAAATAATTTAGTCAAAAAACAATTTAGTCTTCCCATTCTAAAGCAAGATTTTTTCAATCAGAAACCCTAAATCCCTAATCACTCCCCCTAGCTTACGTTCATTTCCCAGCATTCCAATTGAACTTTTCGTCCTAATAATTGCGTCTTCGTCGCCGAGCCTCTGCTTTGCCTCCGGCTTGAATTCCTGGCGAAGGTAATAGATTTATTCAACCAGTGATTTTATGTTATGATGAAGCCATCCTCTCGCGCTGAAGTTTTGTACTGTATGTATTTATGCACTCGCCAGAATGTTCTTGCTCAATTCGATTGTCGAGAATTTTCATGTATCCCGGATTCCATAGTACTTGAATCTGTTCTGTTGATTATGGAACATTTTGTATCCTGTTTTTGACGTTTTTCCATCTGTATGTCATCCTCGTTGATAGCCATGATGATTATGTTATTTGAATCTTTTCATGTGCATTTGTTCCTCTTAGATACCCATTTCTAAACCTCCTGTCCAAAGCTCCCTAGATGGAGGGATTTTAAAATATTTTTTTTAATAATTAAATTGGTTTGTCTTTCATGGCCAAGCATTGCTTCGTCATCATGTTTACAGGTTCATTAATATTTTGATTAGACTGCAAGCTGCAAATAGTTTGACACTGCACAAAAGGAAAAGTCTTAGCTCTGGCAATTCTCCATTGTGAAGCTTCAGCTAAATGGCACATGTTAACAACTCTAGCGGTAGGAAAAAACCAAACTTACTCATCACGGGTACACCCGGAGCTGGGAAGACAACGATAGCATCGGCATTAGCTGAGGCTACTCAGCTACGCCACATCAATGTTGGGGACCTTGTCAAGGAGAAGAACTTGCATGATGGTTGGGATGACCAATTGGATTGTTACGTCCTCAATGAAGACCTGGTTATGTTTCTATCCTTAAGCCTCAGATTGCGTAATAACCATAAACACCTTGCTTTTATTTTATCTATTATTGCATATTTTATTATTTTCAATGCACCTAAAACCAATTTAAAAGGCCCATTTAAATGTTCTTTATTGAATGGAATCTGTATATGGTTAAGGAAGTATTTACGTATCTGATTCTGACCTTTTCAAATTGGCATAGATATATCCACTCAAGTCGTTTAATATTGTTGCCATTCTTTATCAATCTATCTGATGAGATTCTTCAGCAGCCTTAACATGTTTGGAAAATGCATGCCTTTCTCTTCTTCAGTTGTGCGATGAACTTGAAGATGTAATGGAAGGAGGAGGGAACATTGTGGACCATCACGGTTGTGATTTCTTTCCAGAAAGATGGTTCGATAGAGTTGTTGTGCTCCAAACTGAAAACTCAGTGTTGTATGATCGATTGACTGCGAGGTAAATTATACTCCTTTGATTCTCTCCATGATCTGTTACTGTTTACTCATCTGGTTTCAGAAATTTGGTTTCCTGCTGTTGTAGGGGTTACTCGGGTGCAAAGCTCTCCAACAATATTGAATGTGAGATTTTTCAGGTGTTAATGGAGGAGGCAAAAGATAGCTACCCCGAAGAGATAGTTTTTGCATTGAGAAGTGATTCCATTGAAGGCGTAAACAATAACGTGTCCGCGCTGTCTGAGTGGGTTAGGAGTTGGAATTCCATGGCCTGTTAGAATGTTTTGCAGTCAGCATTTGTTTTACTCCGTGCTTGTATTAAGAAGCTGCAGTTTGAAACATTTTTATACTGTTTTTTTTTTTTGAAACAAAGCAGTCATATCTTATATTATCATCATTGTTTGGTTATCACAACCTATGCCTATTACATGACGTGCTAAATTATGGGCATTTTGTACCACTGATCTAGGAACCTTTAAAATATGGATTTTGTTAAAAACTAGTGCTAACATTATAATATTTGAAAGTAGTCCCTGTAGTCCTGGTGGTACATTTGGGAAGTTGTGAATATGATTCAGAGCCATCTCGCAATCTGTTCTTATGCAGATGTGTGTTGTTCCCCGGTTCCTGGCATCCGCCATAGCTTCATAGATTGCAGTAAGTTCAGCTTGTACTCCAGATATAGACTGGAAATTTCTTGCTCCATACCACAAAGTCCCCCCTGCATGCTGGGATGCCCACCACGCTGCTGCTGCCTTCCCGTCCTTGGCTCTGAACGCCACGTCCGTGTCAATGCACATCCAGCTTGTATAACCTGGATCCAGATGATTTCCTTGTGAAAACCATAACAATTAAATCTCACCAAGCAAAGCTCTTCCAGGATGAGTAGGTAGAATAGAGGTTGTTGCATGTTCCAAAAGTAATAAATTGGAATTGGGATCCTCCAAAGGCCCTGATCCCTTGTTCATTTCTTCTACCTGCATATCCTTGATTATTTCTTGGACTGTATCAACTCTGACTACCTGCTGTGCGATTGTAGCTTTGTTTCTAGCTCACCAAATTGCCCAAATAATGTTACAAGTGAGGTTGATGTCCTCTATTTCTGGTGCCAATTTGAACCAAGCTATAAGCCAGGCCTTTAGTTGAATAGGATTCCCCTGTTGATCTCGGCCAGACCATAAATGCAAGCCTAAAGCATACCCTACACAACTTCTCTTTTAATTCTATCCCAAAAATCTAACACCACCCCACGTTTTAGCTTATTATCATACAGTATTTGTCGCGGCCGGCTGTAACCAGGACAACCTCGTGATGGCTGTGGCGGAGAGATGATGTGAATAGGTGGATGACTGACCTTGTTAGTAATGGTGATAGATTGTGGGCATCACTCAAAATAGGGCATGGTCGGTGAAGGTTACATGTTCTGGCCCACTCAAAAGGGGTCCTTTTGTAGTAGTTTGTAATTGTCGAGCGGAGCCTTCCGGCATACAACAGAGCTCACACTGGCTTGTAGCACCACATCTACGGCGAGATTGGTGGGCAATGCTCCTAAGACGATACTTACTAATGTGTTATAGAGAAGTTACGTAGTAACATGACATCCCAGGATGAAAGGTGGGTGTAGGTTAACCTTAATTTTTCTCTGCTTGTTTTTAATTTTCTAGGTGTGCATTTTTTTGCGACTCCAGCGAGATTTAGGTAACTCCTTACTGCTGATTGGAGAAATCCAGCTACTACCTCCAAAAAGATTCTCCAAAACAAGAACTACGAAGTTGTTGCAACCCAGTAGGGAGAAACTTAGCCAACGATGAATAATTATGGAGGCACGCAGTACCGGACTGCTTCATGACAAAATAGATATGCACTTGAAACTATCCCTACGACACTGCACTGATGATTGGAGAAATCCAACAACCACCTCTCCAAAACAACAGAGCTGATGCAGGCCAGTGAAGACAAAGTGTGGAAGAATCGAGTAGCAGACTGCCGATATGGCACGTGGACAGCCCGGTGATTGAATTGAAAAGTTCATTTGTGGGAGGTTCATCCCGCACTGTGTTAGCTAACTAGGTGTTCAAGTATAGATTAGATAGATTAGTTATATTAATGAGAATGGGAACACTTGTTTTTAATTAAAAAAAAAAACCATCTAAGCTACATAGAGCAGCCCAAGGACCTCATTTCTAAGAAACGCAACATTGGCACCATCCAAGCGCGAACTGTTTTTTAAGATGTATGAATTTGGGTTTTGATTTTTTTTAAAAAAAATCAGTCATTCCAAGATAATGGAAAAAATGTCCAACGACGATTATAATGAGTGAAATTTACATCCAACCTAACTAGTCTCTAGCAATAACTAACATATTGTAAGGATGTTTAAATTACATGTCAACCAGACTGATCGTCTGTACTATTACAGATTGGAGATCCAATAAAAATTGTAATATCACCTCGGGAATGTTAACTTGCTTCCCGTAAAAATCATGACCTCTTGACAGAGAGGAGCGTGTCAGACGTCAATATCACTCTTACAACTTTAACACCATTTGATCCTACCACGATCTATGTTGTCCAAACGGTAAATACACCATAAAAAACACAGATCTGGCGATTCTAAATTAATGAAAACCCAAAAATAAAATCACAAACAAAATTACGAATACATGATCTGAACAAGAAGATTGAGAACAATACATCAACGTGAACAAGTAAATCAAGTAATCATTATGAATAAAATAACGTAATAGAACTAGGTTGAAGAACAAAACTAATCGATAGAGATAAAACTCACACTTATTCAATAACAAAAATATGAATTAAAATTGAAGAAGAAGTGCAGAGGGCTGCGGCAAGACAAAAGAGGGTTTAACGAAAGTTGATTTGATAAATATGGGGTTTTGATTAATTGGTCATTTCTGACTACTGCTGTCTAATGCTGGACCTAAATTTTTAGGACATGAGGCAAATTGAAACAATGGGCCTTAAATAATTATTTAGTGTATGTAAAATTTATAAATGGAGACTCACTTAATGAAAAAATAAATATTCTTTAGGCAACTAATTGTGATTTGTAATATTTCTTATTTATACTATTTGGAGTCCCATCGCGCATTGCGCGGTATTTTTGATAAATTTTTTTGATTTGAATGGCAGCTTTAAGAAGCTAAAACCATATTTAACTAAAATACCTAAAATAACCTGCTTATGGCCGAATTCGTCCATGTCCCACCTTGGATGAATATTACCTTATCTAATCTTACCAAAACTAATTCTAATGAGAATAAAACTGAATATACTAAACCCCGATGGACTGTATTTTTGAAATTAGCTCTTCAAAGCCAACATGGTCGAGCTCTACAGCCTAAGATCAAAAATGAAATAAATTTACACTATTTTACAGTGATCACACTACCTCATTAAAAACCCAGTGGTAAAAAAGAGTACAGTGTTCTTCATGATGTTTTAAGTTCATTGACAATCTTGAATAATGAATCCAAGATGTCGATGGTGACTTCTTCTTTAATTCTTCATTATAAAGGCGATCAATCAAAGCATTTAAAGCAGCATCCCTAAGCTTAGTCCTTGACCTAGTCATAGGTACCGTCATGTCACTTAGAGGATCCCAAACAAAAATCTTAAATGTTTGATCAAGACATGGAATGTCTTCATTTATGGTGGTAGTCGTCTTGGAATCTCGATCATTCCTTCCGTGGTTGAAAGGTTTATCCCTCGAAACTTAATCATTTTCAATGGTAAATGGAGATAAATCAGCAACATTAAAGGTCACACTAACACCATAATGATCTGGTAACTCAATCTTGTAAGCATTGTCGTTCACACAATCCAACACTTTAAAAGGACCATCTCCACATAGACTGAACTTAGATTTCCGAGCATTTGGAAACCTCTCTTTCTGCAGATGAACCCAAACATAATCTCCCATGTTGAACCTTATCAACTTACGGTTTTGATTAGCTTTATCAGCATTCTGTGCATTTTTCCGTTCAATTTTCATGCGCACCTTCTCGTGGATTTTCTTCAGAAAATCATCTTTCGTTTCTCCATCAAGGTTTTTAACCTGTTTAAAATTCAAAGGAAGTAGATCAAGAGGTGTAATAGGTACAAAACCCTAAACAAATTCAAACGGAGATAAAGAAGTAGTAGAATGAATAATGTCAGAATGCATTTTTCCCAATTCTTAAAGTTCTTCTGAACTAGTGCACGCATGAGATCCCCTAGGTTTCTATTGGTCACTTATGTTTTTCCATCAGTTTGAGGATGACTGGCAGTCGAAATCAGCAACTTTGTCCCTAACAAATGCCACAAGGTAGTCCAAAAGTAGGAAAAAAATTTAACATCGCAATCAGAGACAATGGACGAATGAATGCCATGTAACCGAACTATTTCCTTCAAAAATATATCTGCAACATGCTTTGCTTTATCTGTCTTCCTACAACGAATAAAATGTGCCATTTTAAAAAATCTATCCATAACCACAAAGATAAAATCATTGCCTGAGTTAGATCATGGTAAACCTAGGACCAAATCCATGGAAATATCAACCCAAGGATGTGTAGGAATAGGTAATGGAGTATAAAGACCACGAGGCTTAGTTTTAGACTTAGCCTTCAAGCAATCAAGACAATTCCTACAAACCCTAACTATAACAAGTACCATTTTCGGTCGCACAAATTATAAGTTTTAAATGCACCAAAATGTCCCCTTAAACCACCTGAATGAGCTTCTCTAACAAGTAATTCACATATAGAACATTGAGGAATATATAACCTATTATTCATAAACAAGAAACCATCATGCCAACAAAACATCTCATAAGCACCATTTTCGCATGCAACATAAATAGATGAAAAATCAGAATCATTCGCATATGATTCTCACATGAAAGAAAACCCTAAAATAATGCATTCCAATCGTGTAAGTAAAACATATCTATGACTCAAGGAGTCTGACATGTGTGCGAGTCAACGGGCGAGTAAACCCGGAGGCGTAAGGAAGCTGACTGGCGGGATTTCTCGCGGGGTGCACCGTCGACTGGCCTTGATCTTTTGAGAAGGGTTCGAGTGTGAGCATACCTGTCGGGACCCGAAAGATGGTGAACTATGCTTGAGCGGGGCGAAGCCAGAGGAAACTCTGGTGGAGGCCCGAAATTAGACACTAAACCTGCACAAAACCTCATGTCACGTACTGAACCTGCACACACTAAACCTGCACCAAGACCTCAAGTCACACACAAACTTGTACATACTAAGCGATTATCAAATAAATTTACACTGTAAATTTTCTTTTTTGGGTGGGGTTGGAAGAGGCAACTGGACTCGTCCACCCTCCCACTCGTCATCCAGTGGGCGACAAAAAGCGCTTTGGTGGGATCAAGTTTGGTGAGATGGAGAGGGACTGTCCCGTAGCCCATGGTGCTTCTATCAATCTGCACGAGCGCTTCTTAACACTCAGTGATTGCTCAGAAATACACGTTTTCTCCAAGTGAAAGACCATGGCCAATGTGTACCAGAGCATATTGGGAAAAATGAATGCGTTCTTTTTTTTTCCCTTTTTTTTAACGTGAATGAATGCGTCCTCTATTTTTATTTTCTTTTTATTTTGAACATCCTATGTTATAGAAAATAAGGGTAATAATGTGTGTTTGTATTCATGAATTCAGGATACATTATATAGTAGTACAGGATACCTAAACAAGCTAGGAAAAGGTAATAGAATACAATTACATCTACAATTATGGTAATACAAATCTAATTCTAATTCCTTAACACTCATTCTCAAGTTGGAGCATGCGGATCGGAAATGCCCAACTTGCCAAGTAAAGAATGAAACTGGTTACGTCCGAGAGCTTTAGTAAACAAATCCGCAGGTTGGTCTGTCGTACGGATATGTTGAGTATATCGCACAAAATTCAAGGTCTAGCCCTTGGGGTACACTCAATTTTTACAAGCTCTCTAACTGGCCCTCAGAATCATATTACAATGTTTATGGATACTTAACTAGCCCTCGGGGTTAAGCAACAATGGAATAGCTCGCAAGCAAAGAGTATGAACTCAAAAGGTTGTATATTTGATTGATAAAAAGTGTCTAAAATTCGTCCATAAGGCCTCCCTATTTACAGGGTTACAATCTTGCCTCAACCCCTAATCACAAATGGAAACTGAATTGACTTATGGTAGCTTTAAGAAGCTAAAACCATATCCAACTAAAATGCCTAAAATAAATGGTAATCAAAGGTAATCTGGTTGAATTATTCAAGAAGTAACCTTGAAAATTTACCCATATTATTATGTAATATTTAGTCCTCTGTATAAGAATTATTTATTCGAACAATATGAATATGTACTCCCTCTGTCCCAACTTTATTTACACTCTTAATTTTTTGACATTATTCACTATGAAAGTTTGATAGCGTATTTGAATAGATATGTAAACAATAATATTATCATATATGATACTGGTGAATCCATTGTAATAAGAAGTTTCTAAATATCAACTTTTTATTTGTCATTATTATACGTAGATAAACATATTAACAGTCAACCATGTTTCTTATTCAGCGTGTAAAGAAATGTGGTCTTCACCCAATTATCCATGAACATTCACTTCTTTGGAGAATAGCAAAGAAAATCATTCAAAGCATTAAATTGTAACACTATTCTCATTTCATGCTTAGCAAGTTGAAGCATCATTTCTTTGACTATTTGGGTTCAACTACCATGATTTTTTGGCAAGAACCATTTGGAAGTAATGTTCACAACCCATGCTTGAAGCAAGAAGGAGGATTTCTTGGGATATTGGGATAAGTTTTGTTTGAGAGCTCTTGGCCATTGGTGAACTTGGAGTAGTATAAATAGGGGGATGAACTTAGTAGTTCAAACACACCTCAAACATAGCATTCCTTTGCTACCTGCTTTCTTCTCCCTTTAACTCTCCTTTGTAGTTGTAGAAGCAAAAGTCCTCGTATTTATATTTCGCCACATAATTCCTTCATAGGTAGTAGGAAAAACCTTGTAATACTTTCTCCACATATAGTGAAGCTTTCGGACTCCTCCGGCCATGGATGTAGGTCAACTTGACCGAACCACTTAAATCCTTGTGTCTATTATTTCCTTTATTTTCTTTATATTGTCTTTGTTATCCATCTTTTTGGGATAATAGATATCTCGTGGGATTCGTATTCCTAACAAATTTACTAATAGAGAAATATCTCATTTTTTTTATCTATTAGCCATCATGACGGTAACAATGACTTCTATTGAAAAGTTTGACCAGAGTGTAAACTTTGGTATGTGGTAACTCAAGATGGATTTGGAGAATGTGGATGCTAAAGAGTCGGTCCTGTATTAGGATGGCTTCCATCTTGAGTTTCCATCCTAACTCATGAAGAATGTAGATACCATCCTAACTCAAGAGTCGGCCTCATACAATAGTATAAAATCTGCATTAAAATCTAAAGAGCATATTGATAGGGACATTACGGGGGAATCGAGTGGAACTCATGCTGAGGGTTTGTTTGTGAGGGGTAGAGGTGAAAATAAACATTCTGAAGGTTGTAAATCCAAAGGGAGGTCGAAGTCTAAATACAGAAATAAAATTTGCAACTATTGCAAGAAAAAGGGGTACATTAAGGGTGATTGTTTTAGATTGAAAAATAAAGAAAAATACAAAAAATGAGCAGAATAGCAGCAATGTTGATAAAGCTAGTGTAGTAGAAGATGGAATCATATTTGTGGCCATCGATAATAAGTCAAGGTCTTCTAGTGAGTGGCTCTTAGACTCGGGTTATTCTTACCACATGAGTTATGATAGGGGGTGTTTTTCCACTTATGAAGAATGGGATGGTGGAATTGTTTTGATGGGTAATAATGCTCTTTGTAAGGTTGTTGGTAAGGGAACAATTCAAATAAAAATGTACGATGGCATTATTAGGACACTCACTAATGTTAGGCAAGTTCCTGACTTAAAGAAAAATCTCATCTCTCTTGGCACTCTTGATGCTCTCGGGTATAGATATTCAGATGATGGTGGAATCCTGAAAATATGTAAAGGTGCTCTTGTGCTAATGAAGGCTTGCAGAGTTGGCACCTTTTATGTTTTTCAAGGATCTACTAGTAACTAGGGAAGTGGTTGTCTTAACTTCATTAGATGAAGACATCACCAAATTGTGGCATATGAGGTTGGGACAGATGGGTGAGAAAGGCTTAACATTGTTAAGCAAGAGAAGTCTACTTTTTGGTCAAAGTACCGGTAAGTTGGACTTTTGTGAACACTGTATTTTTGGAAAGGAGAAAAGAGTTAGCTTTCATTCACCTGCAGTTCATAAAACAAAAGGTACGTTGGACTACATTCATTATGATCTTTTGGGGCCCTCTCGTGTTCCTTCTAAGGGTGGTGCAAGATATATGCTTATTTTTAGTGATGACTATTCAAGAAAAGTTTGGGTATATTTTTTTAAGCTTAAAAGTGATGTTTTCCTAACATTTAAATAATGGAAGACTTTGATTGAAAAATAGACTGGAAAACAAATTAAGCAACTGAGGACTGATAATGGGTTGGAATTTTGTGGAAATGAATTCAATGAGTTCTACAAAAATGAAGGAATAGCTCGACATCGTACTGTTAGAATGATGCCTCAATAGAATGGTGTGGCAGAGCAGATGAATTGTACTCTTTGGGAAAGAGCTCGGTGCAAGATCTCAAATGCCAAGTTGACATTAGACTTTTGGACAGAAGCCATATCTACAGTTTGTCACATCGTCAACCGCTCTCCATGTGCACCCCTTGATTTCAAGACTCTGGAGGAAGTTTGGTCGGGTACTCCTACTGATTACTCTAATTTAAGAATATTTGGGTGTCCAGCTCATATGCATGTTAACGAGGGAAAGCTAGAGCCTAGGGCTAAGAAATGTATTTTCCTCGGTTATGCTTCAGGGTGAAAGGATATAGATTGTGGCATCCTGATCCCAAATCACCCAAAATTTTAATTCGTAGAGATATTACATTTGATGAATCTTATATGTTACATCCTAGAAAAGAGTCTTGTAATCCTTGTGATTTGGAAAAAGAGGATAGTGCACAAAAACAGGTGGAGTTAGAGATTGGTGGTTCTTCTAGGAGAAACCCAACCCAAGACGTGGTTGAAGAATTTGATCATGAATGAGCTGAAGATCAACCGGGAGATGAGTATTATTCCATTGCCAGAGATAGACCGAGACGTGACATTCGACCACCATTGAGGTATGTGAATTTGGTTGCATATGCTTTATCAGTGGCACAGGAAACAGGTGGAGACGAGGAACCTTCCACATATTCAGAGGCAGTTTCAGGTGCTAATTCAAACAAATAGTTGGTGGCAATGAACGAAGAGATGGAATCTCTACACAAGAATAGAACATGGGATCTTGTGGTGCCACCAAAAGGAAAGGAAATTTTTGGTTGCAAATGGGTTTTCAAGAGAAAGGGAGATACTTTAGGTGTTAATAATGCAAGGTACAAAGCACGATTGGTCGCAAAGGGCTACAGTCAGGTACAAGGTGTAGATTTCAATGATGTTTTCTCACTTGTTGTGAAACGTAGTTTTATCCGTATATTGCTTGCTTTGGTTGCCATGTATGATCTGGAGTTAGAATAACTGGATGTCAAGACAGCTTTCTTGCATGGTGAATTAGATGAACATATCTATATGAGTCAACCTGAAGGTTTTGAAGTTCAAGGTAAAGGAGACCGGGCTTGCTTGTTGAAGAAATCCTTGTATGGATTAAAGCAGTCTCCAAGACAATGGTATAAGAGTTTGATTCATTTATGTTGGGTCATGGTTTCTCCAGGAGCATGTATGATAGTTGTGTTTACTTCCGGAAGTTACAAGATAACCTATTCATTTATTTGTTATTATATGATGATGACATGCTCATTGCGGCAAAGAATCTTGTAGAAATTCATGAGTTGAAGGCCTTGTTGAATAGTGAATTTGAGATGAAGGATTTGGGTGCAGCTAAGAAGATTCTTGGTATGGAGATAAAAAGAGATCGAGAAATTGGAAAGTTGTACTTGACCCAGGAGAGTTACCTTAAGAAAGTTTTGGAGCAATTTGGCATGCATGATGCCAAACCACTTAGCACTCCTCTTGGTAGCTATTTCAGGCTATCTACTGCCCAATCACCAAAATCAAAGGAAGAAGAATATTATATGGCTAGAGTTCCTTATTCAAATGCATTTGGGAGTATAATGTATGCAATTGTTTGTACTCGCCCTAATATCTCACAAGCTGTTAGTGTTGTTAGTAGGTATATGGCCAATCCGGGAAAGTCACATTGGCAGGTTGTGAAGTGGATTCTTAGATATTTAAAAGGTACTTCGAACATGTGTTTGGAGTTTGGTAGAACCAATAACACTCTGGTTGGTTTTGTAGATTCAGACTTTGCCGGTGATCTTGATAAGCGCAGGTCTCTTATAGGCGATGTATTTTGCATTGGAGGTTGTACAATTAGCTGGAAAGCTACTCTACAGCATGTAGTTACTTTATTTACTACTGAGGCAGAATATATGGCAGCCACAGAGGCAATTCAAGAAGTTTTATGGTTGAGAGGTCTCTTCGGCGAATTAACTCAACAACAAAGGGTTACTACCATTCATTGTGATAGTCAAAGTGCAATTTACTTGACTAAAGATCAGATGTATCATGAGTAGACGAAGCATATTGATATTAAGTATCACTTCATTCGTGATACCATTGCACAGAAGAATGTCCTTGTTAAGAAAATCCATACAAAGGATAATCCTTCTAATATGTTCATGAAGGCTCTTCCCTATTTCAAGTTCAAGCAGTGCTTGGACTTGATTGGTGTTCATTGTTGGTGATTCAACCTATTCGGGCCATGCCGGAGGAGGGGTGAGTAAGCTATTACTTTTGGGGTTCAGACCAAGGTGGAGATTTGTGAAGAAATCTGGTCTTCACCCAATTATCCATGAACATCCACTTCTTTGGATGATAGCAAAGACAATCATTCAAAGCATTAAATTGCAACACTATTCTCATTCCATGCTTAGCAAGTTGAAGCATAATTTCTTTGACTATTGGGGTTCAACTATCATAGTTTTTTGGCAAGAACCATTTGGAAGTAATGTTCACAACCCATGCTTGAAGCAAGAAGGAGGATTTCTTGGGATATTGGGATAAGTTTTGTTTGAGAGCTCTTGGCCATTGGTGAACTTGGAGTAGTATAAATAGAGGGATGAACTTAGTAGTTCAAACACACCTCAAGCATAGCATTCCTTTGCTACTTGCTTTCTTCTCCCTTTAACTCTCATTTGTAGTTGTAGAAGCCAAAGCCCTCATTTTTATATTTCGCCACATAATTCCTTCATAGGTGGTAGGAAAAGCCTTGTAATACTTTTTCCACATATAGTGAAGTTTTCGGTCTCCTCCGGCCATGGATGTAGGTCAACTTGACCGAACCACGTAAATGCTTGTGTCTATTATTTCCTTTATTTTCTTTACGTTGTCTTTGTTATCTATCTTTTTGGGATAATAGATATCTCGTGGGATTTGTATTCCTAACACATCGTGATAATGATTGTAGTGCAAATAGAGTTGGAGCGAAAGGAGTAGTATAATTTAAATAGTTTATACAATTATAATTTATTTTTCTTTGAGAGCATGTCCTAACATGTTTTTTGTATTTCCTTTTAAAAGAGATATAATTTTATAAATTCGGTTATATAATTATTCATTCATTATCGACTGACATTTATTATTTTTATTACTATAATTTTTACAACGTAAATATTTTTATACAATAGTTAATAATTTTCTACGTAGAAAAACTCGTGTCGACGAGGATCGAGTCGATTTTCTTTCATTCAATGCATTATAATATTAGTTAATGTATTAATTCATTATAAATTTTGCACTCTTTGTAGTTTTCATATACATATAACCATAAATTAATACTTATTTAAACTATAAATTATATTATATTTTAAATTTTCGTTCAGAATGCGTGCATCGGCACGTGGTGTTATCTAGTGATAATTTTAATAGAGCAAGTGAAGTCGGTGACCCCTTAACTATCACCATTGTCCACCTTTGACACCTTATTTTTTTAACACTTTTGGCCACTCAACTTTCAAAACAGCTTAATCGTAGCCCCTCCAGAAGTGCTAGAATAGAGCTATTTTGTGGGGCCAAAGTGTCCAAAAAAATATGGGGTCAAAGGTGGACGATGGTGATAGTTAAAGGGCCACCGAAGACATTTGCTATTTTTTATTTTATATATATACACACACATATATATAAGTTTAAATTTATGGTCAAATTTTATAAAATTTAACTTTGAAAAGACAAACACTACTTGAAAACAGGTACATATACACCGGTACATATGTATCGGTGTCGAAATACCGGTGCTAAAAATGTCATAGGCACCGGTATGTTAGTGATACCGATGCTAAAAAACAAAAATTTAGCACCGGTACACAAAAAACCGGTACCTATGCACTGAATACCGGTGCTACAAAACCAAAATTCAACATTGGTACACATAAAACCGGTGCCTATGAATAAATTCAACACTGGTATATAAAAAACCGGTGCCTTTGCACTGAATACCAGTGCTACAAAACTAAAATTTAGCACCGATACACAAAAACCGGTGCCTATGAATAAATTCAGCACCGATAACACAATTTTGAGCCGCAGTGTAATTTTCCAAGAATTTATAGAAGTAATAATCTTGACTTTTGAGACCCTTCCATTCACCCATACATTCCCAAATTACAGAGTTACGATCTTATATTATTGAATTACTTTTTATTTCCGCCAATTTTGTGATTCGACAATTCCAATTTTCTTGGATTGACCTAAGTGAAAAAAGCAAAAAAATTTACTCTTAATTCCAAGCTGAAATCCACTCGAACGTGATCCCACCATATACACCCCATTGTATTCTTCATGCATGTAGGGGGTTATTTATCAAAAATCGAGCACAAGAATATATCTAGAATCCTTTCCGATTTCACTTTGTAACTTCCAAGTAATCAACCATAAGTTACTCTATAACATATACTAGCGCTTTTTAATAATTCACCGAAAATCACTTATTTTATATATTAATAATTAGACAATAATAACAAAAATTATGTATTTTGGAGCAATGGTAATAGGGCAACACAATTTTGGGCCACCGTGTAATTTTCTTAAGAAAAAAATGCTTTTATAACCCTACTTAGTTCACATAAGTGCCAATATAACATTTCAATATTCGAAAGTGCCAATATAACCCTATATTGTTAGTGAAAGTGCCAATATAACCCTATAAGTTTTAAAGATGTGCTGATATAACCCAACAAACATTAGAAACGTACTGATATAACCCTACAAACATTAGGAATGTGCTGATATAACCCAATAAGATTGCATAATGTGCTGATATAACCCTACATAATTTTAACGAACTATGGCGTTCCGGCTAACTATGAGTGTAAAATATTCCACCCAATTTCAGAGTAAGCTCAAATGGTATTTTGGTCAATTTACATAGAGTCAACGCTGAAAAATTGAGGTCAATGCCGAAAATGGGGTCTGAGGGTTATATTGGCACTTTCATTAACTAGTTAGGGTTATATTTGCACTAAAAATTATCATAGGGTTATATTGGCACTTACTCAAGTAGATAGGGTTATATTGGCACTTATTCCTTTTCCTAAAGTTTATAGAAGTAATCAATGTTAACTTTTGAGACGGTTCCGTTCACCTATACATACCCAAATTGCAGAGTTGTGATCATATATTATTGAATTAAATTTTGGTTCCGCCAATTTTTTGATTCGACGACTTCAACTTTCTTGGAGGGATCTAAGTGCAAAAAGTAAAAACTTTACTCGTAACTCCAAAATGAAATCTGCTCGAACGTGATGCTACCCTATACACCCTCATTGTATTTTCCAAGTCCATAACAAAATATTTATCAACAATCGGGCACAAGAACATATCCATAATCCTTTCTGATTTCCCTTTCTATCTTCTAAGTAATTAACTCTAGATTACTATAGAACATGTAGCGCTTTTCAAAATTTCATCAAGAAAAAAATTTATTTTTTATTTCTATATTTATGCAAGAAAAACAAAATTCGTATATTTTGGACAAAAGGACAATGTTGTAACAAAATTTTGGGTCGTAGCGTAATTTTTCAAAAATATGTTAGAGGCGCTTCCGTCCCCCCATTTTACCTCGAATTTTAAAGACGCAATCATCTTTTATTTAATTTCATTTTTGTGTTTTCAATTTTGTGATTCACCACCTCCAAATTTTTTCTATGGACCTAGTAGTAAAAATTTTAAAGTTAACTTAGAGATCAAATAATACTAGCACTGACATTGTTTTTCATTCATACCAGTGCTATGTCATGGCGGGATAATGAATTTTTTGAATTTTCATTCCAAATTTTGTAGAGATTTTTTGAAATTTTGGAATTAGCACCGGTATGTGTATAGGTGCTCAACACTTAGAAAAAAATTCCCAGGTTTGTTCTTGGGTTAAATATATAGTTAAAATTATTATTTTTTAAAAATCATTCAAAACAGCCCTAAGCAGCTGCGTTTCGTATATTTAGGAACTGTTGCGAGCATTTTGGGCACCGGTATTTGTACCGGTGCTCAATACTTAGAAAAAAATTTCAAGGTTTGCTCTCGGGCTCAATTTTTTTGTTCAAAAAAACCATTTAAAGCAGCCCTAAGCAGATGCATTTTGATTTCTCAGGCACCGGTATGAGTATTTTGGGCACCGGTACCGGTGCTTAACATTTTTTTAAAAATAGCCCTACTTTGTTTCATCTGAACCGTTGATTTTTTTTGTTGATTGAATCTCAACCGTTAAAAATTTGCCTTAATATACTACCCCTGAAACCCTCTACCCACCCTCATTTCTCTATCATTATCTTCTCATCTCCATCTTCTCCCTCCCCCTCCACCACCTCTCCCTCTCCGCCGTCGCTTCGACACCTAGCACCGACGACGACGCTTCGGCGCCTCCCCGACTCCATCTCCCTGACCAGCTCCGACTTCATCTCCCAGAGGCGCTCTGATAGCTAGTTGGAGTTGCGAGCTCCACAAAAATTTCCGGTTTAGCTCAGATCCAACCTCACTTTTGGTTCTTTAATGTTATCTAGGGTTTCTGAAAAATTAGGTTCTAATTATTATGATTATTGATCATATGTAATGAAGTGTTATGTATTGAAAGGTGTTGAGTATTTTCAATTATATGTAATAAAGTTTTGGGTTGTTGTATGAAATTTCCATTTTTTTACATAAGCATCGATTTTTTTTTGTGTTTTGTTCGTTCCGTGTTTCATATTCCGACCGGTGAGTTTATTCTCAATGGCAGAAATTTTTTTAAACGATCGCCTATTTATTAGCACCGGTATTTCATGCATAGGCACCGGTAAATGGTACCGGTGCTAGAATAGAATAGATTCTAGCACCGGTACGACTTACCAGTGCCTATGAGACTACACCTTTTGCATCAGGTCACTTAGGCACCACTATGAAAATTCATAAAATACCGGTGCCTATGGGAATGAAAATACCGGTACCTATGGGGATGAAAATACCGGTGCCTATGAGGGGTTCTCCCAGTAGTGAAATAATTAATTTTTAATGGGACGGGGGAGTACAATTTAAAAGGTTTCTAAATTTTTTTAAATGTTATTCCAACAAATAAAAATAAATATCAAACAGTCAAACGATCACCAATCCCGCCACCCATCGCTACCCACCCATCGCCACCACCCATCTCTAATACATTATTCTTGAAATATTATAAAAATAACAAAATTTATTTTATTCATCATTTAATAAATTCTAACTGAATTAAAATTTTAACTATATATTTCATTTAATTATTCTTAGATTGAAAGAATGTTATACTAATTTAGTTTTAGTTTTCAGTTTAAAAGTGAGACAAATATTACATGTTAATGAAACTAAAAATTTTAATAAAAAATATCGTACAACGCGCGATGAAACTCCCGCTAGTTTAATACCAAAGCATACTTTATTTAGAAATATTTCCATAAATAACATGTTCTCACAAATTATTTATGGAAAGCTTAATTTCTCTCTTCATCCAACATCAAAATTCACACCATATCTCTCAGAACATTTAAAAAGAGTTGCAAATAATGTGCGGAAGAAAATAGAATCAGAAAATAAAAATAAAGGTAAATAATATGTGTCAACATGGGCGGAACCAGTGGTATGCGAGATAGGACTCCAGCCCTACCTAAATCGCCGGCCGTAGGTAGTAGGATCGATTTCCGACGAGATGCGCATCTTCTGGCGACGGCGGTGAGAAGCTCGGAGAAGAAGGCAGCTTCGCGGCCTTTTTTTGTGTGCAACTAAACCACTAAAATGACGTTGTTTTCACGTTAGTGAAACGACATCGTTTCATTTGTCATAAGGGCAAAAAAAATGAAATATGGGTTTTAAGATGTATTGGATTGAACCAATTTCCCAATCCAATACCATTTTTCCAAAATCCTATTATGGAAGAAGCTGAAGAGAGGAAGTGGCCAGTGACCAAAGCTCAGGAGCTCAGTTCTCTCCCACCAGGTCTCCGCCTCCTGCTGCTGTCCCGTCGCTACAGCTGACGCTGTTGCCACGGCCCATCACCGTTCAGCCTTCTCCAACAAAAATTTTTGATTCCGCCACTGTGTGTCAAGAAGTGTAAAAAATGGAACAAAATAAAATGTCGAGGATGGAGCGAAAAGTGCATAATTTCCTGGAATTTTTTAAAGAGGCGCCGACTTTGTAATTACATTTCCGAGGACACTTCCTTGTTTGGAATGGGAGTCCGGAGTGCACTAAAGTTTTTTTTAAAAATAATAAATAATTCTACTTTTAAAATAATAAATAACCGCTAGACTTCAAACTGAATCTGAGCTGAACCATTACTGCTGCTTGGTTTGAATCTCGTTAAATTGTGCAGGGCAGAATCGGAAATAGTACTTTGGTTGTTTTCCTTAACGGAGGTATGTAATGGCATAAAAAAAAAAATTTGTCAAGGCAATCTTGCATAAACTCAGTTTAGCTTGACATAAGTTTAGAAATATAAATTTTTTTTATATTATATATTTTTATATTTGCACATCCAAATACATATGGTTACTTGTTTTAACTTTATAAATACAATATTTAAATTTTATAAAAAATGACAACATTTAAGGTAAAAGCCACTATGGACTGTCCATAAGATTAAGGAAAATCCGGATTTCCTGAGACTTTCTCTTTTAATATTTAAGAATAAACAAGGGTAATTTAGTCTTTTAAAATCATATATAGTTTATTATTTTTTTAATGAGGGAAAAATCATCTTTTTCCGACCAAATTAGCCGTCTCTTGACAGACCGTCTTTCCATAAGTCATGGAAAGATCAATGTTTAAAGTGCAAATCAGAAGAAATGAATCGGGTTATAAACTTTATAACTACTACACATTACATAATAAATTTTTAATATTGCAACTAAAACATTTTGCGTTTTATTATTCTAATTAAACATAATTTTTCAATAAGCCCGTAGAAAAGTGGTCTTTCCCAAAACCAAATCAAGGGTTACATTCATACTTTCAAATTTTACAGGATTATATTGACACTTTCAACTAAAATATTGGGTTAAATAGCATTTCTTCTCAAAATGTGAGGGGCGTTTCTTTAAAGGATTCTGTTTACATTCGCAACTTTTCTTTCCTTCTCCCTCCATCTGAAACGGTTCGCCAAGTGTGATGGTTTTGCTGCCCAAGAAGCTCATCACTCCCCCAAAATTCCTCCCAATTCTCAATCCCAACTTCTACAGCCCTAATCTCGTTGTGGAAATTCTCGATTCCTGCGTTAGCTTAACACAAATCAAGCAAGTCCATGCTCATATCATCAGGAAAGAACTCGATCAATGCAGCTTCGTAATCTCGAAATTACTCCGAATGCTCACCAAACTGGGCGTCCCCATGGCCACTTATCCCAGTTTCATCTTCGCGCAAGTGCGCTCCCCAAACCCTTTTTTGTATACAGCGTTAATCCGCGGGTATTCGCTGCAGGGGATGCTGCGAGAGTCTGTTTCTTGGTACGGAGAAATGAGGAAAGACGACGTCGCCCCCACTTCGTTTACGCTCACGGCTTTGTTGAAGCTGTGTTGCAGTGACTTGGGATGCGGGATCCACGGACAGAGTGTAAAGATTGGTGGGTTTTGTCAGGATTTGTATGTGGGGAATGCGTTGATTAGTATGTATGGGGAGCGCGGGAGATTGGGGGATGCACGGAAGCTGTTCGAGGAAATGCCGCATAGAGATGTGATTTCGTGGACGAGTTTGATCGATGCGTACGTGAAGAATGGGGAGATGGGTTGTGCGAGTGAGGTGTTTGATCGGCTGCCTGTGAAGGATACGGTAGCGTGGACATCGATGGTGACGGGTTTCGTGCGGAATGCTCAGCCTCGGGAGGCGTTGGAGATGTTTGAGAGGATGCAGAGTGCGGGAGTCAGTACTGATGAGGTGACATTGTCGAGTGTTGTCTCGGCTTGTGCGCAGTTAGGTGCAATGGGGAAGGCGAATTGGGTCAGGGAAGTGGTGGAGAGGGCTGGTTTTCGAGCTGTGAATGATGTCGTCATCGGGTCTGCCTTGATTGACATGTACTCGAAATGTGGGAGCTTGGAGGAGGCTTGTAAGGTTTTCGAAAGCATGGAGGAACGAAATGTGGTCTCCTATAGTTCCATGATTGTAGGATTCGCGATGCACGGGTGTCCCAAAGAAGCATTGAGCTTGTTTGAGCAGATGATCACGAATGGCGTGAAGCCTAATGATGTCACGTTCGTAGGGGTCCTATACGCATGCAGCCATGCTGGCTTGGTAGAACAAGGCTGGCGCATGTTTGAAACGATGGAGAAATGCTATGACGTTGTACCTTCTGATGATCACTATACTTCGATGGTTGATCTCCTTGGCCGAGCAGGAAGGTTGGATGAAGCCGTCGGTCTAATCACGAGTCTTCAGACAATGGCGGTTAAAACTAGGGCTTGTGTTTGGGGAGCCCTACTTGGAGCATGCCGGATTCACAGGAATCCTGAGGTTGCTGAAATGGCCGCCAAGCATCTATTCGAACTCGAACCAGATGTTGCCGGGAACTATGTCTTGCTTTCTCACATATACGCTTCTGCAGGACGGTGGGAAGATGTTAAGATGGTGAGGAAGCTGATGAGAGGCAAAGGTCTGGCAAGAACGCCTTCACGAAGCATGGTGGAAGACGACTATGGGGTTATCCACGAGTTCTATTCCGATGACATGACTCATCCGAAGCACAGAGAGGTTAAGCTGGAAGTGAGGAATCTAGTCGATAAACTGAAGCTTCTTGGCCATCGGCCGAGCCTGAGTTCTGCGCCGTATGATGTTGATGATCGGGAAAAGGAACAAATACTTCTGTATCATAGCGAGAAACTGGCATTGGCTTATATGTTGATCACAACATATGAGGGCTGTGGCATTAGAATCATTAAGAACCTTAGGATATGTGAGGATTGTCATTCTGTAATGAGCAGAGTATCAAAGCTCACTGGAAGGGTAATAATTGTTAGGGATAACTCCAGGTTTCATCACTTCTCTAATGGGATGTGTTCTTGTGGACATTTTTGGTGAACTTTTGATGGTTGGCTTCTTCATTTTCTTCTGATTCTGCAAACACTTAGAAACCAGATAAAATTGTCCTCCCAAAAATCCATAACAAAAGGCAAAACACAGTTACATATTCGAATACAAGTTTCTAACAAACTCCTGACTGTTTGTCCACCCAAAATGTATAATAAATGCCAGAAAGTCTAGAACACAGTTGTATTCATATAACAGCAACTTTCCAAACTGAAGTATCAAGGTTTTGAATAAGAACAACTGACGGCTTTGATCTTCCATCCACCTTTCTAGGACACACGGTGATTTTCTCCAACTTGCTTCCGTGACGAATCAGACGGCCGAGGACATGCGTTTCATTCTTAGTTGCCCCGAAGTCCTTCATCTCCACCGACTTAAGGCAAGGCAAAGAGAATTCAATTACATCACGCACCGGCCCATCAGTGTCATCCTGAAAGATGGGAAAAACCATGTCAACATCCTGAAGCGAATGAAGAAAACAGAGAACCAAACCAGAAAAACAGAGGCATAAGCATATACGTACATCTAGGAAAGATTCATAAGAAGAGACCAGGACCATAGACTCTAGTTGTGGACATTTTTCAAACATGTCTTCCATCCCGGCCATTTCATCTATCGAGAACCCAGTCCATAGCTCTAAATGCTTGAGGTTGTGAAACACAAAGGCATCCGAGAAAACTTCCTTTCTAGGCTGAAGCTATAGACGGGAAAAAAAATATACAGAAGAGTTAAATGTGAGTATTGCAATATTCAGTATCAAAAGACATTCAAGTGCTCGCTCTTCTTTCTAAAGATTTTAGGAATAAAAATGCAAGAAGAGAGATGTTTTAAGAAGAGAGAAAAGGCATGTACAAGCAAGAAAAAAGATATTCAATTACCTTTAAAAAATCTTCTTCATGAACAAAAGATGGAAGCTCAAAGCCTACGCATACAGGCGTAGATTCCTCAAGCTCTCTAATAGTAGTAGCAGGGGATTTTCCCAACTGGAAGTACTAAAGGGGAAGAAAAAAATCAAAGAATTTTCAACAAGCAATCAGTAAAAGATAGATGGAACGATTGTGCAAATTACAAGATTTAATGCTGAAAGTAACCTCCCCAAGGGACTAAAACTACAGAACATTCATATAACTTTACAGCTACTTAGTAGGTATGTGTACCATTGAACAACAAATACAGTATCACTAGACCTTCTCCAGTTCATGACACACCCACTTATAAACAATAAAACAGCAGAAGCACAAAAGATACTCTATTCATAGCAGCAATTTAAAACACAAATTCATCAAATGTTACAAGAATATGGGCAAATCAAGAGCAATGCAATTTTCGTTGCAAAACAGAATGGTCATCTCAAACATATATTGTGCAGCATGCACAACAGCAGAAAAACTCCAGATGATACAAGAAGAAGCAGAATACATACCAGAGACCAAGGCCACATGTTTTGAATAGTTAAACGCTCAATGCCACTCAGAGAGCTTACAACATTAGTCCAGCATGCCAAGTCCCACCAACTTCTGTGGAGAAAGATCACTTTGGCTTCAACCAAAGACGGTGTTTTCCTCAAGGAGAACTTCTCAGCAGAAATATAACCCAAGTTTATTGATTCCAAATTCGGAGCACAAATCTCAACCGACATTTCTGGAAAGTGTAACAAATTAAAGTAAAACAATTTGAAATGCTTGAGTTGTTGGGACACTATTTTCAAATCCTCGCAGCCCCTATCACAACTGAGAGACAGACTTTCAAGATTAACACATGAAGCCATCAAACGCTCAATATCTTTATCCGAGGAACAAAAATGCTTCAAATGTACTTCCCTGATGGAATCAAACTTCAGAGACAAGGCCTCTTCAGGAATCCGAAAATCAACACCATGCAGTTTCAAAACCTCAACTGAGCTATCACTGAAGTCGGGAAACTGAGGTGAGTAGTAGCCAAAAGCGAGATGGTCAGTATCATCATCTTCTTCCCTGAGTGGGATGCCAGGATTGCGAAGATAACTCTGGAATAGGAAGGTTAGATCAACTTCTGCTACTTTGCAGCCAATGACAGTTCTCAACCAGGAATCGATACAGGACTGAACAAGCACGTTGTTGCTATTGCAGAATTGCAATCTAAATTTTTTGAGAGGAATGTGAGAGGGGCGGTGGATGAGTGTCTGGTTGATAAATGCAGCAAACAGCTCGCGTGCCTCCTGAATAGATATGTCTGGGATGTTCGAGTGAAATGAAATTATGTCAAAATCAAGAATAGGAACAAAATGCCACAGATTATGCCATCTAGGAGCGATGGCGGTGGTTTTGACGGAGGCAGTGGTTGGAAGGAAGGAGAGTATATTGATGAGAATGCCCTCCTGTAGATCCTCTATGGAAGTCTGCGAACATTCCGCCAGTGCAGGATTCTTCTGCAACAGCCATTTTGGGGTGTTCATGGGGTGATCAGAATTTGAAGCGGTGGATGGTCGTGATAGTGGGAGATGATGGGCTCCTTTTTTAGATTGTACAGCGCAAAAGTTCCAGCAAAGACTTCCTCTCCAAACTAAAATTATAGACCACAAAAAATGAAGAAAGAAAGTCAGTGTGAGTATCACCAACTTACAACATCTGAGAGCCTACATTTCCATTTACAGCTTGTATATGAAATGCTAATCATGATGGACACACCGTATGTAAGTAATACGATACAAATGGTACTACACTGATATCAAGATCCCTCAAGCTAGATAATGTTCTACCACCCTGACAAAGACCAAGTTATCTTCACATTCTATTTATCAACTAAAATTAGAACATGGATAATATGAAGAATATAGCATGATGGACCAGGCATTTTCATGAGAACAGCAAACAGTTACAATGAAGGATGCAAAATGCAATTTTATGCTTTCAACTATTACCAAAATCTTTCTTGAAAAAAAGTATATGTTCAGGGAAGAAAATTCAATTGCCTTTACAAGATACTCTTCAATATAATAACTTAGATCCCCATAACTTCCACCCCATGGCCTCTTTTCATTGATATCTTCACTACTAACAGTGGATTCTTCCTTCAAGTAAGACCAAATGGGAAATAAAAACACAGAAATCAATGAAGCAGTCATTATAAAATCCACTCCAACTGAATGCGAGTAATAAGATCTAATACTTAAAGTAACATTCAAAAGAGACCAGAAAAAGCAGCAAATTTAAAACACCAATCCCAAACAACTTAACAGATTGGGGATGGAATCCATGTGATAAATAAATAAACAACTTTATTTAATGTCTTGAATAATATAACAAGTAGATGAAGAACATCAATTCACAACAGTCAAAGGGTATTCAGGAACTTTTGATTTAAAGGAAATGAGCCCTCACTCTAGAATAACTAATAGACTGGATTTCATCCAAAATGTTAAATTGATATCTCTAAGTTCCTCCTGCCATTTCATTATTGGCTTCTCATGGTCTCAAGAATCCCAATTCTCACCTCACAGCTCACCAAAACATTATCAAATAAGAACAAAGATGTGGGAATCTCACACAGAAGGAAAGAGAAAAGGGAAAGAAAGGAAAAATGGAGACTCACCAGCGGCGGTGGGTGGTGGCAACGGACAATCAATTACAAATAAACAAAGCTTTTCCCAACCAGCCTTGTTTTACTAAAATCTTCACTACTTCTAGCAGTACACTCTTCCTCGAGGTCGAACTATAGGGCCGATAAAATCAAAAAGCTCAACAAGCGATGAGTACAAGGTCAATTAAAAAATTGTGGGCATTTCTAAAACTTACAGGTTGCTCTCCATAACAATCAAAGGGTTTTCTGGAACCTTTGATTTCAAGGAAATGAATCCTCACTCTAGAATAAATTATAGACTAGATTTCATCAGAATTATTACATTGATATCCCTAAGTTCCTCCCACCTAATTATTTTTGGCTTCTCATGGTCTTTAGACTCTAAATTCTCACCTCACAGCTCACCTAAACATTAGCAAACAAGAACAGAGGCATGGATATCTAACATAGAAGGAAAGAAGAAAGAGGGAGAAAGGGAAATGAGGGGGAAAATGGAGACTTACCAGCGGCGGCGGGTGGTGCCAAGGGACAATCAATTGCCTAGAAACAAATCTTTTTCGAACCAGGCTTGTTTTGCTAACATCTTCACTACTTATAGTGGTGCACTCTTCTTTTAGGTCATAATAAAGGGGCAGATAAAATCAAAATGTTCAACAAGCGACAAGTAAAAGGTCAATTAAAAATTTGTGCACATTTATAAAATTTAAAGATTGCTCTTGATAGTTGGCGAAACCCTCACGTGATTAGCACAGAGCGAAAGGCAATGACTAGAGTAGTCATACATCACTTCAGCAACAAACATCCTAACAATCTAATAAATAACTATTCAACTAGCAACACAACATTTCTCAACGCTCTTTGCGCAAAACAAATCATCTTCCGCCAAAAGATAAACCAACTAATGGAAAATAACTCAAACAAAAGCACGAAAGTCACAATATAAAGGGCATGTTTGGTGGAGTTGTGCTTATAAGCAAAGCTGACTTATTTTAAAAGTCGGGGGAGACCAGCTTCTACTTTTGCTCCAAATATAACGCCTGCTTCCAAAATAAGCAATTTTTAAAGCTATTCACCGAACTGCTTAGCTTATAAGTCCGGTCAAACACACCCTAATATTAATAAAGCAACAATCCAAGAAACAATCCCACTGAATGCTACCACAGTAACATCATATCAAGAGGAATGCTTTGCTCTTAAAATAGAGAGCTTACCACATTTGCCCCGTGTGCGAATCCCATGACAATGACAGTGTTCGGCTGATCAATTCAGCAAACAGGTAGAGTGCATTCCGGTAAGATTTGTTAAGGAGGTACGAACGGAGGGGAATCATTTTGAAACCAAGGTTGTGATTCATAGGACCCACCGGCTGTGGATTTGACGGCGGTTTGCGGCGGTGGAAATTCCTATCTGAGTGATTACGCAGAGCGGGAAATTGTGAAAGAAGCTTTAGTTGCATTTTGCTTTCAAACTCTGTTATCTTTCCCGCAAATAAACTTATAACCAAATCGATCTTTTTTAAAAAAAAATTATTTACACAAGTTCAATGTTATGTTGCACCCACATTTTTAATCGGTCAACCGATTGAGTATTTGACAAATTGTTCCAAAGTTTAAGGTTATATTTCTTGATTACTCTCTCCGTCCCAGATTAAATTACTCACTTATTTTATAACATTATTCTCTATCAAAGTTTGATCGCATATTTGAATAGTGAGACATAATAATATCGTAACAAGTAGTTTCCAGAAAGTAACTTTTTGTTTGCCGTTATTATATGTAGCTAAACATATTAACTGTCGAACATGTGTGTGTAATTGTGTGCAATGATTAGGCTGTAATTTAAGATGAGACGGAGGGAGTATCAATCGTTTTATCAAACTATTATCATGTTGAACTGTACATAAAACACGTTTTGTTAGATACTGATTCGGGATTACAATAGCGGAGAGACATTACATTATTATTAACCAGTAAAGTCTGAAATATATTATAAAATCAATTTAAGTTTACGGTAATAAAGGATGTAATAACGGAAGGACATGGTGATATGAATCTTCTTATGAAAACTCTAGATTGAAGAATTTAAATCTTTGACCGAATTAAGGAATTCACAAATCCTCACTCAAAGGACTTTTGCTCCAAAAATTGTGGATCACCGATCTCTCAGACGCTCCTTCAACCTCTCTTCGACGGCGCTGCCATGATGGCAGAGCCACCGCCTGTGCCTAATACACCCTTCACCTATGCCCAAGCCCTTAAAGATGAACTCCGTGATGCCCTAAACCTCAACCCGACCAAAAACACCACTTACCAAAGCACTCCCATCAATCCAAAATAAAAATCGAGCATCTGGGCGAACCTGGTTTACGTTTCACAGATAAGGAATGCTCGAGATTGGAAGCCCCACTCCGTTGGACGCTGGTAGGGAAGTTCTCCCGAAGCCGACCTCAAATGGATAAACCGAGGAAGGACTTCCACACTGGAGGTTTTAAGGGCAACACAGATATCACTTTGTTAGATAATCCTCAGGTTCTGATATCTTTTTCTTTGCCTGATGGTTATTATCGTTGTTAGCTTCATAAAATATGGAATTTCGGTTCATATTCAATTCGTATGACAAAATAGGGTCATAATTTCAACCCTAATGCAAATTCCCCTATTATGTTTGGATTGCCCTATATGGTTTACCAGAGTAGTTCTTTGATTATTGGGTGTTAATGTCAATTGATAATCTCATAGGCACTCCTATTAGGGTAGATAAAGCATCACTCAATAGGACTAGACGACATGTTGCAAGAATCTGTGTGGAAATTGATGTCACTAAGCCCAGGTTGGAAAGAATATGGTTAAGCTTTATAGCTATAGGTTTTCGGCAATACATCGAAAATGAGGGGGTTCACATGTATTGCTCTAACTGTCTTAAACTAGGACATACAACTACTGTGTGCAGGTTTGATAAAAACACCTCAAAATTCACCTCTTGGAGGCCTAAAGAATAAAACAGTCATACAGGTACTAAGCTCATTCCTATAGATGAACACGGGAGAACCAAAGATAAAGGGAATGGTCCTTCTACCTCTGGCTTTACTTCTTAGGAAAAAGTTTATATCCCTATCCATAAAAATAAAGCTGATACTCTGTCCAAGGAATTTTTGCAGGATAAGCAAGCTGATACTTTTTCTAAGAAATTGTTGCAGGATAAGGAACCTGAGAGTAATGGAATGAAAGGCATTAAGCCAGTAGATATGCATGCAAGTACTGAAGCCCTGAAGTCTTGATTCTTGAACAAGGGTCCCAGGTTCATTCTTTAACTCAAAAAAACTCAGCTATAGTGAACTCTGAGAAACATATGGATTAGTTGTGCTTCCATCTGTTCTCCCTAACTTGTTTGCGGAGAACAATCATCTTAATCAGGAAACTAATATTTCAAAAACTAATGTGCCAATCACTTCTTAAAATGTTACTGCTAGCTCTAACCCTGCCGAAAGTCTAACTACTGACTCTGAGATGTTAAGAAGGAAAAAACAGATTAACAAAGAATCAACTAAAGCTAAAGAAGCCAGATTGGAAAATGCTCAGGTTGACACCTTAAAAAACACACAGAGACATGAAAACAATAATGTTAACCTAATTAACTACCAGATAGTAAACTTGAGAATATTTCGGATAGATTGGAAAATGCTTCTCCAATTCAACTTATAAGATTTTGGAACAATTAGAAAATTACAAAAATGAAACTATTTAGTTTGAACAGCAAAGGACGATTAATCAAGTTCGACAACGGGTTATATTGATCCAAATAAGAAGCAAATTAGTAACAATCCCCCTTTTGAACTAGAAGAGGATTATATAGAGATTAATGGAGGTGATTCCCCCCTATTATCCTCTAATGGGAAAAATTCTAAAAATCTAGAATGGCTTAACACATAAACATCTAAAAGACAGAAAGAACAAATTTTTTAACCAAGAAAGACTGAACTTTGAAGAAATAAAGGACAGTCTCACTGCTACCCATGTTAAATTTAATGCTCTAATAAAAAAACCTTCTAACACAGGAAATATAATAAGAAGGATTACTCTTCCACTCTCAAAAATTTTTTTTACCCATTCCTCTTTGACTCACTCCAAAACACACTTATGATAGGTCTACATATCTGTGTATGGAATATAAGAGGAGTAGGAATTAAACCTACTCATATCAGATTAAAAAACATTAAAAGAAGTAATGCAATTAAACTATGTGTCTTAATTGAGCCAATGCTAAACTGTGATCAAGTTCAATCCATTGCAAAAGAACTTGGATTCAGTAACTCCTTTGCAAGTGCAAATTGTAAAATATGGATTTTATGGGATGAAGACGTATCAGTGGATATCATTTCCACTGATGAACAACTTCTTCTAACCAAAATAAAATCACATAATCTGTCAAAAGAATGTCATGTGGGCTTTATCTATGCTAAACACACCATCAATGAAAGAAATAAACTATGGTAACTTTTAGCTCCACTGATTAATGAACCTTTATCTCTAATTGGAGACTTTAATGTGGTTTCGAAGAATGAAAAGTACTTACGTAGATCCATACCTGACCAGAGAGCTATTAGAAATGTAAAGTCCAGATTTGTTACTTGGTAATTTGTGGTAATTATGCAAGTATGATATTATTATGCTGCAACATCAAAGAAGGAATTTCGGTGGAATAAGGAAAGGTTGAAGACTGAATCCAAGAAGTATAAATCTCGTCCAAGTTGTATTTGAGTTGGAGAATATATCAGTTCCTATACCTGTGGGATTTGATTAATGTTATAGAATTGGAATATTCAGTTATGGTTAGGATAGAGACGAGATATTCTAGTTCCTTACTTAAAGGGATTAGATTTAGTAATTTCTATCTCCAAAAGATTTGATTGTAATCAGAATATTATATGGAGAAGGAAACATTTTTGCATAAGACTGCATGTGTAAGAAGACTTTTCATGTTGAAACAGATGAAAGTTGAAGCCTAAAAGGATTTAATCAATTGAAGATATTGCGTGAATATTAAGGTATGGAATATTGGAGATTTCGTAATATATTATTTAGGCGTGTGATTTAAGCATGTTGGATTTATGGAAATCCCTATTCTTAAGGAATTGAATTTATTGAATATTATGGGATATGTTGAGATAAGGAAAATCCCTTTATTTATGAGATTTGGATATGCTTCAGAAGCAGGTTTGGAAACGTATTCTTCTGAAGAAAAATTTGGAGAATTTCAATCTGCTCATGGTATATATATTGATGGACATCATGGTTGCAATACTTACAGAATTAATTGAAGAAAATATGCATTCGAATTTTCATATCTTTCGAGAAGTACGGTAGAGTCATTCGTCTGTGTTCCAATATGAACTTAAACTATTGATCAAGTTCAGAATCATATGCATTAATTCCTCGGGAGGAGGAGATCCAGCGTCGATGAGTTTCGAGGTCAGAGAGACCGATCAATAAGGATTAGTAGTTAGGGGAGCTAGCAAATTCACACATTGTAACTAGAACAGATAAGTATAGTTGTATGGTGTGCACTGTACTCTATATTTCTGATTAGTGGATTTATTCTGAACTGGGCCAGATCCTGCAGATGTAGGTAGATTTCACCGAACTGCGTAACCAAGTCTTGTGTGTTCATGCTTTACTTTACTGCATACTTGGTTAGATAGGCCTTGTTGGAACACACTAGTAATTATTGAATTAATTAGGTAAAATCAAATTTCAATTGGTACCATACAAAGTCACTTGTTTTACCTTGGTTTTGACAAGGAAAGTGTAATCCAGTTTTACCAATGGCGACCAGAGAAAGAGCTTCTGTGTCTCGGCCACCACTTCTGGAAGGAACAAATTACAACTACTGGAAGGCTCGCATGCGGACATTCATAAATTCACGGGATGAATTGGCCTGACACTATGTTGAAACACAATGGAAACCCACAGTTGTTGAAAGTTCTGAAGGAGGAGAATCTAGTTTTAAAGAGCCAGCAATTAAGCCTAAAGATTCTCCTGATATGGATTCGAGTTACCTACTCATCTTTGGCCCAATTCTCCCCTCTCTGAAACTGTTTTTTGCCGGCCGGAAAGCAGACTTCGATGTTATCGTTGTCCCTTCTCTAACCCGTTCTTCAAGCTACTCATCTGATGCCATCGTCTCCGATCAACAAAACCTGAGGAATGCAAGGTGGGACCGAGAAAAATTGATAAAAAATCACGATCTTCGATTGGGTGACTTCGATTTTGACCCGTGGGGATGACGACATCAGCGGTAAGCATTGTGGTGGTCACTAAAGGAAGATGGTGGTGAAACCTAAAAATGGTTAGATGGTTTTACTATTTATTGATACTTTCAATTTAACCTCACTTGTGGAGAATGACCTATTAAAGGCGGTTATATCGGACATTGGAATTTACTTTGAAGGTGATTTCTCTAGTAGTGACTTTCATTTTCAACCAAAGTCACTTTGAAAACCCCTTCTATCGAGGTCCGAAACAGTTTGAATTTGGAACCTGTTTCTGATGTCCCAAAAAATAGCTGTCGGAAACCGACAGCGAATCAAACCCATATATGATAACCTGAAACAGTAGTACAACAATAACATATATACGGTAGAGCAGCAGACGACAACAATAGATCTGGAACCTTAAACACAGCAACATAGGTATATAGACGCCGAAAATAACAAATCATAGTTCTGGAAACCCCTAAAGCACATATCTCAGTTGATATAAAAAAACACAATCTGTAAACATTTTTGGTGTGGTGGAGCGGAAGGCGAAGTGACAGTGGCGACGCGGCTATGCAGTGGTGACAACGCGGCCCCTCTACTCGGCGGAGGCGACGCAGCTGCGCGACGGCAGAGGCGATGCAACAGACTTGGCTATGCGGTGGCGAGGGCTCCGCTGGAGGTGACTGCAGTGGCTGGGTGAAGGACACCGATGACTGGGAGCTGCATGACCTAGTGAGGGATGCCAACGGTGGTTGGTGGCCGAGGGAGAGACGAAGGCTAAGTGAGAGGGAGGGAGTGGCGGTGGCTTGGTTGAGTGAGAGGGAGAGAGAGACAGTGGCTGGGTTGAGTGAGAGGGAGGAATAGATTGGGTATGAGAAGGAGACGAGTTGGAAATAAATTAATTGAGAGAGAGGGAGTTAGAAAATTTACCAAGGTATGGAAAGCTAAGGATTTTCTTTATATATGCGCCAATAAAGACACCCAATTAAAGTTTCTTTTTCAATAGAACAACCTTTAATTGATGCCAATTAAAGTTTCTTTTTCAATAGAACAACCTTTAATTGATGCCAATTAATCAAAAAGTGACTTAGAACCTTCCGGTGTGACCTCGGAGGGAGTTCTGAACTCTGAACCTCCTCTTTGGTCCTCATTAAAGGCAGTTCTTCAGAAATCGGATGGAACCACCTTCTAAGTGGTGTTTCTTAGTGGTGTCTTTAATGAGCCATCCTCCACTAGTGCCTCTACATTTTAACAAGAGACGGTGTCCTGTTAGGCAGCCTAAACTTAGGGCATGGACCTTTATACAATTCTAACTCTATGGATCTATTTTTACTATTTTTCCAGGGATCTATCTCCAATAATTTTCCAGGGATCTTTCTCCAATATTTTCCATCATTTTCCATCACCCTGCAATTTGGGAATAAAATTCAAAAAAATTGGAAAAATCAATATGACCGTGGAACTAAAAATCAATAAACACCAACTACAACTAACGAAAAATCAACAAAAAATAATAAAACATCAACTACAATCGCAACAAAAATAATTTTAAAAAATCAAATAAATATAAAAAAATTGAAGAAACATCAATATAATCCCCAAACTGAAAATTATAAACATCAACAACAACTAAAAGAATATCAACAGAAAATCATAAAACATCAACGAAACTTAAATTGTCAAAATTAAATATCAAATTCAAAATGTCAAACTGAAAAATCATAAATATCAACTACGACTACAAAAACATCAATTGAAAATCACACAATATCAACAAAGTTTAAATTTTCAAATAAAATATCAATTTCAAAATGTCAAACTAGAAATCATAAACATCAACTACGACGAGAAAAATATCAACTGAAAATCACAAAACATCAACAAAGCTTAATTTGTCATAGTAAAATCAATTGCAAAACGTCAAACTGAAAATCATAAACATCAACTAAACTTAACAAAACGTCAATTGAAAATTATAAAACATCAACAAAAAAATTAAATTTTAAAATTTTATGGCATTTTTAAAATGTCAGTGATAATCATAAACATCAACTACAACAAACAAAACATCAAATGAAAATCATAAAACATCAACGAAACTTAAATTGTCAAAATTAAATATCAAATTCAAAATGTCAAACTAAAAAATCATAAACATCAACTACGACTACAAAAACATCAACTGAAAATCACACAACATCACACAAAGTTTAAATTGTCAAATAAAATATCAATTTCAAAATGTCAAACTAGAAATCATAAACATCAACTACGATGAGAAAAACATTAACTGAAAATCACAAAACATCAACAAAACTTAATTTTTCATAGTAAAATCAAATTCAAAACGTCAAACTGAAAATCATAAACATTAACTAAACTTAACAAAACGTCAATTGAAAATCATAAAACATCAACAAAAAATTAAATTCTAAAATTTTATGGCATTTTCAAAATGTCACTGACAATCATAAACATCAACTACAACTAACAAAACATCAACTGAAAATCATAAAACATCAACAAAAAGGTAAAATAATCAACTTAAATATCAAATTTAATATGCTAAACATAAAATCATAAACATCGACTACAACTAGCAAAACATCAATAAAAATATAAAATTAAAAATCAATTAAAATAAACACAAACTTGCCAGGCGCGTGAAGCCCACACGTCAGCTGCAAACAATAGCGTGCGTCAAACCACGCGAGTGTCGTCTTCTCCATTTGATTGCGTGCATCTCATGCACCTCCTTTTTCATCAGCAACCTGCGGATGCTTCTTTTTCCGTCGACTGAGATGTCTTCACTGTTCACCGCCGTGCTCATCTTCTAGAACATCGTCACTCCGCTGCCATTGTCAATCCTTCACCACTCTCCTCTTCTTCACGGAGTCAGCGCCCGGCAGCGATGCTGCCTCGGATGCATCAAAGATGCGTCCTTCAAGAGAGGTCGCGTCACCTCTTGAGTCGGAATCATAAAATTGAACGAAGATCACCTAAGATGTATTGCAGCAGATCCTCTCGCGTTAGAAGCGTCGAGTAGTAGAGATCGCTGGCGAAAAATGGAATATGACGATTGGCGGTGAAAATCCGGCGAACAAAGAAGATCGGCAGAGATGGAGGAATCCAACGGCTGATGGCGGTTTCCGACTGTGGATTTTGGCAAAAATAAAAATGAAAAAAAATCTAAAATTGTGATATTTATATATGGACCAAAAGTTTCTATATTTACAGTAAAAGTCCTCCATTTTTCAGCTTATTTTAAAAAAAGCTCCACCTCAATTGAAACTTACAGTAATTGCATAATAAACCCTGGCCTAAAGTTTAGGCTGCGTAAAACAAGATTTTGTGTAACGACATCTCTTTTTTTCCAGGGACCCTTCTCCAATTTTTCCATCATTTTCCCGCACCTTGCAGTCTGGGAATACAATTCTAAAAAATTGGAAAAAATCAATATGATCGGGGAACTAAAAATCAGTAAACACCAACTACAACTAATAAAACATCAACAAAAAATAATAAAACATCAACTACAATCGTAACAAAATAAATCTTAACAAATCAAATAAATATAAAAAAATTGAAGAAACATCAACATAATCCCCAAATTGAAAATTATAAACATCAACAACAACTAAAAAAATATCAACAGAAAATCATAAAACATCAACGAAACTTAAATTGTCAAATTAAATATCAAATTCAAAATGTCAAACTGAAAAATCATAAACATAAACATCAACTACAACTACAAAAACATCAACTGAAAATCACACAACATCAACAAAGCTTAAATTGTCACATAAAATATCAATTTCAAAATGTCAAACTAGAAATTATAAACATCAACTACGACAAGAAAAACATCAACTGAAAATCACAAAACATCACCTAAGCTTAATTTGTCATAATAAAATCAATTTCAAAACGTCAAACTGAAAATCATAAACATCAACAAAACTTAACAAAACGTCGATTGAAAATCATAAAACATCAACAAAAAATTTAATTCTAAAATTTTATGGCATTTTCAAAATACCACTGATAATCATAAACATCAACTACAATTAACAAAATATCAACGAAAAATCATGAAACATCACCAAAAGGTAAAATAATCAACTTAAATATCAAATTTAATATGTCAAACATAAAATCATAAACATCGACTACAACTAACAAAACATCAACAAAAGTATAAAATTAAAAATCAATTAAAAAAAACATATACCTGCCAGTAGTGTGCAATATAATAATGTGCGTGAAGCCAATCGAGTGTCGTCTTCTCCATTTGATTGCGTGCATATCACGTGCCTCCTTTTTCATCAGCAACCTGCGAATGCTTCTTTTCCCGCCAGCTAAGATGTTTCACTGTTCGCCGCCGCACTCCTCTTCTAGAACGTCGTCACTCCGCTGCCATTGTTTATCCTTCACCACTCTCCTCTTCTTCACAGAGTCGGCGCCCGGCAGCGAAGCTGCCTCGGATGAATCGGAGATGCATCCTTCAATGAAGGTCACGCCGCCTCTCGAGTCGGAATCATAAAATCGAACGGAGATCACCTCAGATGTATCGCAGCAGCACCTCTCGCGTTAGAAGCGTCGAGTTGTAGAGATCGCCGGTGGAAACAAAGGTCGATGGCAGAAAATGGAATATGGCGATTGCAGGTGAAAATTTGGCGAACAAAGAAGATCGGCGGAGGTGGCGGAATCCAACGCCTGATGGCAGTTTCTGACGGCGGATTCTGGCAAAAATAAAATGAAAAATGAAAAAAACTAAAATTTGTGATATTTATATATGGACCAAAAGTTTCTATATTTATATTAAAAGTCCTCCACTTTTTCAGCTTATTTTAAAAAAAGCTCCACCCCTGTTGAAACTTACAGTAATTGCATAATAAACCCTGACCTAAAGTTTAGGCCGCCTAAAATAAGACTTTGTGTTTCGACATCTCTTTTAATTTTGCACCGAAATTAAAAGCAATACAGTTTTGATCCGCCTTTAATAAAAAATTCTATAAATTGTACTTTGACCTACCCCTGTTCTCCCTATGAGAATGTATTATACAAGACTTTGTCAATCCTAGAATGAATACTCAGAATTACTCATGTGCAATACATTGTTTTATAATTAATTTAGAAGTATAAAATTAATATTGTAGAAATACACCATATTTTGAATTCACTTCTTTGTTTCTACTTTAATTTTAATCCATTTGATACATATTCTAATACTAATTTTGACATGCTACTTAAAAAAAAATTGAATTTTTAATAGTATATCATACCCTAAATGTTGATTTATATTAAAAACTTTTGACTAATTGTTTGAAGAGTCCGTCTCTTGAAAGACGGTCTTTCCATAAGTTATGGAAAGACCAAGGTTTAAAGTGTAAATTAGAAGAAGTGGAGATAAAATTCTCGGGTTACATGAACCGGGTTATAAATTTTATAACTACTACATGTTGCATACTAAAAGTTTAATATTGCAACTAAGACCTTTTACCTTTTATTATTCTAGTTAAACCCCGTCTTTCCATAAGCCTATGGAAAGACCGTCTTTCCCAAGACTTTGCCTTGTTTGAAATGAAGATGGACTTAAATATAACCATTTAGAATCTATAGGTTATTTTTTAGTGTTTCCAAAATTTTCGTAGATTAATAAAATAAAGATTTGATTTGCACTCCCCCAAGTGGTTAACACTATCAAGTCGATAGTAATTCCAATGGTGGAATTATTTTTACGGTATTACTGCTAAAGTTAAAAAGTAAAAATTCCCATGAAATAATTAAGAAAAAAATTGGCTGGCAAATACATCTAATACGTTAGGGGGTTTTCATTTTAGAATCGTAGAGGGGAAAAAGTAGAGAAAGGGGAGAATCCAAACACAAAACTCTTTTTCCCAAGAAAAAAAACCAAACAAAACTCCAACGCAAACATCCATCATAAAAGGTAAAACACAGTTACATATTTACTGCTACAAGTTTCTAACAAACTCCCAAAATATACAACACAACTGCATTCTCTAAAACATGTTATCAAACTGATCCATCAAGACAGATTCATGCCCTTGATAAAGAACGACAGGCGGCTGTGATCTTCCATTCACCTCTTTAGGATACGCGACAATTCTTTCCAACTCTCCTCCAAAATACTTGAGAAGCTCGACGACATACATTTGATTCTTAGTTTCCCCGAAGGCCTTAATCTCCACAAACTTGAGGCAAGGCAGATAGAAAACAATGCGATTACTCTTCAACCATTCAATGTCGTCCTGAGCAACGCGAAATCAAGCATGTCAACATCAAGAAGCGAATAAAGAAGATGCATAAATCAATACTTACATCATGGGAAGATTCGAAATGAGAGACAAGGACCATAGACTCGAGTTCTGGACAGCTTTCAAAGAGAGGTTGCAAGCCAATAACATCATCCGGCGAGAACCCAGTCAATAGCTCTAGTTGCTTGAGTTTTTGAAACATATCGCTCGCGAAAATTTCCTTTTGAGGATGAAGCTATATACCCAAAAAGAAGGAAAAGAGAAGCAGTCAGATGTGAGCATCTGTTAGAGTTGGTCCCACATTGGTGGTTGACAGAGTTAGTCTGGTATAACTCAGTATATAAGATGATTCACAATTCAATACTAGAGGCCAGAAAAATCACATTGGCATCATCATATAGAAAAACTTTCAGCAAACCAAGGTATGACCATCAACAAGAACATAAAATATATAAATCCCTCGAGACATACGAAGATATGTACAATCAAGAAAAAGGATATTCAATTACCTTTAATAAATACGCTTCGTGAAGAAAAGGTGGAGCCCTAAAGCTCTGGCCTCTAGGAATCCATTCCTCAAGCTCTTCCCTAGTTGTAGCAGGGGGGCCATCCAATATGCAGTTCTAAAGGGAAGACAAAATCAAAGAAATTCAACAAGCTGTCAGTAAAACGTATATGAAACAGTTGTACATGTAATAATACTTCACAACGACTTAGAAAATTGATATGCATCCATTGAACATCGAGTATAGTATCACTTGACATTCTCTAGTTCTCATCAAAAAATTACTCACAAAAGATGCAGCATTCCAACCGATAAATTCACAAAATCATGGCGGAATATGAGAAAATGAAGAAAATCATGCATTTTTTGGTCGCAGCAAGGAATGGACATCTCTAAAACATTATAGTTTATGCCAAAAAAGTTCAAGATCATACCATAGACCAAGGCCAAAAGTGTTGGATAGTTAATCGCTCAACGCAAGTCAGATAGCTTAGAACATTAGTCCAGTATGCCAAGTCCCACCAGCTTCTGTGGAGAAAGATCACCTCGGCTTTAACCAAAGACGGCGTTTCCTTCAAGCAGAATTTCTCAGCATAAACATAAGACAGTTTAATCGATTCCAAACTCGGAGCACGGATCTCAATTGAACTCTCTCGGAAGTTTAACACATTAAAATCAAACAATTTCAAATGCTTGAGCCGCCGGGACACTATTTTCAAGTTTTCAAAGCTTCCACCACTCACGAGAGACAGACTTTCAAGATTAACACACGAAGCCATCAAATGCTCAATATCTTCATCAGAGGAATGATAATGCTCCAAATGCACTTCCTTAATGGAATCAAACTTCAGAGACAAGGCCTCCCCGGGGACCCGAAATTCAATACCATACAGTTTCAAAACCCCAACTGAGCTATCACTGAAGTCGGGAAACTGAGGTGAATAGAAACTGAAAGCATCGCGGTCAGCATCATCGTCTTCTTCCTGGAGTGGGATGCTAGGAGTGTGATGATAAGTATGGAATTGGAATTTTAAATCGAGCTCTTCTACTTTTCGGCCAATGGCAGTTTTCAACCATGAATCAACATAAGACTGAACATGCGCATTGTTCCTATAGCAAAAGCGCAATTTGAACTTTCCAAGGGGAGACTGAGAGGGGCGGTGGATGAGTGTCTGGTTGATAAACGCAGAAAAAAGCTCGCGCGCCTCCCGAATAGATATGTTTGGGACGTTGGAGTGGTACGAAATCATGTCAAAATCAAGAAAAGGAACAAAATGCCACAGGTTTCGCCATGTAGGAGCGATGGCGGTGGTTTTAACCGCAGAAGTGATTGGAAGGAAGGAGAGGATATGGATGAGAATGCCCTGGGGAAGATCCTCTAAGCAAGTCTGCGAAGGATTCTTCTGCTGTTGTTTCTTCTTCCTTCGCTTCATTTTCCTGTTTCAGATTGTGCGACAGGAAGTTTCAGCAAACACTTTCTCTCCAAACCAAAATTACAGAACAAACAAAAACATCAAAGTTTAGGTATGTTCGCCGAAGAAAATCATATTCAATTAACTTTACAGATACTCTTACCTTAAATAACTTGGATTCATCTTCACTCCTACACTCGATATTTCCTTCAGGTCGGACTGAATGGGAAAAAAATCAAGGAAATCAGTCTCAAGATTGATATCTCTAAGTTTCTGCTACCGATTCATTTTTATCCTCTCAAACAGCCTCAAGACTCTCAATTTCCACCTCACTGCTCGCCCAAATATCATCAAATAAGCACAGAGGAATAAATATTTGACACAGAAGGGAAAATGAAAGGGAGAGGGAGAAAATAAAAAGAGACTGACATTGAGGATGAGAACAGACTGCCAACTGCACTTTTGATCTTTCCTCGGTGTTAAGATTCTAGCTGTCTTCCAGAAAGAAACAGGTGAGGAACGGACAATCAATTACCGATAAACAAAGCTTTTCTCGAACGTATGTCGTATTCTAAAAGCTTTTCCGCACTAACATATTTTTAAAAAATTTATATCCTAACAACTTCTAGTGGTGCACTCTTTCTTTCTCGAGGTCATTCAAAAGAGGCACATAAATTTTTTCCTTCAAAAAAACAGGCAGAGATCATCAATCTATCAGTAAAAAATGATGCAAATGCCAAGACTACTACCACCATAGTTGACGACAGGCTAAATCTTGATCAAACATTTAAATGATATGTCCAGGATCGTCTAAGTGACATGGCAGGTCATGTGACTAGGGCAAGAATGAAGCTTAGAGGTGCGGCTTTAAATGTTTTGATTGATCAATTTCATGATGAAGAATTGAAGACTAAATCGATATTGACAATGTCTTGGATTAATTGTTTAAGAGTGTCTAGGAACTGAAGACATCGTGAATAATCCTATACTCTTTTTCCCACTGAGTTTTTTTTAAGGAGCTAGTGTGATCATTGTAAATTATTTAATTTTGAATTTAAGCCATTAAACTCGACCATGTGGGCTTTAAAGGGTTTAATTTCAGCTATGAGTTAATTAGGTCTAGAATATTCAGTTTTGTTCTTACCGGAATTAGGTTTGGTAAGATCAGATAAAACAATATTCATTCAAGACTTAGTTTGATGAATTTCGCCATATTCAGCTTATTTTAGGCATTTTAGTCAGATATGGTTTTAGCTTCTTAAAGTTGTCATAAGTCTTTTCATATTCTAACAGAATTTACCAAATCCCAATATGTTTCTTACTAGGATTTGGCCGAGTTTCACCCTATAAGTGGAGGTCTTGGGCGCTTTTATTCACCAATTTTATACATCATATATTCAGATTTTTTAGTTATACTCAACTGCGTGCGACCGTTTTTATTGTTGCTTAATCATGTGAGCTAGTTAAGTATCAAAACACTTTATTTGTGAGCTAATTTTGTGGGCTAGTTAGTGGGAAAATTTCTAATTGAGAGTCAATCCCGAGGGCTAGTTGATGATCAATTTGTAAAGCTATTATTGAACTTGGCCAAAATTCCTCAGTGACAGTCAAGGAATTACCAAAAATCCACAATCCAGAGTCTTTGCAAGGAGATTTATATCAGTTTGTATCAAAGCAAAGCAAAAGTTCATGCGACCATCTTATCAATCAACATCAGTAATTATCAGAGCAAAGCAAAGGATCCTTGGCCGAAAATTGTCATCAGGGGTTTCGGGTTTTTCATTATCTATTTTCGGATTTTATATCAATTCATAAACTCTTTCGTGTCATAATTTTAAATATGTTTATTTGATCTTTCTTAACAGGAGGATTGAATCTAGAGTCGAAGGGCGCCGAATGGTCTGAGAGATAGAATACTTCGATGTTACTAGTGAACGCCGTTTCACTCACCAAAATAATTTGTAAACTCTATAAATGAGATTAGCACTGTAGTAAGCAGAGTCGATCCCAATAGGAACAAAACAATAACTATAAAAATCACCTACTAATATAGAACCTTTTGGTATAGCCACCACGCCTTAATTTTCAAATTTATCTGACAACTAATAATGAAAAGTCTTGGGAAAGACCGTCTTTCCATAAGTTTATGGAAAGACGGGTTTAATTAGAATAATAAAAAAGTAAAAAATTTAAGTTGCAATATTAAAAATTTACTATGCAACGTGCAGTAGTTATAAAATTTATGACTCGATTCATGCATCCCAAAAATTTTATTTTCATTTCTTCTAATTTACAATTTAAACCTTGGTCTTTCCATAACTTATGGAAAGACCGTCTTTCAAGAGACGGACTCATGAAACTAACTAATATAAAATATGAAATAATAATGCAAACTAACAGATATAAAAATCTATAAAATACATGAATAAGGTAATCGGCTCGGAATAACTCACATTAGTTAAACATCGATCATCGGCGCAAAGATAAATCAATTCATATGCATCAATCAGTTATAGGACGACAAGTATTTGCTAAACCCTCCCAATTCTTTCTTACTTTATCGACAATTGATCAATTATAATTAATCAATTGTTTCCCTTACCAAAATGTCCCCAAAAAGTATTCACTGAACCAGATACACATTTTCATAGCATTAAGAATGAAAAGAACCTGATATAAAAATTACCAAAGTAAAATAAAATGGCAACGCACACTTAATTGTTCCACATCTTGCTATTAAAGTCTTAGCTAGTAAGCTGTTTTTCATAAGAACTTGCTACCTACTAACCCTTTCCAACGATTATGTATTCCCTTTCCAACGATTATGTATTCCTTTTCCAACGATTATGTATTGGTGGAATTAGATAGCATTATTCCAATAATATTCAAGTTGGCTAGATTTAAACACATTAAGAATAAATTAAACCTAGAACAATCAAGAACACATAAGAATCAATTATAAAACAATTAGACCTCACAATTCATAAACTAATGCTGGTCATTCCAAACTAATATATAAATTAGCTATTCATAATAATTAAACTAAACAAAAAAAAATAAACAAAACATAATCAACGAAATAAATAATTACGCAAACCGTGATGCTACTGTGCGAACTCCAATGCCAATGTAATTCTTGCTTCCAGTTAACAAAAGCATGCAGATCACGTAAATGCCATACTATTAAAACTAACTAACTCAAATTAAGTCTGCCGTACACTACTAATGTCTATGTGTGTCTGCGGCGTCCCCTACTAAAGGCGATAACCCTCGCCCTCAGGGCCCCGGCCGTAACGACACCACGTTCATAATCGAGGAGGTAAATCACAGCACTTCCAGTTGTCAAGCACATGTCCTCGAGCATTTTTTATGGCTACAAGGAGTCCCCCCCATTGGGAGAACCCCAAACTGCATCTGCCGAGGTTTGAACCCTTCCCCATGGGGAATGGAACCACATGCCCAACCACTTGGGCGATTGTGCGGCGTCCCCTCCAACTCTATTACATAAGGGCGTATATATACTTACGCCACAAAACCAAAACCAAATCAACTTCTAATTCCTTTTCTTCTTACGGAAGAAATAACGAAACAAGGTAATATTTATTCTAACTCTAAATAACTTAATCCTACAATTAAGAAATTTCAAATGGAAGGAGATAATACAATCCTTATCAATATGAGAAGTGAATATTTTTTATTTTCTTCAAATTCACATCTCTTCAATAATTCACTTTTCACCCCATAACTTCAGCAATTTCGCTTTTGCCTCTATTCCTTCATCCCTGGAAAATGTCTTATAAAATAAGAACATTTTTCATTGGAGCACATCGCCTCATTAAAAACCTTAACCTGAAAAACCCAGTGGGAAAAAACCGTCGGTTAAGGGAAAAAAGAGTACAATGTATAGCTCCATCTCAAATTCTTTACAATCCATGAATTCCTGCACCAAAACCACCTAAAAGTGCAAATTATATCTCAATAAAATCATAATAATCGCACATAATATGAACACAATATAACACACATCAATTACTATCTGCCTTCACCTTCATCAATCGACTCAGGAGGACAGGGTTTGAGCATTAACAAGTATTATCCGTCTTCACCTCTCAGTCAGTTTCGTAGTTTTTAAGTAGCTTATACAATTTAGAAAGGTGGCTGCTACTGAGGATTCCCTACCAACCAAAAAGGCCAAGAAAACTCAGGCTGCTCCCAAGAAGAAAGTGGTGCCACCTTTGTTTGTAAGTGAAGCACTGTCATTTTCTTACTTTGATATAAACTATGAAGAAATGGGAGAAGTATTTGTAGAGAGGAAGGTGATCTCTGCGAGACCCTTAAAACTAGATGCATATAGGGCTAGTGGGTTTTCTGATTTTTTTGGAATTAATTGGAATGAAGAGGGCTGCCACTGTACAACTTCAGTACAATAGACAGGTGGTCATTGAAGTTTATTCCAATTTGATGGCTAGAAATTTAGAAGCTGACTCCCCTTGGTTTGAGAAGGTTTATGTAAGGGGGAAGACTATTGACTTCTCAGCTGCCAGGATAAATAGGATTTTGGGGCTGCATACTCTAGAATTTGAGGGAGTGTTTCCAGATGATCTAGGAGTGTCGGATGATGAGATTCTGGAGGCAATCTCATGAGGATACAAGACTAAATGGCCTGAAACTGGATATTCACAAGCTTCCTATCTGTCATCGAGATTCTTTGGTCTATATCAGGTAGTGGTGAATTGCTGTATGCCATCCTCCAACACTACTACTACCTTAACTAGAGAAATGGCTAAACTGTTGTACTTGTTGGAACACAAAAATCAGTAAACTTGGGGTTGTTTATACAGTAGAATCTAGTGAAGCAAGCTACTTCCCCAAAGACGAAACATGCTATTGTGTATCCCTGCTTAATTTCTGCATTGGCTAAGAGTGCGAAGGTGAAAGGGAAGGCGAAATATGTGATCATCGATACGAAGTTCCTACGGCCTAACAAGAAGACCTTTGGCATGAGGCACGTTCATGATCTTCCTTGGAACCCTGAAGGCTCTACTTTTGCAGCTGCTGAAAAGAAGGAAAAATTAGTGGTACTGAATGCAAGGTTGGGGGCGATAGCAATCCAAATGGCGGCACTAGAAGTAGAGAAGGCTAAACTTAAGGGGGGAAAAGCTCAGCTAGAGGCCTAGACTACTGCTCTTGAACAGGGATAATTTTCTAACGTATCTATGTTCCAACATATATCTAGTGTCATATTCAGGGGGAGCTTGCTTTCTGTTTCTGTCAATTTTTTTGGTTTATTTGCCTTTGGCCTATTCATGAACCCAGGGGGAGAATATTTTGGAGATTTGAATGACTGTAATCTGATTATTATTTTGATGGTATTCTAGAATTATGGCATTCTGGTATTCAGTTGGTATATCAGATTCAGTAGTTTGGATATGTTTCAACATAGGTGGAGTTTGGGAAGACTTATATGTGTGATTAAAATTTTTTCAAATGTGATTATACTAACCAAAATGGTTGGGTCCACAAAATGCCAAAGGAGGCAATTGTAAGTCAAGTGGTGTGCATTGAATGTTTTAATTGGCAATTTGTGAACTTATTTGGAAACGAAAAATTTTCTATGTTGGAACATGCGAATGAGCTGTAAATACGCCAAGTAAAGCTTACGAGAAAGAGGACATAATATTATGGTATTTATGATTTATGAAAATCGGAATATTCTGCAATATGATAGGCGTTGGAAGAAGCATAGTTGGTTTATGAAAAATCCCCACAAATATGGTATTGAGATTATCGAATAATGGGAGATATTGTGATAAGTTTTATTTATGGGATTTGGATATGCTTCAAGAAGCAGATAAGGAATAGGAATATCATGGAGAGTTCTGATCTGCTCATGGCTTTAAAAGGGGATACCACGACTGCATTCAATACACGGATTTAACAGAGAAAATCTGCACACAAATTTTCATTCTTTCGAGAGAATAGCAAAGAGCCAGAATTCTATGTTCCAACATACGTGACCTGTCGTTCAAAGTTCAGAATCATATGCCTTAATTCCTAGGGAGGAGGAGATTCAACGTCGACGAGTTTTGAGGTCAGAGGGAGTCTGATCAAGGCGGATCAGTAGCTAGGGGAGCTAGTAGAATTCACATATTTGATTTGTAAAGATAAGTATTTTGTATGGTGTACTTTGTACTGTATCTTTCTGATTAGTGGATTCATTCTGAATTGGGTCATGCCCAATTGATCTAGGTGGATTTCACCGAACTGCGTAACCAAGTGTTGTGTCTTTAATGCTTTACTTTATTGCACACTTGGTTAGATAGGTTATGTTGGAACATACTAGTAATAATTAAGAGAATTTGGTAAAACCGAATTTCAGGTATGACTACTGATATTGGGGGGGGGGGGGGGCATAAAATTGAAAATTGAAAATAGATCAGAACACTACCACAGAGACCCCCCTCTAGTACCGGTTTTTTAGCATCGCTTTTCAAAACTGGTGCTAAAAATTTAATATCACCGATTTTTTTAATTTTAACACCAGTTTTTAAAATTGGTGTTAATTTAACACCGATTTTTAAAATTTTAACACTGGTTTTTAAAAAATTGGTGCTAAATTTTGCAATAGCACCGGTTTTAGAAAACATTAGCACCGATTTTTAAAAATCAGATCTAAAAATTTGAAAATTTCATTTTCCCATCAAAGAAATAGCCAAAAATTTTAAAATAGCACCGGTTTTTAAATATTGGTGCTAAATATTTGTAAAATTCTATCTTCCCGCCAAAAAATTGCCAAAATATTCAAAATAGCACCAGTTTTAAAACTGGTGCTAAAATTAAAACTTAGCACCAGTTTTTGTAAAAAATAGCACCTAAAAATCGGTGCTAAAATTAAAAAACCGGTGCTAAAAATTTTCAAAATTCCTTTTCCCGCCAAAGAAATAGCCAAAAATTTTTAAATAGCACCGGATTTTAAAAATTAGCACCAGTTTTAAAAATCGGTGCTAAAAATTTTTAGAATTCAATTTTTCTCGCCAAAGAAATTGCCATAAAATTTTAAAATAGGCCGGTTTTTAAAAACCTGTGCTAAATATTTTTAAAATTGTATCTTCCAGCCTAAAAATTGCAAAAAAAAACCAAAATAGCACCTGTTTTTTGGAAAAAAATAGCACCGATTTTAAAAGCCTGCGCTAAAAATTTTAAAAATTCATTTTCCCTGCCAAAGTAATCACCAAATTTTTATTAAATTCAATCTTCCCGCCAAAAATTTCAAAATATTGATCGAAATTTTTTTAAGTTCCATTTTTCCGCCGAAGAATTTGCCAATTTTTTTAAAAAAAATTTCACCAAAATTTCAAATAATCTTGCAAAAAATTTCATGGCCTGGGAGCAACTGCACAGCCGCTCTAAACTATTATTTTTTTAACTTTTAAAATCGTTCACTGCTTTTGTTGACTTTAACTAATAACGAAGTTAAGTTAAATTAAACTACGATTAACCTATACTGACCTAATATATACATATAAGAATAAAATTTGTTTACATTAACTAATTAACGGTCAACCCTTAATTGATTTAGTATACATAAATCCAACTTTAACTAGTTAACAGTTAATCCTAATTTGACTTTCAATATATAAACACTAATAACTAGGCTGACTTTGACTAATCAATGGTCAAACTGTACTTGACTTTCAATATATAAACACTAATAACAAAGTTTACTTTAACTAATTAGCGGCCAAACTTTATAAAATTAGTATATAATAAATACTAATAAAAATGTTTGACTTTGTCTAATCAACGGCCAAACCTTACTTGACTTTCTATATATAAATAGTAGTGTAAGTTGACTTTAACTAATCAACGGTCAAACTTTACTCGACTTTCAATATATAAACACTAATAACTAGGTTGACTTTGTCTAATCAATGGTCAAGCTTTACTTGACTTTCAATAAATAAACACTAATAACAAAGTTGACTTTATCTAATTAACGACCAAATTTGATTTGAAATAGTAAATAATAATACTAATAAAAATGTTTGACTTTGTCTAATCAACGATCAAACCTTACTTGGCTTTCAATATATTAACACTAATAACAAAATTGATTTTAACTAATTAACGGTCAAACTTTATTTGAATTAGTATATAATAAATACTAATAAAAAAGTTTGACTTTGTGTAATCAACGGTCAAACCTTAATTGACTTTCAATAAATAAACACTAATAACAAAGTTGACTTTAACTAATTAACGGTCAAAATTTATTTGAATTAGTATATAATAAATACTAATAAAAATGTTTGATTTTGTCTAATCAACGGTCAAACCTTACTTGACTTTCTATATATAAATACTAGTGACTAGGTTGACTTTAATTAATCAACGGTCAAACCTTGCTTGACTCTCTCTATATAAAAACACTAGTGACTAAGCTGACTTTAACTAATCAACGGTCAAACTTTACTCGACTTTCAATATATGAACACTAATAACTAGGTTGCTTTGTCTAATCAACGGTCAAGCTTTACCTGGCTTTCAATAAATAAACACTAATAACAAAGTTGACTTTAACAAATTAACGGTCAAACTTTATTTGAATTGGTATATAATAAAAACTAATAACTAAGTTTTCTTTAACTAATTAATGGTCAAACTTTATTTGTAGTATATACTAATCAAATGTTTGACCATAACTAATCTACGTTCAACCTTTACTTTACTTTCTATACACAAACACTAATAACTAAGTCAATTTTAACTATTCAACGGTAAAAGCTTACTTGACTTTCTATACATAAATACTAATAACTAGGTTAACTGTCACTAATCCACGGTCAACCCTTACTTGACTTTCTATTTAATATTGATAACAAAGTTGATTTTAACTAATCAACGGTCAACCCTTACTTGACTTTCTATATACCAACATGACTTTAACTAATCAACAGTCAACTCTTACTTGACTTTCCGTATAACACTAATAACTAAGTTGACTTTAAATAATCAACGGTCAACCCTTACTTGACTTTCTATAAAGAAATACTAATAACTAAGTTGACTTTAAGTAATGAATGATACCCTTACTTGACTTTCTATAAAGAAACACTAATAACTAGGTTGACTTTAGCTAATCAACGATCAACCCTTACTAGACTTTCTATGTATAAACACTAATAACTAATTGTTTACTTTAACTAATTAAGGGTAAAACCTTATTTGTAATTATATATATATATATATATATCAAATTTCCTAATTTTTTTTACTCATATTTAAATTAATAGTTTTATTTTTAATGGATCATATTGAACTAACATTTTATTAATTTTCTACCCCTCTAAAATTTTATTTCTTTTAAAATTAAAATTTTAAAACTTTATTCCTGACAATCAATTTTACTTTGTTTTTAAAAAAATCTATACATGTACATAATCAAGTTATCTCTACCTAATTAATTTTTAATTAACTTGTTATATGTTTATTAGTGTACTCTGGCCCAAAAAACTGGCCAAATTTTAAAAAAACCCTAACCTAACATATAAAATGAAAATTGATGAATAAATTAGTCTCTATTCCTCTCTTCATTTGGCCCTTCGTCTTCAAGCTGCCATGGTAAAACCCCGGTTCATTGTCACTGTCCCATCTCCAATCCGCCACCATCCGGTCCTGCTCCACTTCCGTACAACTGTTCTCCGCGATAGATCCGACCGAGGCAGACGTAGAGCAGGGCGACTCATTCGTCAATCCTCTTTGGAACATGACCTTTTCCTGTCAGATCCACTCAGGATCTGCTCTTGCACGCTTGATATCCGGTGTTAGGGTGCATTTTTCATGCGACGAGGTAAAATTTTGACATCATTTTATTTTTGCACAATAAAAGTTTGACATCACTTAATAAAAGTTTGGGACAGGACAGGGGTGGTGGTGGCGGGATAACGCAGCGGTGGTGGCGGGACGAGGTCAACGGCGGTGGTGTCCACATCTTGGTTGATTGCAAACAATTGTTGTTTTATGGTTGTTCAAACCACTATTTTGTTAAGCTAAACAAATGTTTTTTCTTTATTCTGCTTTGCATGTCTGCTACCTCTCTACACTTTTTTTTGAAACTTAATATAGACTAACGCCGCGAAAGAAGAAATTGCAAAGTTGGTGGACAAGGTACAAATGAATAAAGATCACATGCTTCAGGTACCCAATGACTATGTTGTTATTGCATGAATCAAGCATATGCTAATTTTTCTTATTTATTATGTCAGTATAAAAGTATTGCTCAAACAAATGAAGAAGCCCTTAAGCAGCTTGAAACTGCATATGAGAAATCAAAGGCAAAGGTATCACACCATCATTGTTTTATTATTGTTGAACACATTGAGTTTTCTTGCTAAACATTAGGGTTGCGCTTCTTCTGTAGGCTGATATTGTTAAGAAGTCACTCAAGACAGATGTTGTCTCCTTAAGAGAAACTCTCCACGAGCTTAAAAGGAAACTTAACATTAAAAGCAACGAAGTGGCAGTTGCAACTGCAGGCAAAGAGGAAGCCATGGCTTCTTCTCTGTTAGAAATTGCTAGTCTTAGAGAGTGTTACTCTGTTAAAGGGTGAATCTTCCTGTTATAATAGTTTATTGTTTTATGTTAATTTTCTTCATGATTGCATGAACCCTGTTTGCTTTTACAGGTCTGAAATAGCCATGTTTCACACCCAGATTTGGAGAAGGAACGAAAAAGTCAAGTGCTGCTCAAGCTAATTATAAAAGATAGGTTGTCCGAGTTTACCATCCATTCCTTAGAAAAATTCCCGTGATTATTTTAATCTTAGTTTTAATGATAATATCCAATTCTTGCTTAATATTGTGCTACTCATAAATGGTTGAAGCGGAATGTGACCCCTTTAGTTTTTGCCCAGTAACGTATGCTGCATTAGAGTTTTTTTTGTGTTCTCTTTTTGGGGTGTCTGTGCTTTCTTCCTGAAACATGTTACTCATTCAATGGGACAAGAAGTGTTTATCTAGAAAATAAAGTAAAATTGGGGAAGTTCATATACTTTTGAACAACAAGCTTATATGATTTGACAAAGCAATTGTACACTGTATGAAGAATCAAACGTTCTTAGTTGGTTGGAGCTTTAGCCTATTTCATTTCTGCTTTGTATCGAATGCAACAGTGTTTAATATTCGTAAACAAGCATAACCACCATAAATTGAAGTTGCCTCATGGTACACTGTTCCATAATCATAGGCTAGTCAGTAGGCATTCACTAGCACCGATTGAAAAACCGGTGCTAACAAAAAAATCGGTGCTAAATTAGCACCGGTTGAAAAACCGGTGCTAACGAAAAAAACCCTTGCTAACAAAAAAGTCGGTGCTAAAAGTAGAGATTTAGCACCAGTTTTTTCCAACCGGTGAAACCGTTTCATCAGTTACTTAGGCACCAGTTTTTTTTTACGAAAAACCGGTGCTAGAGGGGGGTTTCAGTGGTAGTGGAAATTTGATTAATCAGAATTTGAATAACCCTAACCATATTTAAAATACAATTTTTGGATAATTGATTGAGTAAAACAAAATTTGAATTTGGTTTTTGGTTTAATTTTGGGTAATCAAACTTAATCTGAAGTGAAGGCATGGTTATGGTGATTGTGTTTCGAGTGTATTTCGATTTGAGGACTTAGGGATTGAAACCCATTCTACATTTTGTATATTGCAAGAACGTGCAAAACATGGAACTTCTGTAGGTAGTTGCGAGTTTTTTTTCCAATCGTAACTGGGACGAGGGTTTATAGGGTTCCCTTCCCTTTTATATTAAGCTTAAATTTGCACAATGTGCCATTACAACATATGATATGGGAATCACCCATTTACACTGAGACGCTAGCTAAATATTACATTTATAATCTAAGGTCTCAGAGACATAAAGTGAGATATTTACATAAGCCCTAATGAATATTACAATACTGAGCAAAATCATATGTGACAATGAGAAGTACACGTGGAGGATATGTGGTTTCTACCGTATTGCCATAGTGTAGTCACAATAACTCGACCCGAGACTACCATCAGAACAAACACGGTGAAGTATCAAAAGATACGCACACCAAATGACCTTGAACACCTTTGGTGAAACATCTAAGGCAATCAAAATGAAATAATTAAATCTCCCCAACTAAAGATCAAGTCCGTCTCCATTTAACCCGTAAAGACCATTTCCTCGCTCGGACACTAAGACCCATCATTTTAATTGCCAAAAATGTAATTCTTCGGTATACTGAAGTCACTTCTATGCGTAGAATTATCCCTAATTTAAATCCAAAAGGTATTACTGACCAAGTTAATCGATTTCTCAATAAACTGGCCTCAACCCCCTTATGGATCAAAATCTACAAATCTAATTTACTTGAGAAACAGTATTGCCAAAAGTTTGTATATTACAACTTTGACTTGGATTTCTCCTCACCGTCTCTTAAGTTATCAAATCTGAAGTCAATCATATTTTAACAACTCAAGCTGCCGAAAAAATATACATTGACAGAGATAATTCCTCCCGACACTCTAAATCAAAAAACCATTGAGAAATTTGCCCAATTTAAGAACTGAAAAAAGAGAAAAAAGCAGAAAAAATAAATTGCTGACATTAATTAAAAGCATCCCACCCAAAAATTGAAAATAAAAGGTTGTAGAATAAAAGTAAAAATGGAGAATTACCCCCTCATAACCTTGATACCTCCAGAAAAAACTCGAGACTCGGTTGTTAGTTGACCCAGAAAATTGTTCGGGCTCAGTCGTTGACTCGAGGGTTTGTAGATTAGGGTTGGTGGGAATGATGCCGTTGGATCACTAAAAAACCAAATAAACACTCTTTTCGCCGTTGCGACTGCAATCTTCAAGCCCGGTGACTGAGTTCCTTAGTTTTTGTGTTTGCCACACCGAGTCGGTCGAGTTTGCCTCACCTAGTCGGCCAAGTCACGTTGATTCGCGTTGAATCTGCTAGTCGGCCGAGTCAGCAAGTTGGCCGAGTCAGCGAGTCCGCTAGTCGTCCTAGTCCGTTGAGTCAGCAAGGCGAAGAGTCCGTTGAGTCGGCCGAGTTGCGTTGAGGTAGCCTCAGGAAACCACGACTTAGGCCACCCCTACAGGAGACCACCACGACTCAGACCAGTCCCACGACTCAGGCCACCACCACGACTCAGACCACCACTACAGGAGACCTCTCAAAGTACCGCCGAGTGAGAATGTAGAAGACATATCTGAACCCCGGAGACTGCTATGAGCACCGCCTTGTTAGCCATGGGACGACGGACCCCTCGACGCCGAAGGGTCCCCGACCACCAGGCAGGTCTGTAACCGACCGAAAACCTCTGAAAATGGAGCCCTCTACAACACAAAGAATGGATAGACCTTGAAAACATGGATCTGGAATGACGTCGTCGCTATGAGATAGGTTAAGGTTGGGGTGTTGGGGTGTTGGGAGGATGAGAATGGGACGGGGACCGCCACCGCCGGAGATGATTGTTCGGCGGCTACCCCCTAGCAGCTAGGGTTTAAGTTGTGAAGCGGGGGGGAGAGAGTGCTGTGTCCATTTTAGATGGTTATTTTAGGCTTTTTAGGATTAGGTTTTGTGCAATTTTGTGCTCTACATGTGGCATTTTGCCTTGAAATCATCTAAGGAGGGATAAAGGCGGCTTTGACGTTTTTATCACTTTTTAGATGATTTTGTGTGACAAGGTGATTTGTTTGAAGACTTTGAAGATTTGAAGACTTTGAAGATTTATCTGTGAATATTTGAAGACCTTTACATTTGAGCTTTGTGAAGATTTGAAGAAGTGAAGAGATGAAGAAAGGAGAGCAAAGCAACGGATGAATGATGATCCAGGGTTCTCAGAATTTTCCGAGAAGAATCAGCCCTCAAGAGTGGCACCATTGGATTCCTCTTCTCGAGCACTATAAAATCGACTACAAGAACTCCCGAAACGGATCAACGGTTCACCCGGAGGAAGCAAAACAAAACAGGGCTGGATTTCACTGCTGGTCGCGACTCGCGATGGAACTGGTCGCGAGTCGCGACGACAGCGCGAATCTAGCTCTGCAGCAGCATTTTTCTCCCCTTTTTTCTTCCACTATAAATACCTCTTCACCCCTTCTTCTCCACAGCTTTTGGCCACTTTTCTCTTCCATTTTTGGGCCAAAACCCTAGGTTTTCTCTTCTTCTTTTCTTAGTTTCTATGTCTTTTCTTGTTCTAGAGTAGTTGTTGTACTTGGGAGCAAAGGATTGAAGCTTCCATATCTCTATGTAGTAAGAACTCATTTTATCTATCTATTTGGTATTTTTGCTATTGTGCATTTATTGTGCTTTTAATGTTAATTGTTGATTTCATTGATGTTGTTGAAAGCTTGAGCCTATGAAATACTTGTATGAATTGCTAGCTAGGGTTTGGGGGATTTGGGTTAATTTCCCCCCTTTTCTTGTTAGGAATGTATGAGTATGATTTAGAGCTTTTGATTGTGTTGATGGATTGATAATGTGCTAGATGAATGTGATTGATGTTGAACTCTTCGTCATGTTCGTTTGTGTAGCAAACGAGAGAGTTATATGCTCTTGGATGAATGTGCGTTGCACGTTCATCTAATCTCGTGTAATTGCATGAATTGGTTAAATGCTTAGTCACGGTGTAGTGGTCATAAGCATTGCCAAGCTTGTTGGTTCTTCGTGATTAAATGCCACCAATGGGATACCTTGAGTCGTGGTCGCGACAACGGGAGTCATTAGTGAGGTTTGACGAGAGATGTCGAACTCACTCTTGCAAACTACAAACTAAGAAGGATAGGAGTTTAGTCTCCACAACAAGTAGTTGAAGTATTGAATAGATGATTTTAATTCATCCTTGAAGCATTTGTGTATTCTTGATAGTGTGTTTCACTTCATTTGTGCCATGAGTTGCTTGAGCATAGGGAGTGCTTGTATGATTGAATTGGTTAGGTGTTAGGAACGTGACGAATTCCGTAGCTCCTTTGCATGAAAATCTATGAGCGTGAACTTAGAGCTTCTTGTGCATAACGTGTTGTGATTCTTGCTAGATGGGTATGTTGATGTTGAGTCATGTAATGCTATATGATAGAATGAGTGAATGATTCAATGACCTACATTAGATTTGTAAGTGGATATCCCTTGCCCCCAAGGCTTTTTATCTTTGTAGTTTTAAAACCCCTTTTCTTAGTTTTGTTTGATGATTAGCATAGTCACTTGACCTTGCTAGTTATCTTGTCTTTTTACTTTCGTAACTTAGGAAAACCAACCAACCAACCCCCCCCCCCCCCTTTTACTTGCTTTTATGTGTGTGTATATATTTTATCCTAGCATAATATTAACCATTTGTGCTTAAGCGCTTAGGAAGATCCATCTTCTCCTTGGACGACCCCGATTTGCCGCTATCTACCTAGTTGTAGAAAGTAAGCAAAAAGGGCTTACAAATTATCTTTTGCATAGGGGGTGCGACGACCGCCCGCTATCAGAGAGAGGGGAGAGCGTTTGTTGAAAGGAGAGAGAATAAGTTTTTTGATTTAGGTTTAGTCTTTTTCTGAGGTAGTTGCGAGTTTGGAACTAAGTTCGTATGGTAGTTTAAGAAGAAAAAAACATGCACTTGGAACTGCCTAAACCAGTTGGAATTCAGATTTTATATATAAGTACGGATGTTTACACTACTATAAATTAGAGCTATCATAACACTTTCCTAGCAACACTTGTTTAAAATGTTACAATAGCTTATAAAGTGTTACTTAGAGTGTTACTTGAACTTTTGAAAAGTGTTACATAAATAATGTAAAATGCTACGTAAGATCTAATGTAACATCACCTAAGGTAATACTTGTAAAAGTGTTACTTTAGGTGTTATTGTAACACTGTGAACCTAAAGTAACACTTTTACAAGTATTACCTTAGACGATGTTACATTAGATCAAACGTAACACTTTTTAAAATTTAGGTAACACTTTTCAATATTTATGTACGTAGCATTTTAAGTAACACTTTATAAGCTATTGTAACATTTTGAATAAGTGTTGCAAGGAAAGTGTTACATATTGTTTAGTTTGTAGTAGTGTGATACACCTATGTACTCCATAGGGTTGTCAAACAGAGCGGGTCACCCCATGGAACTGTTATTCATTTACTATTTTCACTTATTGGATAAGACTTAATAGATAATGATCCATTAGGTTAATAGATACAATTGAGTTGTAATTATTGGATTTAGTTGGGTTGGATAATAGGTTACCCGTTGAATAATTTTGGGCCAGGTTGATTTGGGTTGGATAACGGGTGACCCGTGGATAGTATCTTATCATAAGATAACAATTTTTTACAAGTTGGGTTAAAGTTTCAGTAAATTGGGTAAACTGATAAATGACTCGTTGGGTCAAAACTAAATGACTTGATGGATGGAAGTCATTTAGTTGGGTTGTAAACGAACCGAGCTGTAAATCATGGGTAGTGGTGTAAACAAACTGAACCGTTCGTTAAAACTCGTGAACAACTCAGTCAAAGCTCGACTCGAATTTGATTTAACTAAACTCGAGCCAAGTTCTTATAGTATTCGAGATCGATCTTACTAATATTGTTCGTAAAGTTCGTCGAGCCAATATAACATATTTAATATATTTTTATTATAATATTTTATAATGTACGTAAAAAAGTAAAATATATTTAATCATGGCTCGAGTTAGAGATCGAGCAAAATTAATTTCATTCAAATTCGAGTTCGGGCCTAAAAAATTCCGGCTCAATCGAACTGTCGAGATCGAGCTTGAAACAGGCCGAGCTCACATTGAGGGTTTTTCGAGTTTGGTTCGACTCATTTACATTCATAATCTATTTGACCTCAAACCAAATTAATTTGATCCAAATAGGCCATTAATCAGGATAATGGGTTGATCCAAATCACCCATTAATCAGGAAAAATTGTACAAACACTATCCATTTTTCATTACATTAAAATTATGAGGTATTTGAGCCATCGGCGGAACTAGGTGTGGGTGATGGGGTGCGCCAGCCACCCCTAAGTTTCGCTGATCAAAGAATTTCAGTATTGTTTTATAATATTTGTTTTGAAATTTACATATCCGCGCATCCTATAATTTCAATGAGGTGGTGATAAATTTGATAGAAATGGAAGGAGGTGTAAATGTTTGATGATGAAAAGAGTTGCAGACAAGTTGCAGAGGCGTCGGACGAAGAAGATGAACTTCCTTTATTAAAACACAAGTCATACGTGATACGACACCGTTCTCCTTTTATTGGTAATCAATTAATTACCCCTTTTGTATTTATATTTATCCTATGTGGAAGACTTCTCCTTATATAATTATATTGACGGTTAACCAATTATTCTCTCATTTATCCTATTTGGAGAGCACTAAGCATATTCTTCGTACATTTATCACCCCAGATTTAATGGAGTATATCTCGTTTTGAATGTTTTTTATATCTATTCTTATATTATTTATTTTTAAATTTGATACATTTTTTATTATAGTTTATACAATGTCTTGTTTTAGATCGACTAACCCTTAAGTCAGATCATTTTATAATTAATGTACTAATTGGGTGATTTGATGTTTATTTTTATATATTGCAACGAGGTTTTTATAACTTTGACTTTTTTATTAAAATGTATCATATTTATAAATAATTTTAATTTGACCCTAAAGTTATTGTCTAATCGTTAGTCGATCTAACATGAGACTTTTTCTATAGCCTACCGTTCTACAATTATCAAACGTTATTTTATGATAATAAGTGAATCATTTTCACTTATTCTCCTTTTCATATTATCTACCAACATTTCTTTCCACACAATTTTACTTGTCTAAAAATATAGACATTACTATGTCAAAAATTATAGTAATTTTTTATATATTTTTATATGACTATGAATTTAAGTCGACAATTTGGATAAAATTAAAATTATATATTTTTCTAATCTAATTAATTAATCATAAATTGTTGATAGTATCTCTTAAAAAAATAAAAATAGGCACAACACTGTACGTAAAATGTTTTTTTGTATTTTAAACGAGCTCCCCTTACATTTGATTATGGTTCCGCCACTGATTTGAGCAATACATTATCTTAAAGAATTTCAAAATTTTCAAGGTGCATTTAAATTACTTTTAAAGTGTGGGATATTTTTTGGAATTTATTAAAAATTTACAATTTGTAAAAATTAGGGTTCCGTCAGTTGACTAAGAGAGGACTAAAAAAGACCAAAATTGAATTTTATGAGACCCAATAAGACCAAAAGAAACTTTATTGGGCTAAATAAACCGCGGAAACACTTTATGTGACCATTAGAGTATTTAAATTTATTTATTCAATACTAATCTACAATAGTACGTATCTTGAAAGATGGTATTTCCATAAGTCATGGAAAGAACAAGGTTTAAATTGTAAATTAGAAGAAATAAATATAAAATTTCCGGGTTGCATCAATTGGGTCATAAACTTTATAACTACTATATATTTCATAATAAAATTTTAATATTGCAAATAAAACTTTTTACCTTTTTATTATTTAAATTAAACCACATCTTTTTATAGGTTTATGGAAAGATGATCTTTCCCAATACTTTGCCTAGAAAACATAAAATTTCAAAATATGTTAAATTAAATCGACAAAGTGTTGCGCATTGGGCTACAATCATATAAGTAGTTATCATTTATTTATCATTGTAATGCACTTTTGACTTTCCCTTTTATTAATTATTTTTACACTCAAGCTAAATAAGCAGACACTATAGGACTTCTCACAACATGACTTCCATTAACCTCTTTCCATGATAAATAACCATAGTTTCCAAGGTAATCTACCTTGGCAGTATAGCCCAAATCAATCTCAACCATTAATTTAAATTCGGATTTATCTAACTTCCCTGAAAAATGGATCACAGATGGTTCCACCAACACCTTCATTCCATTTGGAGTTTCAACAATGGCGGAATAAGTGCAGTTCCCATCAACAACATTAGTCAACGCCCTTGTGAATGAGGCACTAGTTGCATTCATGTTATTTAAGATAACAATGAAGGATGGATAGTTGAGGTCAATATTAGCTTTCTCGCATGAAACATTCGATCTTCTCGTGATTGTCTGGAGTTGAGTTGTCGTGTAATTCAAAGCACACATGTAGTTAATGTAGTCCTCAATTTGTAAATCATACACTAGCCCCGGATCCAAGGCCATGTTGGGATTAACATGGCCAGCTCCGAAATCTAGGGGGCTTGCCGGAAGCTCATCATAGAGATCAATAATGTTGTTGTTCGCGTTATCCATAACATATGCCGTGGTCATCATGGCAGATCGGATTGCTGCCGGACTCCATTCTTTATGTACACTCTTCAGCAATGCAGCAACACCCGCCACATGCGGGGCCGACATGGAAGTACCAGAGAGAATGTTGTAATCTGTCAACAAAAAGTTATCCCTCATCTTGACATTAATTTCCCTGTTTGGGGACCAGGCGGCGAGGATATCGACGCCGGGTCCCAAAAGATCAGGTTTTAAAATACAGGGAGCATGGGGGACAGGGCCTCTAGAGGAAAAATCAGCAACCTGTGGCGCTGGTTTTGTTCCTAGTAATGTCACCTGGAATTTGATACTCACTGTAGAGTTTGAATTTGGATTTTCACTTATGTATTTCTTCACAACCTCCCCGTCTGCTCGGTTTACGATCACAAAAGCGCCGGTGAAGTCTTCGGGATTCAAAAACTTCCATGAATCAGTGGTGAAAATGCCACCTGCTGCCCCCGCGGTGGAGACCACAAACATTTGCCTCCTAACTTGAGTTTTGTCGTTGTTACTAAAGTCACAGAAAACATATTTTCCTTTAACCTGGGATGGATCCAGGCTTTCACATATTTCCTTGCTTCTATTTCCAAGGCCGAAAAATGTGTGAACTCTGTCCACTAGGGCATTTTCAGGGTAAAGTGATTTTCCAGCTATGTATGTTCCTGTATTTCCAAGTGTGATACCTGCAGATAAATTCCGGTCAATGGTTCCGGCACCAACCGTTGTTATCCAGGGAGCTCCACTATCAATTGTGTTCCCATCGGGGCCATCATTTCCTGCGGAACAAGATACGAAAATCCCCTTTTCCATGGCTGCAAAAGTTCCAATAGCGATTGGGTCGAGGTTAAATTTTGTATCTGAGAATCCTGATGATAAGGATATAACATCCACCCCATCTTCAATAGCTTGATCTATGCCAGCTAGGATGTCTGTAGCGGCAGCATTGTGGCTGATGTTTTCGTTTCGAAACTTGGTTTTGTAGATGGCCAGTCTCGCCCTAGGTGCAATCCCAGTGGTTGTTCCATTAGCGTATCCGAAGTAGTTTGCAAATGGCACCTGGCTTCCAGCAGCGATGGAAGAGATCGCGGTCCCATGGCCATCGGCATCCCTTGGGGAATCATATTCATTATGTATGACGATCCCTGAACTCTTTAGACCTTTGTTAAAGGACCTTGCGCCAATCAATTTATTGTTGCAGCTCTCTTTGATGAATGTGGGCCCTGTTTCACAGACCCCACGCCATCGTGGTGGTACAGGAGGCATACCATCATCGTTGAAGCTCTGACTTTCAGGCCATATTCCAGTGTCCACTATTCCAATAATCATGTCATCGCCAAATTCAGCAGTAGGCCATAGTCCTGATTCCAGGTTGAGTCCTAGGAATTGCGGTGTGTGTGTCGTGTGAAGGTGTCCAAATGATTCTTCATATGCCGCAACATGTTCAGGCATTCTTTTGAGCTGTTGGAGGTGAGATTCAGTTAAAACAGCGCTAAAACCATTTAAAACGTGGGTGTAAGTGTAGAGATGGACGGGAAGTATGGATTCAGGCGATGCGAGCGAAGATAACGTTGACATATACCAAGAATGGTGAGATGGAAATGGGTGTGGTATCTTTGATGCTTCCATATGAATAATGTAAGTTTGAGAATTTACATTGGGAGTGGATAGTGTAGCATGATAGAAAATGATAAATAGCACCAGTGCAGAACACAATAACTTGTCCATTAGTATTGTAGATCATATGTTAGATGGTTTTTTTGTAGTGGAGAGATTTAGTGTAATTTATATATAGGACTAGGAAACGGGTCAATTAACTGAATATTTGTTCAATGTCATCGAAATTGATCAGTTTGCAAACTTAGTTAGGTCAAGCATGGGATTCTAGGTTAGCTTCATAGTTCAAACAAAAGCCACGTGCTAATTGCACAGTCGTATAGGTGTATGTTTAACATTATTTCCATTTTCGAGTCTCATAAATACCATTTATCATGTCACTGGAATCTAACAGGAAGAACTAGAATTGGACAACGATAATTGATGTGTTTAAGAATGGAGCTCATTTTTGTGCGTCTGGTATCTTATTTTATTTTTACAAACCGTACCGGGGATCGGGTTTATAGGGTCCCCATCTATATTCTGTTAAGCTCCATTTGGCATGAATGTGAATGCAGCAAGTATGGTCATAAAAAAACAGTTACACAGAATGGCACATCAGACTTCTAAACAAAAGTCTATGTGGCAACAAGAGAGGTCGAACACCTGATATGATGACGCTCTACTGTGAAATCGTTCATCAAGCTCGACCCCAACTCACTGCTAATTAATCAATCGGGTGAAACTAGTTCCCCGACCCAAACTGATCACGGTAACAATTATCGTATTTGACATTATACAACATCCGGTAAATGGAATGGTGTTCCATCCTAGCTACTTCAAAATTCAATTTTTTTTTTGTTACTAAAGGCTCCTAGACTCTCTAGTTACATTATTGTTGTCGTCCCCTAATTAACTAGTGTGTCCAATCAGGCTTGTTAGAGGTGTTAATGTTAAAGTCTAAAGCCGCTACTTATGTAGCTACTATACATATATTGTTATAAGAGTATATCTCGTGACGGGCACTATACTCATAAGTTAGCCATTTATTTTTTTTACCTTATATACAGCATTTATTAAATTACATACAAAATTTAAAATTTTTAAAATTTTTTATATCATATAGTTTTATATTTTCGCCTTCAAATACATATTATTATTTGTTTTAAATTATAAAATGTAATATTTAAATTTTATTAAAAAATTACAATATTTAAGGTAAATGTCATTGTGGACGGTACATAACCTTATGGAAAGTCTGTATTTTATAGACTTTCCGTTGTTATAAATAAGGGGCTCTTAGCTCCAAAGTACACTAATTAATTATCTACTTATTTACAATATTATTTGTGTGCATACTAAACAATAGTACGTCATAATTATATAGTGCGTGTAATTTATCAATTCAATAATCTATATGTATAATTGTAAAGTTATTTTAAATTTCTCGTAGTTGATTAATTAATCATGTTGCTAAAATAAACCGTGTTAATTGATGCAGCTGACTTGTCCTACAAATTTCTGCACAATGTTTTATTTATTGAAATTAATTATCAAATCTATTCAACTGAGCTTATAATCAAATTATGAGGTGTCAGACAAATTTTTTACCTGAATCATTATGACAAATGGATTACTGCTTCTCATGTGATTAACCCTGCAAACTTTGCCAAAACATAATTCCCATTTTTGGGTGAAAAAAAAATGCATTTCACCCATGATACATATAACAATAGTACGTACACAAAAAAAAAAGTATTTAAATTCTGGGGTATAACATATATAACAGATTCGTTTAGTTTACAGTTAAATTTAGTTAATTTAGTTAATCAATTAATAGACGTATGTGTACATTAGTTGCTTCATTTTAAAAATATGCTTGATAAATTATTAATAGTTGGCGATCATTTCGAAAATATTAATTATTAAAACTGCAAAGTCAAACATAATTCATTAAAAACTAATCTTATTAATCTTTCAATTTGATAAAAAAACTTCTTTTTCAATCCTTCTAAATGCTACTATTTGTAAAACGTTTATTTGACTTATTGAACGCGTAAAAAATTAAATGACAAAAATCAATAAAAGCTCTTGTTAGTCGCCCTCGTTTACAAAAAAATAAAATAAAAGAAAAAAAGTGCTTTTATAACCCTACATAGTTGACATAAGTTCCAATATAGCCTTTCAATATTCGAAAGTGTCAATATAACCCTATCTAGTTAGTGAATGTATCAATATAACCCTCTCCGGCAACTTTTAGCCGAAATTTTAGAAAATTACATGTTTGCCCTTCTGAAAAAATTAAAATACAAAAAATAGGAAATGACGTTATTACCCTTAGACCGCTGCCGGACCGCCGGTAGGGTTATATCAGCACATTATGAAAACTAATAGGGTTAAATCAACACATTCCTAAAATTTATAGGGTTATATCAACACATTAGTAAAAATTGTAGGGTCATATCAGCATATACTATTGAATATAAGGGTTTTAATGATATTTTGTTGTGTTTAGTCCGGATTGATGATTGGATGACATTTGGTGTTGTGTGTGATTGTTATTTTGTTGTGTTCTTTGACCTAGGGTTTTTAATGTTGATAAGTTTTGAAATGAGGCTATGATATGTGATAATGGTGTTTAATATTAATGATGGTGTCATGTTGTCAAATTTTATGCTGTATAAGATATTGTTATGATGTTATAATGGTGTATATGATGATGTGGTCACCCGTTAAGGCCAGCCGAGTACCACACACTTAATATTTATAATATGTACTGATATAATCCTATAAGTTTTAAGAATGTGCTGATATAACCCTACAAACATTAGAAATGTGCTGATATAACCCTACAAATATTAGGAATGTGCTGATATAACCCAATAAGGTTTCATAATATGCTGATATAACCTTACCTGCTCCGGCGGCGGTCCGGCAAATTATGAAGGTAAAATTGTCCACCTAATTTCAGAGTTAGTCAAAAGGGCATTTTGGTCAATTTACATAGAGTCAACTCCGGAAAATTGAGGTCAATGCCGGAAATGGGGTCTGAGGGTTATATTGGAACTTTCATTAACTAGTTAGGGTTATATTTGCACTAAAAATTATCGTAGAATTATATTGACACTTACTCAAGTAGATAGCATTATATTGACACTTATCCCAAAATAAAAAGTAAATTTTAGTATAAGTGCAATTTAAATTCTATAGTACACCAGGAAAAAAACATTCATTAATTGCATGTACTCTTGATCAATGAAATTAGTTGCAATGTTGTAATTAATTAGAGACACGACATGCGATCCAATGGACAAAACTAGCTATAGCAGTCGGATCACATGAGTTCATATTTGTAGAGTCCTAGGAAGTTGGACTTATTTATGGCATATTGTGAATACTGGTGATATGGTGTTTTAACACCATTGCGATCAGATTTTTCCAAACAGCAGGTTTTAGCCACGAATTTTGGAGCGAATTATGGAGTATAATTATGCGATCAGATCAGAATATTGTGCAGATTATTATGTGATTTCGTGGCAATCTAATTCTGGTAAACGAATATTCCTGTAATAGTTAGGAATTGATTAAGAAGTTTATTTATGGTACAAGTCCTATTAATAAAGGATTGCCCATTTAAATACCAGATTAGAATTAGATCTTTCCTTAGTTTAGAAGTCTATGCTTGGTAGAGTTATACAAGGAAAGAGTTTTGTACAAGGCAGGATTGCGAAGATGATAAAAGGATAAAGCAAGAACGCAATCTGGAGGCGACCAAGGATTCATCTCTACGTGAGAAGTGATTGGAGCAATCTGCCTGTGGTGAGTGGAGGAGTGTTAAATCATCCGACCAAGTTCGTAAAGATCAGAAACAAGGAAGCCTTAATTCCTCGGGAGGAGGAGATCCAGGGAGACGTGTTGTTCGTGAGGGTTCAACGACGTAGGATCGGCAGTGAGGGGATCTCACAACATTCACTCAATAGGTTAGCAATGGATTAGTATTTAAGTTAAGCTTCTTGTACTAAAGACTGCTTTCTAGTGAATGGTTTCTGATCTGGGCAAGGCCCCGCAGACGTAGGTGTATTTGCACCGAACTGCGTAAACAAGCTGTGTGTGCACTGTGTCTTTTGTTTTGTGTTTTAACACCAAGCCTTTAAACAACTGGGCACAAAAGTATAGACTTAAGGTGGAACAGAATTTCAATTGGTATCAGAGCTTGGCACTTGCTGACCCCTATACAGGGAGAGTGAGATCAGGTTTCACCATGGCACCAAAGGAGGGGGCTTCAGTCACACGACCACCGTTGCTGGAACAAGGTAATTATGCCTATTGGAAGGCACGTATGAAGGTATTCATCGGAGCACTAGATGACCAAGCTTGGAATTATGTCGTCAATCAATACACTCCACCTACAACTGACGAAGCAGAGGGATCAAACTCATTGACGACTAAACCATTCTCTGAATATTCTACCGAGGAGCACAAAACACACGTGTCCAACTCAAAGGCATTGAATGCCATCTTTACAGCAGTGGATGAAGATCAATTTAAGATGATTTCAAATTGTGATACTGCTAAGGAAGCATGGGATGTGTTGCAAATTTATCATGAGGGGACAAGCTCCGTCAGAGAGTCAAAGTTGCAGTATTATACGTCAAAATTTGAAGAACTAAAGATGCGTGAAGATGAGACTATTTCTGAGTTCAATGGACGAGTTAGAGATATTGCAAACAAAGCTTTTCAGTTCGGCAAAAAGTACAAAGATCAAAAGCTTGTCAGAAAGGTGTTGAGAGCATTACCTCCACGTTTCAACATGAAGGTCACATCGATCAATGAAAACGGAAGGATAGGGACTATGACACTTGATGAACTTATGGGATCCCTGGAATCTTATGAGATGGAAATGCTGCAAACTAAAGCAGGAAAGAAAGAGATGGCTTTTTCAAGCATAACCTCTGGAAAGTCAGAAGATCATTCAGACAATGAAGATTCCGATGAAATTGCAAACATAACCAGGAACTTCTCCAGATTTATGAAGAAGATGGGCAGGAAGTCACAAGAGAAAGTTAGTGGGAACAAAAACCCAAACGCAAACCCCACTCCAAGATTTGGCCAAGCAATTGGTGTTGAAACACCAAAGTTTAAATCAACGAATCCAACCCTGAACAGGAGAATCCAGTGTAGAGAATGTGAAGGTTTTGGGCACATACAAGCTGAGTGTGCCAATACACTTAAAAGGCAAGGAAAATCGTATGTCACAACCTGGAGTGATGATGACGTAGGGGATGATTGTAAGGATGGAGAAGAGTATACCAATCATGTTGCTTTCGGTGTATCAGTAGAATTAGGAGACTCTCTCAAGGAAGGTCTCAGTGGGCTAAATGAAGACGAGAGTGGTAGCTCAGATGAAGAGGCTAGAAGTATTAGTGATGATGACATTCGCAAGGAAAGCATGGAAATGTACAAGATGTGGTTAAAAGTGGCAGATGAAAACAAAGAGCTCAAGTCTGAGAATAAGATATTGCGTGAAGAAGCCAAAATAAAGGAACTTGAAAAGGAAAAGGCAATTGCTAAACTGGAAGAAATCAAGAAGGATTTTGCTGAAATGATGCAACGAGCAGAGGCAGCAGAACAATCTATCAGACGTCTTAATACAGGAAAAGCTAAACTCGAAGACTGTCTAAGAATGAGACAGACGACTAAGTACGGAATTGGATATGAAAGATCCATACCGGAAAATTCATGGAGTAACACAAAATGTCAAGGTGCGCTAGCTCCCAGAATAATCGAGAGAAATTTTTCTACCAAAAGGATTCGACGATGCGGATACTGTGGAATGCAAGGACATGTAAGAAATAGATGTTTTAAGCTGCTTAGGACCCTGCCTTTCAACTCAGCAAATCGAGGTTTCAACACCGTGTCAAGATATGATACAAGGCATCGTTTCAACACTGGTGGATACAGAACCAGATTCCTGAACACGCGTGATAACCCAAGTCCGCAACGCACCGCTCGACCAACACGCCAGGTATGGATTCGAAAATCTCAAGATGTTTGTTTTTCAAGTTTTGTATGTTTTGGGGCACATACAGGAAATTCTTGGTATTTCGATAGTGCATGTTCAAGGCATATGACTGGAGTTCCTGAATTTCTGCGAAAATTTAAACCTGGATTTGGAGGACATGTTAGATTTGGTGATGGGAAACGCAGTAGAATAATCGGCAAGGGTGTTAGCCATCAAAGGGCTTCCGGTGTTCCAAGATGTATTACTAGTGGAAGGTCTGAAGGCAAACTTGTTAAGCATCAGCCATCTATGTGACAATGAAATGACAGTGGTTTTCAATAAGGAGAAATGTGTAGTAAACCATGAGACTGGAGTATTCACTGGATCAAGATCAATGGATAACTGTTACCTGCTCGATCAAGTTGTCACCTGCCTGAGTTCAAAGAAAGAAGTTAGTACTCTGTGGCACAGAAAATTGGGGCACCTAAATTATAAATCCCTAGCACGTATTTCCAGACTGAATGCAGTTAGAGGCAATCCTGAAATCAGTGACAACAAGGAGGTTGTTTGTGGGTCATGTAAAGAAGGAAAATAAATCTGGACACCACACCATGCAGTACATGATGTTACAACATCAAGACTCTTGGAACTTCTGCATATGGACTTAATGGGGCCGGTGAACACCCCCAGTGTGGCAGGGAAGAAGTATATTTTCGTCTGTGTAGATGACTTCTCAAGGTATACGTGGGTATCATTTCTCAAGGAGAAGTCAGAGGCTGCTGATGTTTTCAAGAACCTGGCACACATGTTGCTTGTAGAAAAAGGAACCGCCCAAGTAAGAATTGCACGAATCAGGAGTAACCATGGAAAAGAATTCAAAAATTCAAAATTTCATGATATTTGCGAGACACTTGGAATACACCACGAGTTCTCTGCCCCCATAACTCCACAACAAAATGGCATAGTAGAAAGGAAGAACAGGACGTTGCAGGAAATGGCTTGAGCAATGTTAGCCGAGAAAAAAAATTCATGCTAGATACTGGGCTGAGGCGGTACACACGGCATGTTACACTATCAACAGAGTATATCTGCGTCCGTTTATTGAGAAGACACCATATGAGATATGGAAAGGGAAGAAACCAGATGTGTCGTATTTTCATGTTTTTGGAAGTCGGTGTTACATTCTGAAGGATCGAGAACCCTTGGCTAAATTCGAGTCTAGAAGTGATATCGGTATATTCTTGGGTTATTCCCCCACGAGTCGAGCTTTCTGAGTTCTTAATCAACGCTCTGGAGTAGTCATGGAGTCTATTAATGTGGTTGTTGATGATTCAGAAGAAGATACTATCGGTGAGGGTGATATGCTCGACCCAGTGAATCCTACTGGTGTTGAAACACCAGCACAGTCAACCGGTGTTGAAACTCCGGAAACTGTAACACATGACTCTGAACAGAGTCCGGCCAGACATATGCAATTGAGGGATCAACCGCGGATAAATTACAGAGAATTGGCAGGACTATCATGTTTCATCTCTCTTACTGAGCCAAAAAATTACAAAGAAGCTCTGCTCGATGAATTTTGGGTTTCGGCAATGCAGGAGGAATTGCAGCAATTTGAGAGAAACAATGTTTGGTATCTTACCCCACGGCCTGCGAATGTGAATGTGATTGGAACCAAGTGGATTTTTAAGAACAAATCTGATGCGGATGGTAACGTCACCAGGAATAAAGCGCGACTAGTTGCTCAAGGGTACACCCAAGTAGAAGGGATTGACTTCGATGAAACTTTTGCGCCGGTAGCCAGATTGGAGTCGATCAGACTGATGTTGGCAGTATCATGCATTCTGGACTTTACTCTTCATCAGATGGATGTCAAGAGTGCATTTCTGAATGGGCTAGTAAAGGAGGAAGTTTACGTGGAACAACCTAAGGGGTTTGAAGACCCACATTTTCCTGACCATGTATATCGGTTGAATAAAGCACTGTATGGACTAAAGCAGGCACCTCGTGCATGGTATGAGCGACTGACAACCTTTCTGATTCAGAAGGGCTATCGTCGAGGGGGAGTGGATCGTACTCTGTTTGTGCTGCAGAAGGGGACAAATATTCTAATCGCCCAAATTTATGTGGATGCTATTGTTTTTGGATCCACCTCTTCGGTATTGGTGAAGGAGTTTGTTGAGTTAATGACTAAGGAGTTCGAAATGAGTATGGTGGGAAAATTGTCATATTTTCTGGGATTGCATGTTACTCAGGAGCAGAATGGTCTTTTCATCAATCAACAGAAATATGCTGAAAACTTGATCAAGAGGTTCGGGCTTACTAGTGCAAAGGCAGTACGCACTCCAATGGCTACCACTGATAAGCTTACAAAAGACGAACTTGGTCAAAGTGTTGACCAAAAGTTGTACAGGAGTATGATTGGCAGCCTGTTGTATTTAACTGCAAGTAGACCGGACATCTGTTTGAGTATTGGTATTTGTGCCCGCTATCAAGCCAATCCAAAGGAATCACACATGTCAGCTGTGAAAAGGATTATTAGATATATAAGTGGAACAGTGGAGTATGGAGTATGGTTTTCTAGAAACAAGGATTCGCAGTTGGTAGGATTCAGTGACTCTGACTGGGCAGGGAATGCTGATGATCGTAAAAGCACCACTGGTGGATGCTTCTTTGCTGGATCAAATCTTGTCAGCTGGTACAGTAAAAAATAAAACTCTATATCATTATCTACGGCTGAAGCAGAATACTTAGCTGCTGGGAGTTGTTGTGCGCAGCTATTATGGATGAAACAGATGATGAGAGACTGTGGGTTCAATGATGTGAGTTTGACAGTCCTATGTGATAATAAAAGCGCCATTGATATTTCCAGGAATCCTGTGCAACATTCTAGGACGAAACACATCGATATCCGACATCACTTTATTAGGGATTTGGTCGAAAAAGGAGAAGTCACAGTTCATTATGTACCAACATCAGAACAACTTGCTGATATCTTTACAAAGCCTCTGGATGGAGAGACTTTTGAAGGCCTAAGACAGCACTTGGGTGTGTGTCGAATGTAAGGTACCCAGATTCGATCATTCTGTTGTATTTTTATTGTTTTGCGTTTTTTATAGTCAAAAACAAAAAATAGAGATATCTAAAATACCAAAAATATGTGAAGTGGTGTTTAAACACCGAGGAATATGGTGGAAGAAGACCAGGAGGGCTAATTATTGGGCCAGAAAGTTATAATGGGCTTAAATGTTCGCAAGATGGTATTCTGAAAAAAAAGGGGGAAAAGTAGAGTGGTTTTTTGGTTTCCGAAAAAGGTAAGTGAAAGTGACAAGTGATTGATTCCCACACAAATTCAAGTTCCTCAACTGTTCATCTTCCCAAACAGAGCTCCCGCAACTAGTTTTCGAGCAAACTGAAACTTTCGAAATCCCAGAAGCCACACATTCAACTTAAAACCTCGTCGACAATGGTAAATTTTACCCACAAGAGATGGTTTGGGGGGTTCATGAGTGTGCAAGTTCTGGAGAATCCTCGGTTTGAAGAACTGGACCCCGATGTAGACACGGGAGAATGCCATGGAAATTGGGAGCAGAGGGTAATAAATTGGGATGGAGTTAATCGCCGCCGTCCGAAGGCCAGGTTTGACCATTCGTTCATTTATGATGGTGTTTATTTTGCCTCTGTTCTGGAGTTTATAGCTTGGATGGTCCAAAACAGGGATTATGTTGATCTTAGAAAATTCAAGAACTTGCATGGTAAGGTGAATGGTTTTAATTTGAAAGATGTGTTGACTGGTGGTATTGGAGAAGTTAGTGAGATTAGTAAATTTTATGCCACTTTAGTTGGAGTCGATTTTGGTGAAAAGTATAAGGTAGGGGAGGACATAGATCAGTACTTCACAATCTACACGAGAATAGGCTCTCTGCACAGGCCGGTAATTAGAAGCCTAAGTGATGATGTTGTGGTACAACCCTGGGTAACAGTGGTTAAATCCACTGACTTTGCCAGAGCTAGTGGCAAAGAGGTAGAGTGTTTTAATGAATCTGTGTTCTTGATACAAGAATCTTTGAGAAAACTGCCCATCCCAGTGGTGGAGATTAGTGACAGTGAAGAAGAGGATGTATGTGCAGGGGGAGTTATTGAAAGTGAGACAGGTTTTGAGGATGCTCCTGTGAGCAGTGAGAATTTTGCTGTGGAAGGGTTGGAGAGCACTGATATGCTTGATACTGGTGTTCGAACACCAGATGTGAGCCCAGCTGAGAGGGAGCAAACTCCTGAGGGTTCTGGCATTGGGGTTGAAACACCGGCAGAAGCCAGACAAACCCGTGGACTTAAGAGAAAAAGTAAGGAGGTGGGTGTTGAAACACCACCTGAGTCTGGAAGAATACCTATCCCTCAGATGTCCAAAAAGGCCAGGGAATGTGGGGCATCTGCGTCCAAGAAGGTTAGACGATCAAAGCGGTGCAGAGACAAGAATATGGCAGTAAGTAATGATAGTGATGAGCCAATTGGGCAAAAATTGAAGAAGTTACGAGCAGATAGGCAGAAGAGATCAGCTGAGCAAATGGAGTCTCATACACTACCTGCTCCTGTGATTAGTGAGGCTATATGTACTGAATTTTATGATGAAGCTAGCCAAGAAAAATGGGAGGTTATTTGTGCGAGAAAAATACTGGCAGAAAGGCCAGCAGATGCTGAGAAATATCGAGAGTGTGGATTTACAGATTTCTTACAATATCTCAAAGTATTTAAAGCTGCTACATGCTTTGGCAGTTACAACAAGCAGTTGGTGATGGAGTTTTACTCAAATCTGAAAGAGGCTTGTGAAGATGAAGATTCTCCCTGGTTCCAAAGAGTGTACGTGAGAGGAGCAGTTATTGAGTTCTCCCCTGCAGTTGTGAACAAAATTCTGCAGCGTGGTATCCCCAGGAATGTCCAGTCCGTGTTTCAACACCAGATGCCAGACAGCTTTGATGAAGTGGCAGTGGAGCTTACAGGTGGTGTGGAAAACACTTGGCCACAGACTGGCAGACAGCAGATACCTGCATCAAATCTCACCTCCATGTATTATTGCTTGTACATGGTAGCAGTCCATAATTGGATTCCTTCGGTTAATAACACAAGTGTTACCAAAGAAATGGCTACACTGCTATACAGTCTGGGGGTCATGCACAAGGTATATATGGGAAGATTGTTGTTTAATGATATCATGGATTGTGCCCGGAAGACTAGGAAGGAAGCGTTGGTTCATCCCTGTGTCATCACAATGGTGCTAACCAAGGGGGGAGTAGTTGCAAGAGAGTCTGATGAAGTGGTCTCTACTCAAGTCTTACGGCCAACTCTCAGAACCTTGAGTGGTCGAATTGTGAAAGATTTACCCTGGACACCTCCGGCAACAGAGGTTTCGGATGCTGGTGCAGCAAGGTTGAGAGCTATTGAGGCCAAAGCAGCAGTATGTCAGGAACTACTTGAGCGCCATCAGGCTGCTGTATTAAAGATTCAGGGGGAGTTGGCTGCATTGGAGGCCGAGAGAGGAGATTTGTTGGCAGCAATTCAGGATGCGGATGATTCAGACGCTGATGATTCAGTGGACTTAGATGATATTGTGGAATAAATGTCTGTCTTGCCATATTACTGAATTCAGGGGGAGAAACTTGAGAGCACCACAGATTTTGTTTTTGAATGATTTTTTGATGTTTCGGAATTTGGTGATTTAATCGTGATTTAATCGGTTTGAAAAATTGTGCTATCTGGTTGTCTATATTGTTTTTGCTGATGAATTCACCAATATGCCAAGGGGGAGATTGTAGAGCCCTTGGGAGTTGGACTTATTTATGGCATATTGTGAATACTGGTGATATGGTGTTTTAACACCATTGCGATCAGGTTTTTCCAAACAGCAGGTTTTAGCCACGAATTTTGGAGCGAATTATGGAGTATAATTATGCGATCAGATCAGAATATTGTGCAGATTATTATGTGATTTCGTGGCAATCTAATTCTGGTAAACGAATATTCCTGTAATAGTTAGGAATTGATTAAGAAGTTTATTTATGGTACAAGTCCTATTAATAAAGGATTGCCCATTTAAATACCAGATTAGAATTAGATCTTTCCTTAGTTTAGAAGTGTATGCTTGGTAGAGTTATACAAGGAAAGAGTTTTGTACAAGGCAGGATTGCGAAGATGATAAAAGGATAAAGCAAGAACGCAATCTGGAGGCGACCAAGGATTCATCTCTACGTGAGAAGTGATTGGAGCAATCTGCCTGTGGTGAGTGGAGGAGTGTTAAATCATCCGACCAAGTTCGTAAAGATCAGAAACAAGGAAGCCTTAATTCCTCGGGATGAGGAGATCCAGGGAGACGTGTTGTTCGTGAGGGTTCAACGACGTAGGATCGGCAGTGAGGGGATCTCACAACATTCACTCAATAGGTTAGCAATGGATTAGTATTTAAGTTAAGCTTCTTGTACTAAAGACTGCTTTCTAGTGAATGGTTTCTGATCTGGGCAATGCCCCGCAGACGTAGGTGTATTTGCACCGAACTGCGTAAACAAGTTGTGTGTGCACTGTGTCTTTTGTTTTGTGTTTTAACACCAAGCCTTTGAACAACTGGGCACAAAAGTATAGACTTAAGGTGGAACAGAATTTCAATATTTCTTATTAATACGGTTTTGATGCAATTAATTAAGATGTGAACCTGGTTTATGCTCTAGACTGAGCAGTCTCGTTTTTCTCTTTTTTTTTAAAAAAAACAATTTAAATTTTTATCTTTATGGTTTTTACAAATTCTTGTTTAACACAAGTTAATGGTGAAGACTTGGAGATTTAAGTGCAATTATATTTTTAAATTGAGGTTCATTTGAGAGCTTTGAATTAGACTTTTAAGCTTAGGTCACATATCTGAATGTCGATAACTTCTTTTTTTTTTAAAAAAAATCATTCATTCCAAGATACTGGGAAAAATGCTCAGCGACGATTACAATAAGTGGAATTGACATTCAACATAACTCACCTCTAGCAATAGCTACTCTATTGCAAGGATATTGAAATTACATGTCAACCAGACTAATCGTCTGTATAGATCAGAGATCCAACATAAAAACTGTGACATCGCCCTCAGGGATATTCACTGACTTCCGGCGAAAATCATGACCATTTGGCAGAGAGGAGCGTATCACGTATCAATATCACTGCGCCAAATAGGGATTTTCTCCGACTGCAACACCACTTGTTCCAACCACGATCTATGTTGTTTAAACTGTAAACATCTTGAAAGACACGGATCTGACAGATCTGATGAATCCATATTAATGGAAACCCAAAAATCAAAGCACAAGCAAAATACGAACACACGATCTGAACAAGTAAATCGAGAATAATACATCAACATGATCAACTAAATTGAGTTATCATCATTAACACAACAATCTAATCAATCAGGTCGAAGAACAAAACTAATATAAGGAGACACATCTCACACTTACTAAATAACAAAAATATAAATTAAAATAAACTATTATTCCTCATCTCCCCTAATGGGAAGATGGGAAAAAAAGATTGAAGAAGAACACGTTGCGGCAAGAAAAGGGGGCTGCGGCGAGGGGCACGCGCTTCTCTAACTGAATATAATCCAATTCTGAATGTCGATAACTTGTATGTCGAACTCTATAGAAGTAATCAGTTCATATGACTAACAATGTCAGTGTCGAATATATTACCTCACTGATGACTTATTGAATGTTTCAACTTCATGCTTTGGTTCTTTGTCAATCTTGTTGAGATAAGTAACCATTGTCGAGTTCACTCACGTAGAATTAATGATTTGATTTGAGGAAATTTGTGTCAAGTAGATCTTAATCCTCAGAATCTGAAACACTCAGTTAAACCTAACTGAAAAGACAAAAGATTCCTCAATGTATCAAATTCAAAAGGTTTTCCCCCCTTCTTATAAATGAATCGGACTCATTTTTTCTCCATCTTCTTCTTTGATTAAGAGTTCTTTATTTTATGGTTGTGAATATTTGAAACTTGGCTGCCAATACCGTGGTTTTGGAAAATGGTCAACAATATGGAGGACGCATTTTTGAAATGCGTCCTCAGGGAGTTGCTTTTATTTTTTTTGGGCCAGAAAATTAGAGGACGCATTTTCAAAATGCGTCCTCAAGGAAAATATATTTTTTTTCGTTATTTTTACAGTTTTATTTTAGCATTGATTATTTGAGGACGCATTTTTTAAATGCGTCCTCAGGGTGCTGTTTTTATTTTTTTTTGCGGCTCATCATTAGAGGACGCATTTTTAAAATGCGTCCTCAAGGAAAATTTTTTTTTTCGGTAATTTATCCGGTTTTTATTTTAGCATTGATAATTTATCCGGTTTTTTTTTTGGGCAGAAAATTAGAGGACGCATTTTTAAAATGCGTCCTCAAGGGGTTTTTTTTTGTCCGGTATTTTTACAGTATTTTTTTTAGAACTGAATATTGGAGTTTTAATTTTAACAGTATTAATGGAATTTTAATTTTAACAGTATTAATTTTAACAGCATTTTTCTAACAGTATTATTTTTAACAGTATGTTTTTTGCAGTATTAATGGAATTTTAATTTTATTTTCGGTAATTTAACAGTAATTTTTTTTAGCTTTGAAGAATGGATGACGCATTTGACAGGAATTTAATTTTTTTTTTCGGTAATTTAATAGTATTTTTTGTAGCTTTGACGCATTTGAAAAATTAGTTGTTCGGTAGATCGGGTATTGCCATCGGCCGGAGAATTTGAATTATTGGGCAAAATGCTTGTTCCCGATGACTGTTATGGGGATTTTTTTAATTGCAGTGATTTTTTCTCAGTTTTTAATCGCCTGAATCCAGCAGAAGTGTATTTTTTAGAACGAGTCGTGAATTTAAGTATTAAATTATCCTTGAATGTTGCAATGTATACCCTATTATTTGTCATCCCAATGATTTCGGTGAAGATTGTGCTTAAGTGGACTCGTGTTTGTTTGATGATGTGTTGAGAACTAGTCAAACGATAAATTAGGGAAGCGTGAGTTGCTGTTTGGTAACTAGTCCTGAATGAGGGTGCCGGAATGAAGTATTGCATAGTTAGAATGAGTATGAATTAGCATAAATGTACAATAGCCGAACAGTACGTGCGAAATGTAATGCAAATCAGTGTTCAGTGGCATGCTCTGTCCTAGTGACGATGACGATCTCTGCAAAGCTTTCCGCCTGTTCCACACGGTGGAGGGCGTACGGTCCTAGATGTCCGGCGAGGAACAACCATCTGTGTAGGTACATGCTCTTCCTCATGTGGGACTCCCTCTGGTATTTCGTCCTCTATTTCGTCTCCCGCATCATCACGATAGGCATGTGGAACACTACCCGGATGTGATGGAGCATCAGGCGAGATGAATTGATGACTCGATGTTGGAGTGACATATGCAGTGTATTCCGATGGAGTCATGTCGTAATGTGAGGGTTCACCGTGTGATGGTCCGTCAATCGGTGGACTCGCATGTGAGGGGCCAGCTTGTGATGGACCAACGTGTTCCACTTGGCCCCTAGGACGCCGCCTCCGACCTCCCTGTCGAGCTGGTGGAGCCTGGCGGTGCTTCTGAGGTCCGCATATCTCACACCAGGGGGAGGATCCTCACAGTGCACAAGCGGGTGATAGTACTGCAGTCTAGAGGCCTGATGCGCGTGTTGTAGACCCGTGTGACAATTTCATTGATTCCGCTGAGAGCGTCCGCGAATTGTGGGGCACATCCATCCAAGTTAATGTTCGACTTGTTGTGCACCTCAGTGATTATCTGTAACTATAGAATCAAGATAAATATGTTAGATATGCAATGTAGGGGAAATCCATAGCATTATTTCTTGACAATATTATGATTGTAGGAAATACCAAGTACTCTGTAGTTGCACTGACTCCATGGAAACCCTCTGTAGCCGTGATAGGCCACCCCGGCTGATCAATCATGCTCACCGTCTTGCGGAAGTACCACTCCATGTATTCACGGCTGGGACAATATAGATCTGCATACCCAAGTGGGTTTACTTGTCGATCAGATCGTTGCTCCCAAGCACCGAGACATCTTCCTAGTTCGACACGCCAATCAGTGCCTGACCTGTCGCGACGGTCTCTAGCATGAAGCAGTTTATACTCTTCCCTACTGACCAGCTGGGGGGGGGTATTGGCTGGATCAGGCCGAACTGCCTGAGAACCCGATGTGTGTGGTGGAACTCCACGACATGCCAGCAAATGAGGTTGACGCAAACAAGCCAATTGTTGTTACCAGCCGTACAGTACCATGGGAGTTGCCCCACGATATCCGCCGTGTATGGCTCCCAAATAGACTGAAAGAACATTATAGTGTTGCAATTAGGTACTGAAAACCATTTGTCGCACGGAATCAGAAGAACATAATCCAAGTTGTCCCATACCTGATTCTGACTGAGAGATGTGATCTGATCGCGATACACTTTCAAAACATGCATCGGTGAGTGTGATAAATCGTAAGGGGCTCTCCACCTGCGAGCAGTGATGAGTGAACTATATTAGCAAATATATGGAATTGACCACGGTTTTCAAAATTTCCTCCTAGAATTATTCGGCACCTACCGGGACCCAACAGCATTCATCGGCGACGATATGGGTAGAGCACCTGCAGGTCGGATGGATGACATGCGCTCCCATGCCCACAACTGTTCCACAAATTAAATTAAATGTAATACAAAGTAACATAGTGGACATTATGTACAAATGAGTGGAGTGACAGACTAATTTACTTGTAGCAGGACAAGGGGGCCGGAAATGGATTTAACTTCTGGAATTGCAGCGTCACATAAGCACCGGTACAGGTGTGCAAGAATGGCACTCCCCCAACTGTAGTGACGTGCTGCACCTAGGTCCATCAGTACCGACAAGTAGAGCAGTGGAATTAGATAGCCAGATGTGTCTGACATGAGCATTCCCCCAACCAGCAGTAGAATGAAAGCTCTTGCCCGCTGTTGACATTGGACCTCAGTGGGGTGAGTAGGGAACAGACTGTTCAATAAATTTCCCAACCAGCTTGCCCAAATGTGACCCCCTCGGATAACACCGGGGTCAGGTGTAGCACCTAGGTAGTCCGTGCACACTACCATCCATTCCTCCGTACGTCTACTGGTGTCTACTCCTGTGAGTGGGATCCCATCGATCGGAAGACCCCATAGCATCCCCACATCCTGCAGCGTGACTGTAGCCTCCCCCATCGGGAGGTGAAAAGTGTGCGTCTCGGGCCGCCACCGCTCCACTAGGGCAGTGATGAGTGAATGGTCTATGCGTATCGGTGCGGAATCAAGGAGTCCCTGGAATCCTATGTCACGCACATAGCTCATAACTGTGTCAGGCATACCTGCGGTCCAGCATGCCCCGTCGCACCGCCGGACCTGCAGTGCCTCATCCTCTAACTGGCTATTGTACAATGCACGGGCACGATGCTCCTCGTGAAGGTACAACAAATCATCCTCCATGGGTCCTGGATGGCAATGATACATTGTGTTGTCCCTGTTTACAATTACAACATATGAAAATTATTACTGAAGCGATTACCATGTCAAACATATTTGGCAAATAGAAGCTATAACATCACGAGATAAATATTCCGATGAACGAAAGTACGTGTACAAGTAACATATGACCGAGGTAATATTACAGACACTATACGACAACATGACACTAAGTACGGCCACGCCTACGGCCGCCCCTGGATTCACCCGGCACCCGCTCATCCATCTGATTTCTTATCCTTCTCTCCGCAAACTGTCCACGCCTCCGATTGCGAAACTTTTCCCCATCAGGAACCAACCTCCAACGGGCACGTTGCCAGAGTGATGGATCTCGTACAGGCATGAAACCCTGACTATATTGTTGCACATATGTGGTCGTGTGGTACACCCTGTCACATAGACTAGCAGGATCGTCACGTCTATGCCGACAGACGGCCAAGGCATGGGAACAAGGGAAACGGAATATTTGCCACTCGCGACAAGTACACTCTCTTCTTCGGTATTTGACCGTGTACTGCCGTTCACTGATGCTCCCATCGATGTTCCTTGTCACAACCCTATAAGTCTGCGACGCATGGCCGAACAAGGTTACGATATGTCCCTGTGCCAATGTATCCTGCTTCTGAAACTTTTTCCAGTTCCTCTTAGGAAACACGGACCTGGACAAACGGAAAAGATTTTAGAATCCATAAACTGCTCTACAGGCACATAAAAAAGGGTACGTAAGTGACGAAGTACCTCCAATTCGTGGCGTCCATAACCCTCTGGGCAAACATTTCTACTGTTCGCTCGAACGTCGCTTTTACACAAGCTGTGATTGGGAGATGGCGTGCGCGGCGTAAACAGTTGTTGAAACTCTCAGACAAATTCGTCGTGAGAATTCCCCAACGTCGATCACCGTCATCGAATGCAAGACACCACTTACTCCTATCTTGACGTTCCAGCCAAGCCCAAGCAGATGGATCTATACTCTCCAGCTCCTCCTTGTACTCCCTCCACTTGCTCTCTCGCCTGGCACCACCAAGCTGCCACACCAGAGTCTTCATAAGCGCATTCTTGAACTTCCCGGAATCATATGACAGGAAGTTGGATTGAAAATGCCGCAGGCAAATTCGATGGTATCCAGCCGGCTCCATCCACTCCTCCATATGTGTCATCGCATTTATAAGTCCAGCATGCCTATCGGATATGATACAGATGGGCATGCTATCACCACCAACAACGTGAAGACGCAGTCTCCCCATGAACCAGTTCCAGCTTTCATTCGTTTCTTCGTCAACAATAGCGTAAGCGATGGGGAGGATGTAATCATTTGCATCGTGCGTCACAGCGACCAGCATTGTGGACTTATATGCCCCTTTCAAATGAGTGCCATCCACGCTTATGACTGGCCTGCAGTGGCGGAAGGCTTCAATTGCCTGACCAAATGCCCAGAACACAAATTTAAATTTCCTACACCCGTGACCGTGTATTCTGTCAGGTACGTCAGCCCAATCTACAACGGTGCTCGGATTGGCCCTGACTAGCTCATCCATAAACGTTGGGAGCTGTTCAAAAGAATCCTCCCAAGTTCCGAACACCATGTCAACTGCCTTCTGTCGAGCATACCACGCCTTCTTGTAGGTAATGGTGACATTGAACTCCTCCTTCACTTGAGCTTGTACGTCTTTGACTGTGTATGAAGGGTTTACATCAATGTGGTGGCGGATTGAACGGGCGATCATCACCGACGTCAGATTCACGTTACCCGTGGACCGACCAGCACCAACACACCCATGGCTAGTTGCCCATCTGGTGATCTCCCACATGCCATGTGAAGCCTTCTTGGAAGCTCTGGCAACCCAAACACAATTTCCAGTTCCTTCGACAACGTCCTTGCATTTCGCATACCATGTGCGTGATGTGCTCTCCACGACTCTGTGTTCCCTGTTCATCATGGAACTCCACCTAGAGATAGCTTCAACCAATTGGGCCTTCGTCTGGAATCGCATACGCACATCCACTACACCAGTCTCTCGATCGTAAGTAGAAACTCCAGACCCAAAATGAGTTGGGTCATAGCTATCCTCATCAGGGCCACCATAATCCCTATAGTAGGCCTGTGTATCCGGATTCGCCAGAATATGAAACGACGGGGGTACATTGTTCGTGCACACCACCTATTCTTCCTCGTCCCCAGGATTCGAATCAGTTGATAAGGAACAATCATCCTCACTTCTACCGTCAAGTTGACCGTCGTCATCATCGTCCTCGCCACCGTCATCCCGAACAACAAGGTCGCTAACGTGTCCCACATAATCATCATGCAAGACATTCTGCTCGTCATGGTCCATACCATACATACCACCACTTGTGGACGGCTGAGCACAATCCACGGGAGCATACCCACAAGGCTGGCTGGACTCACCAATTTCTAAACCCCGGCTACGAACGTGTGGCGGTACGCATGGTACATTGGCAAAGTTCTGGATGTTGCTCAACAACGACATGAACGTCATTGGCCGTTCCCAATCATTAGTGCTTGCCAACTGTTCCATAACAATGTAAAAATCCGCAGACGACAACGACAATCGATCAACAATGTTGAAGAAGAACGTCGTTGAGTCATCATCTTCCACATTATAACACCGATAGTATACAGCCGAACCAATCAGTTCAGGACATCGGTAATATATTTTCAACATATACCCCTCACTCGCAATGCCAAGCCTCGTGACAATTACATCAACTAATTCTGAGTGGTTCAACCTCCTCTCGAGAGTCAAAACTCGCTCCGGTATTGGAGGATCATAATACACACCCACAGTGAAATCAAACTTGATCTGACCGCCTCTATACATATACACAGTCAAAAACATCGTACAACTGCAATACACGCATACATAACTTTTAATTCATTTTCATCCTACATTCATTCTCATTGCATCCTCAAATATGTACATGTACTCCACTCGACCACATTAACAGCACTATTAACACAGACATAATACATTAATAAGTAAACGATTATGCAAAGACATCACTTCTATTTTATTCTCACCCGACATTCCTTTCCGTAGTATCCTCAAAAGTCATTACTATTGCTACAAACTAAATACATTTATCAGTCAACAATTCACTTAATTACTTCATTTAGTCACGCGTGAGCATTAAACGCTATGAAAGCATCGGACCAAACTTAATCACTAAACCCACACACAATCAGACAACACATCCGAATTAACTAAAATATTTCCGGATCTCCGCAGCTTATAATTTAACAAAAAAATCAACAAACTTTCTACAACAACTCACACATAATCGTGGAACACATTCGTAAAATTATTTAGGGTTCAATTAACATTAAGAAAATGGGAAAAAAAGGGGGTGGAAGTCTAACACTCACAGACAAGGTGACAAACGTGGAAGTCAGCGGAGGTCAACAGCGGGTCAGCGACGGGTCAAGGACGGTCAACGGCACGAACTTCAGGCCGTTTCAGCTCTCTACAACCACAAATCCGTTGCAAATTTTACTCATACAAAATCTTGACAAAATAAAACAAGAGCAAAATGAAGGATTTTCCAAAAAATAAAAATACATTACCGTGAACAAGCGGAAAGGCGTAGAACAACCGGCGCAATAACGGGATGGAAGATGGGAGAAATGCAGAAAATTTTCGGAAACAAGATGGGAGAAGTGGGGAGAAAATTTTCGGCCACAAATGAGGGAGATAATAAAAGAAAGAGGAGAGGAGAGGTGGATAAATAGGCTGAAAATGGAGGAGGAGAAATGGAACTGTGCGGCCACATGCTCCGCCTGACATTCTTCATTGACCGAGAGGATGCATAAAACAAATGCGTCCTCCTGCAGTGGCCACATGCTCCGTGCTCCGCCTGACGCGCCTGACCCCTGACACACAGCTTGACCGAGAGGACGCATAAGAAAAATGCGTCCTCCAAGCCAGGTCACCTTCCCACCATGCACAGAAAAATGAGAGAAAAATAAAAAATAAGGTGGAGAAGAGGACGCATTTTCTATATGCGTCCTCTGTAATCGCTTCCGTTTGTGGCTACTGTAGCCACAAACCTAGAATTTTCTCTTTGATTAATGCTGAAAAAACCCTCATCAAATCAAAGCCCAGGATTCCGAGAAATCCTTTCTGCTACAGTTTGAAATTATGTTTGAAATTAGGCGCGAAGCTTATCGAACAATCTGACTCAGCGTAATCATATGTTGTTCAACATAAACATAAGCCAGGCTTATTGGTTCCAAATCTCGGAGCAAAACTAAATCTCAGTTAAACTAATTTCCTGAATAGTAATTGAATTTCATACGTTGGAATGTAGGGTTTGTTAAGAAGAGGGATCGTTCACCATATTTTTGTTCGTACTTGTACATGGAATCCACTTGTACCTGTCTTACCCAATTGTATCACCTAATTTTATGCATTGGAATATATTCTTAGTTAACAAGAAGAGATCGTTCACTGTATTTAGGTACTTTTACATGGAATGCACTTGTACCTGTAAAATGGAATTTTATATATAGGAATATAGGGTTTGTTAACAAAAAGAGATCGTTCACCATATTTGAGGAAGAAAATTTTGTATGTTAGGGGATTGAGTATGTTAAGGTGATGGTCCAATAACATCTTGACAAGTGTAAATCGGTTGGAAACTTAAAGGTAGTTTTTCATTTCTAATTCCTTTTCTCATTTTTTTTTCTTAAACTATTTGACACCTGTTAAAATACTATTGGACCATCACCTTAACGTACTTAATCCTCTAACATACAAAATTTTCTGGGATTTGAGGTAGTACTTGTAAATGGGATGCACTTGTAACTGTATTGTCTAATTGTATTCACTAGAAGAAATAAGACATTAATTTTACCTCAGTATCTCAGGAATTTCACCTCGGTTATTCATCGTTGAAAAACTGAGGTAACCCCATTAGTAAAAAGTTACTTTTTACCTCATTTTTAAAGAAAAAACAGAGGTTTATAGTTTGACTAAAACTGGTCCGACATGTTACCGATGTCGGTTGTTCAACCGAGCGAAATCGTGAAACGTTGCCTTGAAAACATCGGTTTCATCGACACTAAGGGTGAGATTGACCGATGTCATCTCCTTGAAAAATTGATATCCGTAACATTTCAGTATAATCAATAGCAAAGTCGGGACTGAACTGATGTCACATTCTTAAATATAATGGTGAACATGTATAATAATGTAGGAGACTCTAGTTACATAACGGTGGCCACCAATGGTCGATCCGATACTGTGCATGTATCAACATGAAAAATAAATAAACTGAAAGTGGATCCGATGTCGCACTAGTGGAGAAATAGCAATTAAAGGTGGCTATATCGGACCATAGATGTCACTTCTCTGGTCCTATCTTTGATTATCATCGATCAAAGGCGGTTCCGGGAACCGCCTTTAAAATCAGCCAACAAAGGTGGTTATTTGATGCCTTTGAATGCCATCCTGGAACCGCCTTCCTAGGCATTCTAAGCTCAAAACTGAAGTCCCAAGTTCGTAACTTAACTCTGACCCTTGGACGATGAGTAGATGTTTTGAGCTTGGAATTGTGTACATGTTCTGGATACAAAGCATGTTTCTGACCTTTGTTACAAGTTCTTAAATCGGACGACAACTCCATTCCGCTTCTGTATTTAGCTGCATTAATTCCATTTTTTTGTTAATTTTTCCGTACTCGGAACATGAATCAGCTAAATAGTTACAAACTCGGAAGTTATAAATCAAACCTTCATATTTTGACACTTGAACCTGGGAAACGAGTTCCGGACTTGGAACTCGATCGAAAATTGTGGTAAAAAAATTATTTTTCATATATATTCCCCGACTTGAAGAAAAGCCTCATATTATAGCTCTAATTCATACAACAATCTATAGAATCCACTAACTAGTCATCATTCTATAGATAGGAATAGAAATCTCGCCAATTCTATTCCACAAAATAACAACTTGATCATCCAAAGCAACAAAAAAATTTAGACGGTAATGAAGAAACAATCTATGGATAGGAATAGATATCTAACGAATTCTATTCCAACAATATCACGTCATCCATATAATATTTACCATAGAAAATCTATTCCACACCACATTAAACATCTAAAGGATTTCCCATAGATGCTGATCGGTAGAACACCATGTACCTAGCCAAGCAGTTTCTTGTGTTGTTGATATTATCTTGTGAATATAGCTTGTGGTTGGCTTGAAAGATCTCTGTGTATGAAATCTTTAGAAATACAAAATATTGGACGATAAATGAATTGTCAAATTAAGGACGAAACATGATACCCCAAAAATACTTTGTCGACTTCAAGGTAATCCGCCTGTATTTGTTGAATGCACTCGGAAACATATAGCATTACGTAGTACCCGCATTCCCAAGTTTTTGAATGCTTCTTGTACTAAGTAAAGGGCATGTAATTAGTTTAAATTAATGAAATTGAAATTAATGTAATTGGAACAAAATCCCACCTTTATTTCGACAATGTCCAAATCTATATTACTTGAATCGATTGAATCATTGATGGAAGCCGCCAATATTTTTACAAACGTTTCCGATGATGGGAAGTGCAATGGGTCCATAAAAAACACACTTCTTCTCCAGAAAAAAAAACTCCAATGATCCATGAAAGTTATATTCATAAAAAAAAGAAGAAAAAAATATAAGTTGTGTAATTGAAATTAGTATCTAGCCATCACCGCTCAATATATGGTGCAATGAATATTTTCTTATCCGCCCGTCCAAGATATTTGCGGATATAATCGATCCTTTCTTGGAATGTGCAACCAATTTTCTTGAGTAAGCAAGGGGCACAAATATCCTACCCAACTCTTGTCTTTTTTACTTGCTAGGAATACGTGTACCTTCCAAACAAAAGTGAGAACATTAATTTTATAAAAGAGTCGTGTGTAGTAAGTTTATAATTTAGATGATTAAAATATGTACTCACAATAGATAGAGGGACATAAAGGTGGTTTATTTGCTCACACCTCCACAGGTCTTTAAAGTCTATCCACAACGCAATGATTTCCCATTTTTGACCAAAAACACATTATTTCCCGAAATTAAGTATGCTGAGTTTCAAGGGTGGCCGGCAACAAAATCATAGAAAACCCTAAGGAATTGTGGTGAATCCTTAATAACTTGCACCTTAGTGATAGGAGGTCTAATTTTCTTGGGTGTTTTTACTACTGGTTTTGGTGTCATTATAGGTGCCTCCTTCAAATGATGATTCGTTAGAGGGCCGGCATAAATCAGTCAACGTGGCCATTAGAGAAAAATTCCACAGGCAGGACCAACTTTCTTGCATTGCCCATCTGGAATCGGAAAGGGGGCTTTGTGCACCATGGGCTTCTCCAATGAAACTCGCGAAAGACATTCCATAATAGGTATGGTTGCTCGCTTCCAACAAAGCCCTAAGCAGCAGGTCCCGTGAAAATTTTTGTCTGCCACATGAAGTGGCCTACCTTTTACGCCTTGATCAAGGTAAAGTTCACATAAATTTGATGCCTATATTTTTTTAAAAATCTTTTTAAAATTATATTTGAATACAATTTATAAAGATCAAGTTAATGAAAAATATTTACCTTTTTGGGTGTTGACCCGAGGTTATGTCATCATATCTTGTAGCTAGTAGTTTTGGCTCATGGTTAACCTCAACATCCTTTGGCGAGTGACGGGAACTTCTAGACAGCATAATCCAATTTGGCGTCAAATCATCCAAATTATCCAGAATAGGAAGACCACTGTGTTGGATTAGCTTTCGTATCAAAATATCCCATTGCTCTATGCACTTGTCTCTAATAAGGTATTCTTTTTTGCAGGATGTGCACCCTCGTCGGTTTGGCCCTATAGTAAGACCTAACAATCCTGAATGCATCTTTTTGTGATACAAAGGTACGGACACCTATCGCACGTCCCGGGTGATCTAATTTACCCATTGCTTCGATAAGGATGTCATTTATACCTGTCGGAATGAAATGGGCTTCCAATTGATCTTGTTTCAACTTCGCCTACAATGATGTGTTTAATTGAATCATTGTAATATGAAATCGCATCTTCATTTAAAGCATGGGAAATGATATAATAAAGTGGGGCTTACCACTCATTCCGCAAGTTATTGATCTGTAAGTTTATCGAATCCATTATCCTTATTTTTTCGTCTCTTCATGAATCGATCACATCTCTCAATGTCATCCACATCCATACGGGAGACCGATGACCTTGCTCCATCCTAGGCCATCCCTCCCCCCACCCCAATTGCAAGTTGAACATCCTTCTCAAAACACTCATTTACTAATTGCAGGGCCTTCAAACCAAAACCCCCACGACTCTTTCGATGTGAATATTCATTTAGCTTAGCAACACACCTTTTGTACTTCCTCGGCCCCTACATTAGGATGTCTTAGGGATGTTTACATTAAAGACGTTATATAAACACACACAAACATATAGGAATATAATACTAGCGTTTTGTTCGTTCTGCAAGGCCCTTTCCTTGTGGATCTCCCAACTTTCAAGTTGAATGTGTGTACAAGTTAACCACGGTCATTCTCCTTTCCTACTCAAGAAGATGAAATACCTTGATAAGGTGTACTTGTGCTCTCTAAAATTCTTTGACAACATTCTCATTTTTGTCTTCTTCAAATCCTCCATGTCAGGAGCATATATCTCAAATGGTCTCTAATAGTAATTCACTGGGCCACAAAAGAAATATTCAATGCATAATATTATGATACACGTAAGGGGAGTGTGTGTCGAGTATATAAAAATCACAATCGCTACCTTGCACTCCATCCATAGTATGGCTTTATATTCTTTTGGCATCTAGATCCAATTATAGCATTTTATGTCTACCCTACTTTGACCTACCTTTCCAACCCAACTAGACCATTTAGCACGTTCATCCGACAAAGATTTACCTAATTTGTTAAAAACTAACAAAGTCATTTCTTTCCTAGCGATTCTCCGTTCTAAGGTCCTACAATGAGTTTTTGCTATTGCTACCTCTACCGACCCCTCATCATTGTCACCAGCATCCACTTCCGTCTCGGCATGTACTTCATTTTGCAATATTGGTGGAACTTCATCACGAATCTTTTTACAATACATTTGACAACCTAAAAAATTATATATTAATAATTTCAAACTGTAATTGCAAATATAAAAATAGTTCAACTAATCATTAGTTTATTCAAACCCTAGCACAAAACAATGTCACAATTACACATGTAAAAAATGAGAGGAAAAATAGAGATGGAACAAAAAAGGCTTGAAGAATAGAAATTAAATTAACACTTTGAAAATATAATACATATACCACATTAGTGAAGAAATGCAATAGATATTACCTTCAAATTTATGTCCTCCCAAGGAAACACTACTAACACAAACCCTAACCCCAAATTTCCCTATTTGTAATATAAGTTGTGGGGATGAGGATTATTGTGTGTGGGAACTAGGGTTCTGCTACATGTGGATGCACATTTCAAAAATTTGAGGGTTTTTTATGAGGATTGGATGTAATGAGGGAGGGGGGAGGGGGAGGAAAGGTTTTTGGGTGGGAAAGAAGAGGGAACTCACGGGGTAAAAAAATTTAGTTCCAAGCTCAGAACAGGGATACAAGAATCTTACGAACTCGAAACTATAAATTTTCTTTTAGAAGGGTATCCAAATTAGTTCCGAACTCAGAACAAGTGTTGAGTATTAGAAAAAGTGGGATTCAGAATTTGTTCTAAAGCCCCAAATTGGCAAACCCTAAGGAGATCCAAATTCTCAATTCCAATTCATCATCCCTTCGATTGAGTAGCAATGGCAGGGAATCATGGTTCTAGGGTCGGGGGTGCTGCCTCAACTAGGAGCCATGAACTGTACATTGAGCAGCGTGCTAGTCAATGGCTCTTCAATGGTGAGGCGGAGCAAAGGTATGCTGACTTCCATCACCGCAAATGCACTAATCCAAAAGTGATTCTTGCTTCAAGCGTAGGGCCTTTGAGATTGGGTTAATTATTAGAGTATTTTAAAAATTCCCAATTTGATAAATTGTTGAAATTAGATGAACACGTACACTATGATGAAGTGTTTCAGTTTTATACGAATTTAGGCAAGAGTAAAAGCAACCATGACCGCACTAAGGTTAACGGTGTTTTGATACCCATCACAAATTTCACTATTAACAAGGTTTTAGGATGTGATTATATAAACCCCACATCTTGCTTACCTAAAGATGTCCACATCCCCCTAGAAATATTTCATCAACAAAATTGGTCTGATATTACTGAGTCTACCCCCATGTGCCATGTAACAATGGCTAGAAAATACTTTTCTAGGGAAGGTTCAACCTAGGGTTAGGATGAGAAATACGATGCGGGGGTTCTAACTATAGAACAAAGGTTGGTTTATGAGTGGATATGCCAAAATGAATTCAATTGGTAATGTATGTTTGTGGTAATAGCATGCTTTTAAAACTTTATTAGGCATGGAGAAATGACATTGTTACGTGAAATTTTTTGCTTAAAATAGCTTACAAATTTTTTTTTACCATATTAGCCGATTTAGTTTCGAGTCCAAAACTGTCTCCTGTCTGTGTAAATTTTACCCAAAATATTCCTGATTTGGAACATCGCCTGAGCCTGTTATTGAATGGCCGAAGTATAAGGTTCCGAGCTCAGAACTCAGCTTCCAAGTTCGGACGACATTTCCGTTCCTCCTCAAGACAAAAATTCACCCATTACATTTATTCCTCATTTGGAACATAAATTCAAATCTTAAACTTTAAGGTCTGATTCACTTTCGAGCTCGGAAGAGTAATTAGTATAAAAAATGGGCACCTCACTTCTAAAATCCCCAATTCAGAATCCTAATCCTCGCTTACGGAAGTGGAACTCAACAACAAAACCCAAATTCCCCTAATTCTTTCCTAGTAGAGGGTAATTCGTTACAATGGCGTTGTCAAATAGAGAAGGTGGTAGACATCGCAACTCAAAATTGTCAAGGAGATCGAGAAATCCAGGTTTTGAATTAGCGAGGTTTTTCTCTTGCTGCAAAAACTAGATACAATTCCCTAATATTGGATGCTAGGATGGTATATTGTTATATCATTGACTTGAATGTATACCACATCATAGGGTTAGCCAACCCCGTATTGAAATTTGATGGATAGCATGTGGAACATTTATTAACTTTGAATGAACTGTCATACTTTAACGAGGTCTATCAATTTTATTCAAATCTCCATGAGGTTAGCGAAGGGGTATTTAGAACTAGGATTAATGTTTTCAATGTATACTTAAACCCATGGATTATTGATGGTTTTCTAGAGTGCCCTTATAAGGGTCCAGAAGATGTTTTCCCATTGAAAATAGATAGCACTTTAGATGATGTTTATCATAGAGAGAAATGGAATCTAGATACCGATCCCCCTCTCCCACCCCCCACCCCCCCCCCCGCTATGCTGGCCCATTTGAGTGTAGCGTGAGGTATTTTCAAAGGAATGCCCATGGTCTTGGAAGGCCCGAGTCGTTCAATATTAAACACCTCACTATAGATCAAAGGATTGAATAAGAGATTATAACTAGGTGCATTGTCCCGATACCCGGCCATATTACTGAATCCATATTCAACTCTTATGATGTATTTCTATATCATTGAGGGTAATTGAATCAGCCCAGAGACGGTAATATTCAAACACAAGATGTGTGTTGCCTCTTCGAAGAGAGTGATTAAGAGTCTCCCCTATGGGAACTTAATAACCTTAATTTTGAAGAGCATGCTAGGGATGTCGTTCAATGGGGAGAAGAGGCCGATCGAATGGTTTGACAAGGAATACTTCATCAAGAAGAAGTGGGTGCTCATTGAGCACTAGTGGTGCCCTAAGAATGGGGATGCAACTGAGCATAGCAAGAGGCCCAGAATAGAAGAAGGTATATTTTTGTTGTTGTTCAATATTTTAGTTTAGTTGTACAATATAATTTAACTTTTGCTGTTCATTAGCTATAGAGGAATCGGACCCTGTATTTATTAGAGGATTCAAAACTTGCTACGAATGGATGCGCAAAAAACATTAGCCAATTAAGAGAGCACGTGTGGAAGTTGGAGAATCAACAACGTGTGTTCTAGCGTAAATTTGCATATTCTTCGCAATCCTGCTCTTCAAGGACCTCCTCTGTTTGATATCTATTATGGGATTGTATGCATTGTTCTAGGGTTTTGTAATACATATCAATAATAATTTGTAAGTTGGTCAAGATGTTTGTTTTGTTTGACTTAATTTTATGTTGTAGGATGATCAAGATGTGGAAGGTCGTCGTCGTACCTCTCAAAGATAGTATTTATATGCCCAAATTACTATAGAGTTTGCAGATTATTTTGGTGAGTGAAACGACGTTCACCAAATTGGCACGGTAGTTAATTTCTATTTATTATGCTACTAATTTTTGTTCCTTAGTTATTGGTATATGACCAGGTCCCAGGAGCAGGAATTGCTATTTGATTCTGAAGTTGAAAAGACAGCCAGGAAGAATTACAAACTCGCCAGGGAGAGGAAACTGAAAGCTGCCGCAAACCCTCTGTTTGGCCAAACAGAGGTTGTTTCCAGAGCAGAATCTGAATCTGAGCCCGAATCTGTTTCCGACACTGAGATGGGGGACGGAGGAGAGGCGGATCCCAATGCTGACAATCCGTACATGTGGGAATTAATGGGGCATAGTGAAGAAGACCCTCCCACACCAATTTCTTTGCCAGATGTTGCGACCCCTGTGGAGATAAAGCTTGCACTGCCGTACTATGATACTTCTCATGTGGCATTAATGGAAGAAATTCCATTGTGCCCAACAAATATTAATTAAAGGCATCCAAAAGTCTAGCCAAAGACTATAAACAAAAGCGCTAGTTGGGGGGCAACCCAATTTTCTTAGTTTTTTTTTTCTTTCTTTCTTCTTTTAAGTTTTTATTTATTTTTAGGAATTTCAATTTCTCATCTGATCTCAGTTATTGATCTACAGATTTGAAGTACTTGAATTTGCACCATGGAGAATTCACGCATTTGGAAAGCTGGACTCGCAGGGTTCCGTTTGGCCAAACGGGAGGCCAGCAGCAGACTCTGATTATGATCAAAAGCTTTCCTCTTGATTGAGAATTTTTCCGAGACCCACCACTATAAGTTTCCTCTTTCCCTTTTATTTTTATGATGTTGTCTTTGTGTTAAACCTTTTTCTCATAAGAGCTTTGCATTATTTGCTTGAGGGCAAGCAAAATTTAAGTGTGAGGAGGTTTCTTGTGTGTTTTATTTTATATTTTTGAAAAAAAATAAAAATTATTTCAGTTTTTACAGTCAAACATGTGTTTTTGTGTTTTTTTGAGTCGATAATTTGACATGATGAAATTCTAGTGGCTCTTGATAACAGTACCCTGCCGGTTGTAAAATTCATTGTAACAAACTTGGTAAATCTAATATGCCTTGAAGTTATTGAATGAGATTTTCTTTGATTTGTGAAATTTGATTGATATGATTTTTGGGATGACGAAAAAGGATGAGTTTAATTGAATATTTTAGCTTACTAAAGTGAGATTTGAGCTAGAGTAGAGCACTCTCTACATCAATCTTTGTTCTGAGAGATCACATTGTTATAATTGGAGTTGTTATGTGTGAAAGTGATGGAAGACACTAGGATGAACCATACAGCTTAAATTGCCTACCAATTACATTAACCCCTAGTGAAACACTTTGAAGTTTTGACTATGTTCTTTGATATGAGTTACTATATATTTAGCCAAAGCCTTGTTTTATCCTTTCTCTTGGCCCTATTATGCATGTTCTTGGAGTTAATGTTGATGAATTCATCCATTGTTTTCTCTTGAGTTGATGACATTACTGAGTATGTGTCCAGTTTGCCCAGACTGAACGGTTTCAGAAAAATGAAGGCTGAATTTTATGATGAACAGTGACACTGGGGTTCCGTTTGGCTAAACTGGAGGGGCGTAACAGTGAAAAATAAAATAGAGAAAAAATCTTATTTTTATGTTGCGATTTTCTCTCAAAAAGTACCAGTTTTGGACTGTATTGAAGAAGAATGGTGCTGGAAAAAAAAGAAAAAAAAAGAAAAAAAAAGAAAAGAAAAAAAAAGAAAAAAGAAAAAATATATAGCACCTACTTTGATGTGATGTTGGCTTTCTCTTAATAGCCATGAGATGAAGATTGTTGGTGAATGTCTACTATACATGGATCATGGTTGAAGGAAAAAAGCATGCATAATATTTTGATCGATATTGTTTGAGCTTAGAACCCTTAGGATCTCACCAATCTGAATGGTCCCTAGCCCCGTTACAACCCTTGAGAAAGACCTTCCTGATTTGCATATTAACTTCTCTATGTTATAACTTGTGAATTATTTGAGTGATTGTCCTTCATATATTGAGAGTGATTGAGTGAAACCGTGAGAAATATTCATTGCTTGTCCGATTTTGACTGAATTGATGATTAGATTTCCTGATTTTGAATATTTTCATTTAAATTACTTTAAGGGTTGATGATTTCCAGGTGCGTTAACGTGATAATTTACTCCTTGGCAGGGGAAAATTTATCGTTATAAGAGTAGAATCTAGAGTTTTTAAATGTTGAATTTTTATCTGTTTAGTTGTGTGATTCGTGTTTCTATCTTACCTTTTCCTTTTAGGGTCATTTTAGATAGAGTCTTATGAGGGAATGAGTATTTATGAACGTTGTGGATTGTTGATTACTCTTATATTCTTCACTTCATACTTGAGGGCAAGCATGATTCAAGTGTGAGGATATTTGATGTGTGTTATATTGTGTTCATATTTGGTGGGATTATTATGATTTTATTGAGATATAATTTGCACTTTAAGGTGTTTTTGGTGCAGGAATTCATTAATTGCGGAGAATTGAGAGGGAGCTATACATTGTACTCTTTTTCCCTTAACCAACGGTTTTTTCCCACTGGGTTTTCCAGGTTAAGGTTTTTAATGAGGTGATGTGCTCCAATGGAAAATGTTCTTATTTTATAAGACATTTTTCCAGGGATGAAGGAAGAGAGACAAAAGCAGAATTGCTGAAGTTATGGGGTGAAAAGTGAATTATTGAAGAGATTTGGATTTGAAGAATTAAATATATTCACTGACCATATTGATAAAGATTGTATTATATCCTTCCATTTGAAATTCCTTAATTGTAGGAATTAGTTATTTAGAATTAGAATAGATATTATTTTATTTCCTTATTTCTTCCATAAGAAGAAAAGTAATTAGAAGTTGATTTGGATTTGGTTTTGGTTTGGTGTATATAAATACACGGCCGAATAGTTGGGAGAGGAGATTATTATTTGGAGAGGCGAACATATTAATACAGAGAGGAGTGCTTGGTTTTGAAGAATTATTCACGCAACTTACATTGTTTTGCATGAAATCATATCCCTGGTTTGTTATTTGTTTTCGTTAGTATATTATTATTTTGATTATGTTTGATTATTATATTATTTATTTGTTTAGTTTAATTATTATGAGTAGCTAATTTATATATCGGCATGGAATAACAAGTATTAGTTTATGAATCGTGAGGCCTAATTGTTTTATAGTTGATTCTTATGTGTTCTTGATTGTTCTTGGTTTATTTTATTCTTGATATATTTAAGCCTGATCAACTTGAATATTATTGGGATAATGCTATCTAATTCTACCAATACGTAATCGTTGGAAAGGGTTAGTAAGTAGCGAGTTCTTGTGAAAAACAGCTAACTAGCTAAGACTGTAATAGCAAGATGGGGAACAAATAAGTGTGCATTACTACTTGCGAATACTTGGGTAATTGCTATGTCGGGTTCTTTTCATTCTTAATGCTATCGAGGTGTGTATCTGGTTCAGCGAATACTTTCCGGAGGCATCTTGGTAAGAGAAACAATTAATTAATTATAATTGGTTAATTGTCGATAAAGTACGAAAGAATTGGGGAGGTTAAGCGTACCTACTTTCCTATAACTGATAGATGCATATGAATTGATTTATCTTTGCGCCTATGATCAATGTTTAACTAATGTGAGTTATTCCGAGCCGATTGCATTCATCATATATTTACTAGATTTTTATATCTGTTAGTTGCATTATTATTTTATATTAGTTAGTTGCATTATTAGTTGTTAAATAAATCTGAAAATTAAGGCGTGGTGGCTACACCAAAAGTGTTCTATATTAGTAGGAATTTTATTATAGATTTTGCTCTGTTCCTCGTGGGATCGACTCTGCTTGCTACTGTACTAATCTAATCTATAGAGTTGCAGATTATTTTGGTGAGTGAAACGACGTTCACCATATGAAAGCATTGTACCAAGGGGTTTACGTGATAACCAAATAACTTTTTCTGGATGACTTCCTACCTCCACATGACTTTGTAGCCAAGTTGCAAACGTTGAAGTGTGTCATTGTAAAAATTGTGCTTCATTTAACTTCAGACTCGCTATTCTTATTTCATCCATGTGGATCTCAGTACACAGGACAACATCCTCATGGTTCCGCAGAACATAAATATGCACAACATTTAAATCTCCTGCAGTGGGGTTCAATAGCTTACCTTATCTTACCCCTTGACCATCTTGCCTCCCCTCATGTCTGGATCTTGGAACACCCATGGACTCTACATCCTTCAAATAATCAGTAACAAACTCGATTACCTCCTCTGCCACATAACATTGCACAATACTTGCATCAGGTCTGTAATGGTTCTTCATAAAATACTTAAAGATTTTCATATACCTCTCGAACGGGTACATCCATCTCAAGAATACCGGTCTGCATAGCTTGATATCCCACACCAAATGAACGATCAAATGACCCATTATGTCAAAGAATGATGGAGTGAAATACATCTCCATATGACACAAAGCTTCTACAATCATCGCTTGCAAACGATCAAGTTTAGCAACACCAATGTTTTTTCCATAAATACTCTTGAAAAATAAACAAATCTTCATCATGCACAATCTTACATGGGGTCACTATCACAAGAAGGACCCTTTAGCACCGGGTTTTTTATGTTCTAGCACCGGTTTTTTCACAAAAAAAAACCGGTACCTAAGTAAGCGATGATGCTTTAGCACCGGTTGGAAAGAAACCGGTGCTATATCCCAACTTTTAGCACCGGTTTTTTAGTTAGCACCGGTTTTTAAACCGGTGCTAAAATGTACCGCTATAGCACCAATTTTTAAACCGGTGCTAAGTTTAGCACCGGTTTTTTTGTTAGCACCGATTAAAAAACCGGTGATAAATTAGCACTGGTTAAAACCGGTGCTAACAAAAAAAACCAGTGCTAAATTAGTACCGGTTGAAAAACCGGTGCTAACAAAAAAAACCGGTGCAAAATTTAGCTTAGCACCAGTTTTTTTGTTAGCACCGGTTTTTCAACCGGTGCTAATTTAGCACGGGTTTTTTTTGTTAGCACCGGTTTTAACCAGTGCTAAAATATTTATGATGAATAAAAAATCCCTTCTTCTGAAAGCGGCAGCGCGCTGTAACTTTCAGAGGAAGAGAAGACCTGAAACAGAGGAAGCGGCAGCACGCTGCAGCTTTCAGAGGAAGAGAAAAGGACATAAAACTAACAATTTAATAGGACATCAATTTAATAATAAATTTAACTTCACAAAATTGATAATATAGAAATAAAACCAAAAAAAATTATGATACAAAACTAATAATCTATGTGACTAAACATTGCGGCGGAGACCTTGGAGAGGAATCAATCTCACCATGCCAGAAGCTTATTCAATAGATCACTAGAAACCATGCCATAAGCTTATACCAGAAGCTTATACCAGAATAAAGACATTCATATCAGTATATCAACCTTGAGTACTTAACGAGGCTACATAACTCAATTTGATTCAGTCACACATCAACATTCGGTAAAGTAAAGCATAAAATAATCCACCAAGATAAACACATATCTATCATATTCTTCCTATGCTAATTCATAACATTAATGAAATGACTGTAACAATATTACTCACATAAATCATATGCTACAGAGCAAAAAAAAGTTTAAAGTAAAATACAACATAAAATTGCCAAAGTGAAACATATCATCAAGCATCAACAGAAACTTCATTTGAGTGGGACTCAAAATATGTTTGCTTTTCCCTCAAAAGTCATCATTTAACTTGTAGAATTCATAACAAATGGGCCAACAACCATGCATTTCACATGATACGACAAAGTTCATACAGTTTAGCAGTGACACAATCAGGAGTCTGCAACAATGTTTTCTTGCTACCAAGTCTCTGTGTGTTTCCCATATGCATTGTTGAGTCCTATAGAAATGCAAAGAAGCATCAATAATCCAACAACTCTGGAAATGCCAAAAACAAAACAAAGCTGTAATGAATAAATACCTCTGGCATGAAGATTACAACTTTATTGGGTGTGTGTTTATAGAATTCGTCACTATTAGCCTTTTGGAAACTCAAAACCTTGAAGGTTCATAGTATGTAAGATATGTAAGAGGGGCGTACACAAATGGAAAGTTAGAAATACATTATGCTTTGAAGAAGTAAGTGTCACAGATCTAGCAACCGGGATATTTTAATGTGTCCACAGTAAATTAGTACATCCATAGCCAATTGAGACACTTAAACTAAACAGTATGAGCAGAAGCATCACCTGTAGAAGGCCCAACATCTTCATGTCCAGAACTTGATTAAGAACCAAAAGCAACGCACCTAAGCAGTATATGGAAGATGAGTATCAGCAACCACTAATGTGCAACAAAATTGTAATGTATCATCTATAGAATGACAAGTCACCTTCAAAACTCAACCGAGTCTGAGGTGTTTGCAAACACAGTAACACTTAGTGGGCGTTTGTTCTTACAATAAGTCCTCTAGAAAAAGAAGTCCAACTTCCAATATAGTAACAAAATAAAATAGCCTAATTCATGATATGTCATGGGCGAACCAATACTCTCTTTTGAAATTTAAACCACTAAAGACACTCCTCTTCAAAAAATACCATACAACTCAAAAAGCCTTAGGAATGTAAAGACACTGGGATTCTGGTGTAACCGAGTACAAGGTCACGCCGGTGCTTCGGAAAAATTGAAGGAAACAATACCAGAACCAGAGATAGGAGCCATTTTATACTAGCATCCACAATTCACAAAAGGCATGCTGAATATCAAATAGCCTAGTTCATCATATCATTTTCTACATACCTAATAGAAATGTAAATATGTCTAAGCAACACCAATACTCAAAACCCAGAACACATGTTATACATACTCCTTGTTTCACACGTTGCTATTCCAATTAAACAGAAGCACCAAAATGCTCCATACTTTACACACACAATCAAGGAAAAACCCATGTTCATATATATCCAGAAATGATCAATCAAATGGCTTAAAAAAACACAAAACCAATTCAAAGAGTTGATTTAAGAAACATGACTCACCAATGGAAGTACTTAAGCCACCTATAAGCAAAAGGCCAAGAGAACCAACACTTGAGAATCCATCCCAAGCCCTCTTCAGGGACGACTCACGGTGAACGGTAGAGGAGGGATGATCGGAGAACGATGGAGGAGCGATGAACGGTGGAAGGAGTGTGGTGGCCTAGAGATGGGGAAGCAGAGCTGTAGGATAACGGATCTGGTGTCCGACAGATCCGTAGAGGCGGAGGGTATCAACTTCAGAGGGACAGATTCGTAGAGGCGCAGAAGGGTTTCTCGGCGGTAGAGAACTTCTCGGCGCAAGGAGCTTCTCGACGGATGGGGTGCTTTTTGGTGGTGGAGAGGCTTCACGGTGGGGGGCTTCTCGAAAGCAGGGGCTTCGCGGTGGTGTGGAGTGGAGGGAGTGAGTCATCAACGAAGAAGGTGTAGTTCCGTCGTCGAGGAAGGGAAGTGAGGAGGGTTTCAGCGAAGGAGATAACAATTTTTCCTTATATATGATGAGATTTAAAGGCTGAGATTCAATGTATCTAAGTATACTAATAGATTAGATTTATCAAAAATAAATTGATTTAAATTTCATTTTTTATTGCTGAATTTTCAATAATTATTATATGGGAAAAATTCAGGAAAGGCGGCCTTTCCATAAGCTTATGGACAATCCACAAGGGCATTTAACTTAAATGTTGTAATTTTTTATAAAATTTAAATATTACATTTTATAAGTTAAAACAAGTAATAAAATGTATTTAAAGGTGAAAATATAAAAATATGATTTAAAAAAATTTTCAAAAATTTTAAATTTTGTGTGTAATTTAACAAATACAGTATATAAGGTAAGAAATAAGTGGTCCGTCCTTAATCTTATGGACAGGCCGCCTGTTAGGAGACCTACTCTTATTATATTACTATAAAGGCAACTTAGTTATTAGTTAAAGTTAAATTACTTATTAGCATTTATATATCAAAAGTTAATTAAGGTTTGACCATTGATTAGTTAAAGTCAACATAGTATTTCCATATAGAGAGAGAGTCAAGTAAAGTTTGACCGTTGATTAGACAAAGTCAACCTAGTTGTTAGTGTTTATATATTGAAAGTCGAGTAAAGTTTGACCGTTGATTAGTTAAAGTCAGCTTTGTTATCAGTGTTTATATCTTGAAAGTCAAGTAAGGTTTGACCGTTGATTAGACAAAGTCAACCTAGTTATTAGTATTTATTATATACCAATTCGAATAAAATTTGACCGTTGATTAGTTAAAGCCAACTTTGTTATTAGTGTTTATGTATTGAAAGTCAAGTAAGGTTTGACCGTTGATTAGACAAAGTCAGCCTAGTTATTAGTATTTATTATATACTAATTCAAATAAAGTTTGGCCGTTGATTAGTTAAAGTCAACTTTTTTATTAGTGTTTATATATTGAAAGTCAAGTAAAGTTTGACCGTTGATTAAACAAAGTCAACCTAGTTATTAATGTTTATATATTGAAAGTCGAGTAAAGTTTGACCATTGATTAGTATTTATATATAGAAAGTTAACTAAGGTTTGATTGTTGATTAGACAAAGTCAAACATGTTTTATTAGTATTTATCATATACTAATTCAAATAAAGTTTGACCGTTGATTAGTTAAAGTCAACTTTGTTATTAGTGTTTATATATTGAAAGTCACGTAAAGTTTGACCGTTGATTAGACAAAGTCAACCTAGTTATTAGTGTTTATATATGGAAAGTCGAGTAAAGTTTGATCGTTGATTAGTATTTATTTATAGAAAGTTAACTAAGGTTTGACTGTTGATTAGACAAAGTCAAACATTTTTTATTAGTATTTATTATATACTAATTCAAATAAAGTTTGACCGTGAATTAGTTAAAGTCAACTTTGTTATTAGTGTTTATATATTGAAAGTCAAGTATAGTATGACTGTTGTTTAGACAAAGTCGGCCTAGTTATTAGTATTTATTATATACTAATTCAAATAAAGTTTGACCATTGATTAGTTAAAGTCAACTTTGTTATTAGTGTTTATGTATTGAAAGTCAAGTAAGGTTTGACCGTTGATTAGATAAAGTCAACCTAGTTATTAATATTTTTTATATACTAATTCAAATAAAGTTTGGCCGTTGATTAGTTAAAGTCAACTTTGTTATTAGTGTTTATATATTGAAAGCCAAGTATAGTTTGACTGTCGTTTAGACAAAGTCGGCCTAGTTATTAGTTTTTATAAATTGAAAGTAAAGTAAACTTTGACCGTTGATTAGTTAAAGTCAGTTTAGTCACTAGTATTTCTATATAGAGAGAGGGAGTCGGGTAGAGTTTGACCGTTGATTAGACAAACTCAACCTAGTTATTAGTGTTTATATATTGAAAGTCGAGTAAAATTTGACCGTTGATTAGTTAAAGTCAGCTTTGTTATTAGTGTTTATATATTGAAAGTCAAGTAAGGTTTAACCGTTGATTAGACAAAGTCAACCTAGTTATTAGTATTTATTATATACTAATTCAAATAAAGTTTGATCGTTGATTAGTTAAAGTCAACTTTGTTATTAGTGTTTATTTATTGAAGGCCAAGTAAAGTTTGACCGTTGATTAGACAAAGTCAACCTAGTTATTAGTGTTTATATATTGAAAGTCGAGTAAAGTTTGACCGTTGTTTATTATTTATATATAGAAAGTCAACTAAGGTTTGACTATTGATTAGGTAGTCAAACATTTTTTATTAGTATTTATCATATACTAATTGAAATAAAGTTTGACCGTTAATTAGTTAAAGTCAACTTTATTTTTAATGATTATATATTGAAAGTCAAGTATAGGTTGATCATTGATTAGTCAAAAGTCGACCTAGTTATCAGTGTTTATATATTGAAAGTAAAGTAAAGTTTCACTGTTAACTTGTTAAAGTTGTATTTATGTATACTAAATCAATTAAGGGTTGAACTTTAATTAGTTAATGTAAACAAATTTTATTCTTATTTGTATATATGAGGTCAGTGAAGGTTGATCGTTGATTAATTTAACTTAACTTAGTCATTAGTTAAAGTCAACAAAAGAAGTGAACGATTTTAAAAGTTTTAAAAAAATAGGTTAGAGCGGCTGCACAGCTGCTCCCAGCTTTTGAAATTTTTGGGAAGGTTATTTGAAATTTTTAGCAAATTTTTTGAATTCTTTGGCGGAAATAATGAAATATAAAAAATTTTGAAAAATATTTAGAAGTTTTTGGCAATTTCTTTGGGGGGAGAAATATTTTTGGAGGGAAAAATTTAAAAAAATTTAGCACCGGTTTAAACTGGTGCTATTTTCTTCCAAAACCAATGCTATTTTTAAAAAATTACAATTTCTTTGGCGGGAAAATTTTAAACCGGTGCTATTTTCTTCCAAAACCGGAGCTAATTGTTTCAAAACCGGTGCTATTTTAAAATTTTAGGCTATTTCTTTGGCGGGAAAATGAGTATAGAAAATTTTTAGCACTGGTTTTTAAAAACCAGTGCTATTTTTAAAAAACCGGTCTATTTTTAAAAAACCGGTGCTATTTTTTTTAATTTCAGCACCGGTTTTTTAAACCGGTGCTAAATTTTACAAAAAACGGTGCTAAGTTTTAAGTTTTCGCACCGGTTTTTAAACTGGTGCTATTCTTTGCAAAAACCGGTGCTATTCCTTAATTTTTAGCACCGGTTTATAAAACCAGCGTTATTTTTTACTAAAACCGGTGCTATTTTGAATTTGTTGGTGGGAAGATATAATTTTACAAATATTTCGCACCGGTTTTTAAAAACCGGTGCTATCTTTTACAAAAAACCGGTGCTAAGTTTTAATTTTTAGCACCGGTTTTAAAAACCGGTGCTATTTTTTTACTAAAACCGGTGCTATTTTGAATCTTTTGGCGGGAAGATAGAATTTTACAAATATTTAGCACCGATTTTTATAAACTGGTGCTAATATCTTCAAAACCGGTGCTATTTTAAAAAAATTGGCTATTTTTAAAAACCGGTGGTAATTATTTCCAAAACCGGTGCTATTGTAAAATTTAGCACCGATTTTAAAAAAACTAGTGTTAAAATTAAAAAATGGTGTTGAATTAACACCGATTTTTAAAACCGATATTAAAAATTAAAAAACCGGTGCTAATAGATTTTTAGCCCTGGTTTTAAAAACCGGTGCTAGAGGGGGGTCTCTGTGGTAGTGGGTGGCAGTGGCAACTTTATGGAAATGGCATTAAATTATTGCATGAGGTTGTGGCAATAAAGGGATTTCAATCCGACCAGCTTCAACTCATACAGAGATACACATTAACTAATATTGGAAGAATAAGCTCTGGGCACCCTCACACTACTAAGGGTCTCACAGTATGTTTTTTTCTCAGATTGAGACATAGAATAACAAGTGGGGGGAGATAACACTCTTCACCATTTATCACAGGTCTTAATACCCATTTTGACCAAATCAAGTCGAGCCTTCAAACCATCTTTGTTCTTACCAAGGGTATTTAAAAGAGTCCCAACTAAAGAATTGCACACATTCTTCTCAATATGCATTACATCAAGACATTTGATGTGTGTTATATTGTGTTCATATTTGGTGGGATTATTATGATTTTATTGAGATATAATTTGCACTTTAAGGTATTTTTGGTGCAGGAATTCATTGATTGCGGAGAATTGAGAGGGGGCTATACATTGTACTCTTTTTCCCTTAACCAACGGTTTTTTTCCACTGAGTTTTCCAGGTTAAGGTTTTTAATGAGGCGATGTGCTCCAATGGAAAATGTTCTTATTTAATAAGACATTTTTCCAGGGATGAAGGAAGAGAGGCAAAAGCAGAATTGCTGAAGTTATGGGGTGAAAAGTGAATTATTGAAGACATGTGGATTTGAAGAAAATAAAGATATTCACTTCCCATATTAATAAGAATTGTATTATCTCTTGCCAATTGAAATTCCTTAATTTTAGGAATTAGTTATTTAGTTAATATTTTTTTCTCTTTCTTCCGCAAGAAGAATCTGAATTCAGTGTTGTTTTGGTTTGTAGCCGAGCAAAGTTATATAAATAAATAGCTAATGCTTTGCAGCAGAGACGGATAGAAAGACACCACAGACATTAGTTACTTTGTTAGTTAGTAATTCAATATGTGGTTCCAGGAGACAAACTAAAGGGGCAGTGTGCTTTGTTCATGTGAATTAATATTCATTACGGCATCAGTGTTCACGGTTTGGTTTGGTTTTTGTATTTAATTATTAGTTAATTATGTTTAGATTTTATATTATATGTCTGTTTAGTTTAATTATTATGAGTAGCTAATTTATATATCGGCATGGAATAACAAGCATTAGTTTATAAATCGTGAGACCTAATTGTTTTATAATTGATTCTTATGTGTTCTTGATTGTTCTTGGTTTATTTTATTCTTGATGTATTTAAGACTGATCAACTTGAATATTATTGGGATAATGCTATCTAATTCCACCAATACGTAATCGTTGGAAAGGGTTAGTAAGTAGCGAGTTCTTGTGAAAAATAGCTAACTAGCTAATACTGTAATAGCAAGAAGGGGAACAAGTAAGTGTGCGTTACTATTTGCTTTTACTTTGGTAATTGCTATATCGGGTTCTTTTCATTTTTAATGCTATCGAGGTGTGTATCTGGTTCAGCGAATACTTTCCGGGGACATCTTGGTAAGAGAAACAATTAATTAATTATAATTGGTTAATTGTCGATAAAGTACGAAAGAATTGGGGAGGTTAAGCGTACCTACTTTCCTATAACTGATAGATGCATATGAATTGATTTATCTTTGACCCTATAATCGATGTTTAACTAATGTGAGTTATTCCGAGCCGATTGCATTCATCATATATTTGCTATATTTTTATATTTTTTTAGTTTGCATTATTATTTCATAATTTATATTAGTTAGTTGGATTATCAGTTGTTAGACAAATCTGAAATTAAGGCGTGGTGGCTACACAAAAAGTGTTCTATATTAGTAGGTATTTTACTATAGTTTTTGCTTCGTTCCTCGTGGGATCGACTCTGCTTACTACTGTGCTAATTTCATCATTAGAGTTTGCAGATTATTTTGGTGAATGTCTATTTCGGATGAGCATCTCGGCATTGGAGCGGAGATCGCTTGGTCTAATAGTACTTATCCTTCGGCTGGAGTGCACATATCGGAAGAAATTAATAGTGGCTTGAGTTAATGGTTGGAGGGAGAAATGATGGTTTGAGTTAATCGTGGGAGGGAGAAATGAGAGTTTGGGTTGGAAAGGATTTTGGAGTTAGGAGTTAGGGTTTGGGCGAGGGATTAATGTAGAGTAGTTGAGAGGTACCAGGGTTACATTAATTTAACATTTTAGATTTTAACTGCTGAAATTATACATATGAAAATTCTTTAACGTTTCAAAGCTATAGAAATGGATAAAGGGTTTTCAATTTTTAGTTTGAGAATACTCATTATTAAAAACAAGGTTGTTCGTCGATTAATTAAGGTCGGGCCTAAGTTATTAATTAAAGTCAAGCCTTATGTATTAATATCCATGTACATTTTGATCATGAAGTAAGAGTTAACCTTCGATTCATAGAATTCAAACCCTTTTCATTAGTGTTAGTTTATATGTGGAACAAGAAGTGATGGTTGACTGATGATTAGATAAACTCAAACAATAGATATTAGTGATCAAATATGAAACAACAAGTGGGGGTCGACCTTCGATTAGTGCAAGTCGGGTCTTGTTCATGTACATTAGATCGTGAAGTAAGAGTGAACCTTTGATTCATTGAAGCCATACCTTGTTCGTTAGTGTTAGTTTATATATGGAATGAGAAGTGATGGTTGATTGTTGATTAAACTAAGGTAACCCTCATATATTAGTGGTCAAATATGAAACAACAATTTAGATATTGGTTGTTCCAAATACCAAATTATGTAAATATAATATATGCGAATAGATGCCGACATCGGTTGCATCTTTTGGCCGATTTTCTTTTGATGTGAATGAACGTCATTATTGAATTAGTTTTATGAAATATACAATGAATATGTTGATTTATTATGTAGCATGAAATATATTTAACTCAAATGTTGTACGCATTTGAGTTAATTTAACTTAATTAATTAATTGACTCGGGCAGTTGTTTAATTAACTAAGTTATTTGATATATTATGTAATTGAATTCATGTATGTGGTTGTATGAATTTTGATGTTTATTCGCTACCCAGTCGTACGTATTCACCATTTCAAACTGTGGGGACAAGATTGTTTTGTTCAACAACCAAGTACATAACTCAAATATATATCCTCTAGTCTAGTTTTGTTTGACTCTATTGAACCAATCTAACTTGTATTTTCTATATTGTGGTCATGAGGTTAATGTTTCTTTATGTAGTGACACGGGTCAACCCAAAAATACTGAAGGTGGCCGAGGAGCTCTCGGTGTTGAGCACTACACCTTCTCACCTACAAATGCTTGATTCTCGGTGATTGTGCCACGGCAACACTTCAGAGCAATTTTGACATTGGTAATATTTTTTAACTCTATCTTTTCCATTCAGTCAAGCAATGTATTTCTTAGTTGTTGCATGTGAAATCATGACCATAATTGTTTTTCAGTTCTTTTCAACTTATTCCCCCGCACATTCAGCCACTTATGACGGGGTTGAAGGTTCCAACCATCATTCAGTGCAAAGGATAGATTTGGGAGGTGTTCTACTCTAGAAACAGAGTAGGCAAGGCATTGAACCAAAAGGAGTGGAGGAGACTCAATGAAGAAACTAGTGGAGAAGGAGCCTATTAAAATCGGTTATACTAGACAAAAGAAGTCACTTTTTGGGTGGCTTCTCTAGTTCCACCTTTGATCGTTAATGATCAAAGGAAATTCAAAATTTTCCCTTAATTTGTATCCAATTCAAGTTCCAAATTTGGAACTTGAATCTGATGTTCTATAAAAAGCTTTCGGAAATAAAATTAGGTTTTTGACAGCCTCAGATAAAACTAAATCGCAAAAATCAAAACTCCAGCGACAAATCAAAATCAGAATCAGGACAAACAAAATCTGGCAAAGAAAAATAAAAACAAATAAAATTAAACTGAATATGTACAACAAAACAAAAGCAAAATGGGTAAAACTCTATTAGAGTTGTGGCGGAGCTTCTCCTGGCAGTGCGGCGGAACTTTTCCATGATGCGATGCAACCCTTCTCCAGTCAGCATCGGTAGAGCCCAGGCAGGGACGGTGGAGCCCAGGCAGGGGTGGAAGAGCCCAAGCAGTGACAGCGGCAGAAACCTTTTACAGGTGGCGATGCGGTGGAGGTGAGAACGGCGATCAAGGGAGAAAAGGAGAACTGCATGAGAAATAAGGAGAAAGGGGAGGGAGAAATAAGCGGCCAAATAGTTAGGAATTGGGGGGAAAAACTAAGGTAAAACCCTAATCGGATGGGCTTATAGTTGGGAGGGTAGTTCCAAAATTGAAACCCCTTTCAGATCCTAATTAAAGGATGTTCTACAATATAACCACCTTTAATCGATTCATATCAAAGGAAGAACTGCCTTGGATTGATTTGAGAACCGCCTTTACTATATAAGGGTGACCTAAGAGGGTGATTCTGAAGTCAAAACCTCAGAAATTTAAGGATCGTAAACTGATTATTTGTTAAACTTTGATTATTTGCTTCTAGTTTCTAGGTTGAGCACTAGTTTGTTAAACTTTTAAGTTTCCTTGACCACTAGTTTGAAGGCCAAAATTTGAATTTTTCTATGTTTTAAGGATTGTAAACATTGATTATTTGTTAAAATTAATTATTTTCTAAACTTTATTAATTTGCTTCATTTTTTTGTTGCTTAAAATAATAGTAGTAGCTAGGTTCATGTGAATGTATGAGTCGACTGAATGCCTCAAAACTTTAACTGCATTTGTGTGTGAAGATATTTGTTTTCATAAATTTTCACACATGACTAACCAATCACTACTGGAAAACAGGTACATAGGCACTAGTATGTTAGTGCGACCAGCGCTGCAAAACCAAAACACCGGTGCCTATAATAAATTCAGCACTGGTACACAAAGAAACTTGTGTGTATGAATAAATTCATCACCAGTACACAAAAATAAATCGGTGCCCATGAATAAATTAAGCACCAGTACACTGAATACCGGTGCCAAAAACTAGCTAGCACCGGTATGTTGAGGAATGGCACCAGTAATATTACTGGTGCTCGAAAATTGGTTTATGGTTTAAGTTACTCTTGAAAATGGGTTTATGGTATGAGTTACTCAAGAACATGTACTAGCGTTTTTCAATATTTCACCACAAAAATCATTTATATTATATATCCATATTTAGGAAAGAATAACAAAAATCATATAGTTTGAGGCAATGGGTAACGGGTTAACACAATTTTGGGCCACAATGTAATTTTTCATGAATTAATAGAAGTGATCGATGTTGACTTTTGAGACCCTTCTGTTCACCCATACGTGCCCAAATTGCAGTTGCGACCATATATTATTGAAGTGGATTTTGGTTCTGCCAATTTCGTGATTCGACGACTCCAGCTTTCTTAAGAGAGACCTAAGTGCAAAAAGTAAAAATATTACTCGTAACTCCAAATTGAAAATCGCCCAAACATGATGCTACCATATACACATCTATTGTATTTTCCATGGATGTAAGGGAATATTTATCAATAATCAAGCACAGAAATATATCATAATCCTTTTCTATTTTACTTTGTAACTTATAAGTAATCAACCTTAACTTACTCTAGAACATGTAATAGCGATTTTCAATATTTTACTTGAAATTTTTTATTTTGTGTTTCTATATTTAGGAAAGAATAATAAAAAATCATATAGTTTGAGGCAATGGGTAACGGGTTAACACAATTTTGGGCCACAATGTAATTTTCCACAAATTTATATAAGTGATCGATGTTGAATTTTGAGACCCTTCCGTTCACCCATACATGCCCAAATTGCAGAGTTGCAATCATATATTATTGAATTGAATTTTGGCTCCACCAATTTTGTGATTCAACGACTCTAACTTTCTTGGAGAGACCTAAGTGCAAAAGGCAAAAAAACATTAACGTAAGTCCAAATTGAAAACCGCTGAAACATGATGCTACCCTATGAACCTCCATTGTATTTTCCATGGCTGTAAGGAAATATTTATCTATAATCTGAGTACAAAAATATATCATAATCCTTTACGATTCACTTTGTAACTTATAAGTAATCAACCTTAACTTACTCTAGAATATGTACTAGCACTTTTCAATATTTTACCAAAAATATAATTTATTTGTATTTATGTATTTAGGCAAGAATAACAAAAATCATATAGTTTGAAGCAATGGGTAATGGGTAACACAATTTTGGGCCACAATGTAATTTTTGATGAATTTATATAAGTGATAGATGTTTACTTTTGAGACCCTTCCGTTCTCCTATACGTGCCCAAATTGCAGAGTTGCAATCATATATTATTGAATTGCATTTTATTTCTGCCAATTTTGTGATTCGACGACTCCAACTTTCTTGGAGGGACCTAAGTGCAAAAGGCAAAAAAATATTACTCGTAACTCCAAATTGAAAACCGCTCAAACATGATGCTACCCTATATACCTCCATTGTATTTTCCATAGCTATAAGGGAATATTTATCAATAATCGAGTACAAAAATATATCATAATCCTTTACAATTTCACTTTGTAACTTATAAGTAATCAACCTTAACTTACTCTAGAACATGTACTAGCGCTTTTCAATATTTTACCAAAGAAATAATTTATTTGTATTTCTATATTTAGGAAAAAATAACAAAAATCATATAGTTTGGAGCAATGGGTAATGTGGTAACACAATTTTGGGCCACAATGTAATTTTCCATGAATTTATAGAAGTGATCGATGTTTACTTTTGAGACCATTCCGTTCACCTATACGTGCCCAAATTGCAGAGTTGCGATTATATATTATTGAATTGCATTTTAGTTCCACCAATTTTGTGATTTGACGACTCCAACTTTCTTGGAGAGACCCAAGTGCAAAAAGTAAAAAAACATTACTTTTAACTCCAAATTGAAAACTGCTTAAAACATGATGCTACCCTATATACCTCCATTGTATTTTTTATGCTTGTAAGGGAATATTTATCAATAATTGAGCACAAATATATATCATAATCCTTTTCAATTTCACTTTATAACTTATAAGTAATCAACCTTAACTTACTCTAGAACATGTACAAGCGCTTTTCAATATTTTACAAAAAAAATATTTATTTGTGTTTCTATATTTAGGCAAGAATAACAAAAATCATGTAGTTTGGAGCAATGGATAGTGGGGTAACACAATTTTGGGTCCCAATGTAATTTTCCATAAATTTATCGAAGTGATCGATGTTGACTTTTGAGACCCTTCCGTTCACCTATACGTGCCCAAATTGTAGAGTTTCAAACATATATTATTGAATTGCATTTTGGTTCCACCAATTTCTTGATTCGATGACTCCAACTTTCTTGGAGGGACCTAAGTGCAAAAAGTAAAAAATATTACTTGTAACTCCAAATTGAAAACCGCTCAAAAATAATGCTACCATATATACCTCCATTGCATTTTCCTTGGCTGTAAAGGAATATTTAACAATAATCGAGCACAGAAATATATCATAATCCTTTTCGATTTCACTTTATAACTTATAAGTAATCAACCTTAACTTACTCTTATTCATTTAATAGCAATTTTCAATATTTTACCAAAAAAATTTATTTGTGTGTCTATATTTAGGCAAGAATAACAAAAATCATATAATTTGAGGCAATGGGCAACAGGTTAACACAATTTTGGGCTACAATGTCATTTTCCATAAATTTATAAAAGTGATCGATGTTGACTTTTGAGACCCTTTCGTTCACGCACACGTACCCAAATTGCAGAGTTGTGATCATATATTATTGAATTGCATTTCATTTCTGCCAATTTCGTGATTCGACGACTCCAATTTTCTTTAAGGGACCTAAGTGCAAAAAGCAAAAAAAATATTACTCGTAACTCCAAATTGAAAACCGCTCAAACATGATGCTACCCTATACACCTCCATTTTATTTACCATGGCTGTAAGGGTATCAATAATCAAGTACAAAAATATATCATAATCCTTTACGATTTCACTTTGTAACTTATAAGTAATCAACCTTAACTTACTCTAGAACATGTACTAGCGCATTTCAATATTTTACCAAAAAAATAATTTATTTGTATTTCTATATTTAGGCAAGAATAACAAAAATCATATAGTTTGGAGCAATGGGTAATGGGGTAACACAATTTTGGGCCACAATGTAATTTTCCATGAATTTATAGAAGTGATCGATGTTGACTTTTGAGACCTTTCCGTTCACCTATACGTGCCCAAATTGCAGAGTTGCGATCATATATTATTGAATTTCATTTTGGTTCCACCAATTTTGTTATTCGACGACTCCAACTTTCTTGGAGGGACCTAAGTGTAAAAAGTAAAAAACATTACTCGTAACTCCAAATTGAAAATCGCTCAAACATGATGCCACCCTATATACCTCCATTGTATTTTCCATGCTTGTAAGGGAATATTTATCAATAATCGAGCACAAAAATATATCATAATCTTTTACGATTTCATTTTGTAACTTATAAGTAATCAACCTTAACTTACTCAAGAAAATGTACTAGAAATTTTCAGTATTTTACCAAAAAAAATATTTGTGTTTCTATATTTAGGCAAGAATAACCAAAATCATATAGTTTGAGGGAATGGGTAACGGGTTAACACAATTTTGGACCACAATGAAATTTTCCATAAATTCATAGAAGTGATCGATGTTGACTTTTGAGATCCTTCCGTTCACCCATACGTGTCCAAATTGCAGAGTTGCGATCATATATTATTGAATTGAATTTTTTTTCTGCCAATTTTGTGATTCGACGAAAACTTTCTTGGAGGGACCTAAGTGCAAAAAGCAAAAAAATATTACTCGTAACTCAAAATTGAAAACCGCTCAAACATGATGCTACCCTATACACCTCCATTTTATTTTCCATGGCTAGAAGGGAATATTTATCAATATTCGAGTACAAAAATATATCATAATCCTTTTCGATTTTACTTTGTAACTTATAAGTAATTAACCTTAACTTACACTAGAACATGTACTAGCGATTTTTAATATTTTACCAAAAAAATAATTTATTTGTGTTTTTATATTTAGGAAAGAATAACAAAAATCATATAGTTTGGAGCAATGTGTAATGGGGTAATACAATTTTGGGCCACAATGTAATTTTCCATAAATTTATAGAATTGATCGATGTTAACTTTTGAGACTCTTCTGCTCACCCATACGTGCCCAAATTACAGAGTTACGATCATATATTATTGAATTGCATTTTGGTTCCGCCAATTTTTTTATTCGACGACTCCAACTTTCTAGGAGGGACCTAAGTGCAAAAAGTAAAAAATATTACTCGTAACTCCAAATTAAAAACCGCTCAAACATGATGCTACCCTATACACCTCCATTGTATTTTCCATGGTTGTAAGGGAATATTTATCAATAATCAAGCACAAAAATATATCATCATCCTTTTCGATTTCACTTTGTAACTTATAAATAATCAACACTAACTTACTCTAGAACATGTACTAGCGTTTTTCAATATTTTACCAAAAAATTAAGTTATTTGTATTTATATATTTAGGCAAGAATAACAAAAATCATATAGTTTGGAGAAATGGGTAATGGGGTAGCTTAATTTTGGACCACAATGTAATTTTTTATGAATTTATTGAAGCGATCGATGATGACTTTTGAGACCCTTCCCTTCACCCATACATGCCCAAATTGCATAGTTGCGATCATATATTATTGAATTGCATTTTGGTTCCGCCAATTTCATGATTCGACAACTCCAACTTTCTTAGAGGGACCTAAGTGCAAGAAGTAAAAAACATTACTCGTAATTCCAAATTGAAAACCGCTCAAACATGATGCTACCCTATACACCTCCATTGTATTTTCCATGTTTGTAAGGAAATATTTACTAATAAACGAGGACAAAAAGATATCATAATCCTTTCCGATTTTAGTTTGTATCTTCTAAGTAACCAATCTTAAGTTACTCTAGAACATGTACTAGTGTTTTTCAATATTTTACCAAAATATAATTTATTTGTATTTCTATATTTAGGCAAGAATATGAAAAATAATTTATTTTGGAGCAGTGGAAAATGGGGTAACACAATTTTGGGCCACTGTATAATTTTCCAGGAATTATATGACAACCTCTTCCGTTTACCCATTGTAGCCCAGTTTTCACTAGCGTAATTGTCTCTTATTTAATTGCATTTTGGTTTCTCCAATTTTGTAATTCGCCTCCTCCAAATTTATTCTAATGGACATAATTGTAAAAATCCCATTGCAGCCCAATTTTCACTAACGTAATTATCTCTTATTTAATTGTGTGTTGGTTTCTCCAATTTTGTGATTCGCCTCCTCCAAATTTATTCTCATGGACATAATTTTAAAAATGAAAATTTTAACTTAGAGGGAAAAATATACTAGCACTGGTATTGATTTTCAGTATACCGGTGTTACTGTGTAGCGGGAAAATGAAAATATTGAATTTCCGTCCATATTTTTGCGGTAATTTTATGAGCACCAGTAACACCATCATAGACACCGGTTAGAATACCGGTGCTAGGTACTTAGAATATTTTTCTTCCCTTTTCTCTCGGGAAGGTAAAAAATTAAAATGCCTATTTAAAGTAGTGTCACGCAGCTACGTTTGAAGTATTAGCACCAGTATAATCACCATTAGCACCGGTATAATCACCATTAGCACCGGTTTTCATACAGGTGCGAGGTACTTAGAATATTTTTTCTTCCCTTTGCTCTCGGGAGGAAAAACAAAATTAAAATGGCCATTTAAAGCAGCGGTATGATCACCATTATCACCGGTGTTCATACCGGTGCTACGGTGTTAAAAAAATCCCAACTTGGCCCAAGTTAGAGCACCCAAACCCTAATCTTAATAACCCTCACTTCACCACCTCTCCCTGCCTCTTCCTACTCTCCATCCTCTCCCTCCTCCACCACCTCTCCTCTCCCTCCTCCACCGCCTAGCCCTACTTTGAAGTTTTCGACGACCCCCTCTCCACCCTTCCCGCGATGCACCATCCCCGATGACATTTCCCAGACCAGCCCCGGCGCCATCTTCCAGCAAGCTACACCAAAAATGAGATCCATCGCGCCTCAGCCCAGATCTGCCGTGAGGTCATCGGATTCAGCTCAGGTCTGCGAGGTCACCGGATTCAGCTCGACTCTGTCGCGCCTCAGCTCTCACCACCTTCACAGCGTTCTACCATGCCTCAGCTCTTGCGTCCGACCTCACCTTCATGGTTCTGGTTTGTTGATGTTATCTAGGATTTATGGAGATTAGCTTCTAGTTTTTATGATGATTGATGTTGTTGATCTATGTTTAGGTATAACTTGTTTCATGAATTGAGGGTTGTTACGTATTTTCAGATATATGTAACGAATTTATGGGTTGCGGTTATGAATTTTCTAGGTTTTTACAAGAACTTCTATTTTTTGTGGTTTGTTCGTTCTGGGTTTCATATTCCAGCTGGTAAGTTTATTCTTATTGGCCGGATTTTTTTTATCGATCGCCTTTTTACTAGCATCGGTATTTCATGCATAGGCACCGGTATGTCGAGCATTTTCATGCTGATGCCTAAGTGACCCGGTGCAAGAATGTAGTTTCATAGGCACCGGTAAGTGGTACCGGTGCTGGATTAAATTTCTAGCACAGGTACAGCTTACCAGTGCCTATGTAACTAAATTTCTAGCATCGAGTCACTTAGACACCGGTATGAAAATGCAAAAAATACCGATGCCTATGTGGTGAAAATACCGGTGCCTATGGGATGTCCTCCAAGTAGTGGATGTCGGACATGTGTCTTTCATCGGTTTATCACTGAAGCTGTTGTGCGGAATGGAGAAAGAACAGAAAAATATGAACGAAAATAACAAGACACAAGATTTACGTGGTTCACCAATTTGGCTACATCCACAGGAGACGGATTCACTATAATAGGTAGCAGGTTACAGACGCCAAGAAATTGGCCAGATTTCAACCTATCTAAGTGCAGAACATAATTAATGTTTACAGAAGAAGAGAGACACTTTATATATTGTCTCCACTAAACCCTAACAAACTAGGATTGGAACAAAACACAATTCGGCCCAAATCAACATCAGTCCAAATTGGAATTGGAATTATATTCTTATCATAATTGTAGATGTAGTTGTATTCCAGGCCAGGGTCGCAGAAGCGGCTATTACAGTATTCAAGGCATACCAAGAAATCTCCACCTTGACTTGAATCCTCAAAGTAGAAAACTCCAGATGCACCATTACAGTGCCAGATGAGTAGACTTCGCCCTCCACTCCCGGGACTGCCCATAGAGCACCTAATCAGCTCTGATGTTCAGCAAGTCCAAACAATGTTGAAACTTGCTATGTGGAACAGGTTTGGTGAACATATCAGCGGGGTTGTCAGCAGTTCCCACTTTCTTCACCCTGATTCTCCTCTCACTCCTCAGGAAATGATATCTGACATCAATATGCTTGGTCCTCTCATGATGGACCTGATCCTTGGCTATGCAGATTGCACTCAAACTGTCACAATACACAGTAGCCTGATCATGATGTAGACCAAGATCACTAACCAGTCCTTTCAGCCATATTACCTCCTTTGCAGCCTCTGTCAAAGCCATGTACTCTGCTTCCGTAGTAGACAACGTCACTGTAGGTTGCAAAGTCGCCTTCCAACTAACCACAGAACCTCCCAAAGTGAATACATAACCAGTCATCGATCTCCTCGTGTCAACATCACCAGCATAATCAGAATCCGAGTAGCCTGTAACTAAGCACTCGGTATCACCTCCATAAATGAGACCCACATCAGACGTACCTCTAAGATACCTGAAAATCCTCTTCACAGCTTGCCAATGTTCCTTTCCCGGTTGCCCCATGAACCTGCTCACAACACTGACTGCCTGTGCTAAATCTGGCCTCGTGCAAACCATAGCATACATCAAGCTCCCCACCGCGCTGGCATAAGGAACCCGAGACATATACTCCTTCTCCTCGTCTGACTGAGGAGCAAACATAGTGGTGAGATGAATATTTGCAGCACTAGGAGTGTCTATAGGCTTGGCTATAGACATGCCAAACCTAGCCAACACTTTCTGAATGTAGCCTTTCTGTGACAAGAAAAGCTTCCGCTGACTTCGATCCCTAAGAATCTCCATTCCTAGTATCTTCCGAGCTGCACCAAGATCCTTCATCTCAAACTCAGCACTAAGAAGTTCTTTCAACTTCTGAACCTCGTGCTTACTCTTTGCGGCTACCAGCATGTCATCTACATAAAGCACCAGATAGATGAATGACCCATCTCTCAACCTGCTGTAGTAGAAACAACAGTCATAAGCACACCTCGTATATCCCAGCTGAAGCATGTAACTGTCAAACTTCTTGTACCACTGCCTCGGAGACTGCTTAAGTCCATACAAAGACTTCTTCAACTTGCAAACATACTTTTCCTTGCCAGGAACCTGGAAACCATCTGGCTGAGTCATGTACAACTCTTCCTCCAACTCTCCATGTAGAAAAGCGGTCTTCACATCAAGTTGCTCGAGCTCCAAATCCTGATGTGTCACCAAGGCTAGCAACACTCTGATGGAAGTGTGTCTGACCACTGGTGAGAAAATCTCATTATAGTCTACCCCCTCCCTTTGACTGAAACCTCTTGCAACAACTCTTTCCTTGTACTTGACTCCCTCTGCAGGTGATATTCCTTCCTTCTTCTTGAAAATCCATTTGCAACTGATTACCTTTCTCCCTTGAGGCTGTTTGACCAATTCCCATGTCTGATTCTTCTGAAGGGACTCCATCTCATCTCCCATTGCAGCAAGCCATTTATCAGCATCAGTACATGAAGTAGCCTCTCTGAAGGTTGATGGCTCTTGAGTATCCACTTCCTCGGCAACTGACAGTGCATAACCCACCATATCCTCAAACCCATATCTCTTTGGCGCTCCAACTCCAACCCTCCTGGGTCGGTCCTGAGCTAAAATGCGGACTGTAGCTCCTGATGGTTGAGGATCTGGTGGTGGAGATTCCGGTATCTCAGATTCTGTCTGTGGCTCTTGATCCACCTCAAATTGTTCCAATCTATTTTCACCTTGAGTGACTTCAAGCTCCACCTGTTTATCAACTCCACTAGTTTCTGGCACAACTGTGGGCTTCACCATAGATCTAAGCAAATAATTTTCATCAAAGACAACATCCCTGCTCAGAATAACCCTCTTCTCAGATGGAGACCATATCCTGGAGCCTTTAACTCCATCTCCATAACCCACAAAGACACCCTTCTTGGCTTGGGGCTCTAACTTACCATCACTAACATGATAATAAGATGTACAACCAAAAACTTTTAACTTGGAGTAATCAACAACTTTACCTGACCACAACTCCATAGGTATTTTGCACTCTATACCCGTGTGAGGCCCGCGGTTGATCAGGTAACAAGTTGTACTCACCGACTCTGCCCAGAATCTCGTTTCCAAACCAGCATTAGAGAGCATGCACCTCGCTCTCGCCAGCAATGTCTGATTCATCCGCTCAGCTACGCCATTCTGCTGTGGCGTATTCCTGACTGTATGATGACGAGAAATCCCTTCATCCCTACAAAACTTATCAAACCCAGACGAGCAGAATTCCAGCCCATTATCAGTTCGAAGCCTCTTGATCTTCTTCCCGGTCTGATTTTCCACCAAAGCTTTCCACTCCTTGAACTTCGAGAAAGCTTCACTCTTATGTTTCATCATGATAACCCAAGTCATCCTTGAGTAATCATCAATCAGAGAAACAAAGTACCTGTGACCTCCCAGTGACTCAACTCGGGAAGGTCCCCAACAATCAGAATGGATGTAATCCAATGTGCCCTTTGTTCTATGAATCGCCTTAGGAAACTTGCTGCGGTGATGCTTCCCAAAAATGCAATGCTCACAGAAGTCCAAGCTCTTGATCTTGTGGCCACCAAGAAGATCATACTTCGACAGAATCTGCATCCCTCTTTCACCCATGTGACCAAGCCTCATATGCCATAACTTAGTCATATCATCCTGGTGAACCTCCGAAGATGCAACATTAACAGAATCCATAACCGTGGAACCTTGTAGAAAATACAAAGTACCATGCAGAACACCTTTCAGAACCAGCCTAGAACCTTTACAGACACACAGAACTCCATCACTCCCTGAGTAGACGAAACCCTTTCTATCCAACGTAGGAAGAGAAATCAGATTCTTTGTCATCGATGGAACATGCCTGACATCGTTCAAAATACAGAAACTACCATCATGCATCCTGATCTTGATTGAACCAATCCCAACTACCTTGCACGCAACACCATTTGCCGTAGTAATGATGCCCTCAGCTTGCTCATAAGTTGAGAAATAATCTCTCCTTGGGCATACATGGTAGGATGCCCCAGAATCAAGAAACCACGCATTAGAATGATTATTTTGCCCAGTAACAGCTAGAGCAAAATCATCTTCAGAACTGAAATCCCCTTCAGCCACAGCAGCAGTACCAGATGTACTCCCATATTTACTAGCCTTCTTCGGACATTCCTTTTTCCAATGCCCCTTCTCCTTACAGTAGTTACAAACATCATTGGCCTTGGGACCCTTTGAAGATGACTTCTTGCCCTTCTTCTTATTACCGGTTTCCTTGCCTTTTGTGTTTCCGTCACTAGCAAACAAGCCAGTGGCCTGACTTTCTGTACCTGTACTGTTTGCCTTATGTCGCAACTCTCTACTATGGAGAGAGGATCTTACTTCCTCCAGAGACACAGAATCTTTACCAACAATAAATGACTGAACAAAATTCTCATACGAAAGTGGTAAAGAAACTAGCAAAATCAAAGCAGCATCTTCATCTTCAATTTTCACATCTATATTTCGCAATTCTAATAACAAAGTATTCAATTGCTCTAGATGGTCTCTGAGTTGTGTACCTTCCTGCATTCGGAGACCGAAGAGGCGTTGTTTCAGAAGCAACTTGTTGGTTAGAGATTTCGTCATATACAAACTCTCCAACTTCAGCCACAGTTGCGCAGCAGTCTCTTGATCTGAGACCTCAGTGATGATTTTGTCCGCAAGACACAACATAATCGTCGAGTGTGCCTTTCCTTCCAGACTCACAACATCGCCAGAACTGCTCGCGAAATCCTTCGTCAGCGGAGTCCACAAACCTTGCTGTTTCAGCAAAGCTCGCATCTTGATCTGCCATAAACTGAAACTGTTTCTCCCGGTAAACTTGTCGATCTTCACGTTCAACCCAGACATCTTTCTCCCCGATCAGCCCCGATCTGATGAGCCCAGAATCCGATACACCCACTACGGATCTCACCGGAAAAGGAAACCGCTCTGATACCAGTTTGGTGTGCGGAATGGAGAAAGAACAGAAAAATATGAACGAAAATAACAAGACACAAGATTTACGTGGTTCACCAATTTGGCTACATCCACGGGAGACGGATTCACTATAATAGGTAGCAGGTTACAGACGCCAAGAAATTGGCCAGATTTCTACCTATCTAAGTGCAGAACATAATTAATGTTTACAGAGAGAAGAGAGACACTTTATATATTGTCTCCACTAAACCCTAACAAACTGGGATTGGAACAAAACACAATTCGGCCCAAATCAACATCAGTCCAAATTGGAATTGGAATTATATTCTTATCATAATTGTAGATGTAGTTGTATTCCAGGCCAGGGTCGCAGAAGCGGCTATTACAGTATTCAAGGCATACCAACAGAAGCGATACCGAATTAGCATATTGTCGACATCGACAAAATAAACCACGACCGACATCGACCTTCCCCGACAAACTATGTTTCAATCAAGCCAAAATGCGGCTGGTGTGTGATGCATGCGTCAATCACTCTCTGAAAAATCTTTTCATTTAACCGACATCGGTAACTCATCATTCCGGCATCGACATTATACAACACATAACCGATGTCGAAGAAGAGGATTACACCATGTATTCATACATTTACGGATGCTCTCTGACATCGAGCCCATCTAGGATATTCTGATACCAAAACGAAGCTAACCGACGTCTGCTCAAAATTACTTTTTTACCTCGGTTCTAACCGAGGTAAAATCCCAACCTTTTATCTTGATTTTTAAAATTTTTAGGTAAATTTATTTTATCTGTTTTATAAAAAAAATTGAGATAAAGAAAAATTAACTCGAATTTCAACCTATTTTCTAAAAAGTGTGAAGTAATAAAAGTGTTTTCTCGTAACGATTAACTAAATTTATATAGAGAAATGTAGGGTTTGTTAACAAGAACAGATCGTTCACAGCAAGTACTTGTACATGGAATGCACTTGTACCTATAAAATGAAATTTTATATATAGGAATATAGGGATTGTTAACAAGGGATCGTGGTAAGAAAATAGAAATCATTCCTTAAGGGAAATGTTATAAATAATATATCTTGTAGAACTAGTTTCCTTATAGAAATTGTTTCCTTATAGAAATGGTTTCCTTGTAAGTTATATTATAGATGGTAATTTCTTATAAACTTTTGTTAGACTTTGTTTGTAGCTCATATATCATAATCATCATAATTCATATTTTACATGGTATCAAAAATTCCTTATTTTATCAGATCGTTCACTGTATTTGCACAAGTAATATTGCACTTGTACCTGTAAAATGGAATTTTATATATAGGAATATAGGGTTTGTTAACAAGAAGAGATCGTTCACCGTATCTGATTTAAATTATTAAAATTCAGAAAAAGTCCACCGTATTTGGGCATGTACAATTGTACACGGAATGAACGTGTACCTGTATAACCTATATATAAGATCCCATATTACGATCGGAATACAAAATAAATTTTAAAAAAAACCTATGACTGCTTAGTTAAGATTAATATCAATAATCAGGGTGGTATGGAAACAACGTTCGATGATCTTCCTACTGATATTGTAATTGATATTCTTGTGCGAGTTGCATCAGCTTCATTCACGGATCTTCGTAGCGCTAAACAATGGTTTGATTTCATTTATGTTCTGCACCGCTTTCTGCCCTTCTTGCGCGAAATGGAGGTTTAGCCGTCGTTCATTAACTTTGTTTTCGTATAATGTAGTTGCAAGAACTTTTCAGAGGTTGCAAAAGAAGACTTCATTTATCGACAAGTGTCGTTGGAACAATTTCCGGTGGTTCCATGGCACGATAAGAACAATCAAATTTCAAACTTTCTTGATAAATGTAGGCGGAGCAGAAATCTCGAAGCATTGTTCAGAAAGGCAGTGGTACAGAAAGTTTACATTCAATTGAATATTAGCCAAAGAATGAGTACAGAATTGATAGCGTGGGACTATTTGTATTATGATAACTCGAACACTTTTCTTCTATTTAATTTATTTTCAGGTTGATTATTTTGGAGGGAAAAATCCAAATGCTGCTTTTGAATGCCTAGAAGAAGTTGCAAAATCTGGGCATGGAGATGCTTCTTATACAATAGCCATAATTTTACTCTTTATGGAAGGTGAACTAAAGCAACGGGGCGTAAAATTACTTAGTGAAATGAAGAAATCGAGAATCGAGAAGGGAAAGTTTAACGATTCTCGTCAGCGCTTCGCGAACATATTATGGACGATTAGGGTTCGAAATGCTACGATTTTGAAGCGACCTCGACCAATTTTTTGTACTGCACATCAAAGGACAAGAAGTGGTTGGGATAACAATTTTGAGGAAGAAACAGATTGTGATGGATGCATTTGTGATGAAGAAGTCGCCCCCATCTATGGTATTTTGCCTCAAAATTAATATATGGTAGAACAAATGCCATATAGTGGGGGAGTTTGGTTACAAATTAGATTGAGTTAGAAATTTGTGATGAGATTAGAAAAAAGGATTATATTCCTTGTTGCTTACTTTATTAATTAATGGGTATTTGGTTTATTGGCGGGAGTTATAATTTAAATGAGTGTTGAAATTGTTTGGAATTGGAATTTGAATGAAATCAATGCAAGGGTAGTTCTGAAAAGAAATGCATAATTTTCATATGCATATGTACTATTTTTATAACAATTATTAGACGGGGTGTCTCTGATATATATCTCCAGTACTAGTTAGTTGGACACTTTAATTGTTTTAAATATGGATTTTATTATATGTATACGTGTATTATAATGATTCAAATAATTAAGAAATGCACAAACAACACACACACACACACATATATATATATATATATATATATATATATATATATATATATATATATAATACACATTTGCACAATGCACAAATACATTATGTAATTTGATTTTACCAATTTTTCTAATCCTTACTAGTATGTTCCAACATGACTAATTTAACCAAGTGCATCATAAAGTAAAGCATAAAGAACGCACGACTTGGTTACGCAGTTCGGTGTAATCCACCTACGTCTGTGGGGCCTGGCCGAGTTCAGAATGAATCCACTAATTAAAAAGATACAGTACAGAGTACAGTTTACAAAATACTTATCTTTACTAACTATAACACGTGAATTCTGCTAGCTCCCCTATCTACCGATCCGCCTTGATTAGACTCCCTCTGACCTCGAAACTCATCGACGCTGGATCTCCTCCTCCCGAGGAATTAAGGCATATGATTCTGAACTTGGTGTAGCAAGTCAGGTATGTTGGAACATATGAAACTGACTCTTAGCACAACTCGAAAGTCTGTGTGCAGATTTTTGCTCTCTTGAAATTCGTGAGTATGCAGCCGTGTTGGTCCCAATTTATATCCACGAACAGATTAGAATACTCCTTGATTATCTCCACAATATTTCTGTTTCAAATCTGCTTCTTGAAGCATATCCAAATTTCATAAATAAAGGGATTTTCCTTATCACAATATATCTCATATATTCGCAAATATCAACTCCATATATTCGTAAATATCAACTCCATATATTTAGGGATTTTCCATAAATCAACTATGCTTCATACGCCTACTATATAACAGAATATAATAATTTTCATAAGTCATAAATACCATAATATTCTGTCTTCTTTTTACGAAAACCATCGGCATAAATATACTCCTGTCGAGTGTTCCAACATAGCAAGTTTTTCGTTTCCTTATATGTTCACAAATACTGCCAACTAATTTGTCAATGCAAATCTCTCTGACTTTACACATTACTTATATAATACACAATTAGCAACTTTAAAATGCATATTTATCTCCCAACAATATGGTAAAATTTACCTTCTTATAAAATTATAAATAGATATATTTTCTTTTCATTGATTCACAGATCAGGGACAACAGTTCGAAAGAGGCCAGGATTCTCCATTCGACTCATTACATTGTAAAGAAAATCGTGGATGTTTGGGACTGCTTGGAAGGTGCTCGACAATGTGCCCGAAGGAAACTGTCCTACAACCATGAGGTCTATGAATTCGCTCTTCGGAGCTTGCTTAGTTCGCGTAATTGGTTGGAAAATGTGTACCCCGTATTCCTAGGATATGGTGAGAGCGATATACACACCTAGTATTATTCTTCTATAATTTAAATTTTAAAATATAAATCTAAAACATATCCTACTTTTCATGGAATATAAACCGTATATAAGTTGTATTGCTGGAGATACAATGCGGTATGTATCCTCGGGGTACGATACCAAGAAGGGTTGTTTAGGGAACTGAAAGAGAAGTCAAAGGTGATCGTCGTTCATTTTTATTTCATAACTTGTGTATATAGAACAAGTTCATCACACTACTCCAGACATCCCCCCTATGGCACCGGTATCTGGGTAGGCACTGATATTTCAGGGGCCCGGACTACCAGTGCCTAAGTATAGTTGTAACACCCCCAAACCCAACCGCAAGTATCGGGTCGAATCTGAGCGTGCTACCGAAAATGCCAACAGTAACGAGCAAATAAAGTTTATGCGGAAGCGATTTAGATAATTAAAAAAACCTAACTTTACTATTACAGTGACAGGATTAGTACAAGTGTTAAATGAAAGTTTCACCTAACTGTTACAAATTCAAATTTTACTTTAAAATCCTAACAATTCACCCAGGATCTTTCTCAAAAGAAGTAAAGACAACAAGCATTTTTCTCTTACTGTTCTTCTTCACCTGAAAAGGAGTTGTTTAACTAGGGTAAGCTCCTTGCTTAGGGAGGTTCCATCGCCAATATTTACTCAGTTGAGTTTTAATGATCACGGAATAACAAATAACAAATAACAACTAGTCACATAAGTCCTAGCACACAGTAAAAGGATACGGGTGGTTAATGCTAAGTGTCTGCCAAGTGCCTATATGGAAACTCTGACTAACATACAAGGCATAACCCAGTCAGTGGTGCCCAAAGGCTATCAGTCTAGAATTCACTTTCCCCAATCACGCCAGTGTTCAGTTACAAGCTCGTATCAGTCATGTGGTTATGCTACCATACCAGAACTCCATGTGTAGCCGGTCTAATCAGACGGTCCAGTCTGTACCCTTCCCCGCCAACCTCGACCGAACTACAATCGCATCGGGGACCCTGAAATCACAGACAGGTAATCAGGTAGCAGATATTCAAGCTTGACACAGCAAGATAAAGTACAATCTGGTCATTCACATAATATATCAGAGCAGTAAATGATTCAAGTTTAACCCGGCAAGATAAAGTACAGGCCAGTCATTCACAGAAAAATATCAAAGCGGTTCAGGAATTCAGTTTCACGATAATCCAACACAGTATGATAAAATACACACTTAATTCAACAGTTAGTATATACCATCATTTAGGTTTAACCATTATATCTCTCTCTAATAGGGTTCGAGTACACATGGTTCGAGTAGAAAGGTTCGAGTATCAGGTTTCAAGTACAGGGGTTCAAGTAGATGAGTTCGAGTACATGGGCTCGAGTAGAGTATTCGAGTGAAAGGTTCAAGTAGTATTAGGGTTCAAGTGGTACTGGGGTTCAAGTGGTACTGGTTCGGGTGGCACTGAGTTCAAGTGGTACTAGTTCAATTAGTACTGGTTCAAGTGGTTAGATTTCAAGTGGTGAGATTTTAAGTGGTGAGATTCGAGAGGTAAGGTTCGAGAGGTACTGGTTTGAGAGGTACTGATATAGTTGAGAGGTAAGGTTCGAGAGGTACTGATACAGTTGAGAGGTAAGGCTTGAGAGATGGGTTTGAGAGGTAGTGGTTCGAGAAATGGGTTCGAGAGGTACAGCTTCCATAGGTACAGGTTTGAGAGGTATTGATTCAGTTGGTAAGATTCGAGAGATGGGTTCGAGAGGTAGTGGTTCGAGAGTGATGTGTTATATTTAGTTGTTAATTTTTGGAAGAATTTAGTGATCTTTTATGTGATTTCTGGTACTTAATTGATTTATTTTGTTGATAGATCACTATTTTTGGAGCAAAGCTGTATTGGAGCGGAAGAGCTATTTTTGGAGCATTATGATGCTATTCCAGCTATCCTTAGTCGGAATCCTTCATGTGGCAGAATTGTGCTTCGTTTAACGATCACTGAGTTGCTCCGTGTATCGATCCGATTAAGGTGAAGCTGATGAAAGGGGGATTGTTATACTCTTTTTTCCCGAAAGGGTTTTTAATGAGGTAACGATCCCGATCCCTCGTTAGGGAGTTTACGGAGTTGGAGTCCAGAAGAAAATCAGCCCAGAAAATTCATCACTGTGATTGGGCCGTTATGAAGTTATGAAGCCCAAGACTTGGATTAATTATTTATTCCAAGTTAGAATTTAATTGTAATTAGGCTGAATTTAAGTGGAAGAATATTTCTTTTTGGATAAGAATTTTAATTTTCCAAAATTAGTTAGGATTTGGGTTTTAATTTTAGTATAAATATAATCGTGAGAGGAGGAAAAGGAAAAAGAAAATCGGAGAGCTGGACTTGGGCTTTGTTTTTGGTTTGGACGAAAACAGAGGAGACGCTGAGGATTTATATAGATTATTTTAGTTTGCTGGGGAGGATGATTCATTAGTTTTGTTTTGCTGGGCGAGAGAAAACAAAAGCAGAGACCAAATTCTCATTGTTTTTATTATTGTTTTCTTTGTAAGAAAACCGCAAAGCAGAGCAATAATTATTCATTGGTAATTTTTCTTTTTATTATTTTTGATTATCAACATGTTTAATTTTGAATTGCTTGTTTTATTTAATTTAATCATGAGTAGCTAAATTCTTAATCGGCGAGGTTAATTCGATGGTTCATGAATTGTGAGGTTTCGGGTTTTCAGAGATTTAATCCTATGAGTTTTTAATTGTTTATGCATAAAATTTATGCTTGCTTGTTTGAGTTTGATCACCTCAATCTTGTTAGGCTATGGCTAATTAAGTAGCACCTCCTGTAAAAAACAGATAACAATTATGACTGTAATAACAGGATGATAAACAATTAATTGGATGAACTGCATGCAAATACGTGCTTGTTGTCTAAATTGGGTTCCCTAGTTCTTAAGATCGTTAAGATATAACTAGTTTAGCAAATACTTGCTAGGAATATCTTAATTAGGAAGATCACGGGTTTAGCAAATACTTGCTCGCGATTGGAAATTTAAGGGGAATTAAAGGGAAATAGCAAATACTGTTCCTGCTTATAACCAATTAATTCATGGGGGTTAAATGACTTTTGAGTAGTCGATGATCAAGGAATGAACCAAAGATTAACCTATGCCGATCCTTTGTTATCCATATATTTGTTCGTAATTTATCTCTGCATTTTTCTGCATTTTTTGGTCCTATTTTTAGCTTAGTAATTCATTAGTTTATTAAACAAATCTAAAATCTTAGGCGTGGTTGCTAAACCAAACTTTGTTGGTAGTTTAAATTTGATAGAAATTACACCGTTCTCTGTGGATACGACCTGCTTCTACTATACTAATCTGTGTGCTAGTTTGCAGTTTATTTGGCGAGTAAAACGACACTCACCAAAATGGCGCCGCTGCCGGGGAACGGTAGTTAATTTCTATTTATTTTGCTACTAATTTTTTATTTTTTTAGTTATTGGTAAATGACCAGGTCCCAGGAGCAGGAATTGATATTTGATTCTGAAGTTGAAAAGACAGCCAGGAAGAATTACAAACTCGCCAGGGAGAGGAAGCTGAAAGCTGCCGCAAACCCTCTGTTTGGCCAAACAGAGGCTGTTTTCGAGACAGAATCCGAAAAAGAGATTAAATCCGTTCTTGACACTGTAATGGGGGACAGAGGAGAGGCAGATCCCAATGCTGACAATCCGTACATGTGGGAATTAACGGGGCACAGCGAAGAAGACCCTCCCACACCTATTTCTTTGCCAGATGCTGCGACCCCTGTGGAGATAAAGCTTGCACTGCTGAATGTTCTTCCGAAGTTCTATGGGAAGAGTAACGAAGACCCTTACAATTTCTTGAACGAGTTCATCAAGATTTGTAAGGTTCAGAAAAGACCAGCTGGTGTCACAGAAGATCAATTCAAGTTGGTGGCTTTTCCGTTCAGCATGTCAGGGACAGCGAACCAGTGGTTTTCAAGCTTGGCTCCTAACTCTGTCACTTCCTGGAATGCACTCAAGAAGCTGTTTTTGGACTATTTCTTTCCAGCCACTAAGACGGATGCCCTGAGGAAAGAAATTTCGAGCATCAAGCAGGAGTATGATGAGCCACTGAGTACATTTTGGCTAAGGTTCAGACGATTGGTAGATCGTTGCCCTAACCATCGATACACGGAGGGGCAACTGCTACAGTATTTCTATCAAGGATCCACAGCTGCAAACAAGGATTTGCTGAATACCGCAAGCAATGGTGGATTTTCGGAAATCAGAGTCAATGAAGCAAAGGAGATAGTGAAAAAGTTGATCAATTCCAAGAAGGAGTATGACACTGATGAGATCCGAATCCTGAAAAAGGTAGCACAAACAGAGCCCTCGAGCCAAGATGATTTTAAGGAGAGGATGGACAGGATGGAAAGGGTACTATCTAAGGTGGTGGATAAGGTTACAGTCGCTAGCACCACAGCCGGTCCTCAAGAGAAACCTTGTGAAATTTGTGGCACCTTCGGCCACGTCACCCTGCAGTGTCATTTCGCGGTGGATGAGCAAACTGTCCAGGCCAATGCAATGGGGAATTGGAATGAAAGGCAGCCAAAGAGGGACCCATACTCAGCTACCTATAATTCGGGATGGAGAGATCATCCCAACTTTCGATGGCGAGATCCGGGAAATCCAGTACAGCAACCATATGTTCCACCCCATCGAGCTCCTCCCCCTCCATATGCTCAGAATCCACCACCTCCTCAAGGGAAGTCTATGGATGAAAAGCTAGACATGATGATGGGCATGCTTCAAAACCAGATCCAAAGTTCGAAAAAGACTGAGGCCACCTTGGAGGAGCACACACGTCAGATTTCACAGCTGTCAAACTCGATGAATGAGCTCCGAATGAAGCAACCTGGATTACCATCTCAAGTGCAACTCAACCCCAGAGAGACGGCCAATCAGATCACGTTAAGAAGTGGAAAGGAGCTTGGGCCACTACCTCATAAGACCGCAGCAAAAGGAGCTAAGGAGCAGTCAGAGCAGTCTGCAGGAGGCCTCGATTTGGCCAAACAGAGGCTCCCGGCAGAAAAAGAAAGTGAGGTACAAGGGCATTTTGACCAAACCAAGGAGTCAAATCCAAGGTTGGGTCAGAATGATCCTCCAGTTAAAATTCTTCCTCCATTTCCACGTAGTTTAGCTAGAAAGAAAGAGGATCCTGTTGATTTCTTATCTATCTTTGGAAAAATGGAGATTAACCTACCTTTCTTGCAGGCTGTAAGGCTCCCGCTTGTGAGCAAGTTTTTGAAAGATTTTATTGCAGGGAAACCTAAAGACTCAAGCAAGGTCATAATGGGCGAGTCGGTTTCAGCTGTAATTCAAAGAGATTTGCCTCAGAAGTGCAAGGACCCTGGTATGTTCTCTTTGCCATGTTTTATTGGAAATGTTAAGATTGATTCTGCCATGTGTGACTTAGGAGCATCTATCAATGTGATGCCATTATCTGTTTACAATTCTTTGAGTGGAGCAGAAATGGTAAATACTAGAGTGATAATCCAATTGGCAGATAGATCATGTGTATATCCTGAAGGGTTGTTAGAAAATGTTCTCGTAAGAGTTAATGATTTTGTTTACCCTGCGGATTTTTATGTGGTGAAGATGAATCATACTAGTGGTAAAGGAACCTCAGGAGTGTTGTTAGGTCGACCTTTCTTAAGAACGGCTAATACAATAATTAATGTGGGAAAGGGAACTATTTGTCTTGATTATTATGGTGAAAAATATACTTTCAGTATTGATGATGCAATGAAAAACCCATAGATGCTGAAAATATTTATGCCATTGATGCCATTGACCCTCTCGTCCAAGAATACCTTGAGACTGAATTCTTGCAGGATGAGATTGACATGCTACCACCCACTGATTCAAACAATGAGAAGACACAGAATCTGAGTGATGAGGAAATAGATGAATGGTTGTACTCAATCAGCTCGCAGGAAGAAGTGCAGAGTACTGACGCAGGCCTCTGTTTGGCCAAACAGAGGCTATCAGGGGGTGACATCGAATTTCCTGAAGAATACCTGCGTACTGACGCAGGCCTCGATTTGGCCAAACAGAGGCTATCAGGGGGTGAATTCGAATTTGAAAAGCCCATTCCATCCGATATTTCACCACTTATACTGGAGTTGAAGAATCTTCCCCCGAATCTGAAGTATGTCTACCTAGGGGATGATGAGACTCTCCCGGTGATTATCAGTGCAAGGTTGTCAGATTCTCAAGAGGAGCAGTTGATTGCACTGTTAAGAAAGTTCAAAAAAGCGATTGGGTGGACCCTCGCAGACATTACAGGGATCAGCCCCGACATTTGTACGCATCATATTTTAATGGAAGATGATGCTAAGCCTGCTCGAGATGCTCAGAGGAAGCTGAACCCCAACATGAGAGAAGTTGTTCTCAAGGAAGTCCTCAAACTCCTTTCCTTGGGAATTATCTACCCCATCTCAGACAGCAAATGGGTGAGCCCGGTTCATGTGGTGCCGAAGAAATCTGGTTTTCAAGTGGTAAAAAACGAAAAGAATGAGTTGGTGCCTACTCGTTTGGTCACTGGATGGAGGATGTGCATTGACTATCGGAAGTTGAATGCCGCGACTCGCAAGGATCACTTTCCACTCCCCTTCATCGATCAAATGCTGGAAAGATTGGCCGGGAATAATTTCTTCTGTTTCTTGGATGGATACAGTGGGTACTTTCAGATTTGCGTGAACCCGGAGGACCAAGAAAAGACCACATTTACATGTCCCTTTGGCACTTATGCATATAGGAGAATGCCTTTCGAATTATGCAATGCTCCAGGCACCTTCCAGAGATGCATGATGAGCATTTTCTCCGACTTGATTGAGAAGAGCATTGAGGTATTCATGGATGACTTTACAGTTTATGGGAATTCGTTTGAGGTATGCTTGGGTCATTTGGAACAGGTCTTGATTCGATGTGTGAAGCGGAACCTTGTGCTGAATTATGAGAAATGCCACTTTATGGTGAATGAAGGCATAGTCTTGGGACATGTGGTTTCGGAAAGAGGAATTCAAGTGGACAAGGCTAAGGTTGAGAACATAGAGCAACTTCCATATCCTACCAATGTTCGTGAGATACGTGGTTTTTTGGGGCATGCTGGCTTTTACAGAAGGTTTATTAAGGACTTTGCAAAGATTGCACAACCCTTAACAAAGCTCCTTCAAGATGATGTTCCTTTTGAGATGACCGAGGAGCGCAGACGTTCTTTTGATATACTGAAGGAAAAGCTCATCTCAGCCCCTGTAATGCAACCACCGAATTGGGATCTGCCATTTGAGTTGATGTGTGATGCAAGCGATTATGCAGTTGGAGCAGTCTTGGGACAAAAGGTAGGGAAAGAGCCATGCGATTTATTATGCATCAAAGACATTGAACCCAGCTCAATGCAACTACACCACCACTGAAAAAGAGTTGTTGGCAGTGGTGTTTGCTCTTGAGAAGTTCAGGTCCTACTTGCTTGGATCAAAGATCATCGTCTATACCGATCACTCAGCCTTGAAGTACTTGTTCACGAAGAAGGAGTCGAAGCCAAGGCTTATTAGATGGATCTTGTTGTTACAAGAGTTCGATTGGGAAATACGAGACAAGAAGGGTGCTGAGAATCATGTTGCAGATAACCTAAGTCGCTTGGTGAAACCTGAGGATGAAGTCCCTATTCAGGAATACTTTCCCGAAGAATACCTGTATGCTGCGACAGGCCTCGATTTGGCCAAACAGAGGCCCTTTCCCGAAGAATACCTGTATGCTGCGACAGGCCTCGATTTGGCCAAACAGAGGCCCTTTCCCGAAGAATACCTGTATGCTGTGACAGGCCTCGATTTGGCCAAACAGAGGCCCCGGACGGAACCACTGCATGGTAAATCGGCGACAGATCCATGGTTTGCCAATATAGTGAACTACATTACCACTGGAGAGATGCCGGTTACTCTCAGTCCTGCTCAAAAGTTGAAGTTAAAGAGTGATAGCAAGCATTATATCTGGGATGAGCCTTACCTTTGGAAGATAGGCTCCGATCAAATCATTCGACGATGCATTTCTGAAGAAGAACAAGGTACAATTCTTTTACATTGTCATTCTTTTGCTTGCGGTGGTCATTTTGGTCATAAACGCACTGCGCGTAAGGTGCTTGATAGTGGTTTCTTTTGGTTAACTCTTCATAGAGATGCTTATCTTTTTTGCAAGAGTTGTGAAAATTGCCAAAAGACAGGAAACATATCTAAACGTGATGAAATGCCTCAAGTACCCATAATTGTCTGTGAAATATTTGATGTGTGGGGCATGGATTTTATGGGTCCTTTTCCTAGTTCTTGCGGTAATTTATATATTTTACTTGCGGTTGATTATGTATCGAAGTGGGTGGAAGCAAAAGCCACCCGAACTAATGATTCTCAAGTTGTGGCAGGGTTTTTGAAATCTAACATATTCAGCAGATTCGGAGTGCCACGAGCGATCATTAGTGATCAAGGAACTCATTTCAAAAACCGCACCATTGAGGCCCTCATGAAGAAATATGGTGTTCATCATCGGCTTGCTACCACTTACCACCCGCAGTCTAATGGCCAAGCAGAAGTATCTAACAGGGAGATAAAGCAAGTGTTGGAGAAGACAGTTAATCCTTCGAGGAAGGATTGGAGCAAGAGGTTGGAGGATGCTCTGTGGGCATATCGCACCGCTTACAAGACACCTATTGGAATGTCTCCTTACAGACTTATCTTTGGAAAGATGTGCCATCTACCAGTGGAGCTCGAGCACAAGGCATACTGGGCTGTCAAAGAAATGAACATGACAACAAGCAAGTGTGAGGAAGAGCGAAAATTTCAGCTTCAAGAGTTGGAAGAACTGCGATTGGAGGCATATGATCATGCTATGTGGTACAAGGAGCGAACTAAGATGTGGCATGATAAGAATCTAAGGTTTAAGGAGTTCATGGTTGGGCAGAAGGTGTTACTTTTTCAGTCCAAGCTTCGGTTGATGCCAGGAAAACTTAAAACAAAGTGGATAGGACCTTTTGTGGTGATTTCTGTTAGGCCGAACGGAGCTGTACAGATTAAAAGCCTGGACATGGAAAAGACATTCCTCGTAAATGGTCATCGCCTCAAGCCATTTTATGATGCTTCTCAGGTGGCAATAGTGGAAGAAATTCCATTATGCCCACCCCATTCTGATTGACCATATCGGAAAGTCTAGCCAAAGACTGTAAACAAAGGCGCTACTGGGAGGCAACCCAGAATTTTTTTAATTTTTAATTTTTCTTTTTATATTGTTTTCTTAAAAAATTCTTTCAAATTTTCCCCTTAATTCAGGAAAAAAAAAATTTAAAAACGAAAAAAATTCATAAAACATTTTTTTTAATGTGTTTTTGTTTTTGCTTTTTTTTGCAGGGATATAATGTGGCGAGACAAAAAGTTCTGGGGCCAATCTGAAAATAATGCAAGGCTTGGAGTGGTTATGGATAGTGTGGGTTACAATTGGGAAAAGGAATAGATTTGAGGGACTTTAATGAAATATGGGTATAAAACCTTATTCATTCTTCCAAGTTTTTCACAATCAGACTTCCTTCTTCCTCCAAAAGCTGCGCCGCCAAGTTTCTTCCTCCAAGAGCTGCGCCGCCGAGCTCCTCCGCCTCTCTCCGGCGAGTCCAAAAGCTGCTCCGCCGCTGAAGACATTGTCGCCGAGATTCTTCACCGCTGAAGACATTGCCGCCGCTGAAATCTTGCCGCCGACCAGATTTCAGAGCCTCCTCAGCCGCTCCGCCGCTCGGACCTCGGCTCCCTCCGGCGTGTGCCCAGATCTCCGCCTCTCGCCGAGCTCCTACGCCGCTGCGCCTGCCGCCGCGAGTCTCCGCCGCTAGCCTGGGCAACCATCCGTCCTCGGAGATGGCGCCGAAGCCGAAGCACGCGCTCCCACGCGCCTCCCACGCGCCTCCCACTCGCCGCCCACGCGCCGCCCACGCGCCGCCTGCAACCACCTTGAGCCTGCCGTTGAATCTGCTCCGGCCGGCCTGCATTCATCTATTCCGTCACCGCCATTCCCCGGTCATGAGGTGCCGAAATTCTTCACGAAGAAAACTATGAGAAAATCCGTCAAACCGCCGCCACCGACTTCGGCATTGGCGTTGTCCCACCAGCAAAAACTCACACCGTCAATCCTCACTGAAGCACCGCTGGAGCAACCTTCTTCACTGCCATCTTCTCCGGTGACCGAGGAACTGCCACCACCTTCCGATCCCAAGCCGACGAAGCTGCCGAAACGCAAGTCCAAGACACCCTCAGCTCCAAAGCGCCGACGTGATCCAGTAATTGATCATTCCAGTGATGACATTGCCAACGCCCAGCCGACTGCGAAACGTACTAGGAGATGGGCGACACAGGCTCCCACCGTTTCAACCGACGAGGAGGAGCCAAATGCCGCTGAATTCCATGGTTTGCCTCCGGAGATCGTTGTTGATTCCAGGGAGGACCTCCTCCAATTTGATGACCCAAAGCTGCAGGCCAGAGCTTTGAAAAAGGGTAAGAAACAATGTTTGTCAGGTTTACGACTCAGTATCTCTTCTTTTAGGACTTTAGGCATTTATGATCAGTTTCTGAAATACTTTGCGGATATTGGTTGGTCTTTGCTATTTGACTTGCATTCTGTGACCATGTATACGCCCCTATGTGAAGAGTTTGTGGTTAGTTTTTGCTTAAAGAAACCTGTTTCCCTGATTGATGTTTGCATATCGAGTCGGTCAAATGTTCAGCATAACAGTGAGTAATGAATTGGCTTTAAAATGGATTAACCTTTCTGGTAAAAGAATCATATTAGCAAACTTTTGTTGGTTGATATCTTCCTTGAAATGCTTAGTGATAAACCTTTGAAATTACCCTGAACTTGGCTAAATGATACATGGGATGACGAACAAGATTTGCATGAAAAAAACCTAGTATAAAGTGAGGTTTGAGCCTAGAGTAGAGCACTCTCTACATCAAGCTTTTTTCTGAGAGTTGTGGTAACTAAGGTTGATGCATAATGAGTAAAAAAAGAGGCAAATTAGGATTAACCACACATCGTATATAGCCTACCTTTTATATCCTCTAGTAAACCCTTTTGAGCCTTGACCTTTTCTTTGTGTAACCCACTATAAAAACCATAGCCTTTTCTCTTTATACTATTCTTGCCCCATGCATGTATGTTCTTGAAATGAAAATTTCTGCTCTTGCTTGATATTGCATATTCATGATTCGAGTGCGGGTTCTCATTGAAAAATAGTCTTATGGCACTGTAGAGATAATTGAGCATGTAATTCGAAAAAAATTCTGGTCTGGAAAGAAAAAAAAAAGGAAAAAGGGAGCTGTTTTGCCCAGAAAGGAAAAAAAAAATGAAAAAGAAAAAAAAAAGAGAAAGAAAAAAATTCCAGACCTGAATTAGTCTTGTAATCAGTCCAGAAAATTGGTTTTGATGATGTGTATTTGCTGGAATTTTCTACTGATTTGTTCTTGAGCATATGTGCATGTGTGTATGAACCTTAGAGCCCCTAGGATCTCACCAACATTACAACCCCTAGCCCCGTTACAACCTTTAAAGACCTCTTTGGCTTGTTTTGTATTGGCTAAGGATACCGCATGATTATAATTGAGTGACTGTCCTTACTTATTGTGTGATTGAGTGAAAAACGTGAGGAATTCATGCTTGTCTCCTTTTGACCAGTTGATAGCCGGGTAAAGAGCAATGTAGATGGGATTGAATTGAGTATTAAAGGGGGATGAGACCACCACTTGTTTGTGAACTGAAACTTGAACTTGGAAGGGGGATGTTTGTTGATGAGCCATGAAATGAAAACTTAATGCTGAATTGTTTGACCAAAGTCCGGGAGTAGAGTTTTAAGTGTGTCATGTATATAGTTGGTCTGTTATTTCTATTTTTTATTTTTTGTTGAGTCAGAGTCAGTTTGGGGATGGGATTTTGGATGAACAACTTGCTTTGGCATTGCTCATCTCATACTTGAGGGCAAGTATGACTCAAGTGTGAGGATTTGATGTGTTATATTTAGTTGTTAATTTTTGGAAGAATTTAGTGATCTTTTATGTGATTTCTGGTACTTAATTGATTTATTTTGTTGATAGATCACTATTTTTGGAGCAAAGCTGTATTGGAGCGGAAGAGCTATTTTTGGAGCATTATGATGCTATTCCAGCTATCCTTAGTCGGAATCCTTCATGTGGCAGAATTGTGCTTCGTTTAACGATCACTGAGTTGCTCCGTGTATCGATCCGATTAAGGTGAAGCTGATGAAAGGGGGATTGTTATACTCTTTTTTCCCGAAAGGGTTTTTAATGAGGTAACGATCCCGATCCCTCGTTAGGGAGTTTACGGAGTTGGAGTCCAGAAGAAAATCAGCCCAGAAAATTCATCACTGTGATTGGGCCGTTATGAAGTTATGAAGCCCAAGACTTGGATTAATTATTTATTCCAAGTTAGAATTTAATTGTAATTAGGCTGAATTTAAGTGGAAGAATATTTCTTTTTGGATAAGAATTTTAATTTTCCAAAATTAGTTAGGATTTGGGTTTTAATTTTAGTATAAATATAATCGTGAGAGGAGGAAAAGGAAAAAGAAAATCGGAGAGCTGGACTTGGGCTTTGTTTTTGGTTTGGACGAAAACAGAGGAGACGCTGAGGATTTATATAGATTATTTTAGTTTGCTGGGGAGGATGATTCATTAGTTTTGTTTTGCTGGGCGAGAGAAAACAAAAGCAGAGACCAAATTCTCATTGTTTTTATTATTGTTTTCTTTGTAAGAAAACCGCAAAGCAGAGCAATAATTATTCATTGGTAATTTTTCTTTTTATTATTTTTGATTATCAACATGTTTAATTTTGAATTGCTTGTTTTATTTAATTTAATCATGAGTAGCTAAATTCTTAATCGGCGAGGTTAATTCGATGGTTCATGAATTGTGAGGCTTCGGGTTTTCAGAGATTTAATCCTATGAGTTTTTAATTGTTTATGCATAAAATTTATGCTTGCTTGTTTGAGTTTGATCACCTCAATCTTGTTAGGCTATGGCTAATTAAGTAGCACCTCCTGTGAAAAACAGATAACAATTATGACTGTAATAACAGGATGATAAACAATTAATTGGATGAACTGCATGCAAATACGTGCTTGTTGTCTAAATTGGGTTCCCTAGTTCTTAAGATCGTTAAGATATAACTAGTTTAGCAAATACTTGCTAGGAATATCTTAATTAGGAAGATCACGGGTTTAGCAAATACTTGCTCGCGATTGGAAATTTAAGGGGAATTAAAGGGAAATAGCAAATACTGTTCCTGCTTATAACCAATTAATTCATGGGGGTTAAATGACTTTTGAGTAGTCGATGATCAAGGAATGAACCAAAGATTAACCTATGCCGATCCTTTGTTATCCATATATTTGTTCGTAATTTATCTCTGCATTTTTCTGCATTTTTTGGTCCTATTTTTAGCTTAGTAATTCATTAGTTTATTAAACAAATCTCAAATCTTAGGCGTGGTTGCTAAACCAAACTTTGTTGGTAGTTTAAATTTGATAGAAATTACACCGTTCTCTGTGGATACGATCTGCTTCTACTATACTATTCTGTGTGCTAGTTTGCAGTTTATTTGGCGAGTAAAACGACACTCACCAAAATGGCGCCGTTGCCGGGGAACGGTAGTTAATTTCTATTTATTTTGCTACTAATTTTTTTGTTTTTTTTAGTTATTGGTATATGACCAGGTCCCAGGAGCAGGAATTAATATTTGATTCTGAAGTTGAAAAGACAGCCAAGAAGAATTACAAACTCGCCAGGGAGAGGAAGCTGAAAGCTGCCGCAGACCTTCTGTTTGGCCAAACAGAGGCTGTTTCCGAGACAGAATCCGAAAAAGAGATTAAATCCGTTCTTGACACTGTAATGGGGGACAGAGGAGAGACAGATCCCAATGCTGACAATCCGTACATGTGGGAATTAACGGGGCACAGCGAAGAAGACCCTCCTACACCTATTTCTTTGCCAGATGTTGCGACCCCTGTGGAGATAAAGCTTGCACTGCTGAATGTTCTTCCGAAGTTCTATGGGAAGAGTAACGAAGACCCTTACAATTTCTTGAACGAGTTCATCAAGATTTGTAAGGTTCAGAAAAGACCAGCTGGTGTCACAGAAGATCAATTCAAGTTGGTGGCTTTTCCGTTCAGAATGTCAGGAGCAGCGAACCAGTGGTTTTCAAGCTTGGCTCCTAACTCTGTCACTTCCTGGAATGCGCTCAAGAAGTTGTTTTTGGACTATTTCTTTCCAGCCACTAAGACGGATGCCCTGAGGAAAGAAATTTCGAGCATCAAGCAGGAGTATGATGAGCCACTGAGTACATTTTGGCTAAGGTTCAGACGATTGGTAGATCGTTGCCCTAACCATCGATACACAGAGGGGCAACTGCTACAGTATTTCTATCAAGGATCCACAGCTGCAAACAAGGATTTGCTGAATACCGCAAGCAATGGTGGATTTTCGGAAATCAGAGTCAATGAAGCAAAGGAGATAGTGAAAAAGTTGATCAATTCCAAGAAGGAGTATGACACTGATGAGATCCGAATCCTGAAAAAGGTGGCACAAACAGAGCCCTCGAGCCAAGATGATTTTAAGGAGAGGATGGACAGGATGGAAAGGGTACTATCTAAGGTGGTGGATAAGGTTACAGTCGCTAGCACCACAGCCGGTCCTCAAGAGAAACCTTGTGAAATTTGTGGCACCTTCGGCCACGTCACCCTGCAGTGTCATTTCGCGATGGATGAGCAAACTGTCCAGGCCAATGCAATGGGGAATTGGAATGAAAGGCAGCCAAAGAGGGACCCATACTCAGCTACCTATAATCCGGGATGGAGAGATCATCCCAACTTTCGATGGCGAGATCCGGGAAATCCAGTACAGCAACCATATGTTCCACCCCATCGAGCTCCTCCCCCTCCATATGCTCAGAATCCACAACCTCCTCAAGGGAAGTCTATGGATGAAAAGCTAGACACGATGATGGGCATGCTTCAAAACCAGATCCAAAGTTCGAAAAAGACTGAGGCCACCTTGGAGGAGCACACACGTCAGATTTCACAGCTGTCAAACTCGATGAATGAGCTCCGAATGAAGCAACCTGGATTACCATCTCAAGTGCAACTCAACCCCAGAGAGACGGCCAATCAGATCACGTTAAGAAGTGGAAAGGAGCTTGAGCCACTACCTCCTAAGACTGCAGAAAAAAAAGCTAAGCAGCAGTCGGAGCAGTCTGCAGGAGGCCTCGATTTGGCCAAACAGAGGCTCCCGGCAGAAAAAGAAAGTGAGGTACAAGGGCATTTTGACCAAACCAAGGAGTCAAATCCAAGGTTGGGTCAGAATGATCCTCCAGTTAAAATTCTTCCTCCATTTCCACGTAGTTTAGCTAGAAAGAAAGAAGATCCTGTTGATTTCTTATCTATCTTTGGAAAAATGGAGATTAACCTACCTTTCTTGCAGGCTGTAAGGCTCCCGCTTGTGAGCAAGTTTTTGAAAGATTTTATTGCAGGGAAACCTAAAGACTCAAGCAAGGTCATAATGGGCGAGTCGGTTTCAGCTGTAATTCAAAGAGATTTGCCTCAGAAGTGCAAGGACCCTGGTATGTTCTCTTTGCCATGTTTTATTGGAAATGTTAAGATTGATTCTGCCATGTGTGACTTAGGAGCATCTATCAATGTGATGCCATTATCTGTTTACAATTCTTTGAGTGGAGCAGAAATGGTAAATACTAGAGTAATAATCCAATTGGCAGATAGATCATGTGTATATCCTGAAGGGTTGTTAGAAAATGTTCTCGTAAGAGTTAATAATTTTGTTTACCCTGCGGATTTTTATGTGGTGAAGATGAATCATACTAGTGGTAAAGGAACCTCAGGAGTGTTGTTAGGTCGGCCTTTCTTAAGAACGGCTAATACAATAATTAATGTAGGAAAGGGAACTATTTGTCTTGATTATTATGGTGAAAAATATACCTTCAGTATTGATGATGCAATGAAAAAACCCATAGATGCTGAAAATATTTATGCCATTGATGTTATTGACCCTCTCGTCCAAGAATACCTTGAGACTGAATTCTTGCAGGATGAGATTGACATGCTACCACCCACTGATTCAAACAACGAGAAGACACAGAATCTGAGTGATGAGGAAATAGATGAATGGTTGTACTTAACCAGCTCGCAGGAAGAAGTGAAGAGTACTGACGCAGGCCTCTGTTTGGCCAAACAGAGGCTATCAGGGGGTGCAATCGAATTTCCTGAAGAATACCTGAGTACTGACGCAGGCCTCGATTTGGCCAAACAGAGGCTATCAGGGGGTGAATTCGAATTTCCTGACGAATACTTGTATGCTGCAACAGGCCTCGATTTGGCCAAACAGAGGCTATCAGGGGGTGAATTCGAATTTGAAAAGCCCATTACATCCGATATTTCACCACCTATACTGGAGTTGAAGAATCTTCCCCCGAATCTGAAGTATGTCTACCTAGGGGATGATGAGACTCTCCCGGTGATTATCAGTGCAAGGTTGTCAGATTCTCAAGAGGAGCAGTTTATTGCACTGTTAAGAAAGTTCAAAAAAGCGATTGGGTGGACCCTCGCAGACATTACAGGGATCAGCCCCGACATTTGTACACATCATATTTTAATGGAAGATGATGCTAAGCCTGCTCGAGATGCTCAGAGGAAGCTGAACCCCAACATGAGAGAAGTTGTTCTCAAGGAAGTCCTCAAACTCCTTTCCTTGGGAATTATCTACCCCATCTCAGACAGCAAATGGGTGAGCCCGGTTCATGTGGTGCCGAAGAAATCTGGTTTTCAAGTGGTAAAGAACGAAAAGAATGAGTTGGTGCCTACTCGTTTGGTCACTGGATGGAGGATGTGCATTGACTATCGGAAGTTGAATGCCGCGACTCGCAAGGATCACTTTCCACTCCCCTTCATCGATCAAATGCTGGAAAGATTGGCCGGGAATAATTTCTTCTGTTTCTTGGATGGATACAGCGGGTACTTTCAGATTTGCGTGAACCCGGAGGACCAAGAAAAGACCACATTTACATGTCCCTTTGGCACTTATGCATATAGGAGAATGCCTTTCGGATTATGCAATGCTCCAGGCACCTTCCAGAGATGCATGATGAGCATTTTCTCCGACTTGATTGAGAAGAGCATTGAGGTATTCATGGATGACTTTACAGTTTATGGGAATTCGTTTGAGGTATGCTTGGGTCATTTGGAACAGGTCTTGATTCGATGTGTGAAGCGGAACCTTGTGCTGAATTATGAGAAATGCCACTTTATGGTGAATGAAGGCATAGTCTTGGGACATGTGGTTTCGGAAAGAGGAATTCAAGTGGACAAGGCTAAGGTTGAGAACATAGAGCAACTTCCATATCCTACCAATGTTCGTGAGATACGTGGTTTTTTGGGGCATGCTGGATTTTACAGAAGGTTTATTAAGGACTTTGCAAAGGTTGCACAACCCTTAACAAAGCTCCTTCAAGATGATGTTCCTTTTGAGATGACCGAGGAGCGCAGACGTTCTTTTGATATACTGAAGGAGAAGCTCATCTCAGCCCCTGTAATGCAACCACCGAATTGGGATCTGCCATTTGAGTTGATGTGTGATGCAAGCGATTATGCAGTTGGAGCAGTCTTGGGACAAAAGGTAGGGAAAGAGAGCCATGCGATTTATTATGCATCAAAGACATTGAACCCAGCTCAATGCAACTACACCACCACTGAAAAAGAGTTGTTGGCAGTGGTGTTTGCTTTTGAGAAGTTCAGGTCCTACTTGCTTGGATCAAAGATCATCGTCTATACCGATCACTCAGCCTTGAAGTACTTATTCACGAAGAAGGAGTCGAAGCCAAGGCTTATTAGATGGGTCTTGTTGTTACAAGAGTTCGATTGGAAATACGAGACAAGAAGGGTGCTGAGAATCATGTTGCAGATCACCTAAGTCGCTTGGTGAAACCTGAGGATGAAGTCCCTATTCAGGAATACTTTCCCGAAGAATACCTGTATGCTGCGACAGGCCTCGATTTAGCCAAACAGAGGCCCTTTCCCGAAGAATACCTGTATGCTGTGACAGGCCTCGATTTGGCCAAACAGAGGCCCCGGACGGAACCACTGCATGGTAAATCGGCGACAGATCCATGGTTTGCCAATATTGTGAACTACATTACCACTGGAGAGATGCCGGTTACTCTCAGTCCTGCTCAAAAGTTGAAGTTAAAGAGTGATAGCAAGCATTATATCTGGGATGAGCCTTACCTTTGGAAGATAGGCTCCGATCAAATCATTCGACGATGCATTTCTGAAGAAGAACAAGGTACAATTCTTTTACATTGTCATTCTTTTGCTTGCGGTGGTCATTTTGGTCCTAAACGCACTGCGCGTAAGGTGCTTGATAGTGGTTTCTTTTGGTTAACTCTTCATAGAGATGCTTATCTTTTTTGCAAGAGTTGTGAAAATTGCCAAAAGACAGGAAACATATCTAAACGTGATGAAATGCCTCAAGTACCCATAATTGTCTGTGAAATATTTGATGTGTGGGGCATGGATTTTATGGGTCCTTTTCCTAGTTCTTGCGGTAATTTATATATTTTACTTGCGGTTGATTATGTATCGAAGTGGGTGGAAGCAAAAGCCACCCGAACTAATGATTCTCAAGTTGTGGCAGGTTTTTTGAAATCTAACATATTCAGCAGATTCGGAGTGCCACGAGCGATCATTAGTGATCAAGGAACTCATTTCAAAAACCGCACCATTGAGGCCCTCATGAAGAAATATGGTGTTCATCATCGGCTTGCTACCACTTACCACCCGCAGTCTAATGGCCAAGCAGAAGTATCTAACAGGGAGATAAAGCAAGTGTTGGAGAAGACAGTTAATCCTTCGAGGAAGGATTGGAGCAAGAGGTTGGAGGATGCTCTGTGGGCATATCGCACCGCTTACAAGACGCCTATTGGAATGTCTCCTTACAGACTTATCTTTGGAAAGATGTGCCATCTACCAGTGGAGCTTGAGCACAAGGCATACTGGGCTGTCAAGGAAATGAACATGACAACTAGCAAGTGTGAAAAAGAGCGGAAATTTCAGCTTCAAGAGTTGGAAGAACTGCGATTGGAGGCATATGATCATGCTATGTGGTACAAGGAGCGAACTAAGATGTGGCATGATAAGAATCTAAGGTTTAAGGAGTTCATGGTTGGGCAGAAGGTGTTACTTTTTCAGTCCAAGCTTCGGTTGATGCCAGGAAAACTTAAAACAAAGTGGATAGGACCTTTTGTGGTGATTTCTGTTAGGCCGAACGGAGCTGTACAGATTAAAAGCCTGGACACGGAAAAGACATTCCTCGTAAATGGTCATCGCCTCAAGCCATTTTATGATGCTTCTCAGGTGGCAATAGTGGAAGAAATTCCATTATGCCCACCCCATTCTGATTGACCATATCGGAAAGTCTAGCCAAAGACTGTAAACAAAGGCGCTACTGGGAGGCAACCCAGAATTTTTTTAATTTTTAATTTTTCTTTTTATATTGTTTTCTTAAAAAATTCTTTCAAATTTTCCCCTTAATTCAGAAAAAAAAAATTTAAAAACGAAAAAAATTCATAAAACATTTTTTTTAATGTGTTTTTGTTTTTGTTTTTTTTTTGCAGGGATATAATGTGGCGAGACAAAAAGTTCTGGGGCCAATCTGAAAATAATGCAAGGCTTGGAGTGGTTATGGATAGTGTGGGTTACAATTGGGAAAAGGAATAGATTTGAGGGACTTTAATGAAATATGGGTATAAAACCTTATTCATTCTTCCAAGTTTTTCACAATCAGACTTCCTTCTTCCTCCAAAAAAGCTGCGCCGCCAAGTTTCTTCCTCCAAGAGCTGCGCCGCCGAGCTCCTCCGCCTCTCTCCGGCGAGTCCAAAAGCTGCTCCGCCGCTGAAGACATTGCCGCCGAGATTCTTCACCGCTGAAGACATTGCCGCCACTGAAATCTTGCCGCCGACCAGATTTCAGAGCCTCCTCAGCCGCTCCGCCGCTCGGACCTCGGCTCCCTCCGGCGTGTGCCCAGATCTCCGCCTCTCGCCGAGCTCCTATGCCGCTGCGCCTGCCGCCGCGAGTCTCCGCCGCCAGCCTGGGCAACCATCCGTCCTCGGAGATGGCGCCGAAGCCGAAGCACGCGCTCCCACGCGCTCCCACGCGCCGCCCACGCGCCTCCCACTCGCCGCCCACTCGCCGCCCACGCGCCGCCTGCAACCACCTTGAGCCTGCCGTTGAATCTGCTCCGGCCGGCCTGCATTCATCTATTCCGTCACCGCCATTCCCCGGTCATGAGGTGCCGAAATTCTTCACGAAGAAAACTATGAGAAAATCCGTCAAACCGCCGCCACCGACTTCGGCATTGGCGTTGTCCCACCAGCAAAAACTCACACCGTCAATCCTCACTGAAGCACCGCTGGAGCAACCTTCTTCACTGCCATCTTCTCCGGTGACCGAGGAACTGCCACCACTTTCCGGTCCCAAGCCGACGAAGCCGCCGAAACGCAAGTCCAAGACACCCTCAGCTCCAAAGCGCCGACGTGATCCAGTAATTGATCATTCCAGTGATGACATTGCCAACGCCCAGCCGACTGCGAAACGTACTAGGAGACGGGCGACACAGGCTCCCACCGTTTCAACCGACGAGGAGGAGCCAAATGCCGCTAAATTCCATGGTTTGCCTCCGGAGATCGTTGTTGATTCCAGGGAGGACCTCCTCCAATTTGATGACCCAAAGCTGCAGGCCAGAGCTTTGAAAAAGGGTAAGAAACAGTGTTTGTCAGGTTTGCGACTAAGTATCTCTTCTTTTAGGACTTTAGGCATTTATGATCAGTTTCTGAAATACTTTGCGGATATTGGTTGGTCTTTGCTATTTAACTTGCATTCTGGGACCATGTATACGCCCCTATGTGAAGAGTTTGTGGTTAGTTTTTGCTTAAAGAAACCTGTTTCCCTGATTGATGCTTGCATATCCTTTCGGTTGGGTTTGCACCCTGTTTCTATGAGTTTGAATGAGTGGAATGTGGCTTTGGGCTTGGTGTCTGTTGATGATTTATCTTCGGAAGGTTATGCTAATGCTTTTGTGGGTACCTATAAAGATTTTCCCAATTTTAGTCCCACTGTTGCTTGGAAAGAATTGGCTCCTGCTTGCCCTGATTTGTATGATGTTAATTGCTCTAATGTTCATTGGATTGCCGATCCTGTATTGAGAGTGTGTTGCCATTTTCTGTTGCGAAATGTTTTTGGGCGCTTCACTACATTTACGAGAGTCAGTCAGAATGTATTATTTGTGTTGTGGTGTATGCATCATGGGGAGAAGTTGAATCTGGGATTTTTCTTAGCTGATTCTTTGAATGAAATTGCTATTCAGTCTACTCGTCATATGACCCTATGCAATTTGGTTGGTGTTTTACTTGACAAAGGTATGCCATTGCGTGTTCCCCCTTCCCTTCCCAAAGTGCCTGAGCCAACCCTTTGTGATTTGGACTATTTGCGGACCTGGAACTTGATTTATTTGGATAACAATGTACCTAGGTTTTCTGCGCCGGGCATTCCTTGCCCGAGCACCACTTCTTCTCATGCAGGCCGCAGTGTTTTTTCGGTACAAGATGAGGTGTTGTCCATCCGTGCAGAGGTGCAATCCTTGCAACAAAAGCTGGATCTTCAGGCTGCCCAGATTGAGCGTCTAATGTCCTTTTTGGAAGTTCCCCCCATGAACAACCCCCCCGCATGAGTTTCCCTATCCCTTCTCTTTTATGGCTCTTCTTGTCTTTTCTTTTCTTTTCTTTTCCTTTCATGTATATTGTCTCTAGGACTCTTCTCACTTTTAATCCGAGCTTGCTTGAGGGCAAGCAAGGCTTAAGTGTGAGGAGGTTTAGGTGTCGTTTTTACATTTTAGTGTCTTGTTTGTGTGACGTTTTATATGCTTTGTTTGCTGTTTTTTGTGTGTTTTTGTGAATAAATAATTCTGAAAAAAAAATGTTTTTATTTTATTTTATCGAGTCGGTCAAATGTTCAGCATAACAGTGAGTAATGAATTGGCTTTAAAATGGATTAACCTTTCTGGTAAAAGAATCATATTAGCAAACTTTTGTTGGTTGATATCTTCCTTGAAATGCTTAGTGATAAACCTTTGAAATTACCCTGAACTTGGCTAAATGATACATGGGATGACGAACAAGATTTACATGAAAAAGCCTAGTATAAAGTGAGGTTTGAGCCTAGAGTAGAGCACTCTCTACATCAAGCTTTTTTCTGAGAGTTGTGGTAACTAAGGTTGATGCATAATGAGTAAAAAAGAGGCAAATTAGGATTAACCACACATCGTATATAGCCTACCTTTTATATCCCCTAGTAAACCCTTTTGAGCCTTGACCTTTTCTTTGTGTAACCCACTATAAAAAACCATAGCCTTTTCTCTGTATACTATTCTTGCCCCATGCATGTATGTTCTTGAAATGAAAATTTCTGCTCTTGCTTGATATTGCATATTCATGATTCGAGTGCCGGTTCTCATTGAAAAATAGTCTTATGGCACTGTAGAGATAATTGAGCATGTAATTCGAAAAAAATTCTGGTCTGGACAGAAAAAAAAAAGGAAAAAGGGAGCTGTTTTGCCCAGAAAGGAAAAAAAAACGAAAAAGAAAAAAAAAAGAGAAAGAAAAAAATTCCAGACCTGAATTAGTCTTGTAATCAGTCCAGAAAATTGGTTTTGATGATGTGTATTTGCTGGAATTTTCTACTGATTTGTTCTTGAGCATATGTGCATGTGTGTATGAACCTTAGAGCCCCTAGGATCTCACCAACATTACAACCCCTAGCCCCGTTACAACCTTTAAAGACCTCTTTGGCTTGTTTTGTATTGGCTAAGGATACCGCATGATTATAATTGAGTGACTGTCCTTACTTATTGTGTGATTGAGTGAAAAACGTGAGGAATTCATGCTTGTCTCCTTTTGACCAGTTGATAGCCGGGTAAAGAGCAATGTAGATGGGATTGAATTGAGTATTAAAGGGGGATGAGACCACCACTTGTTTGTGAACTGAAACTTGAACTTGGAAGGGGGATGTTTGTTGATGAGCCATGAAATGAAAACTTAATGCTGAATTGTTTGACCAAAGTCCGGGAGTAGAGTTTTAAGTGTGTCATGTATATAGTTGGTCTGTTATTTCTATTTTTTATTTTTTGTTGAGTCAGAGTCAGTTTGGGGATGGGATTTTGGATGAACAACTTGCTTTGGCATTGCTCATCTCATACTTGAGGGCAAGTATGACTCAAGTGTGAGGATTTGATGTGTTATATTTAGTTGTTAATTTTTGGAAGAATTTAGTGATCTTTTATGTGATTTCTGGTACTTAATTGATTTATTTTGTTGATAGATCACTATTTTTGGAGCAAAGCTGTATTGGAGCGGAAGAGCTATTTTTGGAGCATTATGATGCTATTCCAGCTATCCTTAGTCGGAATCCTTCATGTGGCAGAATTGTGCTTCGTTTAACGATCACTGAGTTGCTCCGTGTATCGATCCGATTAAGGTGAAGCTGATGAAAGGGGGATTGTTATACTCTTTTTTCCCGAAAGGGTTTTTAATGAGGTAACGATCCCGATCCCTCGTTAGGGAGTTTACGGAGTTGGAGTCCAGAAGAAAATCAGCCCAGAAAATTCAGCACTGTGATTGGGCCGTTATGAAGTTATGAAGCCCAAGACTTGGATTAATTATTTATTCCAAGTTAGAATTTAATTGTAATTAGGCTGAATTTAAGTGGAAGAATATTTCTTTTTGGATAAGAATTTTAATTTTCCAAAATTAGTTAGGATTTGGGTTTTAATTTTAGTATAAATATAATCGTGAGAGGAGGAAAAGGAAAAAGAAAATCGGAGAGCTGGACTTGGGCTTTGTTTTTGGTTTGGACGAAAACAGAGGAGACGCTGAGGATTTATATAGATTATTTTAGTTTGCTGGGGAGGATGATTCATTAGTTTTGTTTTGCTGGGCGAGAGAAAACAAAAGCAGAGACCAAATTCTCATTGTTTTTATTATTGTTTTCTTTGTAAGAAAACCGCAAAGCAGAGCAATAATTATTCATTGGTAATTTTTCTTTTTATTATTTTTGATTATCAACATGTTTAATTTTGAATTGCTTGTTTTATTTAATTTAATCATGAGTAGCTAAATTCTTAATCGGCGAGGTTAATTCGATGGTTCATGAATTGTGAGGCTTCGGGTTTTCAGAGATTTAATCCTATGAGTTTTTAATTGTTTATGCATAAAATTTATGCTTGCTTGTTTGAGTTTGATCACCTCAATCTTGTTAGGCTATGGCTAATTAAGTAGCACCTCCTGTGAAAAACAGATAACAATTATGACTGTAATAACAGGATGATAAACAATTAATTGGATGAACTGCATGCAAATACGTGCTTGTTGTCTAAATTGGGTTCCCTAGTTCTTAAGATCGTTAAGATATAACTAGTTTAGCAAATACTTGCTAGGAATATCTTAATTAGGAAGATCACGGGTTTAGCAAATACTTGCTCGCGATTGGAAATTTAAGGGGAATTAAAGGGAAATAGCAAATACTGTTCCTGCTTATAACCAATTAATTCATGGGGGTTAAATGACTTTTGAGTAGTCGATGATCAAGGAATGAACCAAAGATTAACCTATGCCGATCCTTTGTTATCCATATATTTGTTCGTAATTTATCTCTGCATTTTTTGGTCCTATTTTTAGCTTAGTAATTCATTAGTTTATTAAACAAATCTCAAATCTTAGGCGTGGTTGCTAAACCAAACTTTGTTGGTAGTTTAAATTTGATAGAAATTACACCGTTCTCTGTGGATACGATCTGCTTCTACTATACTAATCTGTGTGCTAGTTTGCAGTTTATTTGGCGAGTAAAACGACACTCACCAGAGAGATAAAGGTTCAGTGGTATAGGTTCGAGAGGTGGTGGTTCGAGAGATAAAGGTTCAGTGGTATGGGTTCGAGAGATGGGTTCGAGAGGTAGTGGTTCCAGAGATAAAGGTTAGTCAGTTTGAGAGGTATGGTTCGGGAGAAGGATTTGAGAGATAATTATTTCAGTGTACTAGTTCTAGGGGTGAGGTTTCAGTGGCACGTGTTCGAGAGGTGAGAGGTAATGGTTCTAGTAGTGAGGGTTCCAGTGAAAAGGTTTCTAGAGGTAAAGATATCGGGGGTACTAGTTCGAAGGGTAAGTTCGAGATATATTGTTCGAGAGGTAAAGGTATGAGTAGTACTAGTTCAAAGGGGGTTCGAGAGGTGAGGTCTTTCAGTGGGTTCGATAGGTGACATTTATAAGTGGAGGTTCGAGAGGTGAAGTTTTGAGAAGGGGTTCGAGAGGTGAAGCCTTTTAGTAGAGATCGAGAGGTGAAGTTTTCAGTAGGGGGTTTGAGAGGTGAAGGTTTCAGCAGGGGTTCGAGATGTGAGGTTTTCAGTAGGGGTTCGAGGGGTGAAGGTTTTAGCAGGGGTTCTAGAGGTGAGGTTTTCAGTAGGGGTTCGAGAGGTGAGCTTTTCAGCAGGGTTTTGAGAGGTGAAGGATTCAGCAAGGGTTCGAGAGGTGAGATTTTCAGTAGGGGTTCGAGAGGTGAAGCTCTCTAGTGGCAGCAGGTACACATACACGAGAGAGAAAAAACATAATATATACTCTTTTTAATTCAGTTCATAATAAGACGATGTAAACACTTAAATTAGTTAGACTTGGCTTGGCAACCTCCACTCCTACTTCACTGCTTAACCTCTGATTTTGGTACTCAAAAATATCTAAAGGCTGTGAGAATTGGGGAGCAGTAGTTGCTTATTTATACTAAATGAGGGCATAGGTTTTCTGACACCTACTACCTAAAATTTTGTCCCTTTAACCCTCAAGTGTCTATGTCTACTTGCCAAAAAAATTTTACTTTGGATAATTTTTCATGTCCGTTGCCAGCTTCCCCTTCACGGTAATTTCTTGCATTTATTTATTCATATGCTTATTTATTATTATTATTATTATTATATTATATAATGTATATATATACATGTGTATAAATATGTATATTCTCTTCTCGGTAGTTTCTCTTATTTATTTACTTATTTGTTTATCGTTATTATATATATGTATTTTTTTATTTAATTTTTTTTCGGGGAAATTAAAGGAAGATTGGAATTTTTGATAAAAATTTAATTATTACATGCACTCTAATTCCATTTCAGTAGGGGTTTTCACAATCTCCACCCCCCCCCCCCCCCCCCGAATGAATTTCATCCCCAAAATTTCCATTTCCTGTGAACAACTCTGGGTAATTATCCTTCATATCAGTTTCCAACTCCCAAGTTGCTTACTCGACCTTCTGATTTCCCCATGACATCAAAACCATATGAATCTCCCTAGTTCACAAGGTTTTGATTTTTCGATCCAATATCTTCATGGGATTTTCCTCGTACATCAGCTTTTCGTTCACCGCTAAGTCTTCATGGTTTAACACGTGTCCGGGGTCAGGGTGGTACTTCTTCAGAAGTGACACATGAAAAACATTGTGTAATTTCCCCAATTGGCTAGGTAGGTTAAGTTGATATGCGACTGGCCCGACTCGTTGTTCAACCTCGAAAGGGCCAATGTACCTAGGACTCAGCTTTCCCTTCTTACCATGCCGGACTAGACCCTTGTGAGGGGTTACCTTCAAAAATACCTGATCACCCACTCCAAACTCCAAATCCCTCATTCGATGGTCTACGTAACTCTTTTGTCGACTTTGAGTCGTCTGTAAGCGCTATTTTATCAGTTTAACCTTATCCATGGATTCCTCAATCCAAGGTATACTGGCAACTGGAAGAATCTTTTTCTCTGATCGATCGATCGATTGACGTCATGTGCTGGTGAATATGGTTGCCGAAGTTTGCCATTGTTAACTGAGAGAGTTGAGGTTAAAATTGTGAGCTGATCGGAAGCAACAATTGTTATATATTGTACTATTGTTGCTCTGTTGGTTTCTACTTGTGGGAAAAGGTGGTGAGTGGTTGGTGGGACCTTCCGATGGAAGCTACAGCGTCGGAGACACGGTGGTGGTGGAGGTACGGTAGCGGCAGAGATAAAGATGAAGAAGAAGATAATGTTTGAAGATGAAAAAGAAGGGTAGAATTGTCATTTCATTTTCAATTTTAGTTTATGGGTAATTCTATCTTTTTATGATTGGTCAATGCCTGATCTACATCGGTAAATGCCGGAAATCTGCCACATGGGTAAAACTGTACATTTTAACTAAAAGATAGGGTTACTTCTGCACTTTCAGATTTTACAAGGTCATTAGCGCACTTTCTCAATTTAATTGGGTCATTTTTGCACTTTTCCCTATATTTTAAAACTGTTTCTTGAATTTTTTTAAAAATTTCAATTTCCTCTTTTAATTTATCTAGGCCCACCCCAAATCAAAACCCAGAGAAAATCATAGAAGAAACTTTTAAAGAGCCAAGAACACAGAATATATAAATTAAATTGATGCTAAGCAAGAAAAATTGAATTGGTGAAAATCTAAACAAGTGAAAAAAAAGGAATCCATCCATATGATAATTTAAGAAATAAAGTAAATATGCTCGAAATCAAATACACGTTGAAATACACTAGGTCCACTGAAGCCTTGAATTGTTTGGAAGACACGTTTACGCAAGCTTTACACCATGTGTCTGTGACGTCTATTATCTCCTTGCCATTGTACACTCATCTTGCTGGGGGAAATATCTATTGTGTACAAAATAACCCAATGATTGATTGCGTGAAAGTAGTCAGTAAGTAAGGATAAGAATCATTTAATTTTTAATATGTCAACTAACCTCCAGAATATTTGTTGAGGTACTGTTCAGCACTAGTTCTTCTATTTAGATTATGCACGGTACGACTTGTCGAAGAAAATGATTTAAAATGGCAAAATTATGCAGTGTTTAAGCACCAAGAAAATATTGTGTGTATAACTGTGTTTTAACTATGTATTTAACATTAACTATTTTTTTAATGACAAACACACCATGTTAAACAATTAATGTTTAACACACCATGTTTACTTGGTGCTCATACACTGCAAAATCTCCACAATATAAATTGTGGAGTTCTGCAAATGTTACTACACTTTTCATAATGGGAGAAACATTAATTAGTTAGAGGGCACTACATGAATAGAGAGAAACCAATGCACCAAAGAAAAATCAAAATACATCCCAAACTAGGCATAAACACCAACTCCAAATCATCAAAACAAGCTAAAGTTTTGCATGTAGTGCCCTATAACTAATGCTTCTTCCATTAAGTTTGTGCACAATACGATTTGTCAAAGAAAATGATTTAAAATGTCTAAATGATGTAGTGTTTAAGCAGCAAAGAAACATGGTGTGTATAACTATGTTTTAACTATGTATTTAACATTAATTATATTTTAACGTTAAACACACCATGTTAAACACTTAATGTTAAACACAACATGTTTACTTGGTACTCATACACAACAACATCTCCACGTTTTAAACATCAACTTGAAATTATCAAAACAAGCAAAAGAGACATGTAAACCTTAATCTAGTTCATCCTAGAATTAACGCTCCGAAGAGCCATCGATCAGAAAGTGAAACGCACAGTGGGTACCACCTCAATCCACAACAATAGAAATTAATAATAAATCATTTCACCCCAAAAATATGTATACACAATATATATACAATATGATAGAATCCATTACCACGAAACACATACACTATCAACAACAATGACATTGTAGTTGTTTGAGGCAATTCAAACTACATCACAAATACTTCAACATCCCACGATCAACTATTCTTATTCATTTTAGAAAAAACTTCACCATCGTACATGCTCCATTGATAGAAAGTAAAACCCACACATGATTGTGTCTGTATGTATTGATATATATATATATATATATATATATAGTGAGTACAAAAGGTATACAAGACCTAAACAAATATAGAACAGGATATATACAAAACCAATCAGAAAGGGTATTCCTTTCTTATTAATAAAGATATAGTTGATTTAGATTGTGGTTGTGTGTATTATATATATATATATAGTGAGTACAAAAGGTATAAAAGACCTAAACAAATATAGAACAAGATATATACAAAACTAATCAGAAAGGGTATTCCTTTCCTATCTTGATTTTAAAATCAACTATATCTCTATTACTTATCCTGATTCTAAATCAACTATATCTCTACTACCCCACCCCACCCCTCCCTGTCAAGGGAAGTGTAGGACTGGTTGCAACACAAAGCTTGAAATGCAAGAACTCAAACTGAGGATGAGTTAACCCCTTTGTAAAGATGTCAGAAAGTTGCAAGTCCATAGAAACATGAGCAACCTTGAGCTTGCCAGAAAACACCATCTCAAGCACAAAATGATAGTCAATATTAATGTGCTTAGCTCTCTTGTGCGAAACTGGATTCTGAGCAATAAAAAGAGCACTATTATTATCACACAGCAAAACATGAGGCACACAAGTCGATACACGTAAATTCTAAAGTAAATTCATCAACCAAGCTAGTTTATTGGCCAAGGTCTGATATTCTAATTCTGAACTGGAACGAGATACTATAGGTTGCTTCTTAGCACTCCATGAAACAAGGTCCACAAAGGAAAGTAAAAACCCACACATGATTTTAGTTGTGTGTATTGATATATATATATATAGTGAGTACAAATGGTATACAAAACCTAAACAAATATGGAACAGGATATATACAAAACCAATCAGAAAGGGTATTCATTTCTAATCCTAATTCTAAATCAACTATATCTCTATTATCCATTATATCTCATATTTTATACAATCAATAGTATGTCACACATTTTATAATATGAAATACATTTAATGACAAACACCTAAACATCACATAATCTTCCATATCACACTTTAACAAAACACAATCAACAATATCTCACACATTTTAGGACAAACACCTGAACATCAAACCATACTCCATTATACAACATCTCACACATTTTAGGACAAACACCTAAACATGGAACCATGATCCACTATATGTCAAACATTTTAGGACGAACACATCAACATCCCACAGTGAACTAAATCACTATATCTCATACACTTTGGATTGAACAGTACACACACCCCAAAAATCACAAAATGAAGAAAATATTAAACAAACACACACGTGGGGAGGATGGTGTGTGTTGCGGATGGTGCACCGCGGGGAGGGCGGAGAGGGGGTTGTCGTCGTCGGCATCAAAGCCTTCAAGGTGGGGTTAGGTGGGGGCGGAGATGGAGAGGTGGTGGAGGAGGAGGTAGATGGAGGATAATTGGAGGGCAATGAGGGTGGGTTAGATTTAGAATTTTAGATTTAGTTTATATAGACAAAGTTTTAATGGTTGAGATTCAATCAGCAAAAGAAATCAATGGTTCAGATGAAACCAAGTTGGGCCCTTTTTTTACCGGTGTTGTTTCACCCAAAAAACCGGTGCTGAATATGTATCAAACTGCTTGAGGCTGCATTGGTTGTTTTTTTTTTTTGCAACCCAAGAGCAAACTTAGGAAATTTTTTCTAAGTCCAGAGCATCGGTAGAAAAACCGGTGTTGGTTTAGGGAAACTGGTGCCATGAAAACACTAAAGCAACTGTTTGGAAATACTTAATCACGACCGTGATTATAATGCAAGCACCAGTTTATTAAACCGGTGCCTAAGATTGAAAAACCTGTGCCAATATAATTAAAGTTGGCCCAAATATTTTCAGCCCAATCTGTATTAGGTGGGAAATGAAATTTAGTCTCAGCACCGATGTGAAAACCGGTGCCAAAACGGAATTGACGAAATCTTAAATTTCCCGCCCAGTTGTAGACCAAAATTTTTGGATTTTCCTACCCTAAAAAACTTAGCACCGGTACTTCAACACACCTAACCGATGTTGGTTTTCATTTCTACTATTTTGCAATATTTAATTTGAGACCCTCTCTTAGGGGAAAGTTTTGTCCATTTTTTTATTATGCAATTAGACTCAAAATATTCAATTGAACATTCAATTGTGTTTCAAATTTCTGTCCGGTGGATGGCTGAAAATCCTCTTATCAGAACTTTGTTAAAATAACACTATTGGCCAAAACTAAACTACACCTTTTTTGTAGCCAAATAACCTCATATTGTGTATTCTTTGGTTAATATATGTTTTAAAATAGAATGTCATGTTTTAATATAATTTGGTAAAGTGCTTGTACATGTCATTGAGTATTTTACTCTAGATAACATTGAAGTTAGGAAGTCCAAACATGAAGTTTTCTTTGTGAGTTATTTCCACCAAATACGCATCATTTTTTTATTCGTTCTAGGAATTGACATTTGGGTTGCATAATGGAGGATCTCATCCGAGCGGAATTAAATTTGGACCTCCGAGTGAAGTTTTTTCCTTTTGCACTTAGGTCCCTTCAAGAAACTTGAAATTGACGTAACTCGAAATTGATAATTCAATAGGGAAATTGAGTATTGTATGATCATAACTACGTGATTATGACTTCACTGGGTAAATGGAACATCCTCAAAACTGATCATAGAAAGCAAGTGCAACATTTTAAGAAATTGTCGAGTTTCCCAAAACTAAGCTTCGCCTTAAGCATTGATTTGAAACACTTGATTCTTGGTTTTATATCCTAAATAAATGAATTCTAAATAATGGAATTTTTTATTGTATCAATTTCAAAGCATTAGTACACGTCCTAGACTAAATTGTGAAAAAGGGTTTGGAAATATTAACGGAAGATCATATTTCTTTACCACCCTAAATTTAATTTAAAAGCATGATAATCCTCGAAGTAGTGGATAAAAATTATATCTTGTCTGTAAAATAACATAGAATTGTTCCAAACCACCATAAAAAAATAATTTGTGAAAAACCATAGTATTAGGACAATGAGGATCGAAATTCATGAATAATATCTAGTGAATGGCTCTTCATCCAACATTTGTGCATCTTATGAGCTAGTCCCAATGTCGCTCTGCCCAACGCCAAGCCTCAATATGTAGTGAAAGGTCCAACTGCTTTCATGGTATCACGGAACTAGTATTGAAAAATCTTACCCATGTGATCGAACTAAGACCTTTGATATTGTCATTCTGTGAGCAGACTTTGTACACCCACCTCCAATGTCGCGACTCTAGATTTCAAAGAAGGGCCCGCATTGTCATGAGGAATTTTGAAGAAAGAGTTTGTTGTAATCTTGCCCATTGGTTGCCCGTATATGTCTTGCGTATAGTGGGAAACACCGGCTTCTGTGCACAGTTTGGAGATTAAGCTGCAGAAATCATAACAACCTGATCTCTCTGCACCATGTCTCAACTCTCTCACCATTTTTCTACCTACATTCATCGCAGTTTTTTTAATGGAGTACAGATGTGTCAACCTCATACAGTGAACCTCAGTGTTCACTGTGACGGGGTCAATTATGGATGCTACGAAGTGGTACCGCCCATTCAACTCGAGCGTGAGGTGCTTCTTTGGAATCTTTGTCCAACCTAGTTTCACAAGAGACTCGACATCGGTTCCTGCCCTAGTTACCGTTCTCACAATGTCCCGTCATGTGAGATCATCAAAATCCAAACCCTCATCGATCTTGTAGTGAAATGCAATAAATTCATCCTCCTCGGGTGAACATTAGGCAACCCGTACAAATCATTTATGAATTCATCGGTTAATTTCACCATTTTCCCACGAAAGATGCCTCATCCCACCTCGGACCACACCTCAAATTAGTATAGAACTCACTCACTATGTTGAGGTTGAACACTGGAGACGTGTCACATAGTTTCTCACACCCAAGTTCCCAGATAGATTCTTGAAAAGGGAAGCATTTTTTATTCCTCTCTCCGGAAAATGTCGTCTTGTTCTGTATGTTTGTTCAATTAACTTTACCTGCTCTGAAATGAACCTTGTCTCCTATTGTTGAGTATTGGATTGCATCTCCGGAGAGGAAGGGAGTGCATTGGATAACCTCTTGTAGGAAGTTTTTGGTGTCATATCCTACATTGTCCATTTAGGCATTTCAACAAACACCTTCCACACAAAAAAAACCTATAGAATACTAATTTTGATGAACATCAACAAACCCTCAATGGGAGTCAATCAAATCCAAGATACAGATATACGTAGTTCTTGCACATTAACGCTACGTACATGATTGCAACATCAATTTAAGTTGTTATTGGAGAGCAAGGTGAAGCAACATCAAACAAAGTTGTTATTTTTCCAAAACCATTGGGTTCACGATAAATAATCTTGTAGAATGAAGAGCAATGTTTGAAAGAGAACTCACCTTATTCCTTTACAGAGCTTGGGAGTATGAACAAATGGGAAAGATAGGTAAGATTTCCTCTCTAAGAATTAAAAATGGAAGACGAAGCCCCTGTCAATATGTATGTGTACTTTTAACTTTAAATCATTAACACCTGTATGAAGCTCATAAACCGCTGCCAGAAATAGAATAAGTAGCTGTCTGGGGCTGCTTTGAATTAATTTTTTGTCAATTTCTCCCAACCCGAGAGCAAACTTGCAAAATAAATTCTAAGTTACCAGCATCGGTAATAAAACCAGTGCTGAGAATGTAAAATATAGTGCTTGAAAATGGAAAAGCAGCTGCTTATGGCTGCCTTGAATGATTTTTTGAAATCCTTTTCCGAACCCGAGAGCTAATTCAAAAAATTTATTCTAAGTACACATCACCGGTCAAAAATCCTGTGTTTTTGTATACAAAAACCGGTGCCTTACATGCAACAGAGCACATACTCAATTTTTCAGCACCAAAAAAAATACCTGCTAAATAACTATTTTCAGCATTGGTTTAGTGTTTTTACCTAAACCGGTGCTGAAGACACAAAATAACCCATATGGGCCCCATTTTCCAGGCACCGATTATATATGTTTCGGTGCTCAAGTTTAACATAAGCACCGGTACCGGCACACTAATTCGTACCGGTGCTATTAGTTTCCCTCTGTTTCTTTTTGGCGCCAAAGACACTATTGCGCAGTTGGAACAGTTGGAACCCTGTTCCAGCACCGATCCACTGTACACCCTTCGTCAGTACCGGTGCTAGTTCTTATGTATGGCACCGATTTTGGGCACCGATTGCAAAATTCTGGTGCTGATAATCAACAACAGTACCAATTTTGTACAATTTCATCATTATACCGATGCCTCACATAATCATAGCACCGGTTCATGTGCCCCAGGATAAGTAAACTTCCTTGGTCCCATAATTTCATAAATGAAATTCTAACCGCAAAAGGAGAGAATATTTAAGTACAAGTTTATTTGATTCCAAAACTTGGAACACAATTAATTAAATCTCAATTCAACCAATTTCTCGAACAGGCTAGGAATGCAATTATATATATGGAATATACTTGTCGTACCAGTGTTGCCTAATTTAGATTATCATAGTTCAAGAAACGTCCACCGTGTGAGGATATGTACTTGTTGTATTAGATAATCAAAATTCAAGAAATGTCTGTATTACCAATATATAAGATCCCATATGCCGATTTGAATATATGAAAACAGAATATTAGCCTATGAACGCATAGTTCAGATTGATAACAATAAAGCGATTTGAATATATGAAAACAGAATACTAGCCTATGAACGCATAGTTCAGATTGATAAAAATAAAGGTTTTATAACTTTTTAAACTCAGTTGAATATTGCAGGAATAGTACGAATACTTCAAATCTCGAGCTTTTGAATATTTCTTAAGAATGAAAAAAATTTGACAAAGAAATTGGCACGAATCGATTTGTGAAAGTAATATAAAAAGGAGCATACTACTAAATTGATGGTTCGGAACTATATTATGATAACTTAAATATCTTTCTTTTATTTAAATCCTTTACAGGTTGATTATTTTGGAGGGAAAAATCTAAATGATGCATTTGAATGCCTAGAAGAAGCTGCAAAATTAGGGCATGAAGAAGCTTCTTATACGTTGGCCATAATCTTACTCTTTATGGATGGTGAACCAAAGCATAGAGGAGTAATTACTTTGTAACTGAAAAAATCAGGAATTAAGAAGAGGAAAGTTCACAATTTTCGTCAGCATTTGGAAAAAAAAAATTTAAGACGATTTGGGTTCAAAATGTTATGATTCTGAATCAACCTCGATTTACTTTTTGTTCTACACATCGCAAAAGGAGAAGAAGTGGTTGGGATAATTATGAAAATCTATGTGAGGAAGATAATGGTTGTAATGGATGCTCTTGTGATGAAGAAATCGCTACCATCTATGATGTTTTGCCTCAAAATATCCATTGAGTAATATGTTTTAACGAATGTCATATAGTGGGGGAGTTTGAATACAAATTAGATTGAGTTGTAAAATTATAAGAGGGATAAAAGAATGATTGTATTCGAAAGGGAAAAATACAGATATAATTATATGTTTTAGTCAAAAATGTAAATATGACCCTGCAAGATCAGAAAGTGCGATTATAACCCCATCTTTTGCATCAGAAGTGCCGATATAACCTTTTGGCACTGACTTGGCATTTTTTGGTATTGACCATAACTAAAAAGACTAAAATAGCCCAGTCTAAAAACTAAAAATGTAAAGACAAAACTACCCCTTGTTATTCTTCCCTAATAACCATCCATAGCCACTGCCACTCCACCACCTTCGCCACCGCGGCGGCAATGGCCAGAATATGGAAAATACCAAGTCACCGCTGCACCACCTCCGATCTCCCAGCATCACCGCCTCTCCCCAATTCAAATCTCAGCCAAAATGCAGCAAAGACATAATCAGTCCAACAGAATTTGACATCTCATCTAGCAAATCACAACAAAGTTACATTACCCGAGGTTGTGGATGACAAGCTCCTAATAAAAAAAATCCTCTGAATATCTACCATTTTCTCAAGTCAAATCCAAACAATTCAAAATACACAATCAACTCGTACAACACATAATATGTAAACAGTGAAGGATACAGCATAATGGCATCGAAAGAGAACCAGACAAGAGCACCGTAATCCACTAGATTCAGCCGGTTCAGTAATAGGACTGCATTCAGAAATGCCAAAACCTAATTCAGAATCGTCCGGGAATGCTATGCCGCTGAAGCACCACCCCTGCCCTCCCGATTCCCAGCCTCACCACGTCAGTGCCACCACGGCGGCGCCACCCCTACCTGCCCATCACCACCTCAACTCTGTCACCATTGGCCGCCGCTGCTCATCAAACGCGCATCCTCATCGGCCTGAATCCCCATAGCCCCGAATCCTCCAACGCTCCACCAGCCACGCCACTGCACCCCAAACCCAGCTCCGCCCTGCACTGGCCCGCCCTAACCCAACACTTATCCACCACCTCCCGCCACTAGGCTGGTCTCTGATGACACCAACAAGGATGTGAGCCTGGCACCGTTGATGGTCCTTAGGAAACACAACATCAAGCGTCCCCTCCTTCAGCTCTTCAACCTCCGGGCTCTCCGACGGCGATGAAAGAAAATGGAATCGGATTCAACCTCCGACGACGATGAGGTTGAATTAAATATGGAGAGCCGGCAAAACAAATTAACGGTAGGTTATCAGATTTTTATTTATTTTTAAGTCAATGGAGGATGACAAGGGTACGGTAGTCTTTACTAATTTTCTGAATATATTTTTTAAACAGGGGTAAAATAGTCAATTCATAGAATTTCAGTCAAATTTAGGCCTCCAGGGTTAGATTAGCACTTTCGAGCAAATAATAAGGTTATAATCGCACTTTCTGATCTTGCAGGGTCGTATTGGCACTTTTGACCAAAACATAGGGTCATATGGATACTTATCTCTATTCTTAATTACTTACTTTATTGATTAGTGCTTGGTTTGTTGGCGGGAGTCGAGATTGAAATGAGTGTTGAAACTCTTTGAATTGAAATTGGAATTAAAAGGGTAGTTTTGAAAACAAATACATAATTTAATGATTGTTAAATGATAAATTTTTGGGAAAGATCGTGTTTCTATAGGCTTATGGAAAGAATGTGTTTAATAAGAATAATAAAAATGTAAAAGGTTTTTACTTGTAATATTAAAAAATTAGTGTGCACGTACATTAGTTATAAAGTTTATGACCCGATTAATGCAATCCAAAAATTTTATCTTTATTTCTTCTAATTTACAGTTTAAATTTTGGCCTTTCCATTACTTATTAAAAGACCGTTTTTCAAGAGATAGACTCTGGTTGAAATTGTTTGGAATGAAAAGGGTAGCTTTGAAAATAAATACTTAATTTTCATTAACTCTCGTATGTATAATTTTTCGAGTGGATCTCCTAATATGCGGCATGTCCATAAACTTATGGATAGACCACGTATTTTTTATCTTATACATTGCATTTGTTAAATAACATACTAAATTTTGTAATTTTGAAAATATTTTTTATATTATATATTTTTATATTTTCACATTAAAATACATATTATTACTTGTTTTAACTTTAAAAATATAATATTTAAATTTTATAAAAAAATATTGTAACATTTAAGGTAAAAGCCACTGTAGACTGTCCATAAGATTAAGAGAATGCCGTCATTCCTCAGACTTTCTCTAATTCTTATACTCCCTCTGTCCCAACCCTTTCTATTTATTTTTTACAAGGAAATTTGTCTAAACAGCCCTTCTAAGCCACCACTCCAAACCACCACCTTCTACCATCTTCAATCCACCAGCACCACCAACATCAAACACCGCCCGACCTCTCTCCTCAAAGAAATTGCTCTCAATGGACCAACTCCTCTCCCCCTTTGAAAAACCTCCCACCCTTCGCCAACCAACAATAATTACATCAGACGAGCAAAGAGACCTACGCCATCCTTCACCGCTTTTGAGGGTTCAATTTCACGTCCCCCGCCTTCGAATTTTAATCTCTTCGGCGGTGCGACCTCGAGCTCTCGCCAAAGCCCCCCCTCGCCTCAAAGAAGAAGAAGAAGAAGACACCCCGAGCAACCGAAGAACACCAATGTAGGGAGGATTGGGGAGTAAGAATTTGTGAAGGGGAGAAGAAGATTTTGGGAAGAAAAAAGGTTGGGCGGTGAGGGTTTGGGGAGGGAGAAGAAAAGATTGGAAGAAAAAAGGTCGAGCGACTAAGGGTTTGGGGGTTTATGGTTGGTGTAAAATAGTAATAGGCTTTACAAAGGTAAGTATGTCTTTTGATAAGTTTAATGTTGTTTAAAATGAAAAATGTGTAGATTTGAATCGTACATACAAAAAAGGAAAGTGTGCAACTAGACGAAAGGAGTAATTAGTATATTTCTTATAAGATCTGAACCCGCCATAAAAAAAAGGATAAGTGTCAATATAACTATATCTACTTGAGTAAGTGTCAATATAACCCTATGATAATTTTTAGTGTAAATATAACCCTAACTAGTTAATGAAAGTGCCAATATAACCCTTAGAACCCATTTCCGGCATTGACCTCAATTTTTCAGTGTTGACTCTATGTAAATTGACCAAAATACCCTTTGGGCTAACTCTAAAATTGGGTGGACAATTTTACCCTCATAGTTAGCCAGAATGTCATAGTTCGTTAAAATTAAATAGGGTTATATCAGCACATTATGCAATCTTATTGGGTTATATCAGCACATTCCTAATGTTTGTAGGGTTATATCAGCACATTTCTAATGTTTGTTGGGTTATATCAACACATCCTTAAAACTTATAGGGTTATATTGGCACTTTCACTAACTATATAGGGTTATATTAGCACTTTCGAATATTGAAAGGTTATATTGACACTTATGTCAAATAGGTAGAATTATAAAAGCACTTTTTTTCTATAAAAAATAATTAGATCAGGTCTAGACTCAAATTCATAGAGTTGAAAATCATAAATCCATACCCAACCCACGGATCTTATGGTCCAAGAGCCAAGAGTTTAAAACGGGTTTAGCATTCTTATCTTTTTCCTTTTCACTAAATAATATATTGACTTTAGAAGAAAGTCTTAGGACAGGTGACTTTTCCATAACAATCTTATAGACAATGTATATGTGCTTTTTCCTTAAATGTTATAATTTTTTATAAATTTAAATATTGTATATTATAAGTTAAAATAAATAATAATATGTATTTGAAGGTAAAAATATATAAATATATATTCCCTCCATTTTTTTAATTTATGGCACCATAGGTGTAGGTGCTTGGATTTAAATGAGGAAAATGAGTGAATAAAATTGAATGTAGAATGTAAAAAGTAGAATGAGTGGATGAAATTAGAGTAATCTTGCCAAAAATAGAAATGGTGTCAAATAAAACAAAACATCAATTTATACTAAGTGTCTCATAATGACAAAACAGGTGGAGTATGATATAAAAATATATTTTTAAAAATTCTAAATTTTGTATGTAATTTAACAATTACAGTGTATAAGGTAAAAATAAGTGGAATGTCCATAAACTTATAGACATGCCATCTGTGAAAAGACTCACCCTTGTCTTAAAATATATAAATAAGTTAAATTTAGCACGATCTCCGTTAACTTTTGCGACAAGAAATAACGGAAATACCCTTGGTTGATAACAGAACGCATAGAATCCTTATAAGAGGGGTCAAAATACATCAAATACCCCCCGGTTGACAGAGAGAAAGCAAATAATATCTATTATACGGTGGTTGGAAAAAAACACAGTTTTGAATATTTAACAAAACAAAACAGTTCCCAAATATGTTTAGGTAGTTTTTTTTTTCTATTTTGGAATTGTAGGGGAAGAATAAAGAACTGAGGAAAAATTCAAACAAACTCACTCCCAAGTAAGCACTTCTTGAATAATTCAAACCCCAACAACTCCATCACCATCATCATTCAAGACCATAATTTCTCTATATCTGCTCATCACATTAACAGTGAGCAATTTCAGTGGAAACAAGATACTTCTGATCCATGAGAAAAAGGTTTTCTAACAATAGTAATCTAACCATCTCTTGAATAATTCAAACCCTAACAACTCCATCACCATAATGACCATAATTTCTCTATCTCTACTCATCACAGTAACAGTAAGCAATTTCAATGGAAACAAGATCTTCTTCCAAAAGAAAAAAGCTTTCTAACAATGGTAACACAATCATTTCATCTCAAACCTTGGTAGATCATCACAGTAACCATGATCATGATCACGAGGACCGGATCAGCGATCTCCCGGACTCAGTTCTTCACCTCATTCTTCACCAGCTGCCCATCACATCGATTGCGCGGACCAGCATTCTGTCCAAGAGATGGAGACAGCTGTGGTACTCGTACCCCGACCTCGATTTCACCACACTCGATAGAATCAGCTCTGATTATCTGCATGGTCGGAAAAGATTGCACTCCGTGTCCTCCAAAGGCGCGGAACTCATCGATCAAGTCCTGAATCAGCGCGATCATAAGCTGCTCAGCATCAGGATCCTTCGATTTCGAGCTTGTCTGAGTTTCACGAGGTTGAATGGCTTGATCAGGAGGGCTATCAAGTGTAATGTCCAAGAGCTCGATATCGAGGTCACTACCAACGATTACTTCAATTTCCCGCGGTCCGTGATCATCAGCGACTCCTTGAGGGTTTTCAGGCTGAAATCGAGGTACCCCGGGTTTCGATTACCCCCTCCATGGATCCTTAACGGCGGATTCCAATCACTGGTTTCGCTATCGCTTTCGCGGGTGATTTTGTATGATCAGCCCTCCCTTGTCAATCTGTTTTCGGGGCCGAAATCCTTCCCCAGGCTTAAGAAACTGTGCCTAGAGAATTGCTTCGGCCTAAAGCATCTTAACGTTAATTGCCGGTCTCTTCTGGATTTGATTCTGGAGAAATGTTTTCAGCTCGAGTATTTGGACATCAGCTGCCTGAAACTCGAGACATTGCGAATTGTTGGGTGTTTCGATGCGTATAGTAGCAGTAGTTGGTTCAAACTTGATGCTCCATTACTGAAGCGGATGTTCTGGTCGTATAACACCATCGCAGAAACTATGGCGATCGGGAAGTTGACTTCTCTAGTCGATTCATATGTGGGATTCTTTGTTCTTCACGAGGATCTTAGCTCGGCTAAGCTTCGGAGCGTTTCGAATTTTCTGTCCGGACTTTCGCATTCTCAGACCATCACACTGGAAAGTCCATGTATTGAGGTAATAGTAACACTATTGCACATGTATATTTGTTTCAGAAACTTTGATTTAGTTCTCGCTGTAGTTGTTGGTTTATGTCATAAAAAAACTCACATTTACTGCCAACGTGATTAGTAAGTTCATGTATTGAGGTAATAGTAACATCTTGCAAATTTATGTTCGTTTAAGAATCTTTGAATTAGTTTGACAAGATGTATTTTCCGTAAGAAAATGATCTATTGCTGACAGGAATAAATAGAATACAAAAGGAAATAGAGTACTACTAAAACTCTGGCTTAGTCAACAAGACTTATCTAGAATCAATCAAATCAATCAAATAAAATCAATCATGATTTACTCTAACAACCCCCCCCCCCTCAAGCAAAGCGTCGGATACTCGGCGACGCAAAGTTTGGACCTGAAGAATTCGAACAGAGGACGTGAAAGTCATTTGGTGAAGATGTCAGCAATCTGAAGACTAATGGAAATATGGGCAACGCGAAGCTTTCCAGAGGAGACCAACTCACGAACAAAATGATAATCGATGTCGATGTGCTTCGCCCTCTTGTGTGCAACCGGATTCTAAGCTAGAAAAATGGCAATGTTGCTGTCACATAACAACAGTGGAGAACTGGAAAGCGGGACACAAAGATTGCGAAGCAAATGAGACAACCAAACTACCTCTGAAACAGTGTTGGCAAGGGCCCGATACTCTGATTCAGTACTAGAGCGAGAGACAGTGGGTTGCTTTTTCGCGCTCCAGGAGACCAAATTACCGCCGAGAAAGACTGCATAACCATAGGGTGAATGTCGGGTTTCTATACAGGAAGCCCAATCAGCATCTGAATAACCCAAGACCTCCGGAGTGCTGGCAAAGCAAAAGGTAAGACCAAAATGTAGCATGCCGCGAACATATCGAAGAATATGAGTGACCGCAGCAAAGTGATCATCACGAGGGTCATGAAGAAACTGACTAACGGTGTCAACCGAAAAAGCCAATTCTGGTCGAGTGATTGTCAAGTACTGGAGAGCACCAACCAGGGATCGGTAAAGAGTCGGATTCTGAAAATGAGGACTGGTGGAGCTGTGTAACTGCGAACCAAGAACAAAAGGAGTAGTGATCGGAACGGCATCAGACATGCTGACACGAGTAGGAATATCCCAAGCATACTTAACTTATCCAAGAAGTAATCCCAACGAAGTGGGTGAAACCTATAAGCCAAGAAAGTAATGCAGAGCACCAAGATCCTTAGTAGCGAACTCCCGATGTGTCCTATCAATGAACTGGCGGAGAAGAATGGAATCTTTGCTAATGAGAATGATGCCATCAACATAGACCTGGAGATAAAGCATAGACGTCCCTCTAGATAAAACAAATAAGGAAGTGTCAACCGAACTGCACTGAAAACCGAGCTGCAAAAGATAAGTACTGAACCTCTGAAACCAGGCCCAATGAGCCTGCTTAAGACAGTAAATGGCGTTTTTGAGACGGCAGGCGCAATCCTGATGAAGTGGGTTCTTATAGCCGACATGTTGCGCCACGTAGACTGGAGTATCAAGAACACCGTTCAGAAAGCATTCTTGACGTCCAGTTGATGAAGGGGCCAGGAGCGCGTTATAGAAATGGCAAGGACAGTGCGTACAGTGGAATCTTTGACCACAGGACTGAAAGTGTGATCAAAGTTAAAACCTGGAATCTACAAGAACCCCTGAGTAATAAATTAGGCCTTAAGATGGTCAATTGTGCCATCCGGGCGATACTTCAACCGATAGACCCATTTGGAGCCAAAAATGTTAACATCCGATAGGCGAGGGACCAAATCCCAAGTGTGTTGTCCTTTAAGGGCAGCGATCTCTTCATCTATAGCAGCTATCCAAGAAGGATCCTTAAGAGCCGACCGATAATCGGAAGGCTCAGACTGAGTAAGAAGAGCAGCAAGAAGACCATATGCAACAATATTCGAGTAATCTCATTGCTGAATAGCACCAGTGGCCGTCCAAGTAACCATTCTCTGGAGATTTGTCCGAGACCGAGAAGGTGGAGGCGTCGGACCGGCGAAAAGGGCTGGGGATGGAATGGCAGAAGTGGCAAGAGAAGACACAGTCGGGGATGGTGAGTTGGCCTGCGGGGATTGAGGAGGAAGCCATCGTGCAGGTGTGAACTCATCGGAATTGGATAAGTAAACTGGACTGGGCACAAAAACCGATTCATCAACTGGAGACAAGAAGGAGCCGGAATCACCGTCATCTCCAAAAAAATAGAGACATCCAAAGTTGAGAGAGAGGACGTTGAAGCGGAAGAGGTGAAGGGAAAAAAACTCTCGTCAAACCAAACATGACGGGTGACATATATTTTTCCACTGGTAGTTTCAAGATAACAGAAACCCTTATAATGGCAGCTGTATCTGATGAAAACACAAGGAACACTCCGAGGAGATAGCTTGTGATTGGCCATAGGGCAAACAAAAGGGAATACTCGAAAACCAAAAGGATGGAAGTTTGAGCAAACAAGATCCCGTTGATAGAGAAGAACATAGGGAGAGGCACCCTGTAAAACTGGAGTAGGTAACTGATTAATGGTGTAAACTGCAGTGGCAAAAGCATCAACCCATCTAGAAAGCGGAAGATGCGAATGGAATAGCATTGTAAGCCCCATTTCCTCAACATGCCGATGTTTTCGTTCTGCTCGTCCATTTTGTTATGGAGTATACGGACATGACACTTGATGGTGAATGCCTTTTGAGGAAAAATGAGACTGCATGCGCATGTTCAAAAACTCAGTGCCTCCATCACTCTGAAAAGCCTTAATGGTGGAGGAAAATTGATTTTCAACCAAAGCCTCAAACTGTAAGTATGTTTAAAAAAAACTCGGATTTGCAATGAAGCGGGAAAAATCAAGTAAAACGAGAGTGATCATCCATAAATAAATCATAATAAGAAAAACCATTCTCAGATAGAACCGGGGAAGGACCCCACAAATCACAGTGTACTAAATCTAGAATGCGCGCAGCACATTTAGTGTTTTTAACAAAAGATAACCGCTACCCCTTTGCCATAACACAAGGAGTACAAGTATGCAGTTTAGGTAATAAAGAGGAAACAGAAAGGAAACCAGACTTCTGCAACCCAGAAATAACTGCAGTTGGAAAATGTCCTAGGTGAGCATGCCAAAGCTCGAAGGATACCCATCATTTATTCTGCTGCAAAAAGGAAACCAGTGCTGCATCACCTTTTCTAACACATACAGACCTCCATCCCTGTGGGGCCCTGCCCACGACTGCCCTGGATACTTTGCTCTGAATAACAAATTTTCGATCATCAAAGGTAACAGACACATTCAAATCTCTAGTTAGTTTACTAATAAACAGTAAATTCTTAGTAATCTCGGGAACAACCAGAAAATCATACAATTTCAAATGCTCAGAAATATGAGAATCACCAACATGCAAAATCTGAATAAAAGCACCATTACCAACAGAAACCTGAGAATTACCGGAATAGGGAGAAACATTGTCCAAGCCAGAGGCTGAAGACGCCATGTGACTGGTTGCACCGAAATCAAGATACCAGTCTAAAGTGCTCGCAGAGGGGTTCAGCTACATGGACGCCTGGAAGTTTTCTGCCAGGTAAGTTGAGTCTATTCAACAAGTCTGAGCTAACATCTTATAGCAAGTTGCAGCAAAATGATCGGGCTGACCACGCCAGGTGCAGGCGGCCGACCACGACCAGTACCTGAGCCTGAGGTGGCTGGCTGAGCATAACCAGTGGACCGGCCACCACAGCGTCCACCGAAGCAACCTCCCCTGGTGGTGCGTGAACCGAAAGCACCGCCGCCCTTCACCAGCGCGTGATCCCACACGCGGCCGACTGGGAGGTTTTCTCCTACCGCAAAAGCAACTGGCTCGGATGCCAGTGCTGAATTCCCCTGTAATTTTTTTTATGAATGCCTCGTGGTTCTTGGCACGAGATATACATCGGCATATACAAGTGTAAGGGAAGAATTAATCAACAGGGCAGAAAAATCTTTGAACTCAGACCCGAAAGTAGTTAAAAACTAAATTATATGATCATCGTTAGAAATAGGAGAACCCATAAGGGATAACTGCTCAAAAATATCTTTAAATTGTAAATGGAATTCATGAATGGTACCGCTCTTACGTATACTGTGGGCATCTGCACGAAGGTGCAGGATTGTGGACGTGATGCTATTCTAAAAAATGGCACAAAAGTTGTCCCATATGTCCTTGGCAGTCACACACGAAGCCAGGAATTCGAAAAGGGCCTCAGGAGAGAGAAAGGAGAACAACAAACTGCAGACCCTCTGGTCTTCATCAATCTAGAGGTCATAGGCTTCCTTGGCCAATTTGTAAGCTGCCTGAGCCACTACATACTCAGTCGTGGAGCTGGTGAGAGGAGAGAGGAGGGTGGGGGCAAAAAAGGAAGATGGTGAGCCGGCCGACGGCAGAGTGGGAAGAGTGGGCATGGAGTCGACCCATCGAGATAACCAAAAAGCTTCTGAGGTCTGAGGACGTATTCAATCTGACGTTTTCAGAGAAGAAAGTTGAACTTATTAAGCTTGATTTGCATCATTTGGAGAAGGGTATTGAACGATAATTTTTCACTGGCCATGATGAGAATGGCGTTGGAAAAAAATTTAGAAGGAAGAGGGGGAGGAGGGGTTCGGCCGCTGGAGGGAGAAGAAGGATGGTGGTCGAAAAAAATCTAAGTTTTGGAAGATGAATCAGAACACTGCTCTGATACCATGACAAGATGTATTTTCCGTAAGGAAATGATCTATTGCTGACAGGAATAAATGGAACACAAAAGAAAATAGAGTACTACTAAGACTCTGGCTTAGTCAACAAGACTTATCCAGAATCAATCAAATAAAATCAATCATGATTTGCTCTAACATAGTTCTTGCTGTAGTTGCTGGTTTATGTCAAAAAATGAATTCGTATATACTGTCAACGTTATTAGTAAGTTAAAGGGCCAGACATACTCTCTCTACTTTTTTAAAAAAAATGGCACACTTATCATATTTGTATATTTTTCTAACTTTGTCACCTTTCCTTTTATGGCAAAAAGTAGATTATTGTCAACCACTCATTAAAATTTTTACTCTCTTCACTCAATTTCCTCCACACATTTCAACTTAAAAAAAATAACACCTAAACATATGGTGTAGAACATAGTGAAACAACGGGAGTATAACTTATTATAGTCATGTGTTTCCATCATAAAATCAATTAGTATTATAGTCATGACTCAAGACCTTATATATATATATATATATATATATATATATATATATACTGAGTTATAAATTTGACAACAATAAATGAGAACTCTAACACGTGCATCGGCAGTCCCCTGAAACAAGGAAGATTGATGATTTTAGGAAAGAGTTTTCTGATGTGATATTCACACAAATGAAAGGGATTTATACCCAAATATACAAGTTGAATAGACTAACTAAGTAAAGTACAAATTTTATTACAACACAAACTCTATTACTCCCCCTCAAGTTGGAGCATGAAGATCGAGAATGCCCAACTTGGAACTGAGATGGATGAAAGTTGCCCGTCCTAGTGCCTTGGTGAAAATGTCTGCTGGTTGATCCGAAGTGGAAATATGATGAGTAGAAATAACAAGCGAAGATACTAGATTATGAACAAGATGGCAGTCTATCTCAATGTGTTTGGTCCTCTCATGAAAAACTGGATTGGCTGCAATGTGGAGAGCAGCCTGACTATCACAAAAGAATTGAACCGAAGAAGAGTGGGAGACACCAAGGGAGCGAAGGAGAGAATAGAGCCAAAGGATTTTGCAGCAAGCATTTGCCATAGCCCTATACTCGGCCTTGGCTGAAGAACGCGAAACAGTGTGTTACTTCTTGGTCTTCTAAGAAACTGGCGAGATGCCCAAAGTGACAAAATAGCCCGTGACAGAACGTCGAGTGATAGTACAAGTTGCCCAGTCTGAGTCGCAGTAAGCACAAACTGAGCCAAGCTACTATCTCGAGAAAGAAATAGACCCTGTCCTGGACTGCCTTTAACATAGTGTAGAACTCTCAAAGCTGCAGACCAATGATCCACTTTCGGCTGCTGTATGAACTGCGAAAGTGTATGAACTGCAAAACTTAGCTCAGGCTGAGTGATAGTAAGATAGACCAACTTCCCAATAAGGCGACGATACTGCTCAGGGTGATCATAATCCGAACCAGAAGCTTTAGCAAGGGCCTGTGTTGGATCCATAGGCAAAGCAATGGGCTTGCAGCTTAGCAGACCGGCTTCGGCCACCACCTCCAAAGCATATTTGCGCTGAGAGACAAAAATGCCTGATGGATTTTGCGCAACTTCCAGTCCCAAGAAATATTTAAGAATCCCGAGATCCTTCATATGAAAGCAGGATGACAAGTACTGCTTGAAAGTAGATATGGCAGTTGAACTATCACCAGCAATAATGGGATCATCGACATACACCAAAACATGAAGAGTATGACCAGAACGAGTAAGACTGAATAATGAGTAATCTGCATAGCTCTAGCAAAACCCATACTGGCGAAGAGCATGCGCAAGCTTAGAAAACCAGTTTATAGGAGCCTGCCTGAGACCATACAGGGACTTATGTAGGCGACATACCTGACCAGGAAGTGCCTTGGAGTAGCCCGGTGGTGGAGTCATAAACACAAGCTCATCTAAGTCGCCATGAAAAAAGGCGTTATAAACATCCATTTGGTGCAGTTCCTAATTTCATACAGTAGCAACGGAAAGAAATGTACGAACTATTACCATCTTGGCAACGGGAGCAAAAGTCTCACTGAAGTCAATGCCTTCAACCTAACGATTCCCTAACACAACAAGACAAGCCTTATAGCGTTCAATATTTCCATTAGACTTGTACTTGATACGATACACCCACTTACAACCAATTGGCTTCTTGTCAGGAGGAAGAGCTGTGAGAGACCAGGTGTCATTTCTCTCGAGGGCGTGCATGGCATCACGCCAAGGAGCTTGCTGGACAACCTCTGAGAAGCGAACTGGTTCATGACCTGAGGTGGCAGTGGCTAGAAAGTGAGAATGAGCTGGAGCAAATTTAGCGGAGGAGACAAAACTGGTGATCGGATATGGAGGGAAGGAGATAATTGACTGAGAATCACCACGATGCATAGAAATGCACACAAAATCCTTGAGTAAAACACTAGGTTGACATTGGCGTGAGCTACGCCGAACGTCTGAAATAACCTCCTCGGCTGGCAAGCTGACCGCAATAGGCATCGAGGAGCAGTCTCCGGTCAGCGCAAGCTCGACTGCGGATGAGAGTGACACTGGCGGAAGGACTGCGGATGAGCTACCTAGGTCTGGATGGATGCTCCCCCTGACTATGGAAGGTGGAGAAAGTTGCGAAGAACTCCCCCTGGCTGGAAGGGGTGAAGTATCTGGACTATCGAAGACAGCCGAATGAGTGTCTAACTACGTCAAAGCGGGCGACGAAGAAGTGGATGAACTCTGAAATGGAAATATATCTTCAAAGAACACAACATCTCTGGAGAAGAAAAACTGTTCCGATTCAAGATCATAAAGACGCTAGCCTTGCTTTCCACTTGGATAACCCATGAAGATGCATTTGCGACTACGAGCAGCAAACTTGTCTGTGGGCCGAGGAAGAGTGGAGGCGAAGCAGAGACACCCAAAGACCCGAATGTCTGAGTACTTCGGAGCTCTTTGGAAAAGAAAATGAAAAGGAGTATGATTTTGAAGAACTAGCGTGTGAGTACGGTTGATCAAAAAACATGCTGCAAGAATACATTCACCCCAAAACCTGATCGGAAGTGCAGCCTGAAACCGCAAAGCACAAGCCCCATTTAGGAGATGGCGATGCTTGCGTTCCACTCTGCCATTCTGCTGAGATGTGTAAGCGCACGGAGTCTCGTGAAGAATACCGTTAGAAGAAAAGTAAGCCTTAAGACCAAAGAATTCAGTACCATTGTCGGACCTGAAACGACGAACTAAAGTCTGAAACTGAGTGATAGTTAATGCACAAAAATCCATAACCAGTTTGGGAACCTCTGACTTGGACTTAATTAAATAAAACCATGTAGCACGAGAGTAATCATCAACGATAGTAGCAAAATAAGTTTCACCACAAGAAGCAGGAGTTCTGTTTAGTTCCCAAATGTCACAATGAACAAGATCAAACAAGCTGGTGGCTTTATTAGAACTCAGCGGAAAAACAGCTCGGGTTTGTTTGGAATGAAAACAAATATCACAAGGAGTAGAACTCCGTACAGAAGCACAAGGAATGGGTAAAGATGCTAAAATTGTAAATGAGGGATGCCCCAGTCATCGATGCCACAACTCGGCCAAGGTCACCTTCTCTGCTCACCCACACCAATCACTATCTTCGTATCGCTTTCCTTTAGTATACACAAATTTTTAGTCAAGAAAGCAAACAATGAGCATGTAGAAGCAACCTAGAAAAGGACAGGAGATTGCATTCCAGTGTCGGAAGATACAGAACATGGTCAATTATGGCAGACTGGGAGAAAACCAAAGAACCTTCCTTGACTGCTAGAACAACATGGTTATCTGGAAGCTTAATAGGCACAGGAGCAATATTGACAATATCATGTAGGATGGCAAGATTTCCAGTCATATGAAAAGAAGCACCAGTGTCGAGAATCTAGAGAGAGTGCTTACCAGTAGCATCTTAAGAAGGAGTGTTCATGGTGTTGTACATTTGTAATACTGCTTGCCACTGGTCGGGACTGAGATTCGAGCCTCAAGTAGCGGACTCCGGGAGGGACATGACATCAAACGCGTGAGCAGGAACTTGCTGCTGCGTCGAGAGAGTGACTCCGGCTGGCGGACTGCTACGGCCACGACCAGCACCCTAGTTGTGCACTAAGGCCGACCGATGCACGAACCCCTCAGGAACTCCATGGAGCTTCTAGCACTTAGAAACGTCATGCATGTGTTTACCACAGTGAGAACACACGAGACGGCCAGCTGATCGTTCCGGCGTAGAGGGAGTTTGGTTGCGCGCCAAAGGGACTGACTTGGCCTGAGTTGCAAATGCCATGCTATCAGATTTGGTATCATGTTCGAGCATGAGAGTCTTATGGCATTCTTCCTGCACGACCAAAGCATAAACGCGATTGATGAACGGGAGGGGCTCTTGCGCCATGATGCTGGAGTGAAGAGTTCCAAATGAGTCATCCAGCCCAAAAAGAAATTGGTGAATACGCTCGACATCACGTTCTGCACGGAGTTTGGCCGTGATATTGCAAGTACAATTTGCGCAGAGACATACTTGAAGGGGAACATATATCTGTACTTCATCCCAGATCTTCTTGAGAGCACCATAATATGACGCAACAGTTTTCCCACCTTGACGACAATTTTCCAAGTCTGCACAAAGCTGAAGGAGACGTGGCCCATTACCGACAGAGAATCGATGACGTAATTCCTCCCAGAGTTCAAATACAGTTTCTGGATAAGTGATAGAAAAACGTAGAGACGAATTAATATATTGCACAACCCATCCGATGAGCATGGAATTGACACTATACCAGTCATCAAGATCAACAGGGGCAACATTGTCTTGAGATATGCGGCCATAAACAAATCCTAATTTACGTTTAACCTTGAGTGCGTTCTTCATCGAGGTAGTCCACTCCTGATAGTTATTACCCTTAAGAACAACCGGACAGAGAGACAGGCACGGGTGATCCGAAGGGTGAAGGTAAAAGGGAGAAGAATGATCAAGAGGTCTCTGCAGTGGCTAAGGTCCGCCGACGCCATGGACGCTCGAAGGTGGCGCCGCCATTGGAGTATCGCCGGAGGAGGGCAGCACCGGCGGTGTATTGACAACACTGTCTGAATCGCTCATTGTAGGCTACGGTGGTGAGTTTGGACGGCGAAGAGGGGAAAAATAGGGTTTCAGAGAGTTGGCTCTGATACCATGAAACGAGGAAGATTAATGATTTTGGGAAAGAGTTTTCTGATGTGATATTCACACAAATGAAAGGGATTTATACCCAAATATACAAGTTGACTAGAATAACTAAGTAAATTACAAAGTTTATTACAACACAAACTCTATTATCCCCTCACATGCATTGGCGCAAAAGTGAACAACACGGGGTCAGTAGTCCCCTCACGTGCATCGGAGTGAACAAATGGGGGGGGTTGGTAGTCCCCTAACATGCATCGGTGCAAACACAGGACTCTAACCACGCTCCCTCAATTACATCGGTTGTCCCCTCACATGTATCATTAATCCCCTCACGTGCATCAGAACAAATGTGAACAAAAAGAGATCAATATTCGGCCTCTCACGTGCACTAGTGCAGACATGAAAAAAAAGTTTTAATTCATGTATCTGTTAAAACAAGTAGGGATAACTATAAGGGATCCTCACTTGGAGTTATAAGATAATTCATGTATCGGTGTTAAAGGTTATTGATTTGAGTAAAATAGTGGAGCAAAACAAAAGTTTAACTATTTTGATCATATCCATTTGTTATTTTATTTTTTGAAATCCATTCAAAGATGTTGGAAAAAAACCAAGCATCAATTACAATGAGTGAAATTGACATTCAATCTATCACATTAATGTGTTTTGATTTTGTTAAATTGCATAAATTTAACTTGCTATTTCTTGTTCGTACGTATTGTAGAATATGAGTAAATAGATTTTACACTTCATTAATTAGTAAATTTGAAGAATCTTCATGAATTTTTATGAAATTGAGAATGGTGTTCAACCAAAGATTATGACTTAGCTTTTTCGGCCATAATTAAGAGAAACAAATAGAGTATTCAGCACGAATATCAAGTAGAGGATGATATAACCATTATATCTTTTAAACTCGTTACATTGTTAAAGAGGGCACATATTCAAATATTTATGATATATTTTGAATATTGATTGATGTATTATTGATCGTGAATGTTAGTATCACCTTCGTTAGACAATTATTTGATATTGAAAGTTGGGAGTTTTCTAAGAAAATGACAGAAATATGATAATTTAAAAGATTTGATGATTAAATGTTGAAAATTAGTTGTAAAATTAAATATTTTATTTCTTGAATTAAAATTGCGAGATATTGTATGATAAAGTGAGAATTTTAGTAATTTCCTGGTCAGGTACAAAGGTTATCATCGTTCTAATTTAAGTTTAGATTTGTACATGTGATACCATGTGTTATTTTTAAATAAACGAAATATTTAGAAGCAAATAGATTAATAATTGTGAAAGAAATCATATACTTAACAGCACTCGTAAAAGAATGTGTTTGAAATTATTTCTCTCACTAATGGAATGATACAATAAATCCTTATGAATTTTAGTTTAACTAAAATAAATTTTATCATGTTTCACATGTTAGGATGAATAAATTAGTTATTCTTTTATATAATGAAATTAAGTTTTGAACTGATTTTTATGCGTGAATGATTTATATTTCCCAAATAAGATAGCATACCTTTTACATCAAAATGAGGTCTAGTCGATGATACGTAAAACTTTTGATTTAAGAATTGATTGTAACTTGTAAATATCTTTTATCTTATTTATTGACATAGTTACTTTTATGAGAAAAGTTAAAATAATTTGTTGACATCAGTATATATGATGTATTTGGTCTTATAATAATTATGTTAGAGAACATTTTGCAGATTCAATTTTACAATTCAAATGATTGAATACATAGCACTTATGAGTTTTATAAACTCAATAGTTTAGACAAAAATGAAATTCAAATGTTGTAATAAAGGTAATTATGCATCATGATCGGATCGTACTAGTTATCACGACACACTATTGGATAGTGATATATAAATTTAGATCTAAATATTTGATAATTATGATCTATCCAGTCTCTAAATTACGTTATTTGTATTGTTTTATATTTGTCAAGTTGGTTATATGAGATATATGTTGTACTTTTAGTTGCATGAAATAGTCAAGATATATGTAATTGTGCTGTTCATGATAAGTTTTGTACTATATAACCATACATATTCGAATCAAAATTATTATATATTGTGCAAGATTAATGAATCTCATTTGATTTTTTTCATATTATATTTGTAGATCAATATGTTCATTCTGTCAAATTAAATTAGTAATAAATTCTGCACAGTCAAAATTAATTAGTCAGAATGATAATATTTTTTATGGCAAAGTTTTGGGAATGATAATTTTTCCATAGGCTTATAGAAAGACGTGATTTAATTAGAATAATAAATGGTAAAAGGTCTTACTTGCAATATTAAAAGTTTATTATGCAATGTGCAGTAGTTATAAAGTTTATAACCCAATTCATGCAACCCGATAATTTTATCTTCATTTCTTTAATTTGCACTTTAAACTTTTGTCTTTCCATGGTTTATGGAAAGACCGTCTTTCAAAAGACGGACTCTTGTTTGTGACAAATGCATCTACAAAAGTGAAATAAAGAAAATTCATAAAGAAAATCTAAAATATTAGAATTGACAGCATTGCCTTTTTAGTAAATGTCTATTAGATAGAAAATGTTGTTTGTGTGTATTGAAGTGGGAGATGCACTTTATAACACTTAATACTACGTATTAGAAACTATATATTCTAGGTGTAGACTGGGTTGATTATAGTATTGTAGTATTTTTTGCTGATTTTAATCTCTTGAAAACATAATTTGTCACGGCTTACTTTAGTTTATTTTAGATGTATATCACGATAAAGTGCTCAAAATATTGATTGGATTCAATGAATTAGATAATAAGTCAAATCCAATTTTGAGCAAGATATATTAATTGATTTTGATCAATGACAAAATATTAAGGTCAAAAGAGAATGTTCACTAAATTCCCATTGATGATGAAATTGTTTGATGATTGACTGAAACAAATAGTAGATTGAATTGGTTTAGTCAAAGTGAGAGTTTCGTGTGTGGATAAAATAGAAACTCATTTAAATTTATGCAAAACTTTTGGTGATACTGAACTATTTATTATTTATTCTACTTCTCCCGCCCTATAAATATTGGTCTACTTTCTATTTTTGTTTGTCCCACAATTAATGGTCTATGTTGAAAATTACCTATAATGGAAAAAGAATACGTTGTTAAATTCCTACGGTGGCCTCTTTAACTTTAACAACTTTGACACTGGACCAACTACTTCCTCCAAAATATCTCTACTTCTCTAAAGTTATTCTCTTCCACGCAAGTTATCCTAAAATATTGTGCGAAAAGTAAATATGTCAATATTATAGGGTGAACGAAGTATATTTAATTATGTTAGTGTTACGATGATGAAGAGTCATTGCATGCCTACATATTAATTTTAAATTATCCATAGTCATAGTATTAATAAGATGAGATACTGTTAATACAAATAGACTAGGCCATATCATGTTTTCTTCCTGGGGTAGGGGAAGTTGATCACATCATCTGTTGTGTGGAGAAATAATAGCACACGTGAGGATTCGTGTTTGAGAATTGGTTAATTGGATCGGCCCATTTTGAGATTTTTTTTTGTAGGGTGATCTATTTGATGCTAACGGAATTAATTTTAAAATAGTACTTCCTCTGTCCCATTTTAAACTGCACATTTTGACTTTCAGCAGTTGACTCAAAAAATGTTTAATCCTTAATAACTTTTATTAAGGATAATTAAAACTTGTAAAAAGTTGATATTCTGAAAATACATTTTATAAAGAATCTAACAAGGTATCACTCAGTAATATTTATACTTATACACCCATTCAGGTCAAAGTTAAGAAATTTTGACTAAATGAATAGTTAAATTACAGTTTGAAATGAGACATAGGGAGTATGACTAATTGTTTGACTTGAAATCATGAGAGTATCTAAAATGTGGATTATTGTACCTGCTTCTCTTTTTTGACTTTGAATTTAGTTAATTATATGTACTTTAAGCGTTAAGTATAGTAAGAAGTATGGCCGGATAGTTTATGATCAATAAAGGATTCACCACCTCTAATAGTAAGAACTAAATATCTCATTTTGGCTACTTGTTAGAATCTGACTTCAAAATGTTTGTGTACAATGGAAATTTTCTAAATTCGATTCAATCATATTTTGGGAACAAGAAAAGAATTAATCAGTTCATTAAGAGTAAACACTTATCCTTATTCTTGAACTGTTTGGGATATGGAATGGTGAAAGGATATTAGTTGCACGACATCCTGTTATTTAGAAAGTTAAAAACGATGAGATATGTTTCATATCACATGGAAGGTCGCGATATCTGACTAGAAGCCAATTTTAATCTATGAATATGGATTGAAAATTTGACGGTTTGATTTTCTTTAGACCAAATAGGATTTTGTTGGTTTATGATTAAAACCAATTCATATTTACTGCCAATGTGATAAGTAACATTAGGGATGACACACATTGGACTTCTTATTGGGTTAAAATAACTTGAAGAATTAATATATGAGATACATTAATATTGAGGATTTTGGATAAATAAGGTACTAGGGTTTGACTACGATTGACCAAGCCCAATATTAAACCTTATTTATAGTCCTAGTTACTAAGATTAGAAGAGAGTGAAATCAAACTATTCACCCTAACGGGCAATCCAGTAATTAGTTAATCCTGAGAGGATCCCTATAAGTCGCTTTGTGTGGACACCTTAGTCACCTTAGAGGCCGAATATTTGTTTGGACGTGGGACACCTTCGAGACCTAAGAGGTCGGACATCTGTGTGGTTGGTGGTCCAGTAATTAATTGATGCTGGGAGGATCCTATAAGTCGTTTCATGTGGAAACCTTAGACACGGACGAATATTTGGCCGGATATTTGTATGAGCAAGGGACACCTTAGAAACCTTAGAGGCCAAACAATTTATGTGGATGGTGGTCAATTGACCTGAATATGGTTATAATTAATGGATTCATCTCGAGGTAATATTTGTACACATATACAATTCATTGAATTGTAAAAGATTCAGGTATGAAATCAAATTGACTTATGTATATATTCCAATGCGTATAAGAATTGATTTACTTACACTAATATCTTTGAATTGACAGTTAATCCTCCAAGTAGGCATTTACATTCCACATGACTAGTGTCTATCGATTATTAGAACCTTGATTTGAAGTAATTTCTTTGATAAAAGTTTTAATTTTGAATCATAACTACTCCAATATAATTTTGTTTCTTTATGATCCTTTTCTTTGGCTCAGATTTTGTCAAAAAACTATCATTTTGGAGGTGTTTTTCAGTATCCATTCAGCAAACTCAAATCCATGGAGTTGAGAACCGGATTCAACAAACATAATCTCCCGGGATTAGCTACTTTGTTCAGAAATTCCCCCACTGTCCACACGCTTGTGATCAAAATCGACAATGTCCACAATGGTGAAAGGAGAGTAAGTACTTTTCATGATCCTCATCTCCATCTAAAATAACAGAGGAGTGTGTATAATATTATTATTGCATTTAAATTCATTTAGATGCACATGAATGCTTATAACATTTGTGTATTAGAAATGGAATAGGGATCTCTGGAAATCATCTAGCTCGGGTGAAGAAAGGTTTTGGGAATCACAAAGCCGATACATGAACTCATTCCTGCATCATTTGAAACTGGTGAAGATTCAAGGATTCTCAGAATGCGAGAATGACGTAAGTCTGGTGAAGTTTCTCCTTAAACACGGAAAAGTTTTGCAGCAAATGTTTTTGTCGACTCAGCTCTCATATCCAAGAAAATCACTAGAGCGCGACAAAATCAAGTCGCAGATAAGGGGATTCTCTCGTGCCTCTTCTAATGCTAACATCTTTTTTCTATGATCATAGATTGTATAAAAGACATGTGTCATATGAAAGTAATATGAAAATTGTTTGAATGGCTCAGTAGTTTTCTTTCTCTTGGTGTAATCTTTTCCTCTCAGCTAGCCTAAATTTGTGTCGGTAAAAATAGTAACAGTGAACGAAAAGAATGATCACTAGTTTGAGTGAAAACATTTTTTTTCAAAATGGACTGTACAGGGAAAAATTTTGTTTCAAAAAATGAAATTTAGAAAAAAGGGTTTTGTTTTTGAAACCGGAGTTGTGGACGTGATAAACCACTTCATTGAAATGAAATTTTCCCACCCTATAGTGCAAGTTCAACAGAGGCGTTCGTTCCCCAAGATACCACAGGACTCCCACTTACTCGTGCACAAAAGCATTGGAGGAGGAACTCAAAATATTATGCTCAGAATTGGAATGTTTTCAAAAGTAGTAGAGAGTAGATAAGAAGGTTGATACCTGTGTGTTTGGAACTGCTCACGAACTCATCTTTTAAGGGCATTCAAACCAACCACCAGACCACAAAATTTGGAATGTGGAAGCAGTTCAACTCTCCACTTTGACAGATTAAAAATTGGAATGGCCTGGATAGAAATCGGAACCTTAGACTCAGTAAAGTCGGAACAAGACTCGGAGTTACCATCTCAGAGTTAAAAACCGTTCCACCACGTCAAAATTGAGTTCAACATGTAAGGAGGAAAATAGGGATTTTATTAAGACCAATTTAAAGATGCTTAATTATGTGAGAAGTCATATAATACTGGACTCTCAAACTAAATGTGACAAAAAATATTAATATAATTACCCGACCAAACCCAGCTTGGCTCAACTCGCCTTGCCCAAATGAGTGGTGCGGTAGGTCGGTGACAGGAGTGTGTGCGAGTGTTTTCTCCTTCTTGCTCACTCAAAGTAATACTGAAGCTTTTCTCTATAAAAACTAGAATCTCTCCCTCTAAACTTTCTATGTGGTACAAAGAGAAAAATGAAAACACAATGTTTTATTCTTTAAAATTTGATTTGGGCTGAAAGACCCATTTTTCATTATAAACATTCCCCCACTCATGCAAAAAGGGAAAAAGGGTAATTTTCTGAGCTTTCTGAGTATGTGAAAGTTCAACACTTAAGCAATGGTATCTTGTTATTGAACTAATTAATGCATAGTGAATTTGGATGACCGTCGTGTATTCAAAGTGAACATATAGAAACTCCTAAACTAATCGATCATTCCAAGAACAAGTGTCTTACTTAAATAAAATGAGTTCTGCGATAATCAAAAACTTACGGAGGCTATAGTTTCCTTGGGAAAACTCATGAGTTCTCTAAAAAACAACGTTAAAAAGTCTTTCATAAAGAAAGGACAATCATTTCCATTAAAGTAGGTCTTTTCATCAAGTTTTAGTAGACCGCCCAATCAGAGCTATGAAAATATTATGAACGATTCATCATTCATCCCTACATGATTTTTCAGTGACTCCCACATATCCGTCTAAAAATAGGACTATCTTGGATTCATTGAGAGCTTTAAGCCCAGCCTTACATCGTACACATGTCATGGGAATTCGTAGGTTTGTATGTTCATGAGTATTTTCATGGTTTAAGTCATTTATAATTACAAAAAAAAAACAACAAGAGTACCTACCATAAATTCCTTAATTAGCAGGGTTTCAACCTCATACTCCTCGATAAATCTTGGACTATCTTTCTACTTAGTCCCTTAGTAAATGAATGAGCTAAGTTTATTTCTAATCTTACAAATTGTAAAAACAATACCCAAGTATCGATCATGTTTCTCACACATTCATGCCTACTGTGTACAAGCTTTTTCTTACAATTTTAAGCTTCATTTTGGCCAACACTAAAGGCTGCATGTGAGTCACATAAAACTGAAACAGGTGGAGTGGATTTCCCCCACAATGGAACATCAGCCAGTAATGATCTCCAAACTCTCTGGAAGAATGTATGTGTATGTTAATTAATGGCACATACATCTTTCTTATCCCCAAATATGTACGCTTTCGCCAAGTTGATTTGATGGTCTCGCACACATTTTGACAACATTTTCATCGCTTTCCTCTTACTTCTTCCATGACAAATACATCTGGATCAAACGGTCTCGTCCAAATAAGTTTAGAATATTAGCAATGATATACCATTAACCAGAGATTCATCAAAAAATTAAAGAGGTGTATATTGTGTGTTACACTCGCTCCATATGATTTTCTTTAACTCATCTTCAACTGCGTGCCAACTTTTGTATGTTATGTCTATCCTTATTTTTAAAACATTACCAGCCCAACTCGACCATTATGCACACTTCTTGGAGATAGCTTTTCCTACTCATCAAAATACATGTATGTGATTTTATTCTTACCCATTCTTTGTTCTATGGATCTATAATGGGCTTATATCATGCGAGGTACATTTAATGTCTCACAATACTTTTCTTTTAGAGGCATAATTCCTTCAGCCCAAAAGGATAATGTAATCATTTCAACAAAATGTGCAAACTAAACTCTTAAATCATATCATCAAACACATTGAAGATGAAACTCAATTCCTAAAAATGTAATCCCGTTTATTAAGATCTAGTAAAATTGGGGGGAAATGCAATCTTACAAGACTATATATAAAGATGCAACTCAAGGTGACGTGCAATAAACCATATTGGAGGATTTAAGGATGCAAACTTGGAGATGAAGTCTGACGATGCCAGTATTGAGCGTATTGTTATTGGTTATTTTGGAAGTCTTTTCTCATCGTCAGTGCCATCAGTGGAGGCAATCAAACAGCTTGTAGGCCGGCTCCAGCCACAGATCACAGGTGATATGGCTGATAGGCTTATGCTACCTTACACTGGATCTGACATGGCTAAGGCGGTGAAACAGATGCACCTGACGGTATGAGCCTTGTCTTTTAAAAAAAATTGGCACATTGTTAGAACAGATGTTACATCATTTGTGCTAGATTTCTTGAATAAATGAGTGTTTGAACCGGAAGTGAACTACACTCATATTGTCTTGATTCCAAACAACCCGAAACCAGACCTGATTACAAAATTCTGGCCAATCAGTCTGTGTAATATGGTGTATCGTCTAGCATCTAAGGTGGTGGAAAAAAGGCTTAGATTGATTATCCTAGAGATCATCTCGGAATCCCAGTTGGCATTTATCCCTGGCAGATTGATTATCGATAACATCCTGATTGTGCACGAATCTCACCATACTATGAAGAATATAAGGGTCGAAAATGTGGGACATATGAGCATTAAGCTAGATATGAGCAAGGCTTTTGACAGGATTGAATGGGACTTTGTGTGTGGCACTCTAAAGGCGATGGGATTTTCAGAGAAATTTGTCAAGTTAATTCGATTGGGTCTCTCGACAGTATCGGTCTTATTTATTCTTAATGGTGGAGAGATGGGACTGATCCATCTGAAAAGAGGCCTCCGACAGGGGGATCCTCTCTCACCCTATCCATTAATCATTTGCTCTGTGGTCTTCTCTGAACTTCTTACAGACCTTATGTGAGCAGGAAAAATCAAGGGGATTAGTGCTTCTAGATTTGGCCCCAAGGTATCTCATTTATTCTTTGTAGATGATACCCTTCTCTTCGAAGAGGCGACGGGAAGGGAAGCAAAGCATCTTCAATGGCCCATCACTTTGTTTGAAAATTTTTTAGAACAGAGGATAAATGCACATAAGTCAGGCATTATATTCAGTCCAAACACGGCGGAAGAGGTTAGAGCAAGAATATGCGATGTTCTTAAGATCCCTGAACTCTCGTCGCAGGGTACCTATCTGGGACTTCCTTCAGAGATCGGGCAGAGAAAGTCAGACATCTTCCAGAATCTAAAAGACATAAATAAACAGAAGATTGATGGATAGAATGAAAGGAATTTGTCCAAGACATAGAAGGAAATACTAATCAAGTTGTTTCTGCAGGCTATTCCGTACTATGGGTTGTTTCATCATTCCGGATGGTATTCCGGATGATATCTGAAGTATGATTTGTAAGTTTTGGTGGAGCATAAAAATAAGATCCCGTGGGTTTCAAGATGGCGAGAGAAAAGGCTAATGGAGGACTCGGATTCCGCAACTTGCAGGGGGTGAACTTAGCATTATTGGGGAAGCAGGCATGGCAGTTCCTTGTGAATCCACAAGCACTGGTCACGAGAGTTTTCAAAGATAAGTATTACCCCAATTCTTCTATTTTCAATGCGACAGTAAGTTAAAGACCATCATGGTCTTGGAGAAGTGCATTAAAGGAGTTAAAGTACTCAAGCTAGGGTGTCGAAAAGAAATAAAGTCTGGAATGCAGACGAGTATTTGTCACAACCCTTAGCTTTCGAGAGCTGATAACTTCTTCGTCAAGGAGTCGGACTGTATCCTGGCCGCATTGTCCAAGGTTGGAGAACTCATTGACCCCGATACGAGGAGATATTTGACGTGGAGGACGCAGCAGTCATTAGGAAAATGCAACCACCCATCGCTACGAGAATTGACCACTGAAGTTTGCACTTTACCACCACTAGTAACTTCTCGGTCAAGATGGCATACCACGCGTTGGTGGAATCGCCGAACTCCAGGATGCGCCGCCATACGCCAGTGGAAGACGGATACCAGAAATTTTAGAAGCGACTATGGCATTTTTGGATCCGCAGCGTGCAAAACACTTGGCTTAGAAGTTGTCTACGGATTCATTGCCGACGACTGAAAACTTGATAAAGAGGACGATGGAGGTGTCTACAACCTGTTTGTGGTGTGGAAAAGAAGGAGGCACGATGCAACAGAAAAATGCACATGTCTTTTTTGAATGCACATACACATGGAGTTGCTTGGGCCTGAAGGAGACTGTCGACATGACACAGAAGAGCAGGGGGGTCTATTTTGATTCAGGATCCAGAGAGGACATAAATACTATTGGCATCGTACAATTGGATGCGGAGCGTCGCTTTGAAAGAGCCATGGCAACAAGGGCACGAGGAGGAGCTGATCCAGCTAAAGCCGAGGCACTAGCTTTGTTGAAAGTTGTTCAATGGGAAGCGGAAGACAAAAGCAGTGAGTCACATATTCTTGGTGACGCGCTTGGAGTTGTAAGAATGGCCTAGGATGAAATTGAGCCTTCACTACATTGTGGTGATACCATTTTACACAGGTTTTAGTTTACCGTTCTGGATTCCTAGGGATAGAAATATTCTTGCTCATTCGTTAGTTAGTTATGCGAAATCAAGCAACTCGGAGTAAGTATGGATCACTTCCCCATGTTTCCTCTTTCAGACGATGGTCGATGCTAGTAGTATGAAATGAAATGTTTATTTTCGAAATATATATATATATATAGTCCGTCTCTTGAAAGACGGTCTTTCCATAAGTTATGGAAAAACCAAGGTTTAAAGTGTAAATTAGAAGAAATGAAGATAAAATTTTTGGGTTGCATGAACCGGGTTATAAATTTTATAACTACTACATGTTGCATACTAAAATTTTAATATTGCAACTAAGACTCTTTACCTTTTATTATTCTAATTATACTTCGTATTTCCATAAACCTATGAAAAGACCGTCTTTCCCAAGACTTTGCCATATATATATCTTGTTAACATTTCTTGGCTAACAAACTTCCAAGCTTTCATCAAATAGGCAAAAAAAGCACCATATGGAATGGACTAACAAAGTAAATCCAGCCTTTATCTTGAGAAGAAAGATGCTGGTAGCTGATAAGAACACCTCCAAAGCTATGTGTTGGTGAGATCCAACATTTTACTGGAACTTTATTTTTAAATAATTATATCTCAAGATTAAAAGTACTTCTAAATCATATTTTATGCATTCAAAAAATTAATAAAAACCAAAAGAACCAACTAATAATCGACACCATCAGAATTCAGATTTCACACAGCGCCACCGTTAACCCGAATAACCTGTCCATTCACCCACCCTCCGGCGTCGGTAGCGAGGAACGCCACCACCGGAGAAATATCCTCCGGCGATCCCAGCCTCCCTAGCGGCACCTCATCCACCAGCGATTTCAGCATCTCCACCGTCTTCCCGCTGTAGAAGTACTCCGTCGCGGTGGCTCCTGGAGCCACGCAGTTGGCCGTGATCCCCGTCCCCTTCAGCTCCTTTGACAGAATCTCCACCATGGTCTCCACCGCCGCCTTCGAGGCGGCGTAAGCGCCGTAGTTCGGCCTCAGCGCCGCCACTATGGACGTCGTGAGGCAGATGATCCTCCCGCCGCCGCCGCGCTTGATCCTGTTCGCCGCCTCCCGGCAGCACAGGAAGGTCCCCCGGGCGTTGACGGCGAAGATCCGGTCGAAGTCCTCCACGGCGGTGGCGGCGACGGTGGGATTCTTCGGGTCGAATATGGCGGCGGAGTTGACGAAGATGTTCACCGGGGAATGGAACACTGACTCCGCAGCGTCGAACATGGACTTCACCTGGACGGGGTCGGAGACGTCCGCCTTGTAGGCGACGGCGCGTGGGGGGACGTCCTCGCCGGAGTTGATCTCGGCGGCGATCATCTCAGCTTTCTTGAAGTTGGTGGAGTAGATGATCAGGACTCTAGCTCCGAGGGAGGACAGATGGAGGGCGATGGCCCGTCCGATGCCGCTGGAGCCGCCGGTGATAATGGCGACTCTGTCCCGGAGAGAGAGGGTTTCGCCGGACATTGTTGGCGTTGGGTTTGGAAAGAAGAAATGGTTTCAGAAATTTTGAAGCGAAATTTGTGACGAATGAATTGGCGGGGATTTGTATTGTTTTGTTGTTTGTGACACTTTTTTGTGTTTTGTTGTTTCAATCAAAGATGTAGCTATTTATATTGAACGAGTGGAAGACGCAGTATTTGAGTTTGTCACGACTTCCGTCACTGAAACCCATTTTATATGAGAATGATGCTGGTTTTGCCCGTAGTTTAAGTTCCGGTTTTGGCTTTGTTTTAAGTTTGAAATGGTTTTGGGCTTTACAAAATCTTATCTAGTATTTTAGTTTCCTTAACCACTTGAATTTGTTTAAGTGGTTAGGAATTTGGGTTTAAATTCGTCTTGTCTGTATTCTTAAAACGGAAGTTGCATGTTATGATGGAAGCACACCGTTAAATCATTATCTTTGTAAGAAATTGATGTGGAATGGGCCAAATTAAAGGGGATTCACATATCGGCTCAATAATTCAATATGGGTTCTGATACCATGTTAAATTAGTATCTTTGTAAGAAATCGATGTGGGATACATCGTTCAACACCCACCCACAAACATGATCTGAGAGACTCGTTTTTACTGTGTGTTGTAAAATGTTTGGGAGGCTCACTCTTGAAGTTTACATTGTTATATTTCAGGAAGTTCACTTCATTTTGTGTGAGCTACTTTAAAAGTCGTGTTACATTGTTATAGTTTAGGAGGCTCGCCCTACTATATGTGAGCCACTTAAAAAATTGTGTAAAATGCAACTATTATAATTATTATAAGGGTGTTGCTATATCTCGCCCTGTATTTTACTATCCTCGCCCTAATACGTATAAATACACGTATTAGTATTTAAAAAAAATTAAAAATTAAAAACCCTAAAATCCTCTCCCCCTTCCCTCTCTCCATTCCATCCGGCCAGGTGCCGGTGCTGGGCCGCCCGCCGCCCGCCGGAAAATTGCCGGAAAACGTAAGTTTTGGAGGATTTTTTTTTAGTTTTCGTGCGAATTTTTTTTTGTTTTCGTGCGAATGAGGGGTTTAGTTGTAAATATAAGAAAATAGGAGGCTTCACTCTTAAATTAATTTATTTCATAAGATAATAGGAGATTAAGATGTAGAATAATTTGGAAAAATCTAATATTAGAAATTTAATGAATTTTGGAATTAAAACGAAGAAATTGTGATTGTTAGAAATTATTTAATTTAAATTTGGAAATGATTATAGGAGGCTTTACTCTTAAATTAATTTATTTCATAAGATAATAGGAGATTAAGATGTAGAATAATTTGGAGAAATCTAATATTAGGAATTTAATGAATTTTTGGAATTAAAACGAAGAAATTGTGTTTTTTAGAAATTATTTAGTTTAAATTTGGAAATGATTACTATTTCCGTAATTTGGAAAGTATATGTGACATAATAGAATATAGTTCCATTTAAATAAAATTTATTAATCCGATGTAAACAATTGTGTAGTAAATTATTATGATATGTTTTAACAATTGTTTCCTTGAATGTTAATAATAGTGTGATGTGGTAAAAAAATAAGATTATTTAGTCGACCGTTTGCTTATGTATGAACCCACAGTTTTGCCATAGTTTGCTCATTTATGTAATCGGTAACTGTTTGTGCATATCAAATTTATAAGTCATCGATTTTTGCAACAGTAACGCTTTCAAAATAATTACTCGACGCTTCGATAATAACTGTAACGGTTGCGTACATGCCGAAATGTTTCGCTGGGTTGCAACAGTTAATTACTCTCAGAGTATGCTCTTCTCCAAGCCCTTATCCTCCTACGAAAGGGTAACTCCCAACCTACGACATCAGCCTTCCTCAATGTGGTCCACATATTAACCACGGGGGGCATGGGACAGTTTTCCTTCACGTGTACCCGGACAAAATGGCTTGCACTGCGAACGTATACAATGTGTAGCTCCCTACTTGTTCCATCCTCGCCCCCGCCTGCCCTCAGTGGAAGGACTGTACAGCAATGGTCCGCCGACCCATTCTCTAAAATGTAATATAAAACTACAACCGTGTTGTAGTAGGTGGCCACAGGAAACATGTCTGCAATGACCGTAAACCAATGCTCTGGACCACATGGACCGCTGGTGTGGTGTATACGGGCTCTGGCGAGTTCAACGTCATTTTGCGAACCGTATATGGGAACATAGTCAGGCCAATGAGTTGATATCTCGTTAAATACTGCCCGACGCGCTGTAGACCATTCACCTTCACCGTCTACGTGGAACGCATCAGCAACGCATCTGAAGCCACAGTTTCCATCACTCACGACATCGTTCCAGCCTTCGATGTAACGCCGGACAATGTGGGGGACACTTTCGAGGAACGGGAATGTCGCTGCAGGAGAACACATTAATATAAATATCTTGTGCAGGCGGCCTTCATTAGGAAGAATGGTGCTTGTACTAACCGTGCCGGCGACCGCTCCCTGAAGCACGCCCCGGGGACCTTGAACTACTCCCGTATCGCCTGTTCACGTGCTCGTGGTAGCTCGGTGAACGTCGGGTTGATCTTGATCGGGGGACCTGCTCGCTTGGTCTCCCACGTGCACTAGTACAATTGTCCGGCTCGCCAATGCCGCTCTCCTCCGGACGCAACTGTGCATCTATGTAGGATGAAACTCGTCGGCGGACCGAAGGGTCGCTGCGTGCCAGCTCCTCCAACAGAGTGTTGAACCGCGACTGATCTTGTTCGGCCCTCGCAATGTTTTCCGTGCTCCGCACGTGATCACCCAATGCCAGGCTCTTGAACAGCGGATGAATGTCGTCCAAGTACAAGGGGATTCCTTCAGCAACTGCCCCTGCCATGACGCATGCACACGGTATTCCGTGTGTCGAGCGCAGCACACAGCCACAGTAAGCATATACCTGTGCTCCGAGTGCATCAATCCTCCCGGACTCGACCGTCAATTTATCCAGAAAGTATTTGGGCACATTGTTGATCAAGTTGCTGAAAAGGGCCCTACGGTGCAATCTTGCAATGCACGTTCTTGATTTCTCCAGGCCGGTCTTGATCATAGTAATCTGCTGGGCTATCTGCAGGTCGACACGCCTCCATACCGTGTCCAGTGAACCAGTCGACGTTTGTAACCACCCTTTCAATGACGAGTGTGCACTTTCGACCCTGCATGTAGTTGTGTTCCCGAAATGCAGAAATCTGTTCGTCCATGCCCTCACAAATTTCTCCTTATGGGGGGTGAGCCACGTCGTCTCAGCGTAACTAATAACAGCCTCGCTCCAAGACCATCCAGCCCTCATATCTACCAAGGCGGTTTCGTACTCTGGAACGGTGGACGCATTGCAAACCCGGAACCATGCACCATTCTTGAACGCTGCCCCGTTCCTCTTATTCCCTGTCAGCACAGTAACACGTGCCTCCACATCCTTGTTAATATGCCAGGTGCAGAGCAAATGATTCGATTCTGGAAACACAGTCCGAAGTGGCCTAATCAGTCTCATCTCCCGATCGGTGACCACAACCTCAGGGAACGGTCCATCCACAAGCAAGTTCTTCAGCGCGTTCAGCACCCACTCATAGGTATCTGCCGTTTCGTCAACGACAATTGCGTAGGCAATCAGGAAGTTTGTGTTGCAAGGGGACATCCCAACCATCTCAATGAATGGCATGCCGTAGCGATTGGTCTTGTACGTTGAGTCGATGGCCACAACCCACGGAAACGTGCAAAATGCCACAACAGCATCGGGATTGGCCATGAATAAATGAGTCAAAGTACCATCACCTGCTGAGCGGTGACTAGTGACATACCCTTTCGCGGTGGCCAGATGCAAACAATTCTCCGCTGTGTTGCGCCCGCCTCGCCTTTCTGTTACATATGCCGACCTCTCATTGTACACCTGCCTAATGTTCTGATGCAGGTCCGGAAACGAATTACTGAGGCTGGCATTGATATACCTTGGGGCTGTTTCTGAATCTGTCAAATCTCTGATCATTTGCTTCGCGTCCGCATGGAGCTTGCTGCTCTGTCTATGACCCTCGGGGTACACTGAGAAAGAGTGGTTGTGCATCCCTCGCCTAGGATCCTTGCACGGCACTACATTCCAACCATCCCCCGTGATGCTCTGTTTCAAGACAATCGCGAATGGGCAGTCACAACTTCTGGTCGAGCTGCTACTCCGTCGGACTACATCAGATTCGCTCGTATCTACATCCTTATCCTTTCGGCCCCGATTGCAAATGCAATATAACCTCAGGGGACCATTCCTATTCTGTTTGTAGGACCCCGTGACAAGTTCAAATCCCACCTGCAGAGCAATCCGTTGCAGGTAGGAATAAGCCTCGGCAACACCTGGGAACACAGCTGAGGTGGCAAATGGAGAGTATCCATTCCGCCCTGCAGCAGCTTCACATGACTGATTGTCATCCTTAAACAGCAATAAACATCAAGTAATTAGTTACACTCAACTGCTATACCAACGACAATGATGTCGTCAATTAACGTTTACATATGAATGAATAAAGATAAAATTACTGTCAAAACGTTAAAACATATACTTAAAGAAGACAACATAAAGATAAAATTATAGTACATGAAATGCCATTACAGTTATAAAATTCCCGTACACAAATTAACTCCCTAAACTAAAATTACATTCATCCATTTCAAACTGTCCTCCTAATGGACTTAAGGGTGCACTCCGCCATTTCTCATTAACAGCTAAAACATACATGTAATGGAAAAAAAATGAAATAACATTGTGGCTAGAATTAATATTACATTCTTACATTTCACATTAAGGTTTAAAATTAATTAACGTAACGAATTTAATGTTTACTAGTGAACTTTTGGAATCCAAAATGCAACCGGGTCGTTTCAGATTAACTTTTAATACTTGCATTTGAATAATGTAAAATGAAACAAAGTAATTACATTTCAACAAATTAAAATAACAAAATAACGTAAAAAAACGTAAATTAACGTTACAATAATTAACAAAATAACAAAATTAACAAAACAACAAAATTAACGTTACAATAATTAACAAAATAACAAAATTAACAAAACAACAACATTAACGTCACAATAATTAACAAAATAACAAAATTAACAAAACAACAACATTAACGTTACAATAATTAAAATTAACGTTACAATAATTAAAATTAACGTTACAATAATTTTTACGTTACAATTAATAAATTAAAATACTAAGATGAGCATAAATTAAAAAACTAAGATGAGCATAAATTTCTTTCTCATTAACAGCTAAAACATACATGTAATGGAAAAAAAAAGAAATAACATTGTGGCTAGAATTAATATTACATTCTTACAGTTCAACAAATTAAAATATCAAAATAACGTAAAAATACGTAACTTAACGGTACAATAATTAACAAAATAACAAAATTAACAAAACAACAAAATTAACGTTACAATAATTAATAGGACATAAATTATTGTAGATAAATTAGAAACAGCATTACGTAACAAAATTAACAACAAAATTAACGTTACTGCTATTAATAGGAGATAAATTCATAGGAGATAAATGTGCAATAATTTCTACGTAACAGTTAATAAATTAAAACACAAAGACGAGCATAAATTTCTACGGCAAAAATTATTAAATTTAACAACTACTTATAGACAGAAAACTAATTAGTAAAATTACCTCCGAAGACATGGAATTTCTAACACCCTTTTTGGAGTAATTTTTGCTCGTTTTTGGATAGCAAAAAATTCGAGTGCCCTCAAAATGAGTAGAATTCGTGCTAATTTATAGCAGTACAAACTTGGGAGGCAGCCTGGCACGGCTCGCGCCCAGGCCACGGCGAGCCGAGGCGCGTCCGGCTCGCGCCCGTGGCCTGGCGACCGGACTCGGTCGGCCTCGCGCCCAAGGCGCGGCGAGCGGAGGGCTGTTCCGCTCGCGCCCAGGTCACGGCGAGCGGCGCCGGTCCGGCTCGCACCCAGGGAACGGCGAGCGGCGCCGGTCCGGCTCGCGCCCAGTCGGTGGCGAGCGGGCCGAAGGTGGCTCGCGGCCCGGCGGTGGCGAGCGGACCACCGGTGGCTCGCGGCCAGCCGGTGGCAAGCGGACCGCCGGCGGCTCGCGGTGGCGAGCGGAGACCGCCACGGCTCGCGCCCAGGCCGCGGCGAGCGGACCGCCGGCGGCTCGCGCCCAGCATATTGATATTGACTATCATTTTGTACGGAAATTGGTGGCTGCTGGAAAACTTCGTGTTGGTCATGTCTCCACTTCGCTGCAAGTTGCGGACATTTTCACCAAAGGGCTTAATCGTGCATTGTTTGACTTCTTCAGGTCCAAGTTTTGCGTCTCAGTCAACCCGACGCTTCGCTTGAGGGGGGTGTGGCAATAGAAGATCGTGATTGATCGTGATTAATTGTGATTGATCTTGATTAATTTCTAATTAATCAAGATTTATCTTGTCTATATTTAGAACTAGTCCAGATTAATTGTATCATTCATATGTAAACACCTATATATTACTTTGTAAATGGTAATAGAAAATCAAGTTGGAAAATTCCTTTCAATATGGAGGAAACCACACTCGACGCCATCCACATAATGCCCTGTGCTGTGAGTAAGCCCTTTAAGCGGACTACATTCAACTAAACAAAGGAATATCAATATCAATATCATATCTACAGTTTCTAAACTACATGCACCAAACGAAGAGAAGAAATCAATCATCTTGAAAGATCAATACTAGCATTTTCCTATGTCTTGATTTGTTCTCACTTTCCAGTTTCCATAACAGCTACTGATTGCTCTCACTTTCCATAACACAAACAATAATGATTTGCAGGGAAATACAAGGAACGGACAGGAAAAATGCGAAAAGAATAAACCAAGTCCTTACATGCGACATTCAACACTGGTGCCATGGTTGCAAAATGGACAGCTGAATACTGTATCAAGTTTGTCCATCCTCTTCCTAGGTGCAAGCTTCGCCCTTGACTTCCTCCTACCCATTCCCTAATTCCTAACACAGTAATACCCAAACAAAAGCCAACTTTCTTTGAAGACCATCAAAACTGCATATCATCAACTAAATTGAGCGGTAAAAGCTCAATATACATTAAGCATTGAATTGTCCACCAAAGCAAATAAACAGAAACAGGGGGTAGAAGTACAATGAGCCAACGGCCATCTAAAATAGACTATTGAATCAAGAAATCATTTGACGGAAACACATAGCATGTTATAAACAACTCCTTCACAATATCGCTCACACAATGCAGAAGGTAAAGACCACAAAGGAAGCAACACAAGATTGCGGGCACTAAAAATCCATTGCAACAGGTGAACCAATTCATACACACCAACTAAGTGATTTCAGGTTCATAAAAACTGGTTTTTTTCTTTTATACAACACATCCTTCCTAACTGAATTCTGAAATCTCACTATCATCTGCCCAATCAGAAACAAATATCATCTCCTACAAAAATAACTAGAGAGAGTAATTCCACCAAAAAATCTTCGGCCGACACCTCATAGAACACATTCTTAATCTGGGATTAAAAAAGCGCGCTTAAAGCGCAAAAAAGCGCTAAGCGCTCAAGTGAGCGCTTTGTATTGAAAAGCACCAGCGCCAAGGAAAAGCGAGCACTTCCAAGCGCTTTTGGCGAAGCGCTCAAAAAAGCGTGTTTTTCGCTTTTGTGCTGAAATGGGCCTTTTTTTTCTTAAATGAAAGGAGTTTGGGCTGAAGTTTTGGGCTGAAATAAATAGTATTAGGGTTATATAATTTATTTATGGATTAAACCAAAAAAAGACAGAAATCGGACAGAAGCGATTGTGTTATTAATGTGTTGAATGTTTTATTTGTCTTTTATGATATTGTGTTATTATTCAAAGTTCTATGTTGTATCTTTATTGAAATAATCCTGGTATATGATTTGGGAGAGCTTTTTTCCGAAAAGCGAAGCTGCACTTTGCGCTTTTTAAAACCCAGTTCTTAATGCAGTTACTGAACCAAATCATTAAGCCGTAATGAAAATCCAATCAATTCAAACCACACAACAATTTGAAAAAATCCAATCAGCACTCAATCGTTCACTTGGAATACACACTGCAAATCTTGCAAGGAAACGAAAGGATAAACAAGCGGGTGGCTTTATTAGAACTCAATGGAAAAATAGCTCGGGTTTGTTTGGAATGAAGACAAATATCACAAGGAGTAGAACTCCGTACGGAAGCACAAGGAACAGGTAAAGATGCTAAAACTGTAAAGAAGGAATGCACCAGTCGTCGATGCCACAACTCGGTTGAGGTCACCTTCTCGGTCTTGGTCGCAGAGCAAGCAGGGGCGGCTGCCGGGAAATGCCGCAACCAGTAAACACCATGTCTCTGCTCACCCACACCAATCACTATCTTCGTATCGCTTTCCTAAAATACACACAACTTTTCGGTCAAGAAAGCAAAACAATTAGCATGTAGAAGCAACCTAGAAAATGACAGGAGATTGCATTCCAGTGTTGCAAGATACAGAACATGGTCAATTCTGGCAGACTGCGCGAAAACCAAAGAACCTTCCTTGACTACTAGAACAACACGGTTATCTGGAAGCTTAATGGGCACAAGAGCAATATTGACAATATCATGTAGGATGGCAAGATTTCCAGTCATATGAAAAGAAGCACCCGTGTCGAGAATCCAGAGAGAGTGCTTACCAGTAGCATCTGAAGAAGGAGTGTTCATGGTGTTGTACATTTGTAATAATGCATGCCACTGGTCGGGGCTGAGATTCGAGCCTCAAGTAGCGGACTCCAGGAGGGACATGACCTCGGACATGTGAGTAGGAACTTGCTGCTGCGCCGAGAGAGCGACTCCAGCAGGAAGACTGCCACGGTCGCGACCAGCGCCCTGGTGGCGCACCAAGGCTGACCGGTGCATGAACCCCTCAGGAACTCCATGGAGCTTCCAGCACTTAGAAACGTAATGTGTGTTCTTACCACAATGAGAACACACAAGACGGCCTACTGATCATTCCGGCGTAGAGGGAGGTTGGTTGCGCGCCAAAGGGACTGGCTTGGCCTGAGCCGCAAATGCCATGCCATCAGATTTGGTATCACGTTTAAACATGAGATTTTTATGGCATTCTTCCTGCACGACCAAACCATAAATGCGATTGATGGACGGGAGGGGCTCTTGCGCCATGATGCTGGAGCGAAGAGTTCCAAAGGAGTCATCCAGCCCAAAAAGAAATTGATGAAGACACTCGATATCATGTTCTGCATGAAGTTTGGCCGTGATATTGCAAGTACAATTTGCGCAGAGACATGCTTGAAGGGGAACATATGTATGTACTTCATCCCAGATCTTCTTGAGAGCGTCAAAATATGACGCAATAGTTTTCCCACCTTGGCGACAATTTGCCAAGTCTGCACGAAGCTGAAGGAGACGTGGCCCATTACCGACAGAGAATCGATGACGTAATTCCTCCCAGAGTTCAAATACAATTTCTGGATAAGTGATGGAAGAACGTAGAGACGAATCAATAGACTGCACAACCCATCCGATGAGCATAGAATTGACATTATACCAGTCATCAAGATCAACAGGGGCAACATTGTCTTGAGAGATGCGACCATCAACAAATCCTAATTTACGTTTAACCTTGAGTGCATTCTTCATCGAGGTAGTCCACTCCTGATAGTTATCGCCCTTAAGAACAACCGGACAAGGAGATAGGCCCGGGTGATCCGTAAGGTGAAGGTAGAAGGGAGAAGAATGATCAAGAGGTCGTTGTAGTGGCTGAGGTCCGCCGACGCCTTGGATGCTCGAAGGCGGCGCCGGCGGTGGAGTATCGGCCAGAGGAGGGCGGTGCTGGCGGTGTATTGACGACACTGTCTGAATCGCTCATAAGCGGCGGTGGTGAGTTTGGACGGCGAAGAGGGAAAAAATAGGGTTTCAGAGAGTTGGCTTTGATACTATGAAATGAGGAAGATTGATAATTTTGGGAAAGAGTATTCTGATGTTATATTCACACAAATGAAAGGGATTTATACCCAAATATACAAGTTGACTAGACTAACTAAGTAAAGTACAAATTTTATTACAATACAAACTCTATTATCCCCTCGCATGCATTGGCGCAAAAGTGAACAGCACGGGATTAGTAGTCCCCTCACGTGTATCAGAGTGAACAAATGGGGGGTTGGTAGTCCCCTCACATGCATCGGTGCAAACACGGGACTCTAACCACGCTCCCTCACTTACATCGGTTGTTTGTTCCCTCAAGTGTATCATGAATCCCCTCACGTGCATCGGAACAAATGTGAACAAAAAGAGATCAATATTCGGCCTCTCACGTGCACTAGTGCAGACATGAAAAAAAAGGATTTAATTCATGTATTTGTTAAAACAAGTAGGGATAACTATAAGGAATCCTCACTTGGATTTATAAGATAATTCATGTATCAGTGTCAAAGGTTATTGATTTGAGTAAAATAGTGGGAGCAAAACAAAATTTTAACTATTTTGATCATATCCATTTGTTATTTTATTTTTTGAAATCCATTCAAAGATGTTGGGAAAAACACCAAGCGTCAATTACAATGAGTGAAATTGACATTCAATCTATCATGTTTCGATTTTGTTAAATTGCATAAATTTAACTTTGTTCGTACGTATTATAGAATATGAGTAAGTAGATTTTACACTTCATTAATTAGTAAATTTGAAGAATTTTCTTGAATTTTTATGAAATTGAGAATGGTGTTCAACCAAAGATTATGACTTAGCTTTTTCGGCCATAATTAAGAGAAACAAATAGAGTATTCAGCACGAATATCAAGTAGATGATGATATAACCATTATATCTTTTAAATTTGTAGTTCTACATTGTTAAAGAGGGCACATATTCAAATATTTATGATAATTTTTTTTAATACACTCCAGTTCTATTACCACATTCAAGTTGCCCCACACAAAGGAGGTGGGGCTCCCCTGTGTCTCACACAAAGGTGGGGTGATACTCCCACATAACTCACACGAAGTGAGGCTCCTACACTTGACACGGTGTATTTGGAGACTTAACCCCATAATAATGCCCCAGACCGGTGAGACTCCCACATAACTCACACGAAGTGGGGCTCCTACATCTGACACGGTGTATTTGGAGACTTAATCCCATAATAATGTCCCAGGCCGGAATTGAACGTGGGATGCATCTAGGGGGCGCACGCCCTGGCCACTGGGATGAAGCCAGTGGTTTATGATACATTTTGAATATTGATTGATGTATTATTGATCGTGAATGTTAGTATCACCTTCGTTAGACAATTATTTGATATTGAAAGTTGGGAGTTTTCTAAGAAAATGACAGAAATATGATAATTTAAAAGATTTGATCCATGATTAAATGTTGAAAATTAGTTGTAAAATTAAATATTTTATTTCTTGAATTAAAATTGCGAGATATTGTATGATAAAGTGAGAATTTTAGTAATTTCCTCGTCAGGTATAAAGGTTATCATCATTCTAATTTAAGTTTAGATTCCTAGTACATATGATACCATGTGTTATTTTTAAATAAACAAAATATTTAGAAGTAAATAGATTAATAATTGTGAAAGAAATCATATACTTAACAACACTCGTAAAAGTATGTGTTTGAAATTATTTCTCTCACTAATGGAATAATACAATAAATCATTATGAATTTTAGTTTTACTAAAATAAATTTTATCATGTTTGACATGTTAGGATGAATAAATTAGTTATTCTTTTATATAATGAAATTATGTTTAGAACTGATTTTTATGTGTGAATGATTTATATTTCCCAAATAAGATGACATGCCTTTACATCAAAATGAGGTCTAGTCGATGATATGTGAAACTTTTGATTTAAGAATTGATTGTAATTTGTAAATATCATTTATCTTATTTATTGACATAATTACTTTTACGTGAAAACTTAAAATAATTTCTTGACATCCGTATATATTATGTATTTGGTCTTATAATAATTGTGTTAGAGAACATTTTGCAGATTCAATTTTACTCATTCAAATGATTGAATATGTAGCACTTATTGAAATGTATGAGTTTTATAAATTCAATAGTCTAGACAAAAATAAAATTCAAACGTTCTAATAAAGGTAATTGTGTATCATGATCAGATCGTACTAATTATCACGACACACTATTGGATAGTGATGTATAAATTTAGATCTAAATATTTGATAATTATGATCTATCCAGCCTCTAAATTACGTTATTAGTATTGTTTTATATTTGTCAAGTTGGTTATATGAGATATATGTTGTACTTTTGTGAAAAGTTAAATTCGGGTAAATTTAAATTTATTGCAATTGTTGCATGAAATAGTCAAGATATACGTAATTGTGTTGTTCATGATAAGTTTTATACTATATAACCATACATATTCGAATCAAAATTATTATATATTGTGCAAGATTAATGAATCTCATTTGATTTTTTTCATATTATATCTGTAGATCAATATGTTCATTCTGTCAAATTAAATTAGTTATAAATTCTGCACAGTCAAAATGATAATATTTTTTATGGCAAAGTTTTGGGAATGATCGTTTTTCCATAGGCTTATAGAAAGACGTGATTTAATTAGAATAATAAATGGTAAAATGTCTTACTTGCAATATTAAAAATTTATTATGCAATGTGTAGTAGTTATAAAGTTTATAACCCGATTCATGCAACTCGATAATTTTATCTTCATTTCTTTAATTTGCACTTTAAACTTTGGTCTTTCCATGGTTTATGGGAAGACCGTCTTTCAAAAGACGGACTCTTGTTTTATTGCATTGTGTGTGACAAATGCATGTACAAAAGTGAAATAAAGAAAATTCATAAAGAAAATCTAAAATATTAGAATTGACAACATTGTCTTTTTAGTAAATGTCTATTAGATAGAAAATGTTGTTTGTGTGTATTGAAGTGGGAGATGCAATATTAAATTCGGGTAAAATAAGTTTATGGGCAGGCCAATTATTTCTTATCTTATATACTGAATTTCTTAAATTACATACAAAATTTAATTTTTTTAAAAATATTTTTTTATATCATATATTTTTATATTTTCACATTCAAATACATATCATTACTTATTTTAACTTATAAAATGCAATATTTAAATTTTATAAAAAATTACAACATTTAATTCAAATGCCCCTGAGGACTGTCCATAAGCTTATGGAAAGGCCGCCTTTCCTGAGACTTTCCCTTATAGTATTGTAGTATTTTTGCTGATTTTGATCTCATGAAAACATAATTTGTCACGGCTTACTTTAGTTTATTTTAGATGTATATCACGATAAAGTGCTCAAAATATTGATTGGATTCATTGAATTAGATAATAAGTCAGATCCAATTTTGAGCAAGATATATTAATTGATTTTGATCAATGATAAAATATTAAGGTTAAAAGAGAATGTTCACTAAATTTCCATTGATAATGAAGTTTTTTGATGATTGACTAAAACAATTAGTAGATTGAATTGGTTTAGTCAAAGTGAGAGTTTCGTGCGTGGATAAAATAGAAACTCATTTAAAGTTATGCAAAACTTTTGGTGATACTGAACTATTTATTATTTATTCTACTTCTCCCGTCCTATAAATATTGGTCTACTTTCTATTTTTGTTTGTCCCACAATTAATAGTCTATTTTGAAAATTACCTATAATGGAAAAAGAATACGTTGTTAAATTCCTACGGTGGCCTCTTTAACTTTAACAACTTTGAGACTGGACCAACTACTTCCTCCAAAATATCTCTACTTCTCTAAAGTTATTCTCTTCCACGCAAGCTATCCTAAAATATTGTGCGAATATTAAATATGTCAATATTATGGGGCAAACGAAGTATGTTAATTATGTTGGATAAATAACAAAGTCTCTTTAAAAAAAATGCACAAAAGAAATCGTTAGTGTTACGATGATGAAGAGTCATTGCATGCCTACATATTAATTTTAAATTATCCATAGTCATAGTATTAATAAGATGAGATACTATTAATACAAATAGACTAGGCCATATCATGTTTTCTTCCTGGGGTAGGGGAAGTTGATCACATCATCTGTTGTGTGGAGAAACAATAGCACACGTGAGGATTTGTGTTTGAGAACTGGTTCATTGGATCGGCCCATTTTGAGATTTTTTTTTTGTAGGGTGATCTATTTGATGCTAGCGGAATTAATTTTAAAATAGTACTTCCTCTGTCCCATTTTAAACTGCACATTTTGACTTTCAGCAGTTGACTCAAAAAATGTTTAATCCTTAATAACTTTTATTAAGGATAATTAAAACTTGTAAAAAGTTGATATTCTGAAAATACATTTTATAAAGATCTAACAAGGTATCACTCAGTAATATTTATACTTATACACCCATTCAGGTCAAAGTTAAGAAATTTTGACTAAATGAATAGTTAAATTACAGTTTGAAATGAGACATAGAGAGTATGACTAATTGTTTGACTTGAAATCAAGAGAGTATCTAAAATGTGGATTATTGTACCTCCTTCTCTTTTTTGACTTTGAATTTAGTTAATTATATGTACTTTAAGCGTTAAGTATAGTAAGAAGTATGGCCAGATAGTTTATGATCAATAAAGGATTCACCATCTTTAATAGTAAGAACTAAATATCTCATTTTGGCTACATGTTAGAATCTGACTTCAAAATGATTGTGTACAATGGAAATTTTCTAAATTCGATTCAATCATATTTTGGGAAGAAGAAAAGAATTAATCAGTTCATTAAGAGTAAACACTTATCCTTATTCTTGAACTGTTTGGGATATGGAATGGTGAAAGGATATTAGTTGCACGACATCCTGTTATTTAGAAAGTTAAAAACGATGAGATATGTTTCATATCACATGGAAGGTCGCGATATCTGACTAGAAGCCAATTTTAATCTATGAATATGGATTGAAAATTTGACGGTTTGATTTTCTTTAGACCAAATAGGATTTGTTGGTTTATGATTAAAACCAATTCATATTTACTGCCAATGTGATGAGTAACATTAGGGATCACACACATTGGACTTCTTATTGGGTTAAAATAACTTGAAGAATTAATATATGAGATACATTAATATTGAGGATTTTGGATAAATAAGGTACTAGGGTTTGACTATGATTGACCAAGCCCAATATTAAACCTTATTTATAGTCCTAGTTACTAAGATTAGAAGAGAGTGAAATCAAACTATTCACCCTAACGGGCAATCCAGTAATTAGTTAATCCTGAGAGGATCCCTATAAGTCGCTTTGTGTGGACACCTTAGTCACCTTAGAGGCCGAATATTTGTTTGGACATGGGACACATTAGAGACCTAAGAGGTCGGACATCTGTGTGGTTGGTGGTCCAGTAATTAATTGATGCTGGGAGGATCCTATAAGTCGTTTCATGTGGAAACCTTAGACACGGACGAATATTTGGCCGGATATTTGTATGAGCAAGGGACACCTTAGAAACCTTAGAGGCCAAACAATTTATGTGGTTGGTGGTCAATTGACCTGAATATGGTTATCATTAATGGATTCATCTCGAGGTAATATTTGTACACATATACAATTCATTGAATTGTAAAAGATTCAGGTATGAAATCAAATTGACTTATGTATATATTCCAATGCGTATAAGAATTGATTTACTTACACTAATATCTTTGAATTGACAGTTAATCCTCCAAGTAGGCATTTACATTCCACATGACTAGTGTCTATCGATTATTAGAACCTTGATTTGAAGTAATTTCCTTGATAAAAGTTTTAATTTTGAATCATAACTACTCCAATATAATTTTGTTTCTTTATGATCCTTTTCTTTGGCTCAGATTTTGTCAAAAAACTATCATTTTGGAGGTGTTTTTCAGTATCCATTCAGCAAACTCAAATCCATGGAGTTGAGAACCGGATTCAACAAACATAATCTCCCGGGATTAGCTACTTTGTTCAGAAATTCCCCCACTGTCCACACGCTTGTGATCAAAATCGACAATGTCCACAATGGTGAAAGGAGAGTAAGTACTTTTCATGATCCTCATCTCCATCTAAAATAACAGAGGAGTGTGTATAATATTATTATTGCATTTAAATTCATTTAGATGCACATGAATGCTTATACCATTTGTGTATTAGAAATGGAATAGGGATCTCTGGAAATCATCTAGCTCGGGTGAAGAAAGGTTTTGGGAATCACAAAGCCGAGACATGAACTCATTCCTGCATCATTTGAAACTAGTGAAGATTCAAGGATTCTTAGAATGTGAGAATGACGTAAGTCTGGTGAAGTTTCTCCTTAAACACGGAAAAGTTTTGCAGCAAATGTTTTTGTCGACTCAGCTCTCATATCCAAGAAAATCACTAGAGCGCGACAAAATCAAGTCGCAGATAAGGGGATTCTCTCGTGCCTCTTCTAATGCTAACATCTTTTTTATATGATCATAGATTGTATAAAAGATATATGTCATATGAAAGTAATATGACAATTGTTTGAATGGCTCAGTAGTTTTCTTTCTCTTGGTGTAATCTTTTCCTCTCAGCTAGCCTAAATTTGTGTCGGTAAAAATAGTAACAGTGAACGAAAAGAATGATCACTAGTTTGAGTGAAAACTTTTTTTTTCAAAATGGACTGTACAGGGAAAAATTTTGTTTCAAAAAATGGAATTTAGAAAAAAGGGTTTTGTATTTGAAACCGGAGTTGTGGGCGTGATAAACCACTTCATTGAAATGAAATTTTCCCACCCTGTAGTGCAAGTTCAACAGAGGCGTTCGTTCCCCAAGATACCACAGGACTCCCACTTACTCGTGCACAAAAGCATTGGAGGAGGAACTCAAAATATTATGCTCAGAATTGGAATGTTTTCAAAAGCAGTAGAGAGTAGATAAGAAGGTTGATACCTGTGTGTTTGGAACTGCTCACGAACTCATCTTTTAAGGGCATTCAAACCAACCACCAGACCACAAAATTTGGAATGTGGAAGCAGTTCAACTCTCCACTTTGACAGATTAAAAATTGGAATGGCCTGGATAGAAATCGGAACCTTAGACTCAGTAAAGTTGGAACAAGACTCGGAGTTACCATCTCAGAGTTAAAAACCGTTCCACCACGTCAAAATTGAGTTCAACATGTAAGGAGGAAAATAGGGATTTTATTAAGACCAATTTAAAGACGCTTAATTATGTGAGAAGTCATATAATACTGGACTCTCAAACTAAATGTGACAAAAAAATATTAATATAATTACCCGACCCAACCCAGCTTGGCTCAACTCGCCTTGCCCAAATGAGTGGTGCGGTAGGTCGGTGACAGGAGTGTGTATGAGTGTTTTCTCCTTCTTGCTCACTCAAAGTAATACTGAAGCTTTTCTCTATAAAAACTAGAATCTCTCCCTCTAAACTTGCTATGTGGGACAAAGAGAAAAATGAAAACACAATGTTTTATTATTTAAATTTTGATTTGGGCTGAAAGACCCATTTTTCATTAAAAACATTCCCCCACTCATGCAAAAAGGGAAAAAAGGTAATTTTCCGAGCTTTCTGAGTATGTGAAAGTTCAACACTTAAGCAATGGTATCTTGTTATTGAACTAATTAATGCGTAGTGAATTTGGATGACCGTCGTGTATTCAAAGTGAACATATAGAAACTCCTAAACTAATCGATCATTCCAAGAACAAGTGTCTTACTTAAATAAAATGAGTTCTGCGATAATCAAAAACTTACGGAGGCTATAGTTTCCTTGGGAAAACTCATGAGTTCTCTAAAAAACAACGTTTAAAAGTCTTTCATAAAGAAAGGTCAATCATTTCCATTAAAGTAGGTCTTTTCATCAAGTTTTAGTAGACCGCCCAATCAGAGCTATGAAAATATTATGAACGATTCATCATTCATCCCCACATGATTTTTCAGTGAATCCCACATATCCGTCTAAAAATAGGACTATCTTGGATTCATTAAGAGCTTTAAGCCCAGCCTTACATCGTACACATGTCATGGGAATTCGTAGGTTTGTATGTTCATGAGTATTTTCATGGTTTAAGTCATTTATAATTACAAAAAAAAAAAGCAACAAGAGTACCTACCATAAATTCCTTAATTAGCAGGGTTTCAACCTCATAATCCTCGATAAATCTTGGACTATCTTTCTACTTAGTCCCTTAGTAAATGAATGAGCTAAGTTTATTTCTAATCTTACAAATTGTAAAAACAATACCCAAGTATCGATCATGTTTCTCACACATTCATGGCTAATGTGTACAAGCTTTTTCTTACAATTTTAAGCTTCATTTTGGCCAACACTAAAGGCTGCATGTGAGTCACATAAAACTGAAACAGTTGGAGTGGATTACCCCCACAATGGAACATCAGCCAGTAATGATCTCCAAACTCTCTGGAAGAATGTATGTGTATGTTAATTAATGGCACATACATCTTTCTTATCCCCAAATATGTACGCTTTCGCCAAGTTGATTTGATGGTCTCGCACACATTTTGACAACATTTTCATCGCTTTCCTCTTACTTCTTCCATGACAAATACATCTGGATCAAACGGTCTCGTCCAAATAAATTTAGAATATTAGCAATGATATACCATTAACCAGAGATTCATCAAAAAAATTAAAGAGGTGTATATTGTGTGTTACACTCGCTCCATATGATTTTCTTTAACTCATCTTCAACTGCGTGCCAACTTTTGTATGTTATGTCTATCCTTATTTTTAAAACATTACCAGCCCAACTCGACCATTATGCACACTTCTTGGAGATAGCTTTTCCTACTCATCAAAATACATGTATGTGATTTTATTCTTACCCATTCTTTGTTCTATGGATCTACAATGGGCTTATATCATGTGAGGTACATTTAATGTCTCCCAATACTTTTCTTTTAGAGGCATAATTCCTTCAGCCCAAAAGGATATTGTAATCATTTCAACAAAATGTGCAAACTAAACTCTTAAATCATATCATCAAACACATTGAAGATGAAACTCAATTCCTAAAAATGTAATCCCGTTTATTAAGATCTAGTAAAATTGGGGGAAAATGAAATCTTCCAAGACTATATATAAAGATGCAACTCAAGGTGACGTGCAAAAAACCATATTGGAGGATTTAAGGATGCAAACTTGGAGATGAAGTCTGACGATGCCAGTATTGAGCGTATTGTTATTGGTTATTTTGGAAGTCTTTTCTCATCGTCAGTGCCATCAGTGGAGGCAATCAAACAGCTTGTAGGCCGGCTCCAGTCACAGATCACAGGTGATATGGCTGATAGGCTTATGCTACCTTACACTGGATCTGACATGGCTAAGGCGGTGAAACAGATGCACCTGACGGTATGAGCCTTGTCTTTTTTAAAAAATTGGCACATTGTTAGAACAGATGTTACATCATTTGTGCTAGATTTCTTGAATAAATGAGTGTTTGAACCGGAAGTGAACTACACTCATATTGTCTTGATTCCAAACAACCCGAAACCAGACCTGATTACAAAATTCTGGCCAATCAGTCTGTGTAATATGGTGTATCGTCTAGCATCTAAGGTGGTGGAAAAAAGGCTTAGATCGATTATCCTAGAGATCATCTCGGAATCCCAATTGGCATTTATCCTTGGCAGATTGATTATCGATAACATCCTGATTGTGCACGAATCCCACCATACTATGAAGAATATAAGGGTCGAAAATGTGGGACATATGAGCATTAAGCTAGATATGAGCAAGGCTTTTGACAGGATTGAATGGGACTTTGTGTGTGGCACTCTAAAGGCGATGGGATTTTCAGAGAAATTTTTCAAGTTAATTCGATTGTGTCTCTCGACAGTATCCGTCTCATTTATTCTTAATGGTGGAGAGATGGGACTGATCTATCTGAAAAGAGGCCTCCGACAGGGGGGATCCTCTCTCACCCTATCCCTTAATCATTTGCTCTGTGGTCTTCTCTGAACTTCTTACAGACCTTATGTGAGCAGGAAAAATCAAGGGGATTAGTGCTTCTAGATTTGGCCCCAAGGTATCTCATTTATTCTTTGTAGATGATACCCTTCTCTTCGAAGAGGCGACGGGAAGGGAAGCAAAGCATCTTCAATGGCCCATCACTTTGTTTGAAAATGTTTCAGAACGGAGGATAAATGCACATAATTCAGGAATTATATTCAGTCCAAACACGGCTGAAGAGGTTAGAGCAAGAATATGCGATGTTCTTAAGATCCCTGAACTCTCGTCGCAGGGTACCTATCTGAGACTTCCTTCAGAGATCGGGCAGAGAAAGTCAGACATCTTCCAGAATCTAAAAGACATAAATAAACAGAAGATTGATGGATAGAATGAAAGGAATTTGTCCAAGACATAGAAGGAAATACTAATCAAGTTGGTTCTGCAGGCTATTCCGTACTATGGGTTGTTTCATCATTCCGGATGGTATTCCGGATGATATCTGAAGTATGATTTGTAAGTTTTGGTGGAGCATAAAAATAAGATCCCGTGGGTTTCAAGATGGCGAGAGAAAAGGCTAATGGAGGACTCGGATTCCGCAACTTGCAGGGGGTGAACTTAGCATTGTTGGGGAAGCAGGCATGGCAGTTCCTTGTGAATCCACAAGCACTGGTCACGAGAGTTTTCAAAGATAAGTATTACCCCAATTCTTCTATTTTCAATGCGACAGTAAGTTAAAGACCATCATGGTCTTGGAGAAGTGCATTAAAGGAGTTAAAGTACTCAAGCTAGAGTGTCGAAAAGAAATAAAGTCTGGAATGCAGACGAGTATTTGTCACAACCCTTAGCTTTCGAGAGCTGATAACTTCTTCGTCAAGGAGTCGGACTGTATCCTAGCTGCATTTTCCAAGGTTGGAGAACTCATTGACCCCGATACGAGGAGATATTTGACGTGGAGGACGCAGCAGTCATTAGGAAAATGCAACCACCTATCGCTACGAGAATTGACCACTGAAGTTTGCACTTTACCACCACTAGTAACTTCTCGGTCAAGATGGCATACCACGCGTTGGTGGAATCGCCAAACTCCAGGATGCGCCGCCATACGCCGGTGGAAGACGGAGACCAGAAATTTTAGAAGCGACTATGGCATTTTTGGATCTGCGGCGTACAAAACACTTGGCTTAGAGGTTGTCTACGGATTCATTGCCGACGACTGAAAACTTGATAAAGAGGACGATGGAGGTGTCTACAACCTGTTTGGGGTGTGGCAAAGAAGGAGCACGATGCAACAGAAAAATGCACATGTCTTTTTTGAATGCACATACGCATGGAGTTGCTTGGGCCTGAAGGAGACTGTCGACATGACACAGAAGAGCAGGGGGGTCTATTTTGATTCAGGATCCGGAGAGGACATAAATACTATTGGCATCATACAATTGGATGCGGAGCGTCGCTTTGAAAGAGCCATGGCAACAAGGGCACGAGGAGGAGCTGATCCAGCTAAAGCCGAGGCACTAGCTTTGTTGAAAGTTGTTCAATGGGCAGCGGAAGACAAAAGCAGTGAGTCACATATTCTTGGTGACGCGCTTGGAGTTGTAAGAATGGCCTGGGATGAAATTGAGCCTTCACTACATTGTGTTGATACCATTCGACACAGGTTTTAGTTTACCGTTCTGGATTCCTAGGGATAGAAATATTCTTGCTCATTCGTTAGTTAGCTATGCGAAATCGAGCAACTCGGAGTAAGTATGGATCACTTCCCCATGTTTCCTCTTTCAGACGATACTGGTCGATGCTAGTAGTATGAAATGAAAATTTTATTTTCAAAAAAAAATATATATATATATATATATATATATAGTCCGTCTCTTGAAAGACGGTCTTTCCATAAGTTATGGAAAAACCAAGGTTTAAAGTGTAAATTAGAAGAAATGAAGATAAAATTTTTGGGTTGCATGAACCGGGTTATAAATTTTATAACTACTACATGTTGCATACTAAAATTTTAATATTGCAACTAAGACTCTTTACCTTTTATTATTCTAATTATACTTCGTATTTCCATAAGCCTGTGGAAAGACCGTCTTTCCCAAGACTTTGCCATATATATATCTTGCTAACATTTGTTGGCTAAAAAACTTCCAAGCTTTCATCAAATAGGCAAAAAAAGCACCATATGGAATGGACTAACAAAGTAAATCCAGCCTTTATCTTGAGAAGAAAGATGCTGGTAGATGATAAGAACACCTCCAAAGCTATGTGTTGGTGAGAGTGCATGATTTTTCTATTGAGCAAAATGCAAAGTTGGTCCACATTGTGGCAGATTTGGAATGTGGAAGTGAAGGGTTGAGGGCGCATTATCATAATGCGTCCTCCCCTTTTTTTAATATTTTCCCATTCCCTTTTTAATTCTCTCCTTCTCCCTTTTAATTCTCTCCTTCTCCTTTTTAATTTTTTCCCCTTCTCCTTTTTAATTCCGCAAGTTTGTACCCTTTTTTCCCCATGCAATTAGGCTGCACACTTTATTCTTTTGGAAAATAGTTAGCATTTATTTTATTGTTTCCAAAATCAATTAGATGACCCGTTTTGGGACTGATTTTTTTTTTGCATCAATTAGAGGACTCGTCTATAAAATAAAATAATGCCTGAGTCAGCCTTGCTCTATTTTCCCCGGAATTATTATTTTGAAAGTATTTGGTGGAATCGTTTTTGAAATGAGGCCTTAGACCTGGCAATAATTTGATTTTTTACGGAAGAATTTAGAGGAGTCATTTTTTGGAACAGGGTACAGATCTGGCATTATCTAGCTCTTCCGGATATTATGCGGAGGACTCGTTTTTGGAATGAGTCCTTGGAAGCTGCCTAATTTTTTTTCTCGGAAAATGAATCAGCGAAATGTTGGTAATTAGTGCAAATTCGCATAAATTTATTTCTTGGGAGCTCCTCGAACGAGTCCTGGAATGGGTATTGTTTCCTACAATTATTTTGAAAAGGTTGGGAATGAGATTTGCAATTAACCACGGAGCTAATCCAATCCGTGGGTGAAATAATGTTTATTATATTTTGTTTTGTTCGGTAAATTTATTTTGAGGGGAATTTTATTTATTGGGGAGAAAGATTATTATACTATTCCTCAATGAATTTAGCAAGAGTGGAGTTTCAAATGAGGCGCGAATTTGAGTAATAAATTATCGTGGGCTGCTGTAGTTTGTAACTTACTATTTCTGATGCACGTGGTTTCGGTCAAAATTTGGAAAATAGTCCAATGATGATTTAGGGTCTCGCTGTCCGAATTGTTTTGACTAGTCTTGAATGTCGGTGCGGGAACGGAGTATTGCATAGTTAGAATGGATACTAGTTAGTATAAATGTACAGTGTAGAACAATACGAGTGAAATGTAATGCCAACTAGTGTTGAATAGCACGTACTGTCCTATCGATGGTCTCTGCAAAGCATTCCACTCGTTCCACACGGGGGAGGATGTATGGTCCTGGATGTCCACCGTGGTACAACCGTCTGTGCAGGTACATGTTCTTCCTCATGTGGAGCTCCCTTCGGTATGTCCTCCTCCATTTCGTATCCCGCTTCCTCGTTCGAATCACAGTAGGCATATGGAATAGTACCTGTACGTGATGGATCGATATGTGCCATGTACCGATGACTGGATGTTGGAGTGACATATGCATTGTAATCTGATGCATCCATATTGTACTGTGAGGGTTCCCCGGCTGATGGTCCGCAAATCGGTGTGCTCGCATGTGAGGGGCCCGCTTGTGATGGACCAATGTGTTCTGCATGCCCCCTAGCACGAGGCCTCCAACCTCCTTGTCGTCCAGGTGGGGCCTGGCGGTGGCTTCTGAGGTCAATATATCTGACACCAGGGGGCGGTTCCTCGCAGTGCACAAACGGTTGATAGTGTTGCGGCCTGGAGGCCTGATGCGCATTTTGTAGACTACGTGTGATAACATGATGCATCCCCCTTATGACGTCCGCACAATGTGGGGGCCAACCATCCAAATTAATGTCTGACATGCCATGCAACTGTGCCATTTCCTGCAACTGCGGAATCGAGATGAATATGTTAGATATATAATTTTGAGGAGCTGTGTTGTATTCTTTCTTGACAATATTTGAAATTTAGGACATACCAAGTACTCCGTGGTTGCACCATCCCCGTGGAAACCCTCAGTAGCTGTTACAGGCCGCCCTGGTTGATCAATGAAGGACACCGTCTTACGGAAGTACCACTCCAAGTAATCACGGCTGGGTAGGTATGGATCCGCACTCCCCAGTGTGGGTGCTTGTCGATTGGACCGATGTTCCCAAGCATCGAGATATCTTCTGAGCTCCACACGCCAATCCATGCCAGACCTTCCTCGACGGTCTCTAGTATGGACTAAGTTGTACTCATCCCTACTAACCAACTGGGGGGGTACTGGCTGGATCAGGCTGAACTACCTGAGAACACGATATGGAACTCCACGGCATGCCAGCAGATGAGATCGACGCAGAGCAGTCAATTGTTTCTACCATCCGTACAATACCGCGGGAGTTGATCCAGGACGTCCTCGGTATATGGCTGCCAGGTGAACTGAGACAACGTGCATGTGTTGCGGTTAGGCAAAGGAAACCATTTTTCGTGCGAAGTCTATAAATCAAAATCCAATTATTCCTATACCTGATTGTGGTTGAGAGACGTCAGTTGATCACGGTACACTTTGAGAACGTGCATTGGCGATTGTGAACAATCGTAACGGGCCCTCCACCTATGAGGAACCGAATGAAATACATTAGCCTTACTATGGAATTGCATGTGGACTTATGAATACCGCATATTGAGGAATCAAACAAGTACCAGGATCCAAGAGCACTCATCGTCACTGTCACCTGTAGTGCCCCGGCAGGACGGATGGATGGTATGCGTTCCCATGCCCATAACTGCCAGTAAATGCAATAGAAATGCCCGTTAATATTAAGCACGGTATGTACGAACGATTATGTTGAAACACAATTTTACCTGTAGTAAGACAAGTGGCCCAGATATGGATTTAGATTGTGGGATTGCCGCGTCACATAATGACCTGTACAAGCATGCAAGAATCGAACTCCCCCAACTGTACCGATGGACTGCACCCAGATCCGTAAGTGCGGATAAGTAGAGCAACGGGATGAGGTGGCCGGACGTGTCGGACATCAGCATTCCCCCAAGAAGCAGCAGAAGGAATACCCTAGCCCGCTGTTGGCATTGTACATCAGTGGGATCAGTGGGGAACGGACTGTGCAATAGCGTTCCTAACCACCTGGCCTTAATGCGACCCCCCTGATACAAGTGGGGTCTGGTGTAGCTCCCAGGTAGTATGTGCAGATCAGCTGCCAGTCCTCCCCATGCCTAACGGTGTCAACACCTGTTACTGGGATGCCATCGATCGGTAGACCCCATAGGACCCCTATATCCTGCAAGGTGACCGTCACCTCCCCCATCGGTAGGTGAAACGTGTGCGTCTCTGGGCGCCAACGCTCCACTAGGGCGGTGATGAGGGAGTGATCAATCTATATTGCGGCAGAGTCCAGGTGTCCCTGAAATCCCGCGTCGCGTACGTACCGCATAACCTATTCTGGCAGTCGCTCGGTCCAGCATGCCCCGTCGCACCGACACACCTGCAGTGCCTCGTTCTCTAAAGTTCCATTGTATAGGGCACAAGCACGGTGCTCCTGGTGGAGGTACAGCAAGTCCTCCTGAATGGGTCCTAGATGGTACATGGTGTTTTCCTGTGCGCAAATACCAACCCAAGTTAGATGGTTTTTCTGGAAGAATAGCACAGAAGAAAGCAACACTGCGTAATGTGACACATATTTGGCAAATATAAGTAATACCACATAATCTGCTACACATATCATTTAATACAAGAAATACTACGTCACACTACGAACGACAGACTAAGCATGCCCTCTCCCATCGATGTACAATGCAAACCAAATGAAAGATGGAGGTTCTATTACAGACACCGTATGACACCACGATACTAAGCATGGCCATGCCTACGCACGGCCCTGGTTTCACCTGCCACCCTGTCATCCATCTGATTCCTTATCCTCCTCTCCGCAAACTGTCCACGCCTCCTGTTGCGAAACTTTTCTGCATCAGGCATCAACCTCCAACGGGAACGCTGCCAGAGTGATGGATCTCGCACGGGCATGAAACCCTGACTGTATTGTTGGACATATGTGGTCGTGTGGTACACCCTGTCACATAGACTAGCAGGGTCGTCACGTCTATGCCGACAAACGGCCAAGGCATGGGAACAAGGGAAACGAAATATTTTCCATTCGTGACAAGTGCACTCTCTTCTACGGTATTTGATCATGTACTGTCGTTCACTAATGCTCCCGTCGATGTTCCTCGCCACAACCCTGTATGTCTGCGACGCGTGCCCAAACAGGGTGACGATATGTCCCTGTGCCAATGTATACTGCTTCTGGAACTTTTTCCAGATCCTCTGAGGGAACACGGACCTGGACAGACGGGCAATATCTCATAATCAGCGAACCGGCATACCGGTAAATCTGAAAATGCAATTAACTGACAATGTACCTCCAATCCGTAGCGTCCGTAAGCCTTTGTGCAAACATTTCAACCATTCGCTCGAACGTCGCTTTGACACACGCTGTTATTGGAAGGTGGCGTGCGCGCCGTAAGCAGTTGTTGAAGCTCTCTGACAGATTCGTTGTCAAAATTCCCCAACGCCGATCACCATCATCGAAGGCAAGACACCACCTACTCCTATCTTGCCGTTCCATCCAAGCCCAAGCGGACAAATCCATACTCTCCAGCTCCTCCTTGTACTCCCTCCACCTGCTCTCGCGCCTGGCACTACCAAGCTGCCACACCAGAGACTTCATGAGCGTATTCTTGAACTTCCCGCGATCATGTGATAAGAAGTTTGACTGAAAATGCCGCAAGCAAATCCGGTGGTATCCGGCTGGCTCCATCCACTCCTCCATATTTGTCATCGCATTTACAAGTCCTGCGTGCCTATCTGATATGACACAGATTGGTCTGCTATCACCACCAACAACGTGAAGACGCAGTCTCCCCATGAACCAGTTTCAGCTTTCATTCGATTCCTCGTCGACAATTCCGTAAGCGATAGGGAGGATGTAATCATTTGCATCGTGGGTCACGGCGACCAGCATTGTGGACTTATATGCACCTCTCAAGTGAGTGCCGTCGACGCTGATCACTGGCCTGCAGTGGCGGAAGGCTGCAATTGCCTGACCAAATGCCCAGAACACAAATTTAAATTTCATACACCCGGGACCGTGTATTCTGTCAGGTACGCCAGCCCAATCAACAACGGTGGTCGGATTAGCCCTTACAAGCTCATCCATAAAAGTTGGGAGCTGTTCAAAAGAATCCTCCCACAGACATAACACATTAATCAATTCAACTGCTACACAATTCCGATAATTACTGCATTCAGACAACACAATCATGCACATGCAATTAAATTAACTAAATTATACCGGCGTATCAACAGATTATAATTCAACCCGAAAGGCAACAGCTGACCGACCAAGGGCAACATGCCATACACACATAATGTCGGAACACGTTCGTATAATTCTTTAGTAGCAATTATCTACTGGAAAATGTATAACAGAGTGAGAGGGAGTCTGAGACTTACGGGTCAACGCTGTCAACGTCTAGTCAACGCGGTCGACGCAGTCAATGCCGGGTCAACGTCGGGTACAATGCGGTCAACAGCGGGTCGTAGAGGTCAGCGTCGGGTCAACGTGGGCGACGTCAACTAACGCGGTCAACCTGGTCAATTCGGTCAACGCCGGGTCAACACCGGGTCAGGGTCGGGTCAATGCGGTCAATGGCGGGTCGTAGAGGTCAGCGTCGGGCCAACGTGGTCGACGTCGACTAATGCGGTCAACCTGGTCAATTTGGTCATCGTCGGGTCAATGCCGTGAACGTCGGGTCAGCGTCGTCCACTTCACTTCGAATCCGATCTCTACAACCAAAACCCCCTTACGGATTCAGTGATAATTATCGAAATACCAAAACAAAAAATGAGCGAAAAGAGGGAAGCATACCGGATCTTGTAAAAAATTCGAGCTACGGATGAAAATGGCGGAACGCTGGTGGAGCAATACCGGAGAAAGAGTGTAGAGAAATTTCCGGGATGGCAAGACACTTGCACAAAGGAGGCTACCTGAAGGAGAAAGGTGAGAAATGGTGGAGGAAGTAGAATTGACAGTGTTGGAAGGGGGAGCAATTCGGCTGCATTTATGCAAGAATTGGGGACAAGGTACGCCACGTGGCAGCAAGGGATTCGACCGTAAATCCCTTCTTTGACCAGCTTCTTTGACCGCAATTCATTTCCTTCCTTTGACCGCATTATTGCATGAATGGGGGACAAGGTACGCCACGTGGAGGAGCCCAAGTGCACCACCATTTTGGACCACATGCAACGGCCACGTGCCATACCCCCACATCGCCACGTGGCATCGCTGCCCACATTTTTTTTAAAAAAAATGTGGCCCAGAGAGGACGCATTATCATAATGCGTCCTCGCCACGTGGCATGGCCCCATTCGGCCACGTGGCATGCCCGGCATTTTTGAGCAAAACTGTTTCACAAAAATTTTTGACAAAGAGGACGCATTATGATAATGCGTCCTCTCCACGTGGCATGTCCCCATTCGGCCACGTGGCATTAATCACCATTTTCGACCAGAATTTGTTCACAAAAAAAATCTGCCAGAGAGGACGCATTATGATAATGCGTCCTCGCCACGTGGCAAGGCCCCATTCATAAGTTATGGAAAAATCAAGGTTTAAAGTGTAAATTAGAAGAAATGAAGATAAAATTTTTGGGTTGCATGAACCAGGTTATAAATTTTATAACTACTACATGTTGCATACTAAAATTTTAATATTGCAACTAAAACTCTTTACCTTTTATTATTCTATTTATACTTCGTATTTCCATAAGCCTATGAAAAACCGTCTTTCCCAAGACTTTGCCATATATATATATATATATATATATATATATATATATATATATATATATATATATATATATATATATATATATATATATATATATATATATATATATATCTTGCTAACATTTCTTGGCTAACAAACTTCCAAGCTTTCATCAAATAGGCAAAAAAAGCACCATATGGAATGGACTAACAAAGTAAATCCAGCCTTTATCTTGAGAAGAAAGATGCTGGTAGCTGATAAGAACACCTCCAAAGCTATGTGTTGGTGAGATCCAACATTTTACTGGAACTTTATTTTTAAATAATTATATCTCAAGATTAAAAGTACTTCTAAATCATATTTTATGCATTCAAAAAATTAATAAAAACCAAAAGAACCAACTAATAATCGACACCATCAGAATTCAGATTTCACACAGCGCCACCGTTAACCCGAATAACCTGTCCATTCACCCACCCTCCGGCGTCGGTAGCGAGGAACGCCACCACCGGAGAAATATCCTCCGGCGATCCCAGCCTCCCTAGCGGCACCTCATCCACCAGCGATTTCAGCATCTCCACCGTCTTCCCGCTGTAGAAGTACTCCGTCGCGGTGGCTCCTGGAGCCACGCAGTTGGCCGTGATCCCCGTCCCCTTCAGCTCCTTTGACAGAATCTCCACCATGGTCTCCACCGCCGCCTTCGAGGCGGCGTAAGCGCCGTAGTTCGGCCTCAGCGCCGCCACTATGGACGTCGTGAGGCAGATGATCCTCCCGCCGCCGCCGCGCTTGATCCTGTTCGCCGCCTCCCGGCAGCACAGGAAGGTCCCCCGGGCGTTGACGGCGAAGATCCGGTCGAAGTCCTCCACGGCGGTGGCGGCGACGGTGGGATTCTTCGGGTCGAATATGGCGGCGGAGTTGACGAAGATGTTCACCGGGGAATGGAACACTGACTCCGCAGCGTCGAACATGGACTTCACCTGGACGGGGTCGGAGACGTCCGCCTTGTAGGCGACGGCGCGTGGGGGGACGTCCTCGCCGGAGTTGATCTCGGCGGCGATCATCTCAGCTTTCTTGAAGTTGGTGGAGTAGATGATCAGGACTCTAGCTCCGAGGGAGGACAGATGGAGGGCGATGGCCCGTCCGATGCCGCTGGAGCCGCCGGTGATAATGGCGACTCTGTCCCGGAGAGAGAGGGTTTCGCCGGACATTGTTGGCGTTGGGTTTGGAAAGAAGAAATGGTTTCAGAAATTTTGAAGCGAAATTTGTGACGAATGAATTGGCGGGGATTTGTATTGTTTTGTTGTTTGTGACACTTTTTTGTGTTTTGTTGTTTCAATCAAAGATGTAGCTATTTATATTGAACGAGTGGAAGACGCAGTATTTGAGTTTGTCACGACTTCCGTCACTGAAACCCATTTTATATGAGAATGATGCTGGTTTTGCCCGTAGTTTAAGTTCCGGTTTTGGCTTTGTTTTAAGTTTGAAATGGTTTTGGGCTTTACAAAATCTTATCTAGTATTTTAGTTTCCTTAACCACTTGAATTTGTTTAAGTGGTTAGGAATTTGGGTTTAAATTCGTCTTGTCTGTATTCTTAAAACGGAAGTTGCATGTTATGATGGAAGCACACCGTTAAATCATTATCTTTGTAAGAAATTGATGTGGAATGGGCCAAATTAAAGGGGATTCACATATCGGCTCAATAATTCAATATGGGTTCTGATACCATGTTAAATTAGTATCTTTGTAAGAAATCGATGTGGGATACATCGTTCAACACCCACCCACAAACATGATCTGAGAGACTCGTTTTTACTGTGTGTTGTAAAATGTTTGGGAGGCTCACTCTTGAAGTTTACATTGTTATATTTCAGGAAGTTCACTTCACTTTGTGTGAGCTACTTTAAAAGTCGTGTGAGACACGATTAATTAAAATTTACATTGTTATAGTTTAGGAGGCTCGCACTACTATATGTGAGCCACTTAAAAAATTGTGTAAAATGCAACTATTATAATTATTATAATTTGGAAGGCTCACCTTATTCTGTTACGTGTAAGCCAAGGTATCTCACCCCAAATACTATGATTTAATACTTCATATTTGCATGAGACGCGGTTAGCTATTACTGTGGTAAACACTTTAAATAAGAAAACAATAGTTTCCCTATGTTTATAAATTGTTTTTTGAATTAATTATTGTTCAATCATTATTTTTGGAAAATTCAATAAAGTTCTAGAAAACTCAATAAAGTTCTGGAAAATTCAATGAAGTTCTAGAAAACTTAATAAAGTTCTGGAAAAAGTTGGTACACGCCCGCACTAAAAAGGGTTCCCCTTCTACCGTCCAGACAAATTTATCTTTCATGAAGATAAACTCGAAAATTTTATATGTTTGCAAATAGGCAAAGTCGGACAGTCTTTTCATAAACTTATGGAAATATGAGGTTTAATTTGAATAATAAAAGATAAAATGTCTTAGTTGCAACATTAAAATTTTAATATGCAACATGTAGTAGTTATAAAATTTATAATCCAATTCATGCAACCCAAAAATTTTGTCTTAATTTCTTCTAATTTACACTTTAAACCTTGGTCTTTCCATGACTTATAGGAAGACCTTCTTTCAAAAGACGCACTTTTGCAAATATTATAAAAGATAAACTAGAAAATTTTATATGGATAAGTGCTAATATAGTCATATCTATTTGAGTAAGTGCCAATATAACTATATACTTAGTAAGTGCTAATATAATCCTATGATAATTTTTAGTGTAAATATAACCCTAATTAGTTAATAAAAGTGCCAATATAACCCTCAGACCCCATTTTGATATTGACCTCAATTTTTTTGCGTTGACTGTATATAAATCGACCAAAATACCCTTTTTGGACTAACTCTGAAATTAGATGGATAATTTTACCCTCATAGTTCACCGGACCACCGCTGAACCGCCGCCGGAACAGGTAGGGTTATATCAGCACATTATGAAATCTTATTGGGTTATATCAGCACATTCCTAATGTATGTAGGGTTATATCAGCACATTTCTAATATTTGTAGAGTTATATTAGCACATTCTTAAAACTTATAGGGTTATATCAGCACATATTATAATATTAAGTGTGTGATACTTGGCTAGCATTAACGAGCGACCACGTCATCATATACACCATTATAACATCATAACAATATCTTACACAACATAAAATTTGACATCGTGACACCATCATTAATATTAAACACCATCATCACATATCATAACCTCATTTCAAAACTTATAAACATTAAAAACCCAAGGTCGAAGAACACAGCAAAATAACAATCACACACAACACCAAAGTTCATCCAATCATCAATTCGGACTAAACACAACAAAATAAATAAAATATCATTAAAACCTCTATATTCTATAGTATGTGTTGATATGACCCTACATTTTTTACTAGAAATTTTAGGAATGTGCTGATTTAACCCTACCAGTTTTCATTGTGTGCTTATATAACCCTAACTAATCGTATTTTAATTTTTTTTCAGAAGGGTAAACATGTAATTTTATACAATTTCAGCTAAATGTAGTCGAAGAGGGTTATATTGGCACTTTCACTAACTAGATAGAGTTATATTGGCACTTTCAAATATTGAAAAGTTATATTGACACTTATGCAACTAGGTAGCATTATAAAAGTACTTTTTTCAATTTTATATGTTTGCAAATGTTGTAGGTTAAGGTGTTGGCAAATCAAGTTCTGCCACGTGTTCCATAAATCACTAATTTCTTCCTAAAAATTCCCTCACTTTACTGAATATAGAATTTATAGAAGATGTTACGAAACATGATTTGACCAACACCTTAACATACATCATTTGCAAACATATAAAATTTTGAAGACAAACACGAACACAGTGAAAACTGGTCTTCCAGTTCAGATATGACATATCAAAAGGTAAACATGACTTTAGCTACTCAAAACCAAACAAATTATTCTTAGAGACATACTTATTCTGAACATTACACAGCAGCTTGCTAACACAGCCTCGGAGGTGGTTTGGTTGTTGCATATTCTTCGCGATCTTCAGTTTCCGCTGCAGGGCTCGCCTCTGCTTCTATGTGACAATAACAGTGCTATCTTTCTTGCTGAGAATCCTGTTGCTCACAAACGGGCCAAGCATATTGATATTGACTATCATTTTGTACGGGAATTGGTGGCTGCTGGAAAACTTCGTGTTGGTCATGTCTCCACTTCGCTGCAAGTTGCGGACATTTTCACCAAAGGGCTTAATCGTGCATTGTTTGACTTCTTCAGGTCCAAGTTTTGCGTCTCAGTCAACCCGACGCTTCGCTTGAGGGGGTGTGTGGCAATAGAAGATCGTGATTGATCGTGATTGATTGTAATTGATTGTGATTGATCTTGATTAATTTCTAATTAATCAAGATTTATCTTGTCTATATTTAGAACTAGTCCAGATTAATTGTATCACTCATATGTAAACACCTATATATTACTTTGTAAATGGTAATAGAAAATCAAGTTGGAAAATTCCTTTCAATATGGAGGAAACCACACTCAACGCCATCCACATAATGTCCTGTGCTGTGAGTAAGCCCTTTAAGCGGACTACATTCAACTAAACAAAGGAATATCAATATCAATATCAATATCAATATCTACAGTTTCTATACTACATGCACCAAACGAAGAGAAGAAATCAATCATCTTGAAAGATCAATACTAGCATTTTCCTATGTCTTGATTTGTTCTCACTTTCCAGTTTCCATAACAGCTACTGATTGCTCTCACTTTCCATAACACAAACAATAATGATTTGCAGGGAAATACAAGGAACGGACAGGAAAAATGCGAAAAGAATAAACCAAGTCCTTACATGCGACATTCAACACTGGTGCCATGGTTGCAAAATGGACAGCTGAATACTGTATCAAGTTTGTCCATCCTCTTCCTGGGTGCAGGCTTCGCCCTTGACTTCCTCCTACCCATTCCCTAATTCCTAACACAGTAATACCCAAACAAAAGACAGCTTTCTGTGAAGGCCATCAAAACTGCATATCATCAACTAAATTGAGCGGTAAAAGCTCAATATACATTAAGCATTTAATTGTCCACCAAAGCAAATAAACAGAAACAGGGGGTAGAAGTACAATGAGCCAACGGCCATCTAAAATAGACTATTGAATCAAGAAAGCATTTGACGGAAACACATAGCATGTCATAAACAACTCCTTCACAATATCGCTCACACAATGCAGAAGGTAAAGACCACAAAGGAAGCAACACAAGATTGCGGGCACTAAAAATCCATTGCAACAGGTGAACCAATTCATACACACCAACTAAGTGATTTCAGGTTCATAAAAACTGGTTTTTTTCTTTTATACAACACATCCTTCCTAACTGAATTCTGAAATCTCACTATCATCTGCCCAATCAGAAACAAATATCATCTCCTACAAAAATAACTAGAGAGAGTAATTCCACCAAAAAATCTTCGGCCGACACCTCATAGAACACATTCTTAATCTGGGATTAAAAAAGCGCACTTAAAGCGCAAAAAAGCGCTAAGCGCTCAAGTGAGCGCTTTGTATTGAAAAGCACCAGCGCCAAGTAAAAGCGCGAGCTTCCGAGCGCTTTTGGCGAAGCGCTCAAAAAAGCGTGCTTTTCGCTTTTGTGCTGAAATGGGCCTTTTTTTTCTTAAATGAAAGGAGTTTGGGCTGAAGTTTTGGGCTGAAATAAATAGTATTAGGGTTATATAATTTATTTATGGATTAAACCAAAAAAAGATAGAAATCGGACAGAAGCGATTGTGTTATTAATGTGTTGAATGTTTTATTTGTCTTTTATGATATTGTGTTATTATTCAAAGTTCTATGTTGTATCTTTATTGAAATAATCCTGGTATATGATTTGCGAGAGCTTTTTTCCAAAAATCGAAGCTGCACTTTGCGCCTTTTAAAACCCAGTTCTTAATGCAGTTACTGAACCAAATCATTAAGCCGTAATGAAAATCCAATCAATTCAAACCACACAACAATTTGAAAAAATCCAAGCAGCACTCAATCGTTCACTTGGAATACACACTGCAAATCTTGCAAGGAAACGAAATGATAAACAAGGGGGTGGCTTTATTATAAGTCAACGGAAAAATAGCTCGGGTTTGTTTGGAATGAAAACAAATATCACAAGGAGTAGAACTCCGTACAGAAGCACAAGGAACAGGTAAAGATGCTAAAACTGTAAAGGAGGAATGCACCAGTCGTCGATGCCACAACTCGGTTGAGGTCACCTTCTCGGTCTTGGTCACAGAGCAAGCACGGGCGGCTGCCGGGAAATGCCGCAACCAGTAAACACCATGTCTCTGCTCACCCACACCAATCACTATCTTCGTATCGCTTTCCTGAAGTACACACAACTTTTCGGTCAAGAAAGCAAAACAATTAGCATGTAGAAGCAACCTAGAAAATGACAGGAGATTGCATTCCAGTGTCGCAAGATACAGAACATGGTCAATTCTGGCAGACTGCGAGAAAACCAAAGAACCTTCCTTGACTACTAGAACAACACGGTTATCTAGAAGCTTAATGGGCACAAGAGCAATATTGACAATATCATGTAGGATGGCAAGATTTCCAGTCATATGAAAAGAAACACCCGTGTCGAGAATCCAGAGAGAGTGCTTACCAGTAGCATCTGAAGAAGGAGTGTTCATGGTGTTGTACATTTGTAATAATGCATGTCACTGGTCGGGGTTGAGATTCGAGCCTCGAGTAGCGGACTCCAGGAGGGACATGACCTCGGACGTGTGAGTAGGAACTTGCTGCTGCGCCGAGAGAGCGACTCCAGCAGGCAGACTGCCACGGTCGTGACCAGCGCCCTGGGTGGCGCACCAAGGCTGACCGGTGCACGAACCCCTCAGGAACTCCATGGAGCTTCCAGCACTTAGAAACGTAATGTGTGTACTTACCACAATGAGAACACACAAGACGGCCTACTGATCATTTCGGCGTAGAGGGAGGTTGGTTGCGCGCCAAAGGGACTGACTTGGCCTGAGCCGCAAATGCCATGCCATCAGATTTGGTATCACGTTTAAACATGAGATTTTTATGGCATTCTTCCTGCACGACCAAACCATAAATGCGATTGATGGATGGGAGGGGCTCTTGCGCCATGATGCTGGAGCGAAGAGTTCTAAAGGAGTCATCCAGACCAAAAAGAAATTGGTGAAAACGCTCGATATCATGTTCTGCATGAAGTTTGGCCGTGATATTGCAAGTACAATTTACGCAGAGACATGCTTGAAGGGGAACATATGTATGTACTTCATCCCAGATCTTCTTGAGAGCGCCATAATATGACGCAACAGTTTTCCCACCTTGGCGACAATTTGCCAAGTCTGCACGAAGCTGAAGGAGACGTGGCCCATTACCGACAGAGAATCGATGACGTAATTCCTCCCAGAGTTCAAATACAATTTCTGGATAAGTGATGGAGGAACGTAGAGACGAATCAATAGACTGCACAACCCATCCGATGAGCATAGAATTGACATTATACCAGTCATCAAGATCAACAGGGGCAACATTGTCTTGAGAGATGCGACCATCAACAAATCCTAATTTAAGTTTATCCTTGAGTGCATTCTTCATCGAGGTAGTCCACTCCTGATAGTTATCGCCCTTAAGAACAACCGGACAGGGAGATAGGCCCGGGTGATCCGTAAGGTGAAGGTAGAAGGGAGAAGAATGATCAAGAGGTCGTTGTAGTGGCTGAGGTCCACCGACGCCATGGATGCTCGAAGGCGGCGCCGGCGGTGGAGTATCGGCCGGAGGAGGGCGGTACTGGCGGTGTATTGACGACACTGTCTGAATCGCTCATAAGCGGCGGTGGTGAGTTTGGACGGCGAAGAGGGAAAAAATAGGGTTTCAGAGAGTTGGCTTTGATACTATGAAATGAGGAAGATTGATAATTTTGGGAAAGAGTTTTCTGATGTGATATTCACACAAATGAAAGGGATTTATACCCAAATATACAAGTTGACTAGACTAACTAAGTAAAGTACAAATTTTATTACAATACAAACTCTATTATCCCCTCGCATGCATTGGCGCAAAAGTGAACAACACGGGATTAGTAGTCCCCTCACGTGCATCGGATTGAACAAATGGGGGGTTGGTAGTCCCCTCACATGCATCGGTGCAAACACTGGACTCTAACCACGCTCCCTCACTTACATCGGTTGTTTGTTCCCTCAAGTGTATCATGAATCCCCTCACGTGCATCGGAACAAATGTGAACAAAAAGAGATCAATATTCGGCCTCTCACGTGCACTAGTGCAGACATGAAAAAAAAAGGATTTAATTCATGTATTTGTTAAAACAAGTAGGGATAACTATAAGGGATCCTCACTTGGATTTATAAGATAATTCATGTATCAGTGTCAAAGGTTATTGATTTGAGTAAAATAGTGGGAGCAAAACAAAATTTTAACTATTTTGATCATATCCATTTGTTGTTTTATTTTTTGAAATCCATTCAAAGATGTTGGGAAAAACACCCAGCGTCAATTACAATGAGTGAAATTGACATTCAATCTATCATGTTTCGATTTTGTTAAATTGCATAAATTTAACTTTGTTCGTACGTATTATAGAATATGAGTAAGTAGATTTTACACTTCATTAATTAGTAAATTTGAAGAATTTTCTTGAATTTTTATGAAATTGAGAATCGTGTTCAACCAAAGATTATGACTTAGCTTTTTCGGCCATAATTAAGAGAAACAAATAGAGTATTCAGCACGAATATCAAGTAGATGATGATATAACCATTATATCTTTTAAATTCGTAGTTCTACATTGTTAAAGAGGGCACATATTCAAATATTTATGATACATTTTTTTTAATACACACTCCAGTTCTATTACCACATTCAAGTTGCCCCACACAAAGGAGGTGGGGCTCCCCTGTGTCTCACACAAAGGTGGGGTGATACTCACACATAACTCACACGAAGTGAGGCTCCTACATCTGACACGGTGTATTTAGAGACTTAATCCCATAATAATGTCCCAGGCCGGAATTGAACCTGGGATGCATCTAGGGGGCGCACGCCCTGGCCACTGGAATGAAGCCAGTGGTTTATGATACATTTTGAATATTGATTGATGTATTATTGATCGTGAATGTTAGTATCACCTTCGTTAGACAATTATTTGATATTGAAAGTTGGAAGTTTTCTAAGAAAATGACAGAAATATGATAATTTAAAAGATTTGATCCATGATTAAATGTTGAAAATTAGTTGTAAAAATAAATATTTTATTTCTTAAATTAAAATTGCGAGATATTGTATGATAAAGTGAGAATTTTAGTAATTTCCTCGTCAGGTATAAAGGTCATCATCATTCTAATTTAAGTTTAGATTCCTAGTACATATGATACCATGTGTTATTTTTAAATAAACAAAATATTTAGAAGTAAATAGATTAATAATTGTGAAAGAAATCATATACTTAACAACACTCGTAAAAGTATGTGTTTGAAATTATTTCTCTCACTAATGGAATAATACAATAAATCATTCTGAATTTTAGTTTAACTAAAATAAATTTTATCATGTTTGACATGGTAGGATGAATAAATTAGTTATTCTTTTATATAATGAAATTGTGTTTAGAATTGATTTTTATGTGTGAATGATTTATATTTCCCAAATAAGATGACATGCCTTTACATCAAAATGAGGTCTAGTCGATGATACGTGAAACTTTTGATTTAAGAATTGATTGTAACTTGTAAATATCATTTATCTTATTTATTGACATAATTACTTTTACGTGAAAACTTAAAATAATTTCTTGACATCCGTATATATTATGTATTTGGTCTTATAATAATTGTGTTAGAGAACATTTTGCAGATTCAATTTTACTCATTCAAATGATTGAATATGTAGCACTTATTGAAATGTATGAGTTTTATAAATTCAATAGTGTAGACAAAAATAAAATTCAAACGTTCTAATAAAGGTAATTGTGTATCATGATCAGATCGTACTAATTATCACGACACACTATTGGATAGTGATGTATAAATTTAGATCTAAATATTTGATAATTATGATCTATCCAGCCTCTAAATTACGTTATTAGTATTGTTTTATATTTGTCAAGTTGGTTATATGAGATATATGTTGTACTTTTGTGAAAAGTTAAATTCGGGTAAATTTAAATTTATTGCAATTGTTGCATGAAATAGTCAAGATATACGTAATTGTGTTGTTCATGATAAGTTTTATACTATATAACCATACATATTCGAATCAAAATTATTATATATTGTGCATGATTAATGAATCTCATTTGATTTTTTTTTCATATTATATCTGTAGATCAATATGTTCATTCTATCAAATTAAATTAGTTATAAATTATGCACAATCAAAATGATAATATTTTTTATGGCAAAGTTTTGGGAATGATCGTTTTTCCATAGGCTTATAGAAAGACGTGATTTAATTAGAATAATAAATGGTAAAATGTCTTACTTGCAATATTAAAAATTTATTATGCAATGTGTAGTAGTTATAAAGTTTATAACCCGATTCATGCAACCCGATAATTTTATCTTCATTTCTTTATTTTGCACTTTAAACTTTGGTCTTTTCATGGTTTATGGGAAGACCGTCTTTCAAAAGACGGGCTCTTATTTTATTGCATTGTGTGTGACAAATGCATGTACAAAAGTGAAATAAAGAAAATTCATAAAGAAAATCTAAAATATTAGAATTGACAGCATTGTCTTTTTAGTAAATGTCTATTAGATAGAAAATGTTGTTTGTGTGTATTGAAGTGGGAGATGCACTTTATAACGCTTAATACTACGTATTAGAAACTATATATTCTAGGTGTAGACTGGGTTGATTATAGTAAGAGTGGATCTCTTGACAGGCGACCTGTCCATAAGTTTATGGGCAGGTCAATTATTTTTTACCTTATATACTGCATTTCTTAAATTATATACAAAATTTAAATTTTTTGAAAATATTTTTTTATATCATATATTTTTATATTTTCACATTCAAATACATATTATTACTTGTTTTAACTTATAAAATGCAATATTTAAATTTTATAAAAAATTACAACATTTAAGTCAAATGCCCCTGAGCACTGTCCATAAGCTTATGGAAAGGCCGCCTTTCCTGAGACTTTGCCTTATAGTATTGTAGCATTTTTGCTGATTTTGATCTCATGAAAACATAATTTGTCACGGCTTACTTTAGTTTATTTTAGATGTATATCACGATAAAGTGCTCAAAATATTGATTGGATTCATTGAATTAGATAATAAGTCAGATCCAATTTTGAGCAAGATATATTAATTGATTTTGATCAATGATAAAATATTAAGGTTAAAAGAGAATGTTCACTAAATTCCCGTTGATGTTGAAGTTGTTTGATAATTGACTAAAACACTTAGTAGATTGAATTGGTTTAGTTAAAGTGAGAGTTTCGTGTGTGGATAAAATAGAAACTCATTTAAATTTATGCAAAACTTTTGGTGATAATGAACTATTTATTATTTATTCTACTTCTCCCGCCCTATAAATATTGGTCTACTTTCTATTTTTGTTTGTCCCACAATTAATGGTCTATGTTGAAAATTACAGATAATGGAAAAAGAATACGTTGTTAAATTCCTACAGTGGCCTCTTTAACTTTAACAACTTTGAGACTGGACCAACTACTTCCTCCAAAATATCTCTACTTCTCTAAAGTTATTCTCTTCCACGCAAGTTATCCTAAAATATTGTGCGAAAAGTAAATATGTCAACATTATGGGGCGAACGAAGTATGTTTAATTATGTTAGATAAATAACAAAGTCTCTTTTTTTAAAAATTGCACAAAAGAAATCGTTAGTGTTACGATGATGAAGAGTCATTGCATGCCTACATATTAATTTTAAATTATCCATAGTCATAGTATTAATAAGATGAGATACTATTAATACAAATAGACTAGGCCATATCATGTTTTCTTCCTGGGGTAGGGGAAGTTGATCACATCATCTGTTGTGTGGAGAAACAATAGCACACGTGAGGATTTGTGTTTGAGAACTGGTTCATTGGATCGGCCCATTTTGAGATTTTTTTTGTAGGGTGATCTATTTGATGCTAACGGAATTAATTTTAAAATAGTACTTCCTCTGTCCCATTTTAAACTGCACATTTTGACTTTCAGCAGTTGACTCAAAAAATGTTCAATCCTTAATAACTTTTATTAAGGATAATTAAAACTTGTAAAAAGTTGATATTCTGAAAATACATTTTATAAAGAATCTAACAAGGTATCACTCAGTAATATTTATACTTATACACCCATTCAGGTCAAAGTTAAGAAATTTTGACTAAATGAATAGTTAAATTACAGTTTGAAATGAGATATAGGGAGTATGACTAATTGTTTGACTTGAAATCATGAGAGTATCTAAAATGTGGATTATTGTACCTGCTTCTCTTTTTTTACTTTGAATTTAGTTAATTATATGTACTTTAAGCGTTAAGTATAGTAAGAAGTATGGCCGGATAGTTTATGATCAATAAAGGATTCACCACCTCTAATAGTAAGAACTAAATATCTCATTTTGGCTACTTGTTAGAATCTGACTTCAAAATGTTTGTGTACAATGGAAATTTTCTAAATTCGATTCAATCATATTTTGGGAACAAGAAAAGACTTAATCAGTTCATTAAGAGTAAACACTTATCCTTATTCTTGAACTATTTGGGATATGGAATGGTGAAAGGATATTAGTTGCATGACATCCTGTTATTCAGAAAGTTAAAAACGATGAGATATGTTTCATATCACATGGAAGGTCGCGATATCTGACTAGAAGCCAATTTTAATCTATGAATATGGATTGAAAATTTGACGGTTTGATTTTCTTTAGACCAAATAGGATTTTGTTGGTTTATGATTAAAACCAATTCATATTTACTGCCAATGTGATGAGTAACATTAGGGATCACACACATTGGACTTCTTATTGGGTTAAAATAACTTGAAGAATTAATATATGAGATACATTAATATTGAGGATTTTGGATAAATAAGGTACTAGGGTTTGACTATGATTGACCAAGCCCAATATCAAACTTTATTTATAGTCCTAGTTACTAAGATTAGAAGAGAGTGAAATCAAACTATTCACCCTAACGGGCAATCCAGTAATTAGTTAATCCTGAGAGGATCCCTATAAGTCTCTTTGTGTGGACACCTTAGTCACCTTAGAGGCCGAATATTTGTTTAGACATGGGACACCTTAGAGACCTAAGAGGTCGGACATCTGTGTGGTTGGTGGTCCAGTAATTAATTGATGCTGGGAGGATCCTATAAGTCGTTTCATGTGGAAATCTTAGATACGGACGAATATTTGGCCGGATATTTGTATGAGCAAGGGACACCTTAGAAACCTTAGAGGCCAAACAATTTATGTGGTTGGTGGTCAATTGACCTGAATATGGTTATCATTAATGGATTCATCTCGAGGTAATATTTGTACACATATACAATTCATTGAATTGTAAAAGATTCAGGTATGAAATCAAATTGACTTATGTATATATTCCAATGCGTATAAGAATTGATTTACTTACACTAATATCTTTGAATTGACAGTTAATCCTCCAAGTAGGCATTTACATTCCACATGACTAGTGTCTATCGATTATTAGAACCTTGATTTGAAGTAATTTCCTTGATAAAAGTTTTAATTTTGAATCATAACTACTCCAATATAATTTTGTTTCTTTATGATCCTTTTCTTTGGCTCAGATTTTGTCAAAAAACTATCATTTTGGAGGTGTTTTTCAGTATCCATTCAGCAAACTCAAATCCATGGAGTTGAGAACCGGATTCAACAAACATAATCTCCCGGGATTAGCTACTTTGTTCAGAAATTCCCCCACTGTCCACACGCTTGTGATCAAAATCGACAATGTCCACAATGGTGAAAGGAGAGTAAGTACTTTTCATGATCCTCATCTCCATCTAAAATAACAGAGGAGTGTGTATAATATTATTATTGCATTTAAATTCATTTAGATGCACATGAATGCTTATACCATTTGTGTATTAGAAATGGAATAGGGATCTCTGGAAATCATCTAGCTCGGGTGAAGAAAGGTTTTGGGAATCACAAAGCCGAGACATGAACTCATTCCTGCATCATTTGAAACTGGTGAAGATTCAAGGATTCTTAGAATGCGAGAATGACGTAAGTCTGGTGAAGTTTCTCCTTAAACACGGAAAAGTTTTGCAGCAAATGTTTTTGTCGACTCAGCTCTCATATCCAAGAAAATCACTAGAGCGCGACAAAATCAAGTCGCAGATAAGGGGATTCTCTCGTGCCTCTTCTAATGCTAACATCTTTTTTCTATGATCATAGATTGTATAAAAGACATGTGTCATATGAAAGTAATATGACAATTGTTTGAATGGCTCAGTAGTTTTCTTTCTCTTGGTGTAATCTTTTCCTCTCAGCTAGCCTAAATTTGTGTCGGTAAAAATAGTAACAGTGAACGAAAAGAATGATCACTAGTTTGAGTGAAAACTTTTTTTTCAAAATGGACTGTACAGGGAAAAATTTTGTTTCAAAAAATGGAATTTAGAAAAAAGGGTTTTGTATTTGAAACCGGAGTTGTGGACGTGATAAACCACTTCATTGAAATGAAATTTTCCCACCCTGTAGTGCAAGTTCAACAGAGGCGTTCGTTCCCCAAGATACCACAGGACTCCCACTTACTCGTGCACAAAAGCATTGGAGGAGGAACTCAAAATATTATGCTCAGAATTGGAATATTTTCAAAAGCAGTAGAGAGTAGATAAGAAGGTTGATACCTGTGTGTTTGGAACTGCTCACGAACTCATCTTTTAAGGGCATTCAAACCAACCACCAGACCACAAAATTTGGAATGTGGAAGCAGTTCAACTCTCCACTTTGACAGATTAAAAATTGGAATGGCCTGGATAGAAATCGGAACCTTAGACTCAGTAAAGTTGGAACAAGACTCGGAGTTACCATCTCAGAGTTAAAAACCGTTCCACCACGTCAAAATTGAGTTCAACATGTAAGGAGGAAAATAGGGATTTTATTAAGACCAATTTAAAGACGCTTAATTATGTGAGAAGTCATATAATACTGGACTCTCAAACTAAATGTGACAAAAAAATATTAATATAATTACCCGACCCAACCCAGCTTGGCTCAACTCGCCTTGCCCAAATGAGTGGTGCGGTAGGTCGGTGACAGGAGTGTGTATGAGTGTTTTCTCCTTCTTGCTCACTCAAAGTAATACTGAAGCTTTTCTCTATAAAAACTAGAATCTCTCCCTCTAAACTTGCTATGTGGGACAAAGAGAAAAATGAAAACACAATGTTTTATTATTTAAATTTTGATTTGGGCTGAAAGACCCATTTTTCATTAAAAACATTCCCCCACTCATGCAAAAAGGGAAAAAAGGTAATTTTCCGAGCTTTCTGAGTATGTGAAAGTTCAACACTTAAGCAATGGTATCTTGTTATTGAACTAATTAATGCGTAGTGAATTTGGATGACCGTCGTGTATTCAAAGTGAACATATAGAAACTCCTAAACTAATCGATCATTCCAAGAACAAGTGTCTTACTTAAATAAAATGAGTTCTGCGATAATCAAAAACTTACGGAGGCTATAGTTTCCTTGGGAAAACTCATGAGTTCTCTAAAAAACAACGTTTAAAAGTCTTTCATAAAGAAAGGTCAATCATTTCCATTAAAGTAGGTATTTTCATCAAGTTTTAGTAGACCGCCCAATCAGAGCTATGAAAATATTATGAACGATTCATCATTCATCCCCACATGATTTTTCAGTGAATCCCATATATCCGTCTAAAAATAGGACTATCTTGGATTCATTAAGAGCTTTAAGCCCAGCCTTACATCGTACACATGTCATGGGAATTCGTAGGTTTGTATGTTCATGAGTATTTTCATGGTTTAAGTCATTTATAATTACAAAAAAAAAAAGCAACAAGAGTACCTACCATAAATTCCTTAATTAGCAGGGTTTCAACCTCATACTCCTCGATAAATCTTGGACTATCTTTCTACTTAGTCCCTTAGTAAATGAATGAGCTAAGTTTATTTCTAATCTTACAAATTGTAAAAACAATACCCAAGTATCGATCATGTTTCTCACACATTCATGGCTAATGTGTACAAGCTTTTTCTTACAATTTTAAGCTTCATTTTGGCCAACACTAAAGGCTGCATGTGAGTCACATGAAACTGAAACAGGTGGAGTGGATTTCCCCCACAATGGAACATCAGCCAGTAATGATCTCCAAACTCTCTGGAAGAATGTATGTGTATGTTAATTAATGGCACATACATCTTTCTTATCCCCAAATATGTACGCTTTCGCCAAGTTGATTTGACGGTCTCGCACACATTTTGACAACATTTTCATCGCTTTCCTCTTACTCCTTCCATGACAAATACATCTGGATCAAACGGTCTCGTCCAAATAAATTTAGAATATTAGCAATGATATACCATTAACCAGAGATTCATCAAAAAAATTAAAGAGGTGTATATTGTGTGTTACACTCGCTCCATATGATTTTCTTTAACTCATCTTCAACTGCGTGCCAACTTTTGTATGTTATGTCTATCCTTATTTTTAAAACATTACCAGCCCAACTCGACCATTATGCACACTTCTTGGAGATAGCTTTTCCTACTCATCAAAATACATGTATGTGATTTTATTCTTACCCATTCTTTGTTCTATGGATCTATAATGGGCTTATATCATGTGAGGTACATTTAATGTCTCCCAATACTTTTCTTTTAGAGGCATAATTCCTTCAGCCCAAAAGGATATTGTAATCATTTCAACAAAATGTGCAAACTAAACTCTTAAATCATATCATCAAACACATTGAAGATGAAACTCAATTCCTAAAAATGTAATCCCGTTTATTAAGATCTAGTAAAATTGGGGGAAAATGCAATCTTCCAAGACTATATATAAAGATGCAACTCAAGGTGACGTGCAAAAAACCATATTGGAGGATTTAAGGATGCAAACTTGGAGATGAAGTCTGACGATGCCAGTATTGAGCGTATTGTTATTGGTTATTTTGGAAGTCTTTTCTCATCGTCAGTGCCATCAGTGGAGGCAATCAAACAACTTGTAGGCCGGCTCCAGCCACAGGTCACAGGTGATATGGCTGATAGGCTTATTCTACCTTACACTGGATCTGACATGGCTAAGGCGGTGAAACAGATGCACCTGACGGTATGAGCCTTGTCTTTTTTAAAAAAAATTGGCACATTGTTAGAACAGATGTTACATCATTTGTGCTATATTTCTTGAATAAATGAGTGTTTGAACCGGAAGTGAACTACACTCATATTGTCTTGATTCCAAACAACCCGAAACCAGACCTGATTACAAAATTCTGGCCAATCAGTCTGTGTAATATGGTGTATCGTCTAGCATCTAAGGTGGTGGAAAAAAGGCTTAGATCGATTATCCTAGAGATCATCTCGGAATCCCAGTTAGCATTTATCCCTGGCAGATTGATTATCGATAACATCCTGATTGTGCACGAATCCCACCATACTATGAAGAATATAAGGGTCGAAAATGTGGGACATATGAGCATTAAGGTAGATATGAGCAAGGCTTTTGACAGGATTGAATGGGACTTTGTGTATGGCACTCTAAAGGCGATGGGATTTTCAGAGAAATTTGTCAAGTTAATTCGATTGTGTCTCTCGACAGTATCCGTCTCATTTATTCTTAATGGTGGAGAGATGGGACTGATCCATCTGAAAAGAGGCCTCCGACAGGGGGATCCTCTCTCACCCTATCCCTTAATCATTTGCTCTGTGGTCTTCTCTGAACTTCTTACAGACCTTATGTGAGCAGGAAAAATCAAGGGGATTAGTGCTTCTAGATTTGGCCCCAAGGTATCTCATTTATTCTTTGTAGATTATACCCTTCCCTTCGAAGAGGCGACGGGAAGGGAAGCAAAGCATCTTCAATGGCCCATCACTTTGTTTGAAAATGTTTCAGAACAGAGGATAAATGCACATAAGTCAGGCATTATATTCAGTCCAAACACGGCGGAAGAGGTTAGAGCAAGAATATGCGATGTTCTTAAGATCCCTGAACTCTCGTCGCAGGGTACCTATCTGGGACTTCCTTCAGAGATCGGGCAGAGAAAGTCAGACATCTTCCAGAATCTAAAAGACATAAATAAACAGAAGATTGATGGATAGAATGAAAGGAATTTGTCCAAGACATAGAAGGAAATACTAATCAAGTTGATTCTGCAGGCTATTCCGTACTATGGGTTGTTTCATCATTTCGGATGGTATTCCGGATAATATCTGAAGTATGATTTGTAAGTTTTGGTGGAGCATAAAAATAAGATCCCGTGGGTTTCAAGATGGCGAGAGAAAAGGCTAATGGAGGACTCAGATTCCGCAACTTGCAGGGGGTGAACTTAGCATTATTGGGGAAGCAGGCATGGCAGTTCCTTGTGAATCCACAAGCACTGGTCACGAGAGTTTTCAAAGATAAGTATTACCCCAATTCTTCTATTTTCAATGCGACAGTAAGTTAAAGGCCATCATGGTCTTGGAGAAGTGCATTAAAGGAGTTAAAGTACTCAAGCTAGAGTGTCGAAAAGAAATAAAGTCTGGAATGCAGACGAGTATTTGTCACAACCCTTAGCTTTCGAGAGCTGATAACTTCTTCGTCAAGGAGTCGGACTGTATCCTAGCTGCATTTTCCAAGGTTGGAGAACTCATTGACCCCGATACGAGGAGATATTTGACGTGGAGGACGCAGCAGTCATTAGGAAAATGCAACCACCTATCGCTACGAGAATTGACCACTGAAGTTTGCACTTTACCACCACTAGTAACTTCTCGGTCAAGATGGCATACCACGCGTTGGTGGAATCGCCAAACTCCAGGATGCGCCGCCATACGCCGGTGGAAGACGGAGACCAGAAATTTTAGAAGCGACTATGGCATTTTTGGATCTGCGGCGTACAAAACACTTGGCTTAGAGGTTGTCTACGGATTCATTGCCGACGACTGAAAACTTGATAAAGAGGACGATGGAGGTGTCTACAACCTGTTTGGGGTGTGGCAAAGAAGGAGCACGATGCAACAGAAAAATGCACATGTCTTTTTTGAATGCACATACGCATGGAGTTGCTTGGGCCTGAAGGAGACTGTCGACATGACACAGAAGAGCAGGGGGGTCTATTTTGATTCAGGATCCGGAGAGGACATAAATACTATTGGCATCATACAATTGGATGCGGAGCGTCGCTTTGAAAGAGCCATGGCAACAAGGGCACGAGGAGGAGCTGATCCAGCTAAAGCCGAGGCACTAGCTTTGTTGAAAGTTGTTCAATGGGCAGCGGAAGACAAAAGCAGTGAGTCACATATTCTTGGTGACGCGCTTGGAGTTGTAAGAATGGCCTGGGATGAAATTGAGCCTTCACTACATTGTGTTGATACCATTCGACACAGGTTTTAGTTTACCGTTCTGGATTCCTAGGGATAGAAATATTCTTGCTCATTCGTTAGTTAGCTATGCGAAATCGAGCAACTCGGAGTAAGTATGGATCACTTCCCCATGTTTCCTCTTTCAGACGATACTGGTCGATGCTAGTAGTATGAAATGAAAATTTTATTTTCAAAAAAAAAATAAAATATATATATATATATATATAGTCCGTCTCTTGAAAGACGGTCTTTCCATAAGTTATGGAAAAACCAAGGTTTAAAGTGTAAATTAGAAGAAATGAAGATAAAATTTTTGGGTTGCATGAACCGGGTTATAAATTTTATAACTACTACATGTTGCATACTAAAATTTTAATATTGCAACTAAGACTCTTTACCTTTTATTATTCTAATTATACTTCGTATTTCCATAAGCCTGTGGAAAGACCGTCTTTCCCAAGACTTTGCCATATATATATCTTGCTAACATTTGTTGGCTAAAAAACTTCCAAGCTTTCATCAAATAGGCAAAAAAAGCACCATATGGAATGGACTAACAAAGTAAATCCAGCCTTTATCTTGAGAAGAAAGATGCTGGTAGATGATAAGAACACCTCCAAAGCTATGTGTTGGTGAGAGTGCATGATTTTTCTATTGAGCAAAATGCAAAGTTGGTCCACATTGTGGCAGATTTGGAATGTGGAAGTGAAGGGTTGAGGGCGCATTATCATAATGCGTCCTCCCCTTTTTTTAATATTTTCCCATTCCCTTTTTAATTCTCTCCTTCTCCCTTTTAATTCTCTCCTTCTCCTTTTTAATTTTTTCCCCTTCTCCTTTTTAATTCCGCAAGTTTGTACCCTTTTTTCCCCATGCAATTAGGTTGCACACTTTATTCTTTTGGAAAATAGTTAGCATTTATTTTATTGTTTCCAAAATCAATTAGATGACCCGTTTTGGGACTGATTTTTTTTTTGCATCAATTAGAGGACTCGTCTATAAAATAAAATAATGCCTGAGTCAGCCTTGCTCTATTTTCCCCGGAATTATTATTTTGAAAGTATTTGGTGGAATCGTTTTTGAAAGGAGGCCTTAGACCTGGCAATAATTTGATTTTTTACGGAAGAATTTAGAGGAGTCATTTTTTGGAACAGGGTACAGATCTGGCATTATCTAGCTCTTCCGGATATTATGCGGAGGACTCGTTTTTGGAATGAGTCCTTGGAAGCTGCCTAATTTTTTTTCTCGGAAAATGAATCAGCGAAATGTTGGTAATTAGTGCAAATTCGCATAAATTTATTTCTTGGGAGCTCCTCGAACGAGTCCTGGAATGGGTATTGTTTCCTACAATTATTTTGAAAATGTTGGGAATGAGATTTGCAATTAACCACGGAGCTAATCCAATCCGTGGGTGAAATAATGTTTATTATATTTTGTTTTGTTCGGTAAATTTATTTTGAGGGGAATTTTATTTATTGGGGAGAAAGCTTATTATACTATTCCGCCATGAATTTAGCAAGAGTGGAGTTTCAAATGAGGCGCGAATTTGAGTAATAAATTATCGTGGGCTGCTGTAGTTTGTAACTTACTATTTCTGATGCACGTGGTTTCGGTCAAAATTTGGAAAATAGTCCAATGATGATTTAGGGTCTCGCTGTCCGAATTGTTTTGACTAGTCTTGAATGTCGGTGCGGGAACGGAGTATTGCATAGTTAGAATGGATACTAGTTAGTATAAATGTACAGTGTAGAACAATACGAGTGAAATGTAATGCCAACTAGTGTTGAATAGCACGTACTGTCCTATCGATGGTCTCTGCAAAGCATTCCACTCGTTCCACACGGGGGAGGATGTATGGTCCTGGATGTCCACCGTGGTACAACCGTCTGTGCAGGTACATGTTCTTCCTCATGTGGAGCTCCCTTCGGTATGTCCTCCTCCATTTCGTATCCCGCTTCCTCGTTCGAATCACAGTAGGCATATGGAATAGTACCTGTACGTGATGGATCGATATGTGCCATGTACCGATGACTGGATGTTGGAGTGACATATGCATTGTAATCTGATGCATCCATATTGTACTGTGAGGGTTCCCCGGCTGATGGTCCGCAAATCGGTGTGCTCGCATGTGAGGGGCCCGCTTGTGATGGACCAATGTGTTCTGCATGCCCCCTAGCACGAGGCCTCCAACCTCCTTGTCGTCCAGGTGGGGCCTGGCGGTGGCTTCTGAGGTCAATATATCTGACACCAGGGGGCGGTTCCTCGCAGTGCACAAACGGTTGATAGTGTTGCGGCCTGGAGGCCTGATGCGCATTTTGTAGACTACGTGTGATAACATGATGCATCCCCCTTATGACGTCCGCACAATGTGGGGGCCAACCATCCAAATTAATGTCTGACATGCCATGCAACTGTGCCATTTCCTGCAACTGCGGAATCGAGATGAATATGTTAGATATATAATTTTGAGGAGCTGTGTTGTATTCTTTCTTGACAATATTTGAAATTTAGGACATACCAAGTACTCCGTGGTTGCACCATCCCCGTGGAAACCCTCAGTAGCTGTTACAGGCCGCCCTGGTTGATCAATGAAGGACACCGTCTTACGGAAGTACCACTCCAAGTAATCACGGCTGGGTAGGTATGGATCCGCACTCCCCAGTGTGGGTGCTTGTCGATTGGACCGATGTTCCCAAGCATCGAGATATCTTCTGAGCTCCACACGCCAATCCATGCCAGACCTTCCTCGACGGTCTCTAGTATGGACTAAGTTGTACTCATCCCTACTAACCAACTGGGGGGGTACTGGCTGGATCAGGCTGAACTACCTGAGAACACGATATGGAACTCCACGGCATGCCAGCAGATGAGATCGACGCAGAGCAGTCAATTGTTTCTACCATCCGTACAATACCGCGGGAGTTGATCCAGGACGTCCTCGGTATATGGCTGCCAGGTGAACTGAGACAACGTGCATGTGTTGCGGTTAGGCAAAGGAAACCATTTTTCGTGCGAAGTCTATAAATCAAAATCCAATTATTCCTATACCTGATTGTGGTTGAGAGACGTCAGTTGATCACGGTACACTTTGAGAACGTGCATTGGCGATTGTGAACAATCGTAACGGGCCCTCCACCTATGAGGAACCGAATGAAATACATTAGCCTTACTATGGAATTGCATGTGGACTTATGAATACCGCATATTGAGGAATCAAACAAGTACCGGGATCCAAGAGCACTCATCGTCACTGTCACCTGTAGTGCCCCGGCAGGACGGATGGATGGTATGCGTTCCCATGCCCATAACTGCCAGTAAATGCAATAGAAATGCCTGTTAATATTAAGCACGGTATGTACGAACGACTATGTTGAAACACAATTTTACCTGTAGTAAGACAAGTGGCCCAGATATGGATTTAGATTGTGGGATTGCCGCGTCACATAATGACCTGTACAAGCATGCAAGAATCGAACTCCCCCAACTGTACCGATGGACTGCACCCAGATCCGTAAGTGCGGATAAGTAGAGCAACGGGATGAGGTGGCCGGACGTGTCGGACATCAGCATTCCCCCAAGAAGCAGCAGAAGGAATACCCTAGCCCGCTGTTGGCATTGTACATCAGTGGGATCAGTGGGGAACGGACTGTGCAATAGCGTTCCTAACCACCTGGCCTTAATGCGACCCCCCTGATACAAGTGGGGTCTGGTGTAGCTCCCAGGTAGTATGTGCAGATCAGCTGCCAGTCCTCCCCATGCCTAACGGTGTCAACACCTGTTACTGGGATGCCATCGATCGGTAGACCCCATAGGACCCCTATATCCTGCAAGGTGACCGTCACCTCCCCCATCGGTAGGTGAAACGTGTGCGTCTCTGGGCGCCAACGCTCCACTAGGGCGGTGATGAGGGAGTGGTCAATCTATATTGCGGCAGAGTCCAGGTGTCCCTGAAATCCCGCGTCGCGTACGTACCGCATAACCTATTCTGGCAGTCGCTCGGTCCAGCATGCCCCGTCGCACCGACACACCTGCAGTGCCTCGTTCTCTAAAGTTCCATTGTATAGGGCACAAGCACGGTGCTCCTGGTGGAGGTACAGCAAGTCCTCCTGAATGGGTCCTAGATGGTACATGGTGTTTTCCTGTGCGCAAATACCAACCCAAGTTAGATGGTTTTTCTGGAAGAATAGCACAGAAGAAAGCAACACTGCGTAATGTGACACATATTTGGCAAATATAAGTAATACCACATAATCTGCTACACATATCATTTAATACAAGAAATACTACGTCACACTACGAACGACAGACTAAGCATGCCCTCTCCCATCGATGTACAATGCAAACCAAATGAAAGATGGAGGTTCTATTACAGACACCGTATGACACCACGATACTAAGCATGGCCATGCCTACGCACGGCCCTGGTTTCACCTGCCACCCTGTCATCCATCTGATTCCTTATCCTCCTCTCCGCAAACTGTCCACGCCTCCTGTTGCGAAACTTTTCTGCATCAGGCATCAACCTCCAACGGGAACGCTGCCAGAGTGATGGATCTCGCACGGGCATGAAACCCTGACTGTATTGTTGGACATATGTGGTCGTGTGGTACACCCTGTCACATAGACTAGCAGGGTCGTCACGTCTATGCCGACAAACGGCCAAGGCATGGGAACAAGGGAAACGAAATATTTTCCATTCGTGACAAGTGCACTCTCTTCTACGGTATTTGATCATGTACTGTCGTTCACTAATGCTCCCGTCGATGTTCCTCGCCACAACCCTGTATGTCTGCGACGCGTGCCCAAACAGGGTGACGATATGTCCCTGTGCCAATGTATACTGCTTCTGGAACTTTTTCCAGATCCTCTGAGGGAACACGGACCTGGACAGACGGGCAATATCTCATAATCAGCGAACCGGCATACCGGTAAATCTGAAAATGCAATTAACTGACAATGTACCTCCAATCCGTAGCGTCCGTAAGCCTTTGTGCAAACATTTCAACCATTCGCTCGAACGTCGCTTTGACACACGCTGTTATTGGAAGGTGGCGTGCGCGCCGTAAGCAGTTGTTGAAGCTCTCTGACAGATTCGTTGTCAAAATTCCCCAACGCCGATCACCATCATCGAAGGCAAGACACCACCTACTCCTATCTTGCCGTTCCATCCAAGCCCAAGCGGACAAATCCATACTCTCCAGCTCCTCCTTGTACTCCCTCCACCTGCTCTCGCGCCTGGCACTACCAAGCTGCCACACCAGAGACTTCATGAGCGTATTCTTGAACTTCCCGCGATCATGTGATAAGAAGTTTGACTGAAAATGCCGCAAGCAAATCCGGTGGTATCCGGCTGGCTCCATCCACTCCTCCATATTTGTCATCGCATTTACAAGTCCTGCGTGCCTATCTGATATGACACAGATTGGTCTGCTATCACCACCAACAACGTGAAGACGCAGTCTCCCCATGAACCAGTTTCAGCTTTCATTCGATTCCTCGTCGACAATTCCGTAAGCGATAGGGAGGATGTAATCATTTGCATCGTGGGTCACGGCGACCAGCATTGTGGACTTATATGCACCTCTCAAGTGAGTGCCGTCGACGCTGATCACTGGCCTGCAGTGGCGGAAGGCTGCAATTGCCTGACCAAATGCCCAGAACACAAATTTAAATTTCATACACCCGGGACCGTGTATTCTGTCAGGTACGCCAGCCCAATCAACAACGGTGGTCGGATTAGCCCTTACAAGCTCATCCATAAAAGTTGGGAGCTGTTCAAAAGAATCCTCCCACAGACATAACACATTAATCAATTCAACTGCTACACAATTCCGATAATTACTGCATTCAGACAACACAATCATGCACATGCAATTAAATTAACTAAATTATACCGGCGTATCAACAGATTATAATTCAACCCGAAAGGCAACAGCTGACCGACCAAGGGCAACATGCCATACACACATAATGTCGGAACACGTTCGTATAATTCTTTAGTAGCAATTATCTACTGGAAAATGTATAACAGAGTGAGAGGGAGTCTGAGACTTACGGGTCAACGCTGTCAACGTCTAGTCAACGCGGTCGACGCAGTCAATGCCGGGTCAACGTCGGGTACAATGCGGTCAACAGCGGGTCGTAGAGGTCAGCGTCGGGTCAACGTGGGCGACGTCAACTAACGCGGTCAACCTGGTCAATTCGGTCAACGCCGGGTCAACACCGGGTCAGGGTCGGGTCAATGCGGTCAATGGCGGGTCGTAGAGGTCAGCGTCGGGCCAACGTGGTCGACGTCGACTAATGCGGTCAACCTGGTCAATTTGGTCATCGTCGGGTCAATGCCGTGAACGTCGGGTCAGCGTCGTCCACTTCACTTCGAATCCGATCTCTACAACCAAAACCCCCTTACGGATTCAGTGATAATTATCGAAATACCAAAACAAAAAATGAGCGAAAAGAGGGAAGCATACCGGATCTTGTAAAAAATTCGAGCTACGGATGAAAATGGCGGAACGCTGGTGGAGCAATACCGGAGAAAGAGTGTAGAGAAATTTCCGGGATGGCAAGACACTTGCACAAAGGAGGCTACCTGAAGGAGAAAGGTGAGAAATGGTGGAGGAAGTAGAATTGACAGTGTTGGAAGGGGGAGCAATTCGGCTGCATTTATGCAAGAATTGGGGACAAGGTACGCCACGTGGCAGCAAGGGATTCGACCGCAAATCCCTTCTTTGACCAGCTTCTTTGACCGCAATTCATTTCCTTCCTTTGACCGCATTATTGCATGAATGGGGGACAAGGTACGCCACGTGGAGGAGCCCAAGTGCACCACCATTTTGGACCACATGCAACGGCCACGTGCCATACCCCCACATCGCCACGTGGCATCGCTGCCCACATTTTTTTTAAAAAAAATGTGGCCCAGAGAGGACGCATTATCATAATGCGTCCTCGCCATGTGGCATGGCCCCATTCGGCCACGTGGCATGCCCGGCATTTTTGAGCAAAACTGTTTCACAAAAATTTTTGACAAAGAGGACGCATTATGATAATGCGTCCTCTCCACGTGGCATGTCCCCATTCGGCCACGTGGCATTAATCACCATTTTCGACCAGAATTTGTTCACAAAAAAAATCTGCCAGAGAGGACGCATTATGATAATGCGTCCTCGCCACGTGGCAAGGCCCCATTCATAAGTTATGGAAAAATCAAGGTTTAAAGTGTAAATTAGAAGAAATGAAGATAAAATTTTTGGGTTGCATGAACCAGGTTATAAATTTTATAACTACTACATGTTGCATACTAAAATTTTAATATTGCAACTAAAACTCTTTACCTTTTATTATTCTATTTATACTTCGTATTTCCATAAGCCTATGAAAAACCGTCTTTCCCAAGACTTTGCCATATATATATATATATATATATATATATATATATATATATATATATATATCTTGCTAACATTTCTTGGCTAACAAACTTCCAAGCTTTCATCAAATAGGCAAAAAAAGCACCATATGGAATGGACTAACAAAGTAAATCCAGCCTTTATCTTGAGAAGAAAGATGCGCTGGTAGCTGATAAGAACACCTACAAAGCTATGTGTTGGTGTTGGTGTTGGTGAGATCCAACATCTTACTGGAACTTTATTTTTAAATAATTATATCTCAAGATTAAAAGTACTTCTAAATCATATTTTATGCATTCAAACAATTAATAAAAACCAAAAGAACCAACTAATAATCGACACCATCAGAATTCAGATTTCACACAGCGCCACCGTTAACCCGAATAACCTGTCCATTCACCCACCCTCCGGCGTCGGTAGCGAGGAACGCCACCACCGGAGAAATATCCTCCGGCGATCCCAGCCTCCCTAGCGGCACCTCATCCACCAGCGATTTCAGCATCTCCACCGTCTTCCCGCTGTAGAAGTACTCCGTCGCGGTGGCTCCTGGAGCCACGCAGTTGGCCGTGATCCCCGTCCCCTTCAGCTCCTTTGACAGAATCTCCACCATGGTCTCCACCGCCGCCTTCGAGGCGGCGTAAGCGCCGTAGTTCGGCCTCAGCGCCGCCACTATGGACGTCGTGAGGCAGATGATCCTCCCGCCGCCGCCGCGCTTGATCCTGTTCGCCGCCTCCCGGCAGCACAGGAAGGTCCCCCGGGCGTTGACGGCGAAGATCCGGTCGAAGTCCTCCACGGCGGTGGCGGCGACGGTGGGATTCTTCGGGTCGAATATGGCGGCGGAGTTGACGAAGATGTTCACCGGGGAATGGAACACTGACTCCGCAGCGTCGAACATGGACTTCACCTGGACGGGGTCGGAGACGTCCGCCTTGTAGGCGACGGCGCGTGGGGGGACGTCCTCGCCGGAGTTGATCTCGGCGGCGATCATCTCAGCTTTCTTGAAGTTGGTGGAGTAGATGATCAGGACTCTAGCTCCGAGGGAGGACAGATGGAGGGCGATGGCCCGTCCGATGCCGCTGGAGCCGCCGGTGATAATGGCGACTCTGTCCCGGAGAGAGAGGGTTTCGCCGGACATTGTTGGCGTTGGGTTTGGAAAGAAGAAATGGTTTCAGAAATTTTGAAGCGAAATTTGTGACGAATGAATTGGCGGGGATTTGTATTGTTTTGTTGTTTGTGACACTTTTTTGTGTTTTGTTGTTTCAATCAAAGATGTAGCTATTTATATTGAACGAGTGGAAGACGCAGTATTTGAGTTTGTCACGACTTCCGTCACTGAAACCCATTTTATATGAGAATGATGCTGGTTTTGCCCGTAGTTTAAGTTCCGGTTTTGGCTTTGTTTTAAGTTTGAAATGGTTTTGGGCTTTACAAAATCTTATCTAGTATTTTAGTTTCCTTAACCACTTGAATTTGTTTAAGTGGTTAGGAATTTGGGTTTAAATTCGTCTTGTCTGTATTCTTAAAACGGAAGTTGCATGTTATGATGGAAGCACACCGTTAAATCATTATCTTTGTAAGAAATTGATGTGGAATGGGCCAAATTAAAGGGGATTCACATATCGGCTCAATAATTCAATATGGGTTCTGATACCATGTTAAATTAGTATCTTTGTAAGAAATCGATGTGGGATACATCGTTCAACACCCACCCACAAACATGATCTGAGAGACTCGTTTTTACTGTGTGTTGTAAAATGTTTGGGAGGCTCACTCTTGAAGTTTACATTGTTATATTTCAGGAAGTTCACTTCATTTTGTGTGAGCTACTTTAAAAGTCGTGTTACATTGTTATAGTTTAGGAGGCTCGCCCTACTATATGTGAGCCACTTAAAAAATTGTGTAAAATGCAACTATTATAATTATTATAAGGGTGTTGCTATATCTCGCCCTGTATTTTACTATCCTCGCCCTAATATGTATAAATACACGTATTAGTATTTAAAAAAAATTAAAAATTAAAAACCCTAAAATCCTCTCCCCCTTCCCTCTCTCCATTCCATCCGGCCAGGTGCCGGTGCTGGGCCGCCCGCCGCCCGCCGCCCGCCGGAAAATCGCCGGAAAACGTAAGTTTTGGAGGATTTTTTTTTAGTTTTCGTGCGAATTTTTTTTTGTTTTCGTGCGAATGAGGGGTTTAGTTGTAAATATAAGAAAATAGGAGGCTTCACTCTTAAATTAATTTATTTCATAAGATAATAGGAGATTAAGATGTAGAATAATTTGGAAAAATCTAATATTAGAAATTTAATGAATTTTGGAATTAAAACGAAGAAATTGTGATTGTTAGAAATTATTTAATTTAAATTTGGAAATGATTATAGGAGGCTTTACTCTTAAATTAATTTATTTCATAAGATAATAGGAGATTAAGATGTAGAATAATTTGGAGAAATCTAATATTAGGAATTTAATGAATTTTGGAATTAAAACGAAGAAATTGTGTTTTTTAGAAATTATTTAGTTTAAATTTGGAAATGATTACTATTTCCGTAATTTGGAAAGTATATGTGACATAATAGAATATAGTTCTATTTAAATAAAATTTATTAATCCGATGTAAACAATTGTGTAGTAAATTATTATGATATGTTTTAACAATTGTTTCCTTGAATGTTAATAATAGTGTGATGTGGTAAAAAAATAAGATTATTTAGTCGACCGTTTTCTTATGTATGAACCCACAGTTTTGCCATAGTTTGCTCATTTATGTAATCGGTAACTGTTTGTGCATATCAAATTTATAAGTCATCGATTTTTGCAACGGTAACGCTTTCAAAATAATTACTCGACGCTTCGATAATAACTGTAACGGTTGCGTACATGCCAAAATGTTTCGCTGGGTTGCAACAGTTAATTACTCTCAGAGTATGCTCTTCTCCAAGCCCTTATCCTCCTACGAAAGGGTAACTCCCAACCTACGACATCAGCCTTCCTCAATGTGGTCCACATATTAACCACGGGGGGCATGGGACAGTTTCCTTCACGTGTACCCGGACGAAATGGCTTGCACTGCGAACGTATATAATGTGTAGCTCCCTACTTGTTCCATCCTCGCCCCCGCCTGCCCTCAGTGGAAGGACTGTACAGCAATGGTCCGCCGACCCATTCTCTAAAATGTAATATAAAACTACAACCGTGTTGTAGTAGGTGGCCACAGGAAACATGTCTGCAATGACCGTAAACCAATGCTCTGGACCTCATGGACCGCTGGTGTGGTGTATACGGGCTCTGGCGAGTTCAACGTCATTTTGCGAACCGTATATGGGAACATAGTCAGGCCAATGAGTTGATATCTCGTTAAATACTGCCCGACGCGCTGTAGACCATTCACTTTCACCGTCTACGTGGAACGCATCAGCAACGCATCTGAAGCCACAGTTTCCATCACTCACGACATCGTTCCAGCCTTCGATGTAACGCCGGACATTGTGGGGGACACTTTCGAGGAACGGGAATGTCGCTGCAGGAGAACACATTAATATAAATATCTTGTGCAGGCGGCCTTCATTAGGAAGAATGGTGCTTGTACTAACCGTGCCAGCGACCGCTCCCTGAAGCACGCCCCGGGGACCTTGAACTACTCTCGTATCGCCTGTTCACGTGCTCGTGGTAGCTCGGTGAACATCGGGTTGATCTTGATCGGGGGACCTGCTCGCTTGGTCTCCCACGTGCACTAGTACAATTGTCCGGCTCGCCAATGCCGCTCTCCTCCGGACGCAACTGCGCATCTATGTAGGATGAAACTCGTCGGCGGACCGAAGGGTCGCTACGTGCCAGCTCCTCCAACAGAGTGTTGAACCGCGACTGATCTTGTTCGGCCCTCGCAATGTTTTCCGTGCTCCACACGTGATCACCCAATGCCAGGCTCTTGAACAGCGGATGAATGTCGTCCAAGTACAAGGGGATTCCTTCAGCAACTGCCCCTGCCATGACGCATGCACACGGTATTCCGTGTGTCGAGCGCAGCACACAGCCACAGTAAGCATATACCTGTGCTCCGAGTGCATCAATCCTCCCGGACTCGACCGTCAATTTATCCAGACAGTATTTGGACACATTGTTGATCAAGTTGCTGAAAAGGGCCCTACGGTGCAATCTTGCAATGCACGTTCTTGATTTCTCCAGGCCGGTCTTGATCATAGTAATCTGCTGGGCTATCTGCAGGTCGACACGCCTCCATACCGTGTCCAGTGAACCAGTCGACGTTTGTAACCACCCTTTCAATGACGAGTGTGCACTTTCGACCCTGCATGTAGTTGTGTTCCCGAAATGCAGAAATCTGTTCGTCCATGCCCTCACAAATTTCTCCTTATGGGGGGTGAGCCACGTCGTCTCAGCGTAACTAATAACAGCCTCGCTCCAAGACCATCCAGCCCTCATATCTACCAAGGCGGTTTCGTACTCTGGAACGGTGGACGCATTGCAAACCCGGAACCATGCACCATTCTTGAACGCTGCCCCGTTCCTCTTATTCCCTGTCAGCACAGTAACACGTGCCTCCACATCCTTGTTAATATGCCAGGTGCAGAGCAAATGATTCGATTCTGGAAACACAGTCCGAAGTGGCCTAATCAGTCCCATCTCCCGATCGGTGACCACAACCTCAGGGAACGGTCCATCCACAAGCAAGTTCTTCAGCGCGTTCAGCACCCACTCATAGGTATCTGCCGTTTCATCAACGACAATTGCGTAGGCAATCAGGAAGTTTGTGTTGCAAGGGGACATCCCAACCATCTCAATGAATGGCATGCCGTAGCGATTGTTCTTGTACGTTGAGTCGATGGCCACAACCCACGGAAACGTGCGAAATGCCACAACAGCATTGGGATTGGCCATGAATAAATGAGTCAAAGTACCATCACCTGCTGAGCGGTGACTAGTGACATACCCTTTCGCGGTGGCCAGATGCAAACAATTCTCCGCTGTGTTGCGCCCGCCTCGCCTTTCTGTTACATATGCCGACCTCTCATTGTACACCTGCCTAATGTTCTGATACAGGTCCGGAAACGAATTCCTGAGGCTGGCATTGATATGCCTTGGGGCTGTTTCTGAATCTGTCAAATCTCTGATCATTTGCTTCGCGTCCGCATGGAGCTTGCTGCTCTGTCTATGACCCTCGGGGTACACTGAGAAAGAGTGGTTGTGCATCCCTCGCCTAGGATCCTTGCACGGCACTACATTCCAACCATCCCCCGTGATGCTCTGTTTCAAGACAATCGCGAATGGGCAGTCACAACTTCTGGTCGAGCTGCTACTCCGTCGGACTACATCAGATTCGCTCGTATCTACATCCTTATCCTTTCGGCCCCGATTGCAAATGCAATATAACCTCAGGGGACCATTCCTATTCTGTTTGTAGGACCCCGTGACAAGTTCAAATCCCACCTGTAGAGCAATCCGTTGCAGGTAGGAATAAGCCTCGGCAACACCTGTTAACACAGCTGAGGTGGCAAATGGAGAGTATCCATTCCGCCCTGCAGCAGCTTCACATGACTGATTGTCATCCTTAAACAGCAATAAACATCAAGTAATTAGTTACACTCAACTGCTATACCAATGACAATGATGTCGTCAATTAACGTTTACATATGAACGAATAAAGATAAAATTACTGTCAAAACGTTAAAACATATACTTAAAGAAGACAACATAAAGATAAAATTATAGTACATGAAATGCCATTACAGTTATAAAATTCCCGTACACAAATTAACTCCCTAAACTAAAATTACATTCATCCATTTCAAACTGTCCTCCTAATGGACTTAAGGGTGCACTCCGCCATTTCTCATTAACAGCTAAAACATACATGTAATGGAAAAAAAAAGAAATAACATTGTGGCTAGAATTAATATTACATTCTTACATTTCACATTGAGGTTTAAAATTAATTAACGTAACGAATTTAATGTTTACTAGTGAACTTTTGGAATCCAAAATGCAACCGGGTCGTTTCAGATTAACTTTTAATACTTGCATTTGAATAATGTAAAATGAAACAAAGTAATTACATTTCAACAAATTAAAATAACAAAATAACATAAAAAAACGTAAATTAACGTTACAATAATTAACAAAATAACAAAATTAACAAAACAACAAAACAACAAAATTAACGTTACAATAATTAACAAAATAACAAAATTAACAAAACAACAACATTAACGTCACAATAATTAACAAAATAACAAAATTAACAAAACAACAACATTAACGTTACAATAATTAAAATTAACGTTGCAATAATTAAAATTAACGTTACAATAATTTTTACGTTACAATTAATAAATTAAAATACTAAGATGAGCATAAATTAAAAAACTAAGATGAGCATAAATTTCTTTCTCATTAACAGCTAAAACATACATGTAATGGAAAAAAAAAGAAATAACATTGTGGCTAGAATTAATATTACATTCTTACAGTTCAACAAATTAAAATATCAAAATAACGTAAAAATACGTAACTTAACGGTACAATAATTAACAAAATAACAAAATTAACAAAACAACAAAATTAACGTTACAATAATTAATAGGACATAAATTATTGTAGATAAATTAGAAACAGCATTACGTAACAAAATTAACAACAAAATTAACGTTACTGCTATTAATAGGAGATAAATTCATAGGAGATAAATGTGCAATAATTTCTACGTAACAGTTAATAAATTAAAACACAAAGACGAGCATAAATTTCTACGGCAAAAATTTATGCTCGGCGGCCCGGCGGCGGCGGCGGCCCGGCGGCCCGGCGGCGGATTTTCTTTTCCATTAATTCAGTTAATATTAACTAACTACAATTATCTAAATTAATTTAAATTCAGTTATTGAAATTAAATTAAAAATATATATTGTATACGTATTAGGACGAGGATAGTAAAATACAGTGCGTGGTATAACAATCCACTTATTATAATTTGGAAGGCTCACCTTATTCTGTTACGTGTAAGCCAAGGTATCTCACCCCAAATACTATGATTTAATACTTCATATTTGCATGAGACACGGTTAGTTATTACTATGGTAAACACTTTAAATAAGAAAACAATAGTTTCCCTATGTTTATAAATAGGTTTTTGAATTAATTATTGTTCAATCATTATTTTTGGAAAATTCAATAAAGTTCTAGAAAACTCAATAAAGTTCTGGAAAAAGTTGGTACACGCCCGCACTAAAAATGGTTTCCCTTCTACCGTCCAGACAAATTTATCTTTCATGAAGATAAACTCGAAAATTTTATATGTTTGCAAATAGGCAAATTCTTAGCAAAGACAGTCTTTTCATAAATTTATGGAAATATGAGGTTTAATTTGAATAATAAAAGATAAAAGGTCTTAGTTGCAACATTAAAATTTTAATATACAACATGTAGTAGTTATAAAATTTATAATCCAATTCATGCAACCCGAAAATTTTGTCTTAATTTCTTCTAATTTACACTTTAAACCTTGGTCTTTTCATGACTTATGGAAAGACCTTCTTTCAAGAGACGCACTCTTGCAAATATTATAAAAGATAAACTAGAAAATTTTATATGGATAACTGCTAATATAGTCATATCTATTTGAGTAAGTGTCAATATAACTATATACTTAGTAAGTGTTAATATAATCCTATAATAATTTTTAGTGTAAATATAACCCTAATTAGTTAATAAAAGTGCCAATATAACTCTTAGACCCCATTTTTTATATTGACCTCAATTTTTTTGCGTTGACTCTATATAAATCGACCAAAATACCCTTTTTGGACTAACTCTGAAATTAGATGGATAATTTTACCCTCATAGTTCACCGGACCACCGCTGAACCGCCGTCGGAACAGGTAGGGTTATATCAGCACATTATGAAATCTTATTGGGTTATATCAGCACATTCCTAATGTATGTAGGGTTATATCAGCACATTTTTAATGTTTGTAGAGTTATATTAGCACATTCTTAAAACTTATAGGGTTATATCAGCACATATTATAATATTAAGTGTGTGATACTTGGCTAGCATTAACGAGCGACCACGTCATCACATACACCATTATAACATCATAACAATATCTTACACAACATAAAATTTGACATCGTGACACCATCATTAATATTAAACACCATCATCACATATCATAACCTCATTTCAAAACTTATAAACATTAAAAACCCAAGGTCGAAGAACACAGCAAAATAACAATCACACACAACACCAAAGTTCATCCAATCATCAATTCGGACTAAACACAACAAAACAAATAAAATATCATTAAAACCTCTATATTCTATAGTATGTGTTGATATGACCCTACATTTTTTACTAGAAATTTTAGGAATGTGCTGATTTAACCCTACCAGTTTTCATTATGTGCTTATATAACCCTAACTAATCGTATTTTAATTTTTTTCAGAAGGGTAAACATGTAATTTTATACAATTTCAGCTAAATGTAGTCGAAGAGGGTTATATTGGCACTTTCACTAACTAGATAGAGTTATATTGGCACTTTCAAATATTGAAAAGTTATATTGACACTTATGCAACTAGGTAGCATTATAAAAGTACTTTTTTCAATTTTATATGTTTGCAAATGTTGTAGGTTAAGGTGTTGGCAAATCAAGTTCTTCCACGTGTTCCATAAATCACTAATTTCTTCCTAAAAATTCCCTCACTTTACTGAATATAGAATTTATAGAACATGTTACGAAACATGATTTGCCCAACACCTTAACATACATCATTTGCAAACATATAAAATTTTGAAGACAAACACGAACACAGTGAAAACTGGTCTTCCAGTTCAGATATGACATATCAAAAGGTAAACATGACTTTAGCTACTCAAAACCAAACAAATTATTCTTAGAGACATACTTATTCTGAACATTACACCGCAGCTTGCTAACACAGCCTCGGAGGTGGTTTGGTTGTTGCATATTCTTCGCGATCTTCAGTTTCCGCTGCAGGGCTCGCCTCTGCTTCTATGTGACAATAACAGTGCTATCTTTCTTGCTGAGAATCCTGTTGCTCACAAACGGGCCAAGCATATTGATATTGACTATCATTTTGTACGGAAATTGGTGGCTGCTGGAAAACTTCGTGTTGGTCATGTCTCCACTTCGCTGCAAGTTGCGGACATTTTCACCAAAGGGCTTAATCGTGCATTGTTTGACTTCTTCAGGTCCAAGTTTTGCATCTCAGTCAACCCGACGCTTCGCTTGAGGGGGGTGTGGCAATAGAAGATCGTGATTAATCGTGATTAATTGTGATTGATCTTGATTAATTTCTAATTAATCAAGATTTATCTTGTCTATATTTAGAACTAGTCCAGATTAATTGTATCATTCATATGTAAACACCTATATATTACTTTGTAAATGGTAATAGAAAATCAAGTTGGAAAATTCCTTTCAATATGGAGGAAACCACGCTCGACGCCATCCACATAATGCCCTGTGCTGTGAGTAAGCCCTTTAAACGGACTACATTCAACTAAACAAAGGAATATCAATATCAATATCATATCTACAGTTTCTAAATTACATGCACCAAACGAAGAGAAGAAATCAATCATCTTGAAAGATCAATACTAGCATTTTCCTATGTCTTGATTTGTTGTCACTTTCCAGTTTCCATAACAGCTACTGATTGCTCTCACTTTCCATAACACAAACAATAATGATTTGCAGGGAAATACAAGGAACGGACAGGAAAAATGCGAAAAGAATAAACCAAGTCCTTACATGCGACATTCAACACTGGTGCCATGGTTGCAAAATGGACAGCTGAATACTGTATCAAGTTTGTCCATCCTCTTCCTAGGTGCAAGCTTCGCCCTTGACTTCCTCCTACCCATTCCCTAATTCCTAACACAGTAATACCCAAACAAAAGCCAACTTTCTTTGAAGACCATCAAAACTGCATATCATCAACTAAATTGAGCGGTAAAAGCTCAATATACATTAAGCATTGAATTGTCCACCAAAGCAAATAAACAGAAACAGGGGGTAGAAGTACAATGAGCCAACGGCCATCTAAAATAGACTATTGAATCAAGAAAGCATTTGACGGAAACACATAGCATGTCATAAACAACTCCTTCACAATATTGCTCACACAATGCAGAAGGTAAAGACCACAAAGGAAGCAACACAAGATTGCGGGCACTAAAAATCCATTGCAACAGGTGAACCAATTCATACACACCAACTAAGTGATTTCAGGTTCATAAAAACTGGTTTTTTTCTTTTATACAACACATCCTTCCTAACTGAATTCTGAAATCTCACTATCATCTGCCCAATCAGAAACAAATATCATCTCCTAAAAAAATAACTAGAGAGAGTAATTCCACCAAAAAATCTTCGGCCGACACCTCATAGAACACATTCTTAATCTGGGATTAAAAAAGCGCGCTTAAAGCGCAAAAAAGCACTAAGCGCTCAAGTGAGCGCTTTGTATTGAAAAGCACCAGCGCCAAGGAAAAGCGCGCGCTTCCGAGCGCTTTTGGCGAAGCGCTCAAAAAAGCGTGTTTTTCGCTTTTGTGCTGAAATGGGCCTTTTTTTTCTTAAATGAAAGGAGTTTGGCCTGAAGTTTTGGGCTGAAATAAATAGTATTAGGGTTATATAATTTATTTATGGATTAAACCTAAAAAAGACAGAAATCGGACAGAAGCGATTGTGTTATTAATGTGTTGAATGTTTTATTTGTCTTTTATGATATTGTGTTATTATTCAAAGTTCTATGTTGTATCTTTATTGAAATAATACTGGTATATGATTTGGGAGAGCTTTTTTCCGAAAAGCGAAGCTGTACTTTGCGCTTTTTAAAACCCAGTTCTTAATGCAGTTACTGAACCAAATCATTAAGCCGTAATGAAAATCCAATCAATTCAAACCACACAACAATTTGAAAAAATCCAATCAGCACTCAATCGTTCACTTGGAATACACACTGCAAATCTTGCAAGGAAACGAAAGGATAAACAAGCGGGTGGCTTTATTAGAACTCAACGGAAAAATAGCTCGGGTTTGTTTGGAATGAAGACAAATATCACAAGGAGTAGAACTCAGGTGAAGATGCTAAAACTGTAAAGAAGGAATGCACCAGTCATCGATGCCACAACTCGGTTGAGGTCACCTTCTCGGTCTTGGTCGCAGAGCAAGCACGGGCGGCTGCCGGGAAATGCCGCAACCAGTAAACACCATGTCTCTGCTCACCCACACCAATCACTATCTTCGTATCGCTTTCCTAAAGTACACACAACTTTTCGGTCAAGAAAGCAAAACAATTAGCATGTAGAAGCAACCTAGAAAATGACAGGAGATTGCATTCCAGTGTTGCAAGATACAGAACATGGTCAATTCTGGCAGACTGCGAGAAAACCAAAGAACCTTCCTTAACTACTAGAACAACACGGTTATCTGGAAGCTTAATGGGCAAAAGAGCAATATTGAAAATATCATGTAGGATGGCAAGATTTCCAGTCATATGAAAAGAAGCACCCGTGTCGAGAATCCAGAGAGAGTGCTTACCAGTAGCATCTGAAGAAGGAGTGTTCATGGTGTTGTACATTTGTAATAATGCATGCCACTGGTCGGGGCTGAGATTCGAGCCTCGAGTAGCGGACTCCAGGAGGGACATGACCTCGGACATGTGAGTAGGAACTTTCTGCTGCGCCGAGAGAGCGACTCCAGCAGGAAGACTGCCACGGTCGCGACCAGCGCCCTGGTGGCGCACCAAGGCTGACCGGTGCACGAACCCCTCAGGAACTCCATGGAGCTTCCAGCACTTAGAAACGTAATGTGTTTTCTTACCACAATGAGAACACACAAGACGGCCTACTGATCATTCCGGCATAGAGAGAGGTTGGTTGCGTGCCAAAGGGACTGGCTTGGCCTGAGCCGCAAATGCCATGCCATCAGATTTGGTATCACGTTTAAACATGAGATTTTTATGGCATTCTTCCTGCACGACCAAACCATAAATGTGATTGATGGACGGGAGGGGCTCTTGCGCCATGATGATGGAGCGAAGAGTTCCAAAGGAGTCATCCAGCCCAAAAAGAAATTGGTGAAGACGCTCGATATCATGTTCTGCATGAAGTTTGGCCGTGATATTTCAAGTACAATTTGCGCGGAGACATGCTTGAAGGGGAACATATATATGTACTTCATCCCAGATCTTCTTGAGAGCGCCATAATATGACGCAACAGTTTTCCCACCTTGGCGACAATTTGCCAAGTCTGCACGAAGCTGAAGGAGACGTGGCCCATTACCGACAGAGAATCGATGATGTAATTCCTCCCAAAGTTCAAATACAATTTCTGGATAAGTGATGGAAGAACGTAGAGACGAATCAATAGACTGTACAACCCATCCGATGAGCATAGAATTGACATTATACCAATCATCAAGATCAACAGGGGCAACATTGTCTTGAGAGATGCGACCATCAACAAATCCTAATTTACGTTTATCCTTGAGTGCATTCTTCATCGAGGTAGTCCACTCCTGATAGTTATCGCCCTTAAGAACAACCGGACAGGGAGATAGGCCCGAGTGATCCGTAAGGTGAAGGTAGAAGGGAGAAGAATGATCAAGAGGTCGTTGTAGTGGCTGAGGTCCGCCGACGCCATGGATGCTCGAAGGCGGCGCCGGCGGTGGAGTATCGGCCGGAGGAGGGCGGTGCTGGCGGTGTATTGACGACACTGTCTGAATCGCTCATAAGCGGCGGTGGTGAGTTTGGACGGCGAAGAGGGAAAAATAGGGTTTAAGAGAGTTGGCTTTGATATTATGAAATGAGGAAGATTGATAATTTTGGGAAAGAGTTTTCTGATGTGATATTCACACAAATGAAAGGGATTTATACCCAAATATACAAGTTGACTAGACTAACTAAGTAAAGTACAAATTTTATTACAATACAAACTCTATTATCCCCTCGCATGCATTGGCGCAAAAGTGAACAGCACGGGATTAGTAGTCCCCTCACGTGCATCGGAGTGAACAAATGGGGGGTTGGTAGTCCCCTCACATGCATCGGTGCAAACACAGGACTCTAACCACGCTCCCTCACTTACATCGGTTGTTTGTTCCCTCAAGTGTATCATGAATCCCCTCACGTGCATCGGAACAAATGTGAACAAAAAGAGATTAATATTCGGCCTCTCACGTGCACTAGTGCAGACATGAAAAAAAAAGGATTTAATTCATGTATTTGTTAAAACAAGTAGGGATAACTATAAGGGATCCTCACTTGGATTTATAAGATAATTCATGTATCAGTGTCAAAGGTTATTGATTTGAGTAAAATAAAGGGAGCAAAACAAAATTTTAACTATTTTGATCATATCCATTTGTTATTTTATTTTTTGAAATCCATTCAAAGATGTTGGGAAAAACACCCAGCGTCAATTACAATGAGTGAAATTGACATTCAATCTATCATGTTTCGATTTTTTTAAATTGCATAAATTTAACTTTGTTCGTACGTATTATAGAATATGAGTAAGTAGATTTTACACTTCATTAATTAGTAAATTTGAAGAATTTTCTTGAATTTTTATGAAATTGAGAATGGTGTTCAACCGAAGATTATGACTTAGCTTTTTCGGCCATAATTAAGAGAAACAAATAGAGTATTCAGCACGAATATCAAGTATTTGATGATATAACCATTATATCTTTTAAATTCGTAGTTCTACATTGTTAAAGAGGGCACATATTCAAATATTTATGATAAATTTTTTTAATACACTCCAGTTCTATTACCACATTCAAGTTGCCCCACACAAAGGAGGTGGGGCTCCCCTGTGTCTCACACAAAGGTGGGGTGATACTCCCACATAACTCACACGAAGTGAGGCTCCTACACTTGACACGGTGTATTTGGAGACTTAACCCCATAATAATGCCCCAGACCGGTGAGACTCCCACATAACTCACACGAAGTGAGGCTCCTACATCTGACACGGTGTATTTGGAGACTTAATCCCATAATAATGTCCCAGGCCGGAATTGAACCTGGGATGCATCTAGGAGGCGCACGCCCTGGCCACTGGGATGAAGCCAGTGGTTTATGATACATTTTGAATATTGATTGATGTATTATTGATCGTGAATGTTAGTATCACCTTCGTTAGACAATTATTTGATATTGAAAGTTGGGAGTTTTCTAAGAAAATGACAGAAATATGATAATTTAAAAGATTTGATCCATGATTAAATGTTGAAAATTAGTTGTAAAATTAAATATTTTATTTCTTGAATTAAAATTGCGAGATATTGTATGATAAAGTGAGAATTTTAGTAATTTCCTCGTCAGGTATAAAGGTTATCATCATTCTAATTTAAGTTTAGATTCCTAGTACATATGATACCATGTGTTATTTTTAAATAAACAAAATATTTAGAAGTAAATAGATTAATAATTGTGAAAGAAATCATATACTTAACAACACTCGTAAAAGTATGTGTTTGAAATTATTTCTCTCACTAATGGAATAATGCAATAAATCATTATGAATTTTAGTTTAACTAAAATAAATTGTATCATGTTTGACATGTTAGGATGAATAAATTAGTTATTCTTTTATATAATGAAATTATGTTTAGAACTGATTTTTATGTGTGAATGATTTATATTTCCCAAATAAGATGACATGCCTTTACATCAAAATGAGGTCTAGTCGATGATACGTGAAACTTTTGATTTAAGAATTGATTGTAACTTGTAAATATAATTTATCTTATTTATTGACATAATTACTTTTACGTGAAAACTTAAAATAATTTCTTGACATCCGTATATATTATGTATTTGGTCTTATAATGATTGTGTTAGAGAACATTTTGCAGATTCAATTTTACTCATTCAAGTGATTGAATATGTAGCACTTATTGAAATGTATGAGTTTTATAAATTCAATAGTCTAGACAAAAATAAAATTCAAACGTTCTAATAAAGGTAATTGTGTATCATGATCAGATCGTACTAATTATCACGACACACTATTAGATAGTGATGTATAAATTTAGATCTAAATATTTGATAATTATGATCTATCCAGCCTCTAAATTACGTTATTAGTATTGTTTTATATTTGTCAAGTTGGTTATATGAGATATATGTTGTACTTTTGTGAAAAGTTAAATTCGGGTAAATTTAAATTTATTGCAATTGTTGCATGAAATAGTCAAGATATACGTAATTGTGTTGTTCATGATAAGTTTTATACTATATAACCATACATATTCGAATCAAAATTATTATATATTGTGCAAGATTAATGAATCTCATTTGATTTTTTTCATATTATATCTGTAGATCAATATGTTCATTCTGTCAAATTAAATTAGTTATAAATTCTGCACAGTCAAAATGATAATATTTTTTATGGCAAAGTTTTGGGAATGATCGTTTTTCCATAGGCTTATAGAAAGACGTGATTTAATTAGAATAATAAATGGTAAAATGTCTTACTTGCAATATTAAAAATTTATTATGCAATGTGTAGTAGTTATAAAGTTTATAACCCGATTCATGCAACCCGATAATTTTATCTTCATTTCTTTAATTTGCACTTTAAACTTTGGTCTTTCCATGGTTTATGGGAAGACCGTCTTTCAAAAGACGGACTCTTGTTTTATTGCATTGTGTGTGACAAATGCATGTACAAAAGTGAAATAAAGAAAATTCATAAAGAAAATCTAAAATATTAGAATTGACAGCATTGTCTTTTTAGTAAATGTCTATTAGATAGAAAATGTTGTTTGTGTGTATTGAAGTGGGAGATGCACTTTATAACGCTTAATACTACGTATTAGAAACTATATATTCTAGGTGTAGACTGGGTTGATTATAGTAAGAGTGGTTCTCTTGACAGGCGGCCTGTCCATAAGTTTATGGGCATGCCAATTATTTCTTACCTTATATACTGAATTTCTTAAATTACATACAAAATTTAAATTTTTTGAAAATATTTTTTTATATCATATATTTTTATATTTTCACATTCAAATACATATCATTACTTGTTTTAACTTATAAAATGCAATATTTAAATTTTATAAAAAATTACAACATTTAAGTCAAATGCCCCTGAGGACTGTCCATAAGCTTATGGAAAGACCGCCTTTCCTGAGACTTTCCCTTATAGTATTGTAGTATTTTTGCTGATTTTGATCTCATGAAAACATAATTTGTCACGGCTTACTTTAGTTTATTTTAGATGTATATCACGATAAAGTGCTCAAAATATTGATTGGATTCATTGAATTAGATAATAAGTCAGATCCAATTTTGAGCAAGATATATTAATTGATTTTGATCAATGATAAAATATTAAGGTTAAAAGAGAATGTTCACTAAATTTCCATTGATAATGAAGTTTTTTGATGATTGACTAAAACAATTAGTAGATTGAATTGGTTTAGTCAAAGTGAGAGTTTCGTGCGTGGATAAAATAGAAACTCATTTAAAGTTATGCAAAACTTTTGGTGATACTGAACTATTTATTATTTATTCTACTTCTCCCGTCCTATAAATATTGGTCTACTTTCTATTTTTGTTTGTCCCACAATTAATGGTCTATTTTGAAAATTACCTATAATGGAAAAAGAATACGTTGTTAAATTCCTACGGTGGCCTCTTTAACTTTAACAACTTTGAGACTGGACCAACTACTTCCTCCAAAATATCTCTACTTCTCTAAAGTTATTCTCTTCCACGCAAGCTATCCTAAAATATTGTGCGAATATTAAGTATAGTAAGAAGTATGGCCGGATAGTTTATGATCAATAAAGGATTCACCATCTCTAATAGTAAGAACTAAATATCTCATTTTGGCTACTTGTTAGAATCTGACTTCAAAATGTTTGTGTACAATGGAAATTTTCTAAATTCGATTCAATCATATTTTGGGAACAAGAAAAGAATTAATCAGTTCATTAAGAGTAAACACTTATCCTTATTCTTGAACTGTTTGGGATATGGAATGGTGAAAGGATAATTTAAAATTTAGTTTGACAAGATATTGTGAACAAAAAGAAATACACCTAGAATTTATATGCACGTGTCATGCACGTTTATAAACAATTGTGATATGAATCTCCTTGCAAAAACTGGATTGCGAAATTAAAATCTTTAACCGAATGAAGGGATCTGCAAATATTCACCAAGTCGCACAAAATTCAAGAACAACTAGCCCTCGGGATTGCCCTCAATCTCAACTTTCTCCTTAACTAGCCCGCGAGATTAGTTCATAAGGTTACTGGTACTTAATTAACCCTCGGGATTAAGCAACAATGAAGATAGCTCGCAAGCAATGAGTATAACCCAAAAATTGATATATTTGATTGATAAAGTGTTTGTAGATCTCAAGCATACCCTCTATTTTTAGGGTGAACATCTCAGCCAAAACCCTAATCACAAGCAGAATCTAAATCAACTTATGGCAGCTTTAAGAAGCTAAAACCATATCTAACTAAAATACCTAAAATAACACATATATGGCTGAATTCTTCCAAGCTAAGTGTTGGATGAATATTGACTTATCTAATCTTACCAAATCTAATTCTAATCAGAATAAAAATGATTATTCTAAACCCTAGTTAAAATATAACCAAAACTCTTCTAAGCCAACTTGGTCGAATTAATGGGCCTTATTCTGAAATGAAATAAATTACAAATGATCTCACTACCTCATTTAAAAACCCAGTGGGAAAAAGAGTAAAGTGTTATCATTTTAAAATACTAAACTAAGAAAATTATAATAAATGACATTTTTCATATCGTATATTTCCCTCCGAGGTCAACAATTTTTGTCCTTGAAACATTAACGATCTTCGAAAATAAATGGGGTTAAACATCCCAAGGCGTCCCTGCAAAGTCCTGCTAATAAATGGTGACTGGACACTGACTAGACAGTGACTGGAATGCTGATGTGGCTCTTAACTCTTGAGATAAATAGAACTGGAGAGCACTCCCGATAAATTAAATCAACTCAAGAGATAATGATCAGTTCACGAGTGAAGCTGTGGATCTTCTGACTCGTGCGTGTGCAACATTCGCCTTCCAATGTTGTGCATATGAGATGCACATGCCTGAATGTGTTCTTGCACATGAAGAACACGGGCGTCTTCTTCTTTGTTGGAACCTCTCCGCGTAAATTTCTCTTTGCTAGAGTTACGTGGAACTTGTAGTGGGGAACGAAGAGTACTGAAGTAGAGGATTATCGGCTATGGAGAACGAGGCTTGGAGAAAATAGCGGTGATGGAGCTACGTTGAGAAGAACGATGGAGCTTCGACGGCGAAGATTCGTTCGGAGCAATGATAATGAATGGAGCTTAATTTGACAGCGACCTGATCGACAGTCAGATGGAGATAATAAGAGCAACAGCTGTTGATGATGTTGATCGATCTATCTGAGATGGAGCTAAGTGGCGGCGGCAGCAAGTTGTCTAGTGGCAGTGAACTTCTGCGTTCTTTTGTTTTTTTAAAAATAAAAATTAGCAAGAATGGAACTCTTGTCCATAGGTCGGTTGAGCACCCACAAATAGATTTTCTTTCTCCAAAAATAAAAGCACGGAGATGAAGGTACCAACTGATTTCCCCCTATGATACGACTTGATGCCAACTGATGTGATGGTCACAAAACTTTTAACCTGGCTCTGATACCAACTAATATGAATCTTCCTGGGAAGACTCTGGATTGCGGAATTAAAATTTTTGACCAAATGAAAGGATCTGCAAACCCTCACCAAGTCGCACAAAATTTAAGAACAACTAGCCCTGGGGATTGCCCTCAATCTTGATTTTCTCCCTCAATCTTGACTTGGTCGAAGAATAGAAATTTAGAGTAAATTAAATGATTGGATTTGCAGTCCTAGGATATCTTTTACAGCTTATAAAAGTAATTAAAAAATTACCGATAATGGATTCCTTGTTTTCCAACAATAGGGTAGATTTTTGGAAGTCACATAAATATAAATTACTTGAGGTTGATGAAGATCCATAAGAGAGTGAACGGGAGGTCCTTGTGTAAACTTTAGGCTAAGAAGAGAAAAATACAGAAAGAAAAGTAAAGGAAAGCTTACTTCAAGAGAAAAGTTGGAAAAGATGGATTCTAACCTACAAGCACAATTTTTTATCCAGGAAAAGCACAATAATGAATTTTGTTGAAAGGGGTAACTTTTGGAAAATTTCATATCAAAAAGTCTGCAACACATATGACAATTATCCTTTTTAAAAAAAAACAAATTAGGTTGACAAGATCTCGTGCACAAAAATAAATACACCAAAACTTTATATGCACCTATCATGAACGTTTATAAATGATTCTTGTACACAACTTCACATAGGTATTCTGAAAAAATGGAAATATAGGGACGGGGATGGCTTGGGGACAACTTTGGTTTCTGGGTTCTTCTGACAATTTCTGGTGAGGGTTGACAAGCTTTTAGGGACGTTTCAGACACATATATGAATTAAATCTTGCATGGCCAACAACCGTCCTCTAGTCTTGTTGACAATTTGGCTCCATTTATAAGAGAATGGTCCAAGAATAGAAACTTAGAGTAAATTAAATGATTGGATCTGCTGTCATGGGCTATCTTTTACAACTTATCAAAGGATTTCCAAAATTCTAGGTCATGGATTCCTTATTTTCCAACAATAGGACAGATTTACGAAAGTCACGTAAATATGAATTACTTGAGGTTGATGAAGATCCATAAGAGAGTGAATGGTAGGTCCTTTTTTAAACTTAAGCATAAGAAGAGAAAAAGACAGAAAGAAAAGTAAAAGAGTGCTTAGTTCAAGAGAAGAGTTGGAAAAGATAAATTTTTACCTATGGACGGGTTTTTTATAGGGAAAAACACAATAATGTGTTTTTTTAAAAGAGTAACTTTTGGAAAATTTCATATCAAAAAGTTTAAAATTTTAGGTTGAGAAGATCTCGTGCGAAAAAAAGAAATACACCTAGACTTTATATGCAAGTGTCCCAGATTAAATTACTCACTTACTTTATGACACTATTCTCTATCAAAACTTGACCGCATATTTGAATAAATATATGAGACATAATATTATTGTATGTGATATTATTGAATTCGTCTTAACAAGTAGTTTCTAATAAGTAACTTTTTATTTGCCGTTATTCCACGTAGCTAAACATATTAACGGTCAAATATGTCTCTCGAACGGTATGCAATAATTGGATTGTAATTTAAGTTAGGACAGAGGGAGTATTCTTTTTGAAGTATATTTTTATCAATAATATTAAATATTATTTTATTTTAGCAGGACCCTTACCGTACCCATAATTTTAAGTTTTGGATTTTTTCTTTTCCCATCCTTGTTCGTGTACCTGCTTATGTACCCGTCCTTGTCTTAGTGCTACATAGTCATCTTTCAACGCATATATACTTCTTAGCGCCTGAATAGTCCCTCTTGGCAATAAACTCAAGAAAAATGCACAAAATTATCCCAAACTGCACTCCATTATAATTGATCATGATTACCATTGAAAATTTTTAAATTTATAACATTAAAGAGTTTTTCCACGTCAGATAAAATTTATAACATTAAAGAGTTTTTCCACGTCCGATAGACAAGATCTTATATACAAGAGCCAAAATATACAGCAACTACATGCATGCATAATGCACGTGTTTTAACTATTGTTGTACATACATGCAACTAGATTGAAACTATTGAAATAAAATCATCTTGATTATTATTTCAATATTTCCTTATGTTAATTATATGATAGAATTATTATCCTCCCATTGTTAAGGAAAGATCAAGATTATAGCATTGATCTTCTTTTGGACCGATGTGTAGTTTTCTCTATATAAAGCACTTACATTCCTTCATTGTAATAAATCATTTACCAAAATAAAAATCCAGCCTTATAAGGTTTTTTCATGGTTTCATTTTTCCTTCTTCATCAACATTACCATCATCACATCTTTTTCCATGACGGAAACAGCAACCAATCCATGGAAGAATTCCAATAATCCATTATTCTCCACTATTCTGATCAACCGGGAGTTTGTCTTGGTGTCGTAACAATTGGTAGAAGAAAACTTTTCTACTTGCCAAGAGGCTTCAAAAATCCAACTACCTTAAACTTCTTCGAACACCATCCGTCACAGCAGTCAATTATACATTGGAAAAGAAAAAAAAGTTTAAAAATTGGACGCATAAGAATAAATGGTAAATAAATCTACACACAACAACGAAATATCTCATCACCACTATTAATTTTAAACACATCATATAATACAACATCTACAAATGGTAAAACTCATTAAATTTTTCAAACCTTTCTTTGCAATACAAATAACCGAAAAGGTAAATTTCTCATCCATAAATTAAATAATATTTAGCCACAAAAATATTTAGCAAATATTATTTAGTTTAAGAAATTCATAGATTGATGGATGCCATGTAAAATAAATATATTTGTGTGTTAGTCAATTTTTTTTAATATTTAAAATTTTTGAAATAGAAATATGGAAGGTAAAGTTAAATAAAGTAAATTATTATTTTAAACATAAACTTGAATTGCATAGTAATATATTATTCTACGTATAATTGTTTTTTAAAAAAATTATATGATTATAAACTTAATATATATACATAGTAAATATGGATTTGATCTATTAATTACTCTAATTCTATCTAATATTATTTTAATAATAAAATAGTTAAACATTATTTTAATAATATATCCTCTAATATTATAAAACTAATAATTGTTACGTCATGTAAAAGTTTTATTTAACTAGTTAACATTGATGACCAAAATTCTACGAAGTGTAACAATCAAACCAATTTTATTTACATCATATCAAAATTTCATTAAAAATTTTACACATGTAAATTATATTAGATAAAATCCGTTGAATGCGTTATCTTCATTTTTTCTTTAATTCAAATACATAGGACGTTCAAAATAAAAATAAAAAGAACTAGTGGATGTATTCCCTGAATACGTCCTCTTCATTCACGTTACAAAAAAGAAAATCAAATAGAGGATGAATTCACTGAATGCGTCCTCCCCAATATGCATCTGGGTAAAAATTTTCATCTCATTTGCATCTGGGTTGAAATCAATAACCTCATAAAAAGAAAGCACTACCCTATCTCATGGAAAACAAAGAAGTAAGACACTATCTACCGTTCGAGGAACTCGAGATGCAGGAAGATAACACCATTGTTGCATTCAACGGAAAGCTCAGGGACATCTCCAATATGGTATATCTACTTGGAAAAGACTACAAAGAGACGAAATTGGTGAAAAAGACCTTCAGATCACTTCCTAAAAGTTTTGCAATGAAAGTTGCAGCAATATAAGAAGCAAGAGATGTAGCCACCATGAGTTTAGATGAATTAATGGGATGATTACAGACTTATGAGATGACATTCCAACACACTACAAAAAGAGTCCAAAAGGAGTTGGCGGTCAAAATATTTTCATCAAAGGACAATCACGAATCTGACAACGATGATGAATTTGAAAAGCTTGCACTTATCATGAAAAATTTCTCAAGAGTGCTGAAAATGTAGTATACAAGAATCTCGGGAGATCTTGCCTACCTAAATTTGAAACACAAAATCTAACTACAAGTATGGAAATCAAACCATAAGCTTTGTAGTAGTTTTTATGTTTTGAAAATTTAAAAATTTAGGACTCCTACATACAAATGTGTACAATATTCGTACGTTAACTTGTGTTATATGTACATGAATAGTAAGTTGACGTGCATGATGCATGCATATAAATTCTATATTTATTGGCTTCACGCGAGATCTTGTCTACCTAAATTTGAAACACAAAATCTAAGTACAAGTATGGAAATCAAACCATAAGCTTTGTATTAGTCTTTATGTTTTGAAAATTTAAAATTTTAGGACCCCTACATGCAAATATGTACAATATTCGTAAGTTAACGTGTGTGGTATGTACATGAATAGTAGGTTAACGTGCATGATGCAAGCATATAAAGTCTATGTTAATTGGTTGCACGCGAGGTCTTGTTTACCTAAATTTGAAAAACAAAATCTAACTACAAGTATGGAAATCCTAAATGTAGGTAATTTTAATTAAGGATTCACTATATTACCCTTAATTAGTTTTAATATTTTTAGTACTCGTCAACAATTCTTATATTTAGGATCAATCCACAATAAAAAATTATAATTACATAAACACCTTGCCCAAAAGCAGCAGCTGCGGAAGTCTGAATCTTACGCAACTGTAGAAGTCTGAATCGTACGCAACTGTAGAAGTCTGGATACAAACTCAAATCATATGCAACTGCAAAAAATATTTGAAACCTATTAAATATTAAGCATTACTAGGTTTTATTAGTATAATTTATTAGCATTTAAAATATACATAAGAGTAATGTACCGGTCCATCAAATCCGGATAAAAAAATTTTCCAATTTTTGTCCAGATTTGACATGAATCTTGAAACCTGAAATTGCATCAGGTTGGGCGTCCGTGCTATGGGGCACATAGACTGCACATAAGGGATGCACAAACTATATCATGCGCCCATGGTCCGCACATTTGTGTGCTTGCTTGCTAAGTGTTTTTGTTTAATTTTGAACTTTTAGTTTTATTAATTTATCAAACATGTAAGAAAAATAAATATATACAAAGAAAAAAGGCAGAACCCCATAAATTCAACGACGAGTATAAGTTATAAGGGAAAGAGCTGTTGAAGGAAACAAGTTCTCTTTTTTGATCTGTCATTTATGTTTCTTTGACTCAGTTTCTTCATTTGATGATTCACTCTCCTCTTTTTGTTTGGTAGAAGAAGTAAAGATATTTTTTTCATATTTTTCAAGGAAGAGGCAAACACAAGCACAATCATCGACTTTGGAAGTTGGGTACTTAGCCCTCCAACTTACGGGCATCAGATGAACGTGCAGGTAAATTCTAATGTTTATGTTCTTTATTGAACAGTCAAATCTAATAACATATTTTACCTGACATATTAACGTATTCAAAAGCAACCAATCGCTTTTCTTTACACATGCCAATTTCTTTGATGATAACTATTTCAATTGGTAAACCTAAACTTTATATGCATACATCATGCACATTAACTTACGATTCTTGTACATATCGTGCCCGTTAACTTACGATTCTTGTACATACCTACACATAGGAATCCTAAATTTTAAAATTTTCATAAAAATTAAAAACTACTACAAAATTAAGGGTTTGATCATTAACAAATGATCATTTCCAGTTACCATAAAAACTCTTTTGTTATTATCAAGTAAAATAATTAAACTAACAGTGACAATCCACCATAATTTCATGTACAAAAAACCTAGAGAAAAGCCACAAGTCCTAAATTGCATTCCATTATAATGGATCATGTTTTAATTGCAATGTTTTTAACATATTTGACATTGATTAGAGTTTTCCAATCCAAATCGACCATATCGTATATACAAAAGCCAAAATTAACAGCCCACATATGCACGCATCATGCGCGTGTTTTAACTACGTAGAAATGATAAAAGTTATATCAGCAACCACAACATTAATAAATAAACTGGCCTAGCAACTTTTAGATGCGGGATCCCACCATCATCTGTAAAACACAGCAGAAAGTGGAAATATCTTGTTCTGAATCAAGGGCGTGATCGAGCACAAGTCATGGTTGGCTGAATGTCATTTGCGCGTTAGCCAGCCTTTGTGAAGTTCATATTTTACCTTACCTTGCAGCTCCAACATGGTTTGATCAAATTCTCTTCCACATGTTTTTCAGTTTTACCTAGTACTAGTAGAACCAATTACGTTGAAAGTTGACAGTCTTTTGATGATTCTTGGATGTTTGGTTTTAGGACTCAAGAAAATGTTACTGAGTTGAAAGGTCTACTGTAAGTTAATTTTGATAGGATGCTCCTGATTATAAAAAGAAGACTGTTAAGTTAAAGCATAAAAAATCTTTTTCTAACTTTTTTTAAAAAAAAACATCTAACAAATATCATATACTTTAAATTTAGGTTGACAATATCATGTGCACTAAAAACAATATACCTAGACTTTCTATGCACGCGTCATGCGCATTTATAAACAATTCTTGTACACAACTTCACATAGGAATTCTGAAAAACTTAAATGTTGGGACGGGGCGGCTAGGCTTCCAGGTACTTCAGACCATTTCTAAGGAGGGCTGGCAAGCGTTTGGAGACGTTTCAGCGATGAATATGGATTTAATCTAATGTACCCAACAACCGTTCTGGTCTTATTGACAATTTGGCTCCATTTATAATAGAATGGTCGAAGAATAGAAACTTAGAGTCAATTAAACAATTGGATTTGCCATCCTAGAATATCTTTTACAACTTATCAAAGGAATTCAAAAAATATGGGTCAGGGATTCCGTGTTTTCCAACAACAGGATAGATTTTCGAAAGTCACATAAATATGAATTACTTGAGGTTGATGAAGATCCATAAAAGAGTGAATGGGAGGTCCTTGCTTAAACTTTAGCTTAAGAAGAGAAAAATATAGAAAGACGGGTAAAAGAAAGCTTACTTCAAGAGAAAAGTTGGAAAAGATGGATTCTGACCTATAAGCACGGTTTTTTTCCCAGAGAAAAGAACGATGGTGTATTTTGTTTAAAGGGGTAACTTTTGGAAATCTAAAATCAAAAAGTTTGAAACACATATGAAAACTATCATATTTTTTAAAATTTTAGTTTGAAAAGATCTCGTGAACAAAAAGAAATATACCTAGAATTTATATGCACGTGCCATGCACATTTATAAACAATTGTGATATAAATCTCCTTGCGAAAACTCTAGATTGCGGAATTAAAATATTTTACCGAATGAAGGGATCTGCAAATCATCACCAAGTCGCACAAAATTCAAGAACAACTAGCCCTCAGGATTGCCCTCAATCTCGACTTGCTCCCTAATTAGCCCGCGGGATTAGTTCACAAGGTTACTGGTACTTAATTAACCCTCGGGATTAAGAAACAATGAAGATTGCTCGTAAGCAATGAGTATAACTCAAAAATTGAAATATTTGATTGATAAAAGTGTTTGTAGATCTCTGGCATACCCTCTATTTATAGGGTGAACATCTCAACCAAAACCCTAATCATAAACAGAATCTGAATCAACTTATGACATCATTAAGAAGATAAAACCATATCTAACTAAAATACCTAAAATAACACATGTATGAATGTATGACCGAATTCTTCCAAGCTAAGTCTTGGATGAATATTGACTTATCTAATCTTACCTAATCTAATTCTAATCAGAATATAAATGAATATTCTACACCCTAGTTAAAATATAACCAAAAACTCTTCTAAGCCAACATGGCCAAATTAATGGGTCTTGTTCTGAAATGAAATAAATTACAAATGATCCCACTACCTCATTTAAAAACCTAGTGGGAAAAGGAGTAAAGTGTTATCCTCTTAAAATACTAAACTAAGAAAATTATAATAAATGACATTTTTTATATCGTATTTTTCCCTCCGCGGTCAACAGTTTTTGTCGATCTTAAAAAATAAATGGAGATAAACGTTACATGGCATCCCTGCGAAGTCCAGCTAATAAACAGTGACTGGACGCTGACTAGACCGTGACTGGAATGCTGATGTGGCTCTTAACTCTTGAGATAAATAGAACTGGAATGAACTCACGATAAATTGAATCAACTCAAGAGATAATGATCTGTTCACAAGTGAAGCTTTGGATCTTCTGACTTGTGTGTGTGCAGCATTCGCCTTCCAATGTTGTGCACGTGAGATGCACATGCCTGAATGTGTGCTTGTACATGAAGAACACCTACGTCTTCTTCTTTGCTGGAACCTCTCTGCGTAGACTGCTCTTTGCTAGAGCTACGCGGACCCTGTAGCGGCGAATGAAGAGTACTTATGTAGAGGATTATTGGAGGTGGAGAACGAGGCTTGGAGAAAATAGCGGTGACGAAGCTACGTAGAGATGAACCGTGGAGCTTCAACGATGAAGATTCGGTCGGAGCAATGATAATGAATGGAGCTTCATTTGACAGTGAGCTGATCGGCGGTTAGGCAAAGATGATAAGAGCAACAGTTGTGGATGATGTCGATTGATTTGTCGGAGATAGAGCTGAGTGGCGACGGCGGCAAGTTGTCTAGTGGCAGTGGACTTCTGCGTTCTTTTGTTTTTTTTGTTTTTTTAAATAAAAATTAGCAAGAATGGAACTCTTGTCAGTAGGTTAGTTGAGCACCCACAAATAGATTTTCTTTCTCTGAAAATAAAATCACGCAGATGAAGGTACCAACTGATTTCCCCCTACGATACGACCCGATGCCAACTGATGTGATGGTCGCAGAAACTTTTATCCTCGCTCTGATACCAAATAATATGAATCTTCCTGGGAAGACACTGGATTGCGGAATTAAAATATTTGACCAAATGAAGGGATGCGCAAACCCTCACCAAGTCGCACAAAATTTAAGAACAACTAGCCCTCGGGATTGCCCTCAATTTTGACTTGGCCGAAGAATAGAAATTTAGAGTAAATTAAATGATTGAATTTGCAGTCCTGGGATATCTTTTATAACTTATCAAAGTAATTAAAAAATTACGGGTCATGGATTCCTTGTTTTCCAACAATAGGATAGATTTTTGAAAGTCACATAAATATAAATTACTTGACGTTGATGAAGATCCATAAGAGAGTGAACGGGAGGTCCTTGCGTAAACTTTAGGTTAAGAAGAGAAAAATATAGAAAGAAAAGTAAAAGAAAGCTTACTTCAAAAGAAAAGTTGGAAAAGATGCCTATAAGCTCAATTTTTTGTCTAGGATATGCACAATAATGAAATTTTTTTGAAAGGGGTAACTCTTGGAAAATTTCATATCAAAAAGTTTGCAACACATAGACAATTATCTTCTTTAAAAAAAATAGGTTTACAAGATCTCGCGCACAAAAATAAATACACCAAGACTTTATATGCACATGTCATGCACGTTTACAAACGATTCTTGTACACAACTTCACATAGGTATTTTTTTAAAATGGAAATTTAGGGACGGGGATGGCTTGGGGACAACTGTGGTTTTTGGGTTCTTCAGACAATTTCTGGTAAGGGTTGACAAGCTTTTGGGGAAGTTTTAGACACATATATGAATTAAATATCGCATGGCCAACAACCGTCCTCTAGTCTTGTTGACAATTTGGCTGCATTTATAAGAGAATGGTCCAAGAATAGAAACATAGAGTAAATTAAATGATAGGATCTGCAGTCCTGGGCTATCTTTTACAACTTATCAAAGGATTTCCGAAATTCCGGGTCATGAATTCCTTGTTTTCCAACAATAGGATAGATTTACGAAAGTCACATAAATATGAATTACTTGAGGTTGATGAAGATCAATAAGAGAGTGGACCGTAGGTCCTTGCTAAAACTTAAGCATAAGAAGAGAAAAAGACAGAAAGGAAAGTAAAAGAATGCTTACTTTAAGAGAAAAGTTGGAAAAGATGAATTTTTACCTATGAGCACAGTTTTTCTATAGAGAAAAACACAATAATGTGTTTTTTTTAAAAGGGTAACTTTTGGAAAATTTCATTTAAAAAAGTTTTAAAATTTAGGTTGAGAAGATCTCGTGCGAAAAAAAGAAATACGTCTAGACTTTATATGCAAGTGTCATGCAAGTTTACAAATGATTCTTGTATACAACTTCACATATGTATTTTGAAATAACATAAATTTAGGGATGGGAATGGCTTGGGGACGACTGAGGTTTTGTGGCATTTCTGACCGTTTCCGAGGAGACAAGCTTTTGGGGACGTTTAGAGACAAATATGGATTTATTCTCGCGTACCCAACAATCGTCCTCAGGTCTAGATGACAATTTGGCTCTATTTATAAGTGTCTGGTTGAAAATAGAAAGTTAGAGTCAATTAAATGATTGTATTTGCAGTCCTGGTCTATATTTTTCAAATTATGAAAGGAATTCCGAAATTCTGGGTCATGGATTCCTTGTTTTCCAACAATAGGTTAGATTTTCAAAAGTCACATAAATATGAATTTCTTAAGGTTGATGAAGATCCATAAGAGAGTAAATGAGAGGTCCCTACTTAAACTTAAGCATAAGAAGAGAAAAAGATAGAAAGAAAAAAAAAAGAAAGCTTACTTCAAAAGAAAAGTTGGAAAATATTGTACCTCTAAGAACAAAAAAATTTTTAGAGAAAAGCACAATAATGTGTTTTGTTTAAAGGGGTAAATTTTGAAAATTTTCATATCAAAAATTTTGAAACACATATGAGAACTATCATATTTATTTAAATTTAGGTTGACCTCGTGCACATAAAGCAATACACCTAAACTTTATAGACACGTGTAATGCACAATTATAAAGGATTCATGAACACAACTTCACATAGGTATTTTTGAAAAAGCCGCAATTTGGGGACGGCTGAGGTTCCTGGGTAATTCTGACTATTTCTGGGGAGGATTGACAAGATTTTAGGGACGTTTCAAAGGTAGATATGGATTAATTTAATCTCCCATACCCAATAACCTTCCTCTGCTTACTGAAAATTTGCCTCCATTTATAAGAGAATGGTAGAAGAATAGAAACTTAGAGTTAATTAAATGATTGGATTTGCAGTCCTAGGCTATCTTTTACAACTTATAAAGGAATTCCAAAATTCTAGGTCCTGGATTCCTTGTTTTCCGACAATGGGATATATTTTCGAAAGTCACATAAATATGAACTACTTGAGGTTGATGAAGATCCATAAGAGAGTGAATGAGACGTCCTTGCTTAAACTTAAGCATAAGAAGAGAAAAATACAGAAAGAAAAGTTGAAGAAAGCTTACTTCAAGAGAAAATTTGGAAAAGATGAATTCTTACCTATAAGCACGTTTTTCTAGAGAGAAAATCATGATAATGTGTTTTGTTTGGATTTTTTATAAATTAAGTTTGAAATTATATTATGTTTTAATGTTTCCACCACTTTATAATACTCCCTATGTCCCAACTTAAATTACTCACTTATTTTATGACACTATTCTCTATCAAAATTTGATCGCATATTTGAATAATAATATGAGACATAATAGTATCGTATGTGATATTATTGAATTCGTCTTATCAAGTAGTTTCTAAAAAGTAACTTTTTATTTGTTGTTATTACACGTAGTTGAACATATTAACGGCCAAACATGTTTCTCGAACAATGTGCAATGATTGGGTTGTAATTTAATTTGGGACGGAGGAAGTATGCTTTTTGAAGTATATTTTTATTAATAATATTAAAATATTATTTTATTTTAGCAGGACCCTTACCGTACCCCTAATTTTAAGTTTTGGATTTTTTCGTTTCCCATCCTCGCTCGTGTACCTGCTTATTTACCCATCCATATATACTTCTTAGTGCCTGAATAGTCCCTCTCGGCAATAAACTCATGCAAAATGCACAAAATTATCCCAAACTGCACTCCATTATAATTGATCATGATTACCATTGGAAATTTTAAAATTATATAACATTAAAGAGTTTTTCCACTTCAGATAGACAAGATCGTATATACAAGAGCCAAAATATGCAGTTGCTACATGCATGCATAATGCACGTGTTTTAACTATTGTTGTACATATATGCAACTAGAGTGAAACTATTGAAATAAAATCATCTGGATTACTATTTCCATATTTCCTTATGTTAATTATATAATAGAATTATTTTCCTCCCGTTGTTATGGAAAGATCAAGATTATAGCATTGGTCATCTTTTTTATCGCTGTGTAGTTTTCTCTATATAAAGCACTTACATTCCTTCATTGTAATAAATCATTTACCGAAATAAAACCCAACCTTCTAAGGTTTTTTATGGTATCAGGTTTCCTTCTTCATCAACATTACCATCATCACATCTTTTGACATGGCGGAAACAGCAACCGAGGCATGGAAGAATTCCAATAATCCATTATTTCTCCGCCATTCTGATCAACCGGCCGTTGTCTTGGTGTCGTAACAATTGGTAGAAGAAAACTTATCTACTTGTCAAGAGTCTATAATGGGAACAATGCAATATCCTCTTCAAAACTTGGCTCCTCAGTTTTACGTCAACAGAAATATCTAAAAGTGTCATTCATTGCAAAGATGCTTGAGGTATTTGGCTTGAAATATTTAAACATTTTTCTCAATCTAATATCGTCTCTCTCTCTCTGAAGAAATGTGTGGTCTTCACCCGATTGTCCATGAACATTCACTTCTTTGGAAGATAGCAAAGATAATTATTCAAAGCATTAAATTGCAACACTATTCTCATCACATGCTTAGCAAGTTGAAGCATTATTTCTTTGACTGTTGGGGTTCAACTATCATGGTTTTTTGGCAAGAACCATTTGGAAATAATGTTCACAACCCATGCTTGAAGCAAGGAGGAGGATTTCTTGGGATATTGGGATAAGTTTTGTTTGAGAGCTCTTGGCCATTGGTGAACTTGGAGTAGTATAAATAGGGGATGAACTTAGGAGTTCAAAAACACTTCAAGCATAGCATTCCTTTGCTACTTGCTTTCTTCTCCCTTTAGCTCTCCTTTTGTAGTTGTAGAAGCAAAAGCTCTTATCTTTATATTTTGCCACATAATTCCGTCATAGGTGGTATGCAAAGTCTTGTAATACTTTCTCCACATATAGCGAAGCTTCTGGCCTCCTCCGGCCGTGGATGTAGGTCAACTTGACCGAACCACGTAAATCCTTGTGTCCATTATTTCCTTTATTTTCTTTACGTTATCTTTGTTATCCATCTTTTTGGGCTAATAGATATCTCGTGGGATTCGTATTTCTAGCAAATTGGTATTAGAGCCATATCGCATTTTTTTATCTATTAGCCACCATGACGGTAACAAGGACTTCTATTGAAAAGTTTGACCGGAGTGTAAACTTAGGTATGTGGCAACTCAAGATGGAAGCCATCCTAATCCAGGATGGATGTGAGCTAGCTCTTGAAGGATTGGAGGAAAGGCCAGTGGACATGTTGCCGGAAGATTTTGGTGATCTAGACAACAAGGCTACATCGGCCATTACTTTAAATCTCTCTAACAAGGTTTTGCAGGAAGTTGCTAGTGAGAGAACTGCCAAAGGTATGTGGGATCGATTGAAATCTACATACATGAAGAAGACAATGGAGAATCGCCTCTATTTGAAACAAAAGTTGTACATGTTGAAAATGGCGGAAGGTACATCTATACACTCACATCTTGATAAATTTGATTCCATCATTTTGGATTTGGAGAATGTAGACGCTAAAGTTGATGAAGAAGATCAATCCATTTTATTGTTATGTTCTCTTCCCATGTCCTTTAAGTATTTTTGAGATACTATGATTTATGGGAAAGAGTCGGTCTCATACAATAGTATAAAATCTGCATTAAAATCTAAAGAGCAGATTGATAGGGATATTACAGGGGAATCGAGTGGAACTCATGCTGAGGGTTTGTTTGTGAGGGGTAGAGAAGAAAATAAAGAGTCTGATGGTGGTAGATCCAAAGGGAGGTCGAAGTCTAGATACATAAATAAAATTTGCAACTATTGCAAGAAAAAGGGGCACATTTAAGCAATGGAAGACTTTGATTGAAAAATATAATGGAAAATAAATTAAGCGACTGGGGACTGACAATGGGTTGGAATTTTGTGGAAATGAATTCATTGAGTTCTGCAAAAATGAAGGAATAGTTCGACATCGTACTGTTAGAATGATGCCTCAACAGAATGGTGTGGCAGAGCAGATGAATCGTACTCTTTTGGAAAGAGCTCGGTGCATGATCTCAAATGCCAAGTTGACATTAGACTTTTGGGCAGAAGCCATATCTACGGCTTGTCACATCGTCAACCGCTCTCCATGTGCACCTCTTGATTTCAAGACTCCAGAGGAAGTTTGGTCAGGTATTCCTGCTGATTACTCTAATTTAAAAATATTTGGGTGTCCAGCTTATATGCATGTTAACGAGGGAAAGCTAGAGCCTAGGGCTAAGAAATGTATTTTCCTCGGTTATGCTTCAGGGGTGAAAGGATATAGATTGTGGTATCCTGATCCCAAATCACCCAAATTTGTAATTAGTAGAGATGTTACATTTGATTAATCTTATATGTTACATCTTGGAAAAGATTCTTGTAATCCTTGTGATTCAGAAAAAGAGGATAGTGCACAAAAGCAGGTGGAGTTAGAGATTGGTGGTTCTTCCGAGAGAAACCCAATCCAAGAACTGGTTGAAGAATCTGATCATGAACATGTTGAAGATCAACCGGGAGATAGGGGTTATTCCATTGCCGGAGATAGACCGAGACGTGACATTCGACCACCATTGAGGTATGCAAATTTGGTTGCATATGCTTTATCAGTGGCACAAGAAACAGGTGGAGATGAGGATCCTTCCACATATTTAGAGGCAGTTTCCGATGCTAATTCAGACAAATGGTTAGTGGCTATGAATGAAGAGATGGAATCTTTACATAAGAATAGAACATGGGATCTTGTGGTGCCACCAAAAGGAAAGAAAATTGTTGGTTGCAAATGGGTTTTCAATAGAAAGGAAGATACTTAGGGTGTTGATAATGCAAGGTACAAAGCACGATTGGTCGCAAAGGGCTACAGTCAGGTACAAGGTGTAGATTTCAATGATTTTTTCTCACCTGTTGTGAAACATAGCTCTATTCGTGTATTGCTTGCTTTGGTTGTCATGTATGATCTGGAGTTAGAACAGCTGGTTGTCAAGACAGCTTTCTTGCATGGTGAATTAGATGAACATATCTATATGAGTCAACCTGAAGGTTTTGAAGTTCAAGGTAAGGAAGACTGGGTTTGCTTGTTGAAGAAATCCTTGTATGGATTAAAGCAGTCTCCAAGACAATGGTATAAGAGGTTTGATTCTTTTATGTTGGGTCATGGTTTCTCCAGGAGCATGTATGATAGTTGTGTTTACTTCCGGAAGTTACAAGATAACTCATTCATTTATTTGCTATTATATGTTGATGACATGCTCATTGCGGCTGAGTATCTTGCAGAAATTCATGAGTTGAAGGCCTTGTTGAATAGTGAATTTGAGATGAAAGATTTGGGTGCAGCTAAGAAGATTCTTGGTATGGAGATAAGAAGAGATCGAGGAGTTGGAAAGTTGTACTTGACCCAGGAGAGTTATCTTAAGAAATTTTTGGAGCGATTTGGCATGCATGATGCCAAGCCAGTTAGCACTCCTCTTGGTAGCCATTTCAGGCTATCTGTTGTCCAATCACCAAAAACAGAGGAAGAAGAAGATTATATGGCTAGAGTTCCTTATTCAAATGCAGTTGGGAGTATAATGTATGCAATGGTTTGTACTCGCCCTGATATCTCACAAGCTGTTAGTATTGTTAGCAGGTATATGGCCAATCCGGGAAAGTCACATTGTCGGGCTGTGAAGTGGATTCTTAGATACTTAAAGTTTACTTCGAACAATTGTTTGGAGTTTGGTAGAACCAATAACACTCTGGTTGGTTTTGTAGATTCAGACTTTGCCGGTGATCTTGATAAGCACAGGTCTCTTACAGATTATGTATTTTGCTTGGAGGTTGTGCAATTAGCTGGAAAGCTACTTTACAACATGTAGTTGCTTTATCTACTACTGAGGTAGAATATATGGCAGTTACAGAGGCAATCAAAGAAGCTTTATGGTTGAGAGATCTCTTCGGCGAATTTACTCTACAACAAAGGGTTACTACCATTCACTGTGATAGTCAAAGTGCAACTTATTTGACTAAAGATCATATGTATCATGAGCGGACGAATCATATTGATATTAAGTACCACTTCATTCGTGATATCATTGCACAGGAGAAGGTCTTTGTTCAGAAAATCAATACAAAAGATAATCCTGCTGATATGTTCACGAAGGCTCTTCCCTATTTCAAGTTCAAGCAGTGCTTGGACTTGATTGGTGTTCATTGTTGGTGATTCGGCCCATTAGGGCCATGCCGGAGGAGGGTGAGTAAGCTATTACTTTTGGGGTTCAAACCAAGGTGGAGATTTGTGAAGAAATGTGTGGTCTTCACCCAATTGTCCATGAACATTCACATCTTTGGAGGATAGCAAAGACAATCATTCAAAGCATTAAATTGCAACACTATTTTCATCCCATGCTTAGCAAGTTGAAGCATTATTTCTTTGACTATTGTGGTTCAACTATCATGGTTTTTTGGCAAGAACAATTTGGAAGCAATGTTCACAATCCATGCTTGAAGCAAGAAGAAGGATTTCTTGGGATATTAGGATAAGTTTTGTTTGAGAGCTCTTGGCCATTGGTGAACTTAGAGTAGTATAAATAGGGGATGAATTTAGTAGTTCAAACACACTTCAAGCATAGCATTCCTTTGCTACTTGTTTTCTTCTCCCTTTAGCTCTCATTTGTAGTTGTAGAAGCCAAAGCCCTCATCTTTATATTTTGCCATATAATTCCCTCATAGGTGGTAGGCAAAGTCTTGTAATACTTTCTCCACATATAGTGAAGCTTCCGGTCTCCTCCGGCCGTGGATGTAGGTCAACTTGACCGAACCACGTAAATCCTTGTGTCCATTATTTCTTTTATTTTCTTTACGTTGTCTTTGTTATCCATCTTTTTGGGCTAATAGATGATATCTCGTGGGATTCGTATTCCTAACAAGTGCGATAGGCCAAGGTGATCGACCAGATTCTTTTTCCCCGACCATCAACGTAGGTAGCATCCTGGTAGTTCTTTCTCCCTTTTCTCGGCCGATATTCTACCATCCAACCCGATGCTTTCAGAATATTGGTTATTTTCTCTTTCACCAGATGTTGTCCTTGTTTAAAGCCCGTGTCCTAGTCCACCTGTTCCATAACAGGACCACTACGCTGAATCTTCCTCTTTGTCCCTCGATCAGGAGCTTTATCATTATTCCCGGTGGCATCATCGTAAATGTGAATGAACTCGACCCCTCGTCCATCTTATCAAAAACCCTACAGAATTTTTCACCACAACAGTACTTCAGCAAATTAAGATCCTTATAATTTTTATTAAAAAAAATCATACTCGAAAACAAATTGTATGAATAAAGTGGATCACGTGGAGAAATTAAATAAATTTACTTTCCCGAACCCTTCACTCCACTGTGAAAATCAATAATCGATCTAACAACAGCAAGGACATTCCATCTAAAAACCAAAGTAAATAAATTGCGTGTTCATAAAAGACTAGCCAAGAGGAGCCAAAGAGTCTCCAACAATCAGTATAAAATGAGTCCAACAATCAGTATCGGAGTTCCCAATGTAGAATAGAAAACATCATGAATATACACGAAGGCAACAGTTGATTGCAAAATCCACAGAAACAAAATCAAATAACAACGATTTTCTACAGAGCTATAAATAATCCAGAGCTATATACATCACAGAGAGGTTTCATACAAAAACGAAGAGAAAACCATGAAGACACACAAAAATTCAGGTGAAACTAGTATATAACACTCCTTCTTAAAATGATAAGACTAAACTCAGATAGTTTTGCAGATAGAAAGCTCAGATTAGGTTTACCTGAAATCCGATTATCGATCAAATCAGATTATTCGACGGAAAAGTTGATATTATAAGAGAGGAATTGGCAGACGAGGAGGAGGGAAAAGGAAAAGGCCGATGTTTGGAGAGGAAAATGTAGAAATAGAATAAAATTTGCTACTGTTGAAATATGCTAAAAATTTAGTGAATCGGATTCATAGAATATTGAAGCAGAATGCATTTAATTTTTTTTAAAGGGATTATGTAAATCAAGAATAATTATTGTAGTTTTACTAAATGTCCTTATTCATACGTCAACGATTGGTTACCATTTAAAAATAAATTGGAAAAAATTAATCATACATGATATGCGGCATATGCCATATTAGCGGCATGAATTTCAAACTAATTAATTAGGCACTTAATTGAATGTGCATTAATTCAAGAAACTGCAAGAAATCTTTTGCAATAGGTTTGCTGACAGTTCTAGTGAATTCCGAGTGAATGTTAATTGAAGCCTTTGTTTTGTGCCATAAAAAAAAGTTGGAGATGAAATGTGTATATTTTGAATTTATTCATCAGGTGAAAAATTCATACTCTCTCTGTCCAACCTAATTTACAATTTAACTATTCACTTAGATCATGTTCTCTGGAACCTATCTGCATTTCAATTCAGTTTTGTATGAATTTAATTTTGGGGGAATTTAGTTTAGTTTAGTCATACTTTACTATTTTTTGACACACTTATTTTCATTTAATTTCAGTTCAAATCAGATTAGATCAAATCAGAGCAGTTCATATCAGCTCCAGAGAACAGGGCCTTAGTCAAAATTGCTTAACTTTGACCTCAAAATTGAATTGATGTAATAAATTAGAATATCGCTATATGTGATTTTGTTAGATTCGTAATAGTATGTATTTTTAAAATATGAACTTTTTTATAAATTGTATTTACACACAATTACAAATATCAATGATAAAACAGATTTTAAGTAAACTAGTGAAAGTCAAAGTGTGTATAATTGGTTGGGACAGGTAAATCATTCAATCCAATGTTTTGAAAATATTTTATGAATTACAAGAAGCACAGAATAACAAAGCTAATAACAATTTGCAAAAAAAAACAAGAAAAACAACTTCATCTTTTTCCCCAAATCTAGTTTGACTCCAAAAGTTAAATATGTCATTTTTATTGGGACAGGTAGTCTTAGTTATACATATATATATAGAGAGAGAGAGAGGAGTGTATGTAGGAGTGTATTATATTTAAAATATTATATATTTATGTATGTGTAATATTTTAAGTATAATACACTCTTGCAATTCTTAAAAAATACAGAATTTGAGATATTTTTTATAATTCTTAAATTATTCTGTCTCCTGTGAGACCGTCTCACAGTAAGACCAGAGACTAAATTACAAATACAATAAATAAAAAAATTGAAATTTGGGGGTCAAAACATAAATATTATATTCGAGGTAAAATCTAAATCCTGTAAGGAACTTCATATGCTAATCTCCAAAAATTAAGAAATTACCTTCTTCTCCAGCGAGCTCTTCTTCTCTGGCGACTCCTTCTCCGACGCAATCCACCTCTACGCCGTTCTCATCAAAATTGGTGAAAACCATCGTCGCTATCGTTGCTCTCGACCGCTGCAACGTTCATCGTTGATTTGAGCTCAGTTTCCATCTAATTCGAAGCGTTGAGGAGGCGAAGAACACTCGGTGACTGAAAATCCGGCAAATATATTGGGTTCAATTGAGATTGGGGCAAAAGAGATTTGGAAACAATTATGGGCGGATGTGGGTCATTCGAATTTGGCCCTAATATATACTCCCTCCTTCCCATTTAATATTGCTTAATTTAACTTTTACAAGTCAAACTTAACCAATTTCGACCATTAAATTCTATTATTATATATGTAAAACGATTATCATGTTATAGGTGGTAGAATTCATCGTAACATATATTTTTAAGTTTTTATTTTTTTAGAATTTTCTTATACATATAAATCAAGATATTAATATTTAAACATTAAAAAATTTCAAATACGGATTGATTAAAACTGTGGGTGAAAAACACACAATAACAGTGCAATTCGCTCAGCCATAAAGCGCGGGCGCGGCCGGCCACTGGAAAAGGTTGTGTTGCCGGCAATGGAGTGGAGTAATTCGATGCAGGCGGAAGATGTAGAGACTACCAGTCAACAAGAACGGGAGGATTCAGAGAACGAAGAACTGATTGGAGTTAAAATGTAGGAGGAAATTCGTCAGGATGTGGAGGTAAACACTGTAGAACTCCCTCAGTAGATAGAACTGAGATTATGCTTGATGATACTAAGGGGAGGCGCTGGGCTGATGTAATTACTGGTAATAGGGAGAAGGCCTTAATTTTGTATGTTTTGGGGGGGAACCTAACTATGGCTGCTGTTAGGAGATTCATGAGCAACTATTGGGCATTTGTGGCAATAACAAAATTACTGTATAATGAGGAAGGCTATTTTGTAGTCAGGTTCTGATCGAAAGAAGATAGGGATACAGTGATGAGGAAGGGGCCATACACTATCTACAGCATGGCGATGTATTTGCAACTCCGGAATCCCAATTTCTCCCTAAAAATTGATATGGTTAGAGTTGTTCCTATTTGGGTGAAGTTCCTTGGCTTACCAGTTCATCTGTAGGGGTCAACCATTCTTGGGAAAATTGGCAGTACAATTAGAAATCCTTCGTTTACCAACGAATGCACAGCTAACAAATTGCGGATCTCTTTTGCTAGAATCTTGGTTGAAGTTGATATCTCTGTGAAAATTCATAAGATGATCAATATCAAAGACGTGGATGGCAGTAAATTAAACAGAAGATTGAGGTAGAGGGCAAGTCTTTGTTCTGTGAAATCTATCAGGTGGGTGGCTATGTTTGCAAGGAAGAAAAGAAGGGGCTAATTCAGAAATGGCAACCAAAAAACAAAGGTGCTCCTGTGGTGACAGTAGAGAAGCAGAAGGAAGATAAGCAGGAAAATGTGGTGCAGCCAGATGCTCAAAAGGCTAAGTGGTCTACTGTAACCAAAAATAGAGGAAAACATATATGTATAGTGGCTATGACAGGGGCTACAAGGGGAGAGGAGATTTCTGGGAAAAGTTCAGCTTTACCTTCAGCAGTTTGAATGGACTCTGGAGGGGAGTGTGGCTTTATCCCATGATTATTTCGTGGAATTTGAGAGGGTTGAATAAAATAACAAAACATGTTGAGATTAACTCTCGTCTCAAGGGCATGGATGTTATGCTTGCTATATTTTTGGATACACGAGTCAAAGAAGAAAACGCAAAAAAAAATAAGGAAAATGCTGGGTGAGAAATGGGATGTCATTGATAATTATGATATGCATCAAAATGGAAGCATATGGGTGCTCTGGGATAGAAGCAGAATTAAAGTGCAGAAAATCTTGGCTACGGATGAACACCCGCCTGAAAGCTGATGAACACCCGCCTGATCATAAAAGTGCTACTTAGTTTTCACCCCCTCCTCAAGCTCTGCTGTGGGAGAAACAAAGCTGAGCTTGGAAATATTTGCACGAAAAGGAACTGGTGGAAGATTTTTGGTCAGCAAATCCGCAAGTTGCAAACGGGAAGACACAAAAGAAGGAAGCAAGAAACCTTCAAGAAAGTAGTCCCGAACCAAATGGCAGTGAATATCAAGATGTTTGGTACGCTCATGGAAAACTGGATTAGCTGTTATGTGTATGGCAGCTTGATTATCGCAGAATAAAGGAATAGGAAAGATAACCTTAAGGAGAAGATCCCGAGCCAGGTAACTGATCCACTTAAGTTCACAGGCAGTCATGGAGAGACTTCTGTATTCAGCTTCAGCAGAGGATTTTGAAACAATGGATTGCTTTTTGGATTTCCAAGATATCAATGCAGAACCTAAGAAAACCGCATAGCCAGTGATAGAACGGCGTAAAATCTTGCAGGTAGCCCAGTCTGCATCACAATATGCATGAAGATTGAGATTATTTTCTGAAGCATAAAAAAGACCATGATCTGAGTGATGATGAAGATACTTAACAATGTGTAAAGCACCTGTGAGATGATGGTGAGTAGGTGCTTGGACAAACTGGCTTAATTGGTGTACAGCAAAGGTGACATCAGGCCGAGTGTAATTAAGGTAGAGTAATCTACCAATCAGTCTTCGGAAAATACTTGGATCAGGGAGGAAAGGAGAAGATTCATCATGAACAAGCCAACTTACTGGTAGTGGAGTGGAAACTGATTTGCAATGAGTCAAACCACAATCAGCAACAATATCAGAAATGTATCTCTTCTGATGCAAATGCAGACCTGATCTGGTTCTGTGGAGTTCTAATCCCAAGAAATAATGCGCAGCCCCAAGATCCTTGATGGTGAATTTATGATTCAAGGAGTGCTTAACGTCTGTGATAGCATCCAGAGAAGTTCCCATAATAAGAACATCATCTACATAGACTACTAGTGCCAGAAAATATGTGGAGCTGATCTTCAAGAAAAGGCAATGATCATGGTAAGATTGAGTGAAATCCAGGGATAAGAGATGCTGAGTGAACTCCTTATTCTATTGCCTAGATGCCTGCTTCAAACCATAGAGACTTTTGGTCAATTTACAAACCAAAGAAGAATCAGGACCTGTATAACCATCTGGTAACTTCATGTACACCTCCTCATCCAAATGACCATGAAGGAATGCATTATTAATATCCAATTGATGTATATACCACTTGGAAGCAGAAGCTAAGGCAAGAAGCATTCTGATGGTGACTGCCTTTGCTACTGGAGAGAAAACTTCAGAGAAGTCAATCCCCTCAATTTGATTAAAACCTTTTGCTACCAATCTTGCTTTGTGCTTAGCAAGTGAGCCATCTGCATTGTACTTTGTTTTGTACACCTATTTAGATCCAATTGCCTTCTTTCCAGGGGGCAAATGAACCAAATCCCAAGTGTGATTCTGCTCCAAAGCAACTAGCTCATCATCCATAGCCTTGATCCACTCAGGTGAATTCTTTGCCTGATGATAAGTGGATGGTATTGGAATATGTGAAATGCTATTAGCTGTATGTGTAGTGATATTGGACTGAGAGATAAAAGGAAGTAGTGAGGAGGAAGATACATAATCCTTTGACCAGACTGGTGGTTTGATAACCCTAGTACTGTGCCTCAGAATAGTATCAGTGGAAGGTGCAGAAACAGAAATAGGAGATGGATCATAGTGACTTGGTATCTGTGATTCAGAAGGAGTGGAGAGATGTTCTGAATCCAGGTAGGGCAAAGAAAAAGAGAACTGATCAGGATGTGAGTAAGGAAAAACTAATTCATGAAAAACAACATCTCTGGAAACCACAATTTTCTGATGATGCAGATCAAAAAGTTTATAGGCCTTTTGCCCTGGAGGATAACCAATGAAGATGCAAGGGAAGGCTCTCTCAGCAAATTTATCTTTGTGAGGTACAGTGTTTGTAGCATAAGCAAGACATCCAAAAGATCGAAGATTTTGAATATCAGGACTTAGATCAAAAAGAAGTTGATAAGGAGAGTGCCAAGACAATGTTGGTGTTGGTAATCTGTTTATGAGATATGTAGCAGTGAGGATGGCATCCCCCCAAAAAATCTTTGCCAAATGAGATTGAAACAATAAGGCTCTAGCTACTTGAAGCAGATGTTGATGTTTTCTCTCAACTACACCATTTTGTTGTGGAGTATAAGAGCAGGATTTTTGATGCAAAATGCCAAAATCTGAAAAGAGTTTTTCACATTCATGATTCACAAACTCACTTCCATTGTCTGATCTCACAAACTTGACAGAAGCATTAAAATGATTTTTGATCATGATCAGAAAGGTTTTCAGCAGAGCTTGGATTTGATCTTTAGTTTTAAGAAGATAAGTCCATGTGATAAGAATTTGAACTGGATTGGCATTGACCTAGATAACTTACTGACTGAAAGAAGATTGCATTTGAAATCTGGAACATGCAAACAATCAAGTAGGATGACTGATGAAGACAAACTAACAGTTCCTTTGCCTTTAACTAGCTTAGTGGTATGATCAGGCATGTAGACTGGAGTAATGTGTCTTACAGGTGCGACTGAAGTGAATTGGGAGATATCTCTGCACATATGACTTGAAGCCCCACTATCCACTATCCAATTATCATTATTCAAGGAAAACACATTAAGTGAAAGATCAGTAGTAACACTACCTGCAAAATCATGATAATGAGCATAGTTTGCCATTGTTCCCTGATGCTACATAGGCTCCTTCCCCTTTTGTTTTTTTTCAAACTGTGCTTCCACCATTTTTGCAATTAGAGCTTGGAGTCTTCCATCAACATCACTGAGTGGACTTTCTTCTTCTGCTTCAGTCACTGCATGTGCTGAAAATTTTTCATAATGCTGATTTGGTTGATTAACCTTCTGATATGGTTGTGGAATGAACTGTGGTTTTTGTGTTGGTTGAATCTTAGCTGCAGTGTCTTTGTTTCCTTCCCACCAATCCGGATAGCCTTTGATCTTGAAACAATTCTCCTTTACATGTCCCAATTTCCCACAATGATCACATTTCAGATCAGGTCTCCTAACATTTCTTTTCCTATTACCATCTGTATCCTCATTTTGCTCAGTAGAACCATCTCTATATTGATAAGGCATTTTGGTGTCTCTGTACACTCTGACCGCCATTGCTGAAGTATTCTGAATCTCTTGATAACCTTCATGCACTGATTTCTGCTTCTCTATTCTGCTGATCATTTGACAAGCCTTTCCAACACTAGGAAATGGATCCATCAGTAAGATCTGGTGACTGATTGAGCTGTACTATTCATTCAATCCCATCAGGAATTGATGAAGTTTGTCATCTTCTTCTTCAGCAGGCAAACAAGCATAATTAATGCAATCAACATTACATCTCCTCCTAGGTCTTAAACAAGCATACTCATCCCATAATCCCTTTAACTCAGTAAAATACACAGCCACAAAATCACTTCCTTGTTTTAGTTCACAGATATCTTTCTTCAATTTATGAATTAGAGGTCCATTACACTCTCCAAACCTCTCTTTCAGTTCATTCCACAGAGTATGCGCATCCTCACAAAACATGAAACCTCTTGCTATTTTCTTCGAAATTGAATTCAGAATCCAGGAAATTAAAGTAGAGTTCACCTTATCCCATCGGTCGAACAGAGGATCATCCATCTCTGGTGCCTTCAGCTCTCCTGTCAGAAACTTGAGCTTTCCTCTGGATCGAATTGCCACAACCATCGATCTGCTCCAAGTTATGTAGTTATATTCATTCAGTGGTTCTGCAACCAGTACTAAGTTCGAATTGTCTGAACTTTGAAGGTTAAAAGGATCATCCACATCAATCCTTCTAGATCTGATACCTCTTAGTGAATTCCCAACTAAATTTATAGATCCAGAATCTGAATCCATATCTTATGTATTTTGATAGAAACAGAAAATTTTGAATAAGAAGAAACAACACAGGATCTACCTAGATAGCTCTGATACCATGTGAAAACTTGAATCAGAAGAAGAAGAAAAAGATTTTTAGAAGCAAGGAGCTAAGCCAGAGAGCTAGAATATGTTTTTCTCATTCATGGTTTTTCAGAATTGCATCCCACTCCAATGCACAACAAAACGTATTTGTTAAAATCAGATCTAACAGAAAACTATGCTACCTATTACAAAGAGCCATGTGGCCACTCTATCAACCAAACAAAACAATAACCAAAACGACATTGCATATGTGCATTTCAGCAACAAACAGAGTTGGCGCCAAAATTTGAAAAAACGGATGAACACCCGCCTGAAAGCTGATGAACACCCGCCTGATCATAAAAGTGCTACTCAGTTTTCAGATTAACTCTCGTCTCAAGGACATGGATGTTATGCTTGCTATATTTTTGGATACACAAGTCAAAGAAGAAAACGTAAAAAAAAATAAGGAAAATGCTGGGGGAGAAATGGGATGTCATTGATAATTATGATATGCATCAAAATGGAAGCATATGGGTGCTCTGGGATAGAAGCAGAATTAAAGTGCAGAAAATCTTGGCTACGGATCAGATGGTATTGTGTTTGGTTAAGGATGTGCAAGGAGTTGTGTTGTTCTGGCTTACTGCAGTTTACGTTGGGAATCACAGAGGAAACAATTGTGGAAGAGTATTGAACAATCCCGAAGTAAGGTTCAGAGGGCATGGATCTTAATCGGTGATTATAACAATGTGCTTAAACCAGAAGATAGGTTTGGAGTGAATGAATTCTGAAATAGCGAAGGGGTTGATCTGGAGAATATGATGAGTATTACAAACCTAAGTGAGGTAGAAAGTAGTGGAGGTTATTACACGTGGTCTAATAGACACAGAAGGGGTCATATATTCGAGAATCAATAGAGCTTTGGCCAACAGGGATTGGTTTATAAAATTCCCATATATGGTTGTTGAAAACTTGGAACCAGGAGTCTTGGATCACACAATGCTGAGAGTTAAACTGGGAGCCCAGAGAAGGAGGTTCAAATTTATGAACTGCCTCTTAGAGTAGGAAGAGGTGAAACAAACTGTACATGAGAGCTGGAATAAGCTAATGGTGGGTAGACCGATGTTTACAGTTTGGAGGAAATTACAGAGATTGCAAAGGGACTTAGGGAGATTCATGACGCAAGTTAGAGGCACAAAAATTAAACTAGAGAAAGCTAGAAGTGAATTAGTTGAAGCACACCAGAATCTCTTAGACCACATAATGGAGAAGCAGTGGATAGAAAAGGTTATAAACTGTAATTCAGAGGTGCAGAAATAGGGAGATGTAGATGAAAATGTGGCTAAGCAGAGATCGAAAGATGAATGGCTGAAGCTGGGAGACGGGAACAACACTTATTTCTATGCTTCTGTGAGAGCAAGAAATAGAACGGTGGGACTGTAGAAACTTGAAAAAGAGAATGGAGAAATGGTTACATATCAGGATGGTATTGAAGAGGAAATCACAGGTTTCTATGAGAAGTTGGTAGGCACATTAGAAAGGAGAGAAAAGGCAGTGGATATAAGGGTGATCAGAAGTGGAACAATTTTGAGCAATGAAGCAAGGAGAGCTCTAGTAGCTGAGGTGACTATCCAGGAAGTATGGGAAGCGTTGAGAGGAATTGGAGATTTAAAAGCACTAGGTTGCGATGGTTTCACAGCGAAGTTCTTCAAGGTTATGTGGGGTGTAATTAAAGATGATATTATGAAGGCCATGAAGGATTTTTTTGTTAGGGGTAAAATGCACAAAGTTGTAAACTGCACTTTGGTTACATTAATCCCTAAACACCCAGCTGTGAGAAAGGTTAAGGAGCTGAGACTGATTTCCTGTTGCTCTACGTTGTACAAACAAATCTCCAAAATCTTGACGAACAGACTGGGTAGAGTAATAACTGAAATAATGCAAGAGAATCAAGCAGCGTTTGTACCGGGCAAAAGTATTCATGATCACATAATGATTGCATATAAGCTGATCCAAGGGTATAGCCAGAAAAAGGGCAATCTAAGATGCACCATACAAATGGACATCCAGAAAGCTTACAACACAGACAACTGGGAGGCACTTGAGGAGATTCTTAAGGGAATGGGACTACTTGACAGGTATGTGCAATGGGTTGTATTGTGTGTTTCAACAGTGTTATTTAAGTATGTGGTGAATGGGAAACTCTTCTAAAACTGCCAAGGCTAAAAGAGGGCTAAGGTAGGGGGACCCATTATCACCTCTGCTTTTTGTCATTGTGATGGAGTATATGACCCGATGTGTCCAAAATGTGGGAAGAGAACAGGGGTATAAATTTCATTTGAAATGTGACTTGTTGCAGCTGAGAAGTCTCACATTTGCGGATGATGTCTTATTATTCTCTAAAGGTGAAACTGATTATGTGGAGGTCTTAATGAAAGGTTATAGAAAATTTTAACTAGCAACTGAGCTTACAGTGAGCCCAAGCAAGTGTAAAGTTTATTTTGGTGCGGTGGAAGATGAGCACAAGAAAATGATACTTGAAGTAACAGGTTTTTACCTTTTTGTTTTTTGGGTGTGCCTCTTGCAAGCAGAAAACTTACAGTGTATATGTGCAAGCCACTAGTGGATAAAATTGTAGCCAGAATTAGGATTTGGAGTGCTAAACTATTAAGCTATACAGGGAGGCTGCAGTTTGTACAAAGTGTTCTATTTTCAGTCACTAACTACTGGTTACAAGTATTTACCCTTCCTAAAGCTGTAATTAAGCATATTGAGGCATTGTGTCGTTCCTTTCTGTGGAGTGGAGGCGAAGAGATCACGAGGAAATCTCCAATAGCGTGGTCAAACATATGTGAGCCAAAGAAAAATGGGGGCTTAATGTTATTTCTCTACCCGAATGGAACCTGGCATGTTTAAGTAAAACTTTGTGGAATTTATGCAGGAAGACAGATAGATTATGGATTCTGTGGATTCATGCTTTCTACATTAGAGGGAATGATGTGATGAATGTGAATTTCCCAGCCTCTAGCTCTTGGATGGTTAAGAGCATAGCAGAGTGCATATCTGAGGTGTAGGGTTTGGAGGAATGGAGGAAGCAGATTAATCGATGGTAGCACAAGAATGGTCTATGATGGGCTGAGAGCAGGCAAGAGTGGTCTAGGGAAAACTGATGGTAGGTAACTCGGCTAGGCCGCGAGCTAAGTTCATCTTATGGCTCAGTTGTCACAAAAAACTTGCAACAAGGGACCGACTTAGAAGGTTTGGTATGTGCTCTAAGTTTCTATTCTTCAACCATTCTTTTTATAAATGGAGCCATATTGTCAACAAGACAAGAGGACGGTTGTTGGGTACATTAGATTAAATTCAGATTCATCTCTGAAACATCTCCAAAAGCTTGCCAACCCTCCTTAGAAATGGTCAGGAGTACCTGAAAACCTAGCCGCCCCGTCCCCAAATTTAAGTTTTTTTAGAATTCCTATGTGAAGTTGTGTACAAGAATCGTTTATAAAGGTGCATGATGCGTGCATAGAAAGTCTAGGTATATTGTTTTTAGTGCACGATATATTGTCAACCTAAATTTAAAGTATATGATATTTGTTACATGTTTTTTTTTTAAAAAAGTAACAAAAAGATTTTTTTCCTGTTATTTAGAAAGTTAAAAACGATGAGATATGTTTCATATCACATGGAAGGTCGCGATATCTGATTAGAAGCCAATTTTAATCTATGAATATGGATTGAAAATTTGACGGTTTGATTTTCTTTAGACCAAATAGGATTTTGTTGGTTTATGATTAAAACCAATTCATATTTACTGCCAATGTGATGAGTAACATTAGGGATCACACACATTGGACTTCTTATTGGGTTAAAATAACTTGAAGAATTAATATATGAGATACATTAATATTGAGGATTTTGGATAAATAAGGTACTAGGGTTTGACTATGATTGACCAAGCCCAATATTAAACCTTATTTATAGTCCTAGTTACTAAGATTAGAAGAGAGTGAAATCAAATTATTCACCCTAACGGGCAATCCAGTAATTAGTTAATCCTGAGAGGATCCCTATAAGTCGCTTTGTGTGGACACCTTAGTCACCTTAGAGGCCGAATATTTGTTTGGACATGGGACACCTTAGAGACCTAAGAGGTCGGACATCTGTGTGGTTGGTGGTCCAGTAATTAATTGATGCTGGGAGGATCCTATAAGTCGTTTCATGTGGAAACCTTAGACACGGACGAATATTTGGCCGGATATTTGTATGAGCAAGGGACACCTTAGAAACCTTAGAGGCCAAACAATTTATGTGGTTGGTGGTCAATTGACCTGAATATGGTTATCATTAATGGATTCATCTCGAGGTAATATTTGTACACATATACAATTCATTGAATTGTAAAAGATTCAGGTATGAAATCAAATTGACTTATGTATATATTCCAATGCGCATAAGAATTGATTTACTTACACTAATATCTTTGAATTGACAGTTAATCCTCCAAGTTGGCATTTACATTCCACATGACTAGTGTCTATCGATTATTAGAACCTTGATTTGAAGTAATTTCCTTGATAAAAGTTTTAATTTTGAATCATAACTACTCCAATATAATTTTGTTTCTTTATGATCCTTTTCTTTGGCTCAGATTTTGTCAAAAAACTATCATTTTGGAGGTGTTTTTCAGTATCCATTCAGCAAACTCAAATCCATGGAGTTGAGAACCGGATTCAACAAACATAATCTCCCGGGATTAGCTACTTTGTTCAGAAATTCCCCCACTGTCCACACTCTTGTGATCAAAATCGACAATGTCCACAATGGTGAAAGGAGAGTAAGTACTTTTCGTGATCCTCATCTCCATCTAAAATAACAGAGGAGTGTGTATAATATTATTATTGCATTTAAATTCATTTAGATGCACATGAATGCTTATACCATTTGTGTATTAGAAATGGAATAGGGATCTCTGGAAATCATCTAGCTCGGGTGAAGAAAGGTTTTGGGAATCACAAAGCCGAGACATGAACTCATTCCTGCATCATTTGAAACTGGTGAAGATTCAAGGATTCTCAGAATGCGAGAATGACGTAAGTCTGGTGAAGTTTCTCCTTAAACACGGAAAAGTTTTGCAGCAAATGTTTTTGTCGACTCAGCTCTCATATCCAAGAAAATCACTAGAGCGCGACAAAATCAAGTCGCAGATAAGGGGATTCTCTCGTGCCTCTTCTAATGCTAACATCTTTTTTCTATGATCACAGATTGTATAAAAGACATATGTCATATGAAAGTAATATGACAATTGTTTGAATGGCTCAGTAGTTTTCTTTCTCTTGGTGTAATCTTTTCCTCTCAGCTAGCCTAAATTTGTGTCGGTAAAAATAGTAACAGTGAACGAAAAGAATGATCACTAGTTTGAGTGAAAACTTTTTTTTTCAAAATGGACTGTACAGGGAAAAATTTTGTTTCAAAAAATGGAATTTAGAAAAAAGGGTTTTGTATTTGAAACCGGAGTTGTGGGCGTGATAAACCACTTCATTGAAATGAAATTTTCCCACCATGTAGTGCAAGTTCAACAGAGGCGTTCGTTCCTCAAGATACCACAGGACTCCCACTTACTCGTGCACAAAAGCATTGAAGGAGGAACTCAAAATATTATGCTCAGAATTGGAATGTTTTCAAAAGCAGTAGAGAGTAGATAAGAAGGTTGATACCTGTGTGTTTGGAACTGCTCACGAACTCATCTTTTAAGGGCATTCAAACCAACCACCAGACCACAAAATTTGGAATGTGGAAGCAGTTCAACTCTCCACTTTGACAGATTAAAAATTGGAATGGCCTGGATAGAAATCGGAACCTTAGACTCAGTAAAGTTGGAACAAGACTCGGAGTTACCATCTCAGAGTTAAAAACCGTTCCACCACGTCAAAATTGAGTTCAACATGTAAGGAGGAAAATAAGGATTTTATTAAGACCAATTTAAAGACGCTTAATTATGTGAGAAGTCATATAATACTGGACTCTCAAACTAAATGTGACAAAAAAATATTAATATAATTACCCGACCCAACCCAGCTTGGCTCAACTCGCCTTGCCCAAATGAGTGGTGCGGTAGGTCGGTGACAGGAGTGTGTGTGAGTGTTTTCTCCTTCTTGCTCACTCAAAGTAATACTTAAGCTTTTCTCTATAAAAACTAGAATCTCTCCCTCTAAACTTGCTATGTGGGACAAAGAGAAAAATGAAAACACAATGTTTTATTCTTTAAAATTTGATTTGGGCTGAAAGACCCATTTTTCATTATAAACATTCCCCCACTCATGCAAAAAGGGAAAAAGGTAATTTTCTGAGCTTTCTGAGTATGTGAAAGTTCAACACTTAAGCAATGGTATCTTGTTATTGAACTAATTAATGCGTAGTGAATTTGGATGACCGTCGTGTATTCAAAGTGAACATATAGAAACTCCTAAACTAATCGATCATTCCAAGAACAAGTGTCTTACTTAAATAAAATGAGTTCTGCGATAATCAAAAACTTACGGAGGCTATAGTTTCCTTGGGAAAACTCATGAGTTCTCTAAAAAACAACGTTTAAAAGTCTTTCATAAAGAAAGGTCAATCATTTCCATTAAAGTAGGTCTTTTCATCAAGTTTTAGTAGACCGCCCAATCAGAGCTATGAAAATATTATGAACGATTCATCATTCATCCCCACATGATTTTTCAGTGAATCCCACATATCCGTCTAAAAATAGGACTATCTTGGATTCATTAAGAGCTTTAAGCCCAGCCTTACATCGTACACATGTCATGGGAATTTGTAGGTTTGTATGTTCATGAGTATTTTCATGGTTTAAGTCATTTATAATTACAAAAAAAAGCAACAAGAGTACCTACCATAAATTCCTTAATTAGCAGGGTTTCAACCTCATACTCCTCGATAAATCTTGGACTATCTTTCTACTTAGTCCCTTAGTAAATGAATGAGCTAAGTTTATTTCTAATCTTACAAATTGTAAAAACAATACCCAAGTATCGATCATGTTTCTCACACATTCATGCCTAATGTGTACAAGCTTTTTCTTACAATTTTAAGCTTCATTTTGGCCAACACTAAAGGCTGCATGTGAGTCACATAAAACTGAAACAGTTGGAGTGGATTTCCCCCACAATGGAACATCAGCCAGTAATGATCTCCAAACTCTCTGGAAGAATGTATGTGTATGTTAATTAATGGCACATACATCTTTCTTATCCCCAAATATGTACGCTTTCGCCAAGTTGATTTGATGGTCTCGCACACATTTTGACAACATTTTCATCGCTTTCCTCTTACTTCTTCCATGACAAATACATCTGGATCAAACGGTCTCATCCAAATAAATTTAGAATATTAGCAATGATATACCATTAACCAGAGATTCATCAAAAAATTAAAGAGGTGTATATTGTGTGTTACACTCGCTCCATATGATTTTCTTTAACTCATCTTCAACTGCGTGCCAACTTTTGTATGTTATGTCTATCCTTATTTTTAAAACATTACCAGCCCAACTCGACCATTATGCACACTTCTTGGAGATAGCTTTTCCTACTCATCAAAATACATGTATGTGATTTTATTCTTACCCATTCTTTGTTCTATGGATCTATAATGGGCTTATATCATGCGAGGTACATTTAATGTCTCACAATACTTTTCTTTTAGAGGCATAATTCCTTCAGCCCAAAAGGATATTGTAATCATTTCAACAAAATGTGCAAACTAAACTCTTAAATCATATCATCAAACACATTGAAGATGAAACTCAATTCCTAAAAATGTAATCCCGTTTATTAAGATCTAGTAAAATTGGGGGAAAATGCAATCTTCCAAGACTATATATAAAGATGCAACTCAAGGTGACGTGCAAAAAACCATATTGGGGGATTTAAGGATGCAAACTTGGAGATGAAGTCTGACGATGCCAGTATTGAGCGTATTGTTATTGGTTATTTTGGAAGTCTTTTCTCATCGTCAGTGCCATCAGTGGAGGCAATCAAACAGCTTGTAGGCCGGCTCCAGTCACAGATCACAGGTGATATGGCTGATAGGCTTATGCTACCTTACACTGGATCTGACATGGCTAAGGCGGTGAAACAGATGCACCTGACGGTATGAGCCTTGTCTTTTTTAAAAAAAATTGGCACATTGTTAGAACAGATGTTACATCATTTGTGCTACATTTCTTGAATAAATGAGTGTTTGAACCGGAAGTGAACTACACTCATATTGTCTTGATTCCAAACAACCCGAAACCAGACCTGATTACAAAATTCTGGCCAATCAGTCTGTGTAATATGGTGTATCGTCTAGCATCTAAGGTGGTGGAAAAAAGGCTTAGATCGATTATCCTAGAGATCATCTCGGAATCCCAGTTGGCATTTATCCTTGGCAGATTGATTATCGATAACATCCTGATTGTGCACGAATCCCACCATACTATGAAGAATATAAGGGTCGAAAATGTGGGACATATGAGCATTAAGCTAGATATGAGCAAGGCTTTTGACAGGATTGAATGGGACTTTGTGTGTGGCACTCTAAAGGTGATGGGATTTTCAGAGAAATTTGTCAAGTTAATTCGATTGTGTCTCTCGACAGTATCAGTCTCATTTATTCTTAATGGTGGAGAGATGAGACTGATCTATCTGAAAAGAGGCCTCCGACAGGGGAGATCCTCTCTCACCCTATCCCTTAATCATTTGCTCTGTGGTCTTCTCTGAACTTCTTACAGACCTTATGTGAGCAGGAAAAATCAAGGGGATTAGTGCTTCTAGATTTGGCCCCAAGGTATCTCATTTATTCTTTGTAGATGATACCCTTCCCTTCGAAGAGGCGACGGGAAGGGAAGCAAATCATCTTCAGTGGCCCATCACTTTGTTTGAAAATGTTTCAGAACGGAGGATAAATGCACATAATTCAGGAATTATATTCAGTCCAAACACGGCGGAAGAGGTTAGAGCAAGAATATGCGATGTTCTTAAGATCCCTGAACTCTCGTCGCAGGGTACCTATCTGGGACTTCCTTCAGAGATCGGGCAGAGAAAGTCAGACATCTTCCAGAATCTAAAAGACATAAATAAACAGAAGATTGATGGATAGAATGAAAGGAATTTGTCCAATACATAGAAGGAAATACTAATCAAGTTGGTTCTGCAGGCTATTCCGTACTATGGGTTGTTTCATCATTCCGGATGGTATTCCGGATGATATCTGAAGTATGATTTGTAAGTTTTGGTGGAGCATAAAAATAAGATCCCGTGGGTTTCAAGATGGCGAGAGAAAAGGCTAATGGAGGACTCGGATTCCGCAACTTGCAGGGGGTGAACTTAGCATTATTGGGGAAGCAGGCATGGCAGTTCCTTGTGAATCCACAAGCACTGGTCACGAGAGTTTTCAAAGATAAGTATTACCCCAATTCTTCTATTTTCAATGCGACAGTAAGTTAAAGACCATCATGGTCTTGGAGAAGTGCATTAAAGGAGTTAAAGTACTCAAGCTAGGGTTTCGAAAAGAAATAAAGTCTGGAATGCAGATGAGTATTTGTCACAACCCTTAGCTTTCGAGGGCTGATAACTTCTTCGTCAAGGAGTCGGACTGTATCCTAGCCGCATTTTCCAAGGTTAGAGAACTCATTGACCCCGATACGAGGAGATATTTGACGTGGAGGACGCAGCAGTCATTAGGAAAATGCAACCACCCATCGCTACGAGAATTGACCACTGAAGTTTGCACTTTACCACCACTAGTAACTTCTCGGTCAAGATGGCATACCACGCGTTGGTGGAATCGCCGAACTCCAGGATGCGCCGCCATACGCCGGTGGAAGACGGAGACCGGAAATTTTAGAAGCGACTATGGCATTTTTGGATCTGCGGCGTACAAAACACTTGGCTTAGAGGTTGTCTACGGATTCATTGCCGACGACTGAAAACTTGATAAAGAGGACGATGGAGGTGTCTACAACCTGTTTGGGGTGTGGCAAAGAAGGAGCACGATGCAACAGAAAAATGCACATGTCTTTTTTGAATGCACATACGCATGGAGTTGCTTGGGCCTGAAGGAGACTGTCGACATGACACAGAAGAGCAGGGGGGTCTATTTTGATTCAGGATCCGGAGAGGACATAAATACTATTGGCATCATACAATTGGATGCAGAGCATCACTTTGAAAGAGCCATGGCAACAAGGGCACGAGGAGGAGCTGATCCAGCTAAAGCCGAGGCACTAGCTTTGTTGAAAGTTGTTCAATGGGCAGCGGAAGACAAAAGCAGTGAGTCACATATTCTTGGTGACGCGCTTGGAGTTGTAAGAATGGCCTGGGATGAAATTGAGCCTTCACTACATTGTGTTGATACCATTCGACACAGGTTTTAGTTTACCGTTCTGGATTCCTAGGGATAGAAATATTCTTGCTCATTCGTTAGTTAGTTATGCGAAATCGAGCAACTCGGAGTAAGTATGGATCACTTCCCCATGTTTCCTCTTTCAGACGATACTGGTCGATGCTAGTAGTATGAAATGAAATCTTTATTTTCAAATATATATATATATATATATATATATATAGTCCGTCTCTTGAAAGACGGTATTTCCATAAATTATGGAAAAACCAAGGTTTAAAGTGTAAATTAGAAGAAATGAAGACAAAAAATTTGGGTTGCATGAACCGGGTTATAAATTTTATAACTACTACATGTTGCATACTAAAATTTTAATATTGCAACTAAGACTCTTTACCTTTTATTATTCTAATTATACTTCGTATTTCCATAAGCCTATGGAAATACCGTCTTTCCCAAGACTTTGCCATATATATATATATATATATATATATATATATATATATATATATATATATATATCTTGCTAACATTTCTTGGCTAACAAACTTCCAAGCTTTCATCAAATAGGCAAAAAAAGCACCATATGGAATGGACTAACAAAGTAAATCCAGCCTTTATCTTGAGAAGAAAGATGCTGGTAGATGATAAGAACACCTCCAAAGCTATGTGTTGGTAAGAGTGCATGATTTTTCTATTGAGCAAAATGCAAAGTTGGTCCACATTGTGGCAGATTTGGAATGTGGAAGTGAAGGGTTGAGGACACATTATCATAATGCGTCCTCCCCTTTTTTTAATATTTTCCCATTCCCTTTTTAATTCTCTCCTTCTCCCTTTTAATTCTCTCCTTCTCCTTTTTAATTTTTTCCCCTTCTCCTTTTTAATTCCGCAAGTTTGTACCCTTTTTTTCCCATGCAATTAGGCTGCACACTTTATTCTTTTGGAAAATAGTTAGCATTTATTTTATTGTTTCCAAAATCAATTAGATGACCCGTTTTGGGACTGATTTTTTTTTGCATCAATTAGAGGACTCGTCTATAAAATAAAATAATGCCTGAGTCAGCCTTGCTCTATTTTCCCCGGAATTATTATTTTGAAAGTATTTGGTGGAATCGTTTTTGAAAGGAGGCCTTAGACCTGGCAATAATTTGATTTTTTACGGAAGAATTTAGAGGAGTCATTTTTTGGAACAGGGTACAGATCTGACATTATCTAGCTCTTCCGGATATTATGCGGAGGACTCGTTTTTGGAATGAGTCCTTGGAAGCTGCCTAATTTTTTTTCTCGGAAAATGAATCAGCGAAATGTTGGTAATTAGTGCAAATTCGCATAAATTTATTTCTCGGGAGCTCCTCGAACGAGTCCTGGAATGGGTATTGTTTCCTACAATTATTTTGAAAAGGTTGGGAATGAGATTTGCAATTAACCACGGAGCTAATCCAATCCGTGGGTGAAATAATGTTTATTATATTTTGTTTTGTTCGGTAAATTTATTTTGAGGGGAATTTTATTTATTGGGGAGAAAGCTTATTATACTATTCCTCCATGAATTTAGCAAGAGTGGAGCTTCAAATGAGGCGCGAATTTGAGTAATAAATTATCGTGGGCTGCTGTAGTTTGTAACTTACTATTTCTGATGCACATGGTTTCGGTCAAAATTTGGAAAATATTCCAATGATGATTTAGGGTCTCGTTGTCCGAATTGTTTTGACTAGTCTTGAATGTCGGTGCGGGAACGGAGTATTGCATAGTTAGAATGGATACTAGTTAGTATAAATGTACAGTGTAGAACAATACGAGTGAAATGTAATGCCAACTAGTGTTGAATAGCACGTACTGTCCTATCGATGGTCTCTGCAAAGCATTCCACCCGTTCCACATGGGGGAGGACGTATGGTCCTGGATGTCCACCGTGGTACAACCGTCTGTGCAGGTACATGTTCTTCCTCATGTGGAGCTCCCTCCGGTATGTCCTCCTCCATTTCGTATCCCGCTTCCTCGTTCGAATCACAGTAGGCATATGGAATAGTACCTGTACGTGATGGATCGATATGTGCCATGTACCGATGACTGGATATTGGAGTGACATATGCATTGTAATCTGATGCATCCATGTTGTACTGTGAGGGTTCCCCGGCTGATGGTCCGCAAATCGGTGTGCTCGCATGTGAGGGGCCCGCTTGTGATGGACCAATGTGTTCTGCATGCCCCCTAGCATGAGGCCTCCGACCTCCTTGTCGTCCAGGTGGGGCCTGGCGGTGGCTTCTGAGGTCAATATATCTAACACCAGGGGGCGGTTCCTCGCAGTGCACAAACGGTTGATAGTGTTGCGGCCTGGAGGCCTGATGCGCATTTTGTAGACTACGTGTGATAACATGATGCATCCCCCTTATGACGTCCGCACAATGTGAGGGCCAACCATCTTGCGGAAGTACCAATGAAGGACACCATCTTGCGGAAGTACCACTCCAAGTAATCACGGCTGGGTAGGTATGGATCCGCACTCCCCAGTGTGGGTGCTTGTCGATTGGACCGATGTTCCCAAGCATCGAGATATCTTCTGAGCTCCACACGCCAATCCATGCCAGACATTCCTCGACGGTCTCTAGTATGGACTAAGTTGTACTCATCCCTACTAACCAACTGGGGGGGTACTGGCTGGATCAGGCCGAACTGCCTGAGAACACGATGCGCATGATGGAACTCCACGGCATGCCAGCAGATGAGATCGACGCAGAGCAGTCAATTGTTTCTACCATCCGTACAATACCGCGGGAGTTGATCCAGGACATCCTCGGTATATGGCTGCCAGGTGAACTGAGACAACGTGCATGTGTTGCGGTTAGGCAAAGGAAACCATTTTTCGTGCGAAGTCTAGAAATCAAAATCCAATTATTCCTATACCTGATTGTGGTTGAGAGACGTCAGTTGATCACGGTACACTTTGAGAACGTGCATTGGCGATTGTGAACAATCGTAACGGGCCCTCCACCTATGAGGAACCGAATGAAATACATTAGCCTTACTATGGAATTGCATGTGGACTTATGAATACCGCATATTGAGGAATCAAACAAGTACCGGGATCCAAGAGCACTCATCGTCACTGTCACCTGTAGTGCCCCGGCATGACGGATGGATGGTATGCGTTCCCATGCCCATAACTGCCACTAAATGCAATAGAAATGCCCGTTAATATTAAGCACGGTATGTACGAACGACTATGTTAAAACACAATTTTACCTGTAGCAAGACAAGTGGCCCAGATATGGATTTAGATTGTGGGATTGCTGCGTCACATAATGACATGTACAAGCATGCAAGAATCGAACTCCCCCAACTGTACCGATGGACTGCACCCAGATCCGTAAGTGCGGATAAGTAGAGCAATGGGATGAGGTGGCCGGACGTGTCGGACATCAGCATTCCCCCAAGAAGCAGCAGAAGGAATACCCTAGCCCGCTGTTGGCATTGTACATCAGTGGGATCAGTGGGGGGAACGGACATTGCAATAGCGTTCCTAACCACCTGGCCTTAATGCGACCCCCCCTGATACAAGTGGAGTCTGATGTAGCTCCCAGGTAGTCTGTGCAGATCAGCTGCCAGTCCTCCCCACGCCTAACGGTGTCAACACCTGTTACTGGGATGCCATCGATCGGTAGACCCCATAGGACCCCTATATCCTGCAAGGTGACCGTCGCCTCCCCCATCGGTAGGTGAAACGTGTGCGTCTCTGGGCGCCAACGCTCCACTAGGGCGGTGATGAGGGAGTGGTCAATCTGTATTGCGGCAGAGTCCAGGAGTCCCTAAAATCCCGCATCGCGTACGTACCGCATAACCTGTTCTGGCAGTCGCTCGGTCCAGCATGCCCCGTCGCACCGACGCACCTGCAGTGCCTCGTCCTCTAAAGTTCCATTGTATAGGGCACGAGCACGGTGCTCCTAGTGGAGGTACAGCAAGTCCTCCTGAATGGGTCCTAGATGGTACATGGTGTTTTCCTGTGCGCAAATACCAACCCAAGTTAGATGGTTTTTCTGGAAGAATAGCACAGAAGAAAGCAACACTACGTAATGTGACACATATTTGGCAAATATAAATAATACCACATAATCTGCTACACATATCATTTAATACAAGAAATACTACGTCACACTACGAACGACAGACTAAGCATGCCCTCTCCCATCGATGTACAATGCAAACCAAATGAAAGATGGAGGTTCTATTACAGACATCGTATGACACCACGATACTAAGCACGGCCATGCCTATGCACGGCCCTGGTTTCACCCACCACCCTGTCATCCATCTGATTCCTTATCCTCCTCTCCGCAAACTGTCCACGCCTCCTGTTGCGAAACTTTTCTGCATCAGGAATCAACCTCCAACGGGGACGCTGCCAGAGTGATGGATCTCGCACGGGCATGAAACCCTGACTGTATTGTTGGACATATGTGGTCGTGTGGTACACCCTGTCACATAGACTAGCAGGATCGTCACGTCTATGCCGACAAACGGCCAAGGCATGGGAACAAGGGAAACGAAATATTTGCCATTCGCGACAAGTGCACTCTCTTCTATGGTATTTGATCATGTACTGTCGTTCACTAATGCTCCCATCGATGTTCCTCGCCACAACCCTGTATGTCTGCGACGCGTGCCCAAACAGGGTGATGATATGTCCCTGTGCCAATGTATACTACTTCTGGAACTTTTTCCAGATCCTCTGAGGGAACATGGACCTGGACAGATGGGCAATATCTCATAATCAGCGAACCGGCATACCGGTAAATCTGAAAATGCAATTAACTGACAATGTACCTCCAATCCGTAGCGTCCGTAAGCCTTTGTGCAAACATTTCAACCGTTCGCTCGAACGTCGCTTTGACACACGCTGTTATTGGAAGGTGGCGTGCGCGCCGTAAGCAGTTGTTGAAGCTCTCTGACAGATTCGTTGTCAAAATTCCCCAACGCCGATCACCATCATTGAAGGCAAGACACCACCTACTCCTATCTTGCCGTTCCAGCCAAGCCCAAGCGGACGGATCCATACTCTCCAGCTCCTCCTTGTACTCCCTCCACCTGCTCTCGCGCATGGCACTACCAAGCTGCCACACCAGAGACTTCATGAGCGCATTCTTGAACTTCCCGCGGTCATGTGATAAGAAGTTTGACTGAAAATGCCGCAAGCAAATCCGGTGGTATCCGGCTGGCTCCATCCACTCCTCCATATTTGTCATCGCATTTACAAGTCCTGCGTGCCTATCTGATATGACACAGATTGGTCTGCTATCACCACCAACAACTTGAAGACGCAGTCTCTCCATGAACCAGTTCCAGCTTTCATTCGATTCCTCGTCGACAATTTCGTAAGAGATAGGGAGGATGTAATCATTTGCATCGTGGGTCACGGCGACCAGCATTGTGGACTTATATGCACCTCTCAAGTGAGTGCCGTCGACGCTGATCACTGGCCTGCAGTGGCGGAAGGCTGCAATTGCCTGACCGAATGCCCCGAACACAAATTTAAATTTCATACACCCGGGACCGTGTATTCTGTCAGGTACGCCAGCCCAATCAACAACGGTGGTCGGATTAGCCCTTACAAGCTCATCCATAAAAGTTGGGAGCTGTTCAAAAGAATCCTCCCACGTTCCAAATACCATGTCAATTGCCTTGCCGAGCATACCAGGCTTTCTTGTAGGAGATTGTGACATTGAACTCATCATTCACTTGAGTTCGCACATCTTTCACTGTGTACGAAGGGTTAACATCAATGTGGTGGCGGATTGAACGGGCGATCATCACCGACGTCAGATTCACGTTACCCGTAGATCGACCAGCCTCGACACACCCATGGCTACTAGCCCATTTGGTGATCTGCCACATACCATGCGAAGCCTTTTTCGAAGCTCTGCAAACCCAAACACAATTCCCAGTTCCTTCGACGACGTCCTTGCATTTCGCATACCATGTGCGTGAACTGCTCTCCACAACCCTGTGTTCCCTGTTCATCATAGAACTCCACCGAGAAATAGCTTCGACCAACTGCGGCTTTGTCTGAAATCGCATACCCACGTCCACTTTACCAGTCTCTTGAACATAGGTAGAAACGCCGGACCCAAAATGGGTAGGGTTATAGCTATCCTCATCGGGGCCCCTATAATCTCTATAGTAGGCCTGTGTATCCGGGTTTGCCAGAATATGAAACGACGTCGGTACATTGTTCGTGCACACCAATTGCTCTTCCTCGTCCCCGGGATTCGAATCGGTTGATAAGGAACGATCATCCTCAGTTCCACCATCAAGTTCAGCATCCTCGACATCGTCTTCGCTGCCATCATGCCTTGCATCGCGGTCGCTAATGTCACCCGCGTAATCATTGCGGAAGACATTATGCTCGCCATAGTCTACCACATACATACCACCACTTGTGGACGGCTGGGCACAATCCATGTGGGCATGCCTTCCAGGTTGGCTGGGCTCACCAAATTCAAGACCCCGGCTACGAACAGGTGGTTGTATACTGGGTACAGCGGCGCAGTTCTGCACGTTGCTCAGCAATGACATGAACGTGCTTCCTCGTGCCCCATCATTAGCGATTCGTAACTGTTCCATGACAATGTAAAAATCCGCTGAAGACAATGACATTCGATCGACGATGTTGAAGAAGAACGTGGTTGACTCATCATCTTCCACGGGATAACATCGATAGTATACCGCAGAACCAATCAGCTCGGGACATCGGTAGTACATTTTCAACGAACAACTCTCCCTCACAATGGCCAGTCTCGTTACAATTAAATGAACCAATTCCCCGTGGTTCAACCTCCTCTCGAGGGTCACAACTCGCTCCGGTATTAGAGGATCATAATACACACCCACACTCATATCAAACTTAATCTGACCCCCTCTATACATATACACCGCCAAAAACATCGCAGAACTGCAACACACAAGGACATGACTTCAGATTCATACTAGTTGGACATTCCTATTCATTGTATCCTTAAGTACGTACATGTTCTCCACCCGGACACGGACATAACACATTAATCAGTTCAACTGCTATACAATTCCGATAATTACTGCATTCAGACAACACAATCATGCACATGCAATTAAATTAACTAAATTATACCGGCGTATCAACAGATTATAATTCAACCCGAAAGGCAACAGCTGACCGACCAAGGGCAACATGCCATACGCACATAATGTCGGAACACGTTCGTATAATTCTTTAGTAGCAATTATCTACTGGAAAATGTATAACAGAGTGAGAGGGAGTCTGAGACTTACGGGTCAACGCTGTCAACGTCGAGTCAACGCGGTCGACGCAGTCAATGCCGGGTCAACGTCGGGTACAATGCGGTCAACAGCGGGTCGTAGAGGTCAGCGTCGGGTCAACGTGGGCGACGTCGACTAACGCGGTCAACCTGGTCAATTTGGTCAACGCCGGGTCAACACCGGGTCAGCGTCGGGTCAATGCGGTCAATGGCGGGTCGTAGAGGTCAGCGTCGGGCCAACGTGGTTGACGTCGACTAACGCGGTCAACCTGGTCAATTTGGTCATCATCGGGTCAATGCCGTGAACGTCGGGTCAGCGTCGTCCACTTCACTCCGAATCCGATCTCTACAACCAAAACCCCCTTACGGATTCAGTGATAATTATCGAAATACCAAAACAAAAATTGAGCGAAAAGAGGGAAGCATACCGGATCTTGTAAAAAATTTGAGCTACGGATGAAAATGGCGGAACGCTGGTGGAGCAATACCGGAGAAAGAGTGTAGAGAAATTTCCGGGATGGCAAGACACTTGCACAAAGGAGGCTACCTGAAGGAGAAAGGTGAGAAATGGTGGAGGAAGTAGAATTGACAGTGTTGGAAGGGGGAGCAATTCGGCTGCATTTATGCAAGAATTGGGGACAAGGTACGCCACGTGGCAGCAAGGGATTCGACCGCAAATCCCTTCTTTGACCAGCTTCTTTGACCGCAATTCATTTCCTTCCTTTGACCGCATTATTGCATGAATGGGGGACAAGGTACGCCACGTGGAGGAGCACAATTGCACCACCATTTTGGACCACATGCAACGGCCACGTGCCATACCCCCACATCGCCACGTGGCATCGCTGCCCACATTTTTTTTAAAAAAAATTTGGCCCAGAGAGGACGCATTATCATAATGCGTCCTCGCCACGTGGCATGGCCCCATTCGGCCACGTGGCATGCCCGGCATTTTTGAGCAAAACTGTTTCACAAAAATTTTTGACAAAGAGGACGCATTATGATAATGCGTCCTCTCCACGTGGCATGTCCCCATTCGGCCACGTGGCATTAATCACCATTTTCGACCAGAATTTGTTCACAAAAAAAATCTGCCAGAGAGGACGCATTATGATAATGCATCCCCGCCACGTGGCAAGGCCCCATTCATAAGTTATGGAAAAATCAAGGTTTAAAGTGTAAATTAGAAGAAATAAAGATAAAATTTTTGGGTTGCATGAACCAGGTTATAAATTTTATAACTACTACATGTTGCATACTAAAATTTTAATATTGCAACTAAAACTCTTTACCTTTTATTATTCTATTTATACTTCGTATTTCCATAAGCCTATGGAAAACCGTCTTTCCCAAGACTTTGCCATATATATATATATATATATATATATATATATATATATATATATATATATATATATATATATATATATATATATATATATATATATATATATATATATCTTGCTAACATTTCTTGGCTAACAAACTTCCAAGCTTTCATCAAATAGGCAAAAAAAGCACCATATGGAATGGACTAACAAAGTAAATCCAGCCTTTATCTTGAGAAGAAAGATGCTGGTAGCTGATAAGAACACCTCCAAAGCTATGTGTTGGTGAGATCCAACATTTTACTGGAACTTTATTTTTAAATAATTATATCTCAAGATTAAAAGTACTTCTAAATCATATTTTATGCATTCAAAAAATTAATAAAAACCAAAAGAACCAACTAATAATCGACACCATCAGAATTCAGATTTCACACAGCGCCACCGTTAACCCGAATAACCTGTCCATTCACCCACCCTCCGGCGTCGGTAGCGAGGAACGCCACCACCGGAGAAATATCCTCCGGCGATCCCAGCCTCCCTAGCGGCACCTCATCCACCAGCGATTTCAGCATCTCCACCGTCTTCCCGCTGTAGAAGTACTCCGTCGCGGTGGCTCCTGGAGCCACGCAGTTGGCCGTGATCCCCGTCCCCTTCAGCTCCTTTGACAGAATCTCCACCATGGTCTCCACCGCCGCCTTCGAGGCGGCGTAAGCGCCGTAGTTCGGCCTCAGCGCCGCCACTATGGACGTCGTGAGGCAGATGATCCTCCCGCCGCCGCCGCGCTTGATCCTGTTCGCCGCCTCCCGGCAGCACAGGAAGGTCCCCCGGGCGTTGACGGCGAAGATCCGGTCGAAGTCCTCCACGGCGGTGGCGGCGACGGTGGGATTCTTCGGGTCGAATATGGCGGCGGAGTTGACGAAGATGTTCACCGGGGAATGGAACACTGACTCCGCAGCGTCGAACATGGACTTCACCTGGACGGGGTCGGAGACGTCCGCCTTGTAGGCGACGGCGCGTGGGGGGACGTCCTCGCCGGAGTTGATCTCGGCGGCGATCATCTCAGCTTTCTTGAAGTTGGTGGAGTAGATGATCAGGACTCTAGCTCCGAGGGAGGACAGATGGAGGGCGATGGCCCGTCCGATGCCGCTGGAGCCGCCAGTGATAATGGCGACTCTGTCCCGGAGAGAGAGGGTTTCGCCGGACATTGTTGGTGTTGGGTTTGGAAAGAAGAGATGGTTTCAGAAATTTTGAAGCGAAATTTGTGACGAATGAATTGGCGGGGATTCGTATTGTTTTGTTTTTTGTGACACTTTTTTGTGTTTTGTTGTTTGAATCAAAGATGTAGCTATTTATATTGAACGAGTGGAAGACGCCGTATTTGAGTTTGTCACGACTTCCGGCACTGAAACCCATTTTATATGAGAATGATACTGGTTTTGCCCGTAGTTTAAGTTCCGGTTTTGACTTTGTTTTAAGTTTGAAATGGTTTTGGGCTTTACAGAATCTTATCTAGTATTTTAGTTTCCTTAACCACTTGAATTTGTTTAAGTGGTTAGGAATTTGGGTTTAAATTCGTCTTGTCTGTATTCTTAGAGGTAGTTTGGTATGGGTACCATACACGGTGATTATAAATTCTGCGTATTTTAGAATGGGTAGAACTGTTTGGTTGATGGAAAGTAGTAAATACATGGGAAGTTGTAATTTGGAGGAAATTAAATTTCCCACATAACGTGGGAAATATGTTACCGAGTACCTCCTCGGTCGAATGCAATTCTGCAATTCTTTTGTGTGATATTACACTTTTATCCTAACTATGGCACGTAAAACGTTATGGTTTCCCTCCTTCACGCGGCAATTTTTCATTTCCTTCTACTTCATCGTCTTCTCGCATACCCAAATGAAGTCAACCAAACAACATGCAGAATATATAGAATCTGCATGTGCAACCAAACACGATTTGTGTATATCCTAGAAATTTGATCACGGAAACAACTTCCCATGAAATACAAACTACCGCAGAATTGAATTCTCACATGAACCAAACGACCCCTTAAAAAGGAATTTGCATGTTATGATGGAAGCACACCGTTAAATCATTATCTTTGTAAGAAATTGATGTGGAATGGACCAAATTAAAGGGGATTCACATATCGGCTCAATAATTCAATATGGGTTCTGATACCATGTTAAATCAGTATCTTTGTAAGAAATTGATGTGGGATACATCGTTCAACACTCACCCACAAACATGATCTGAGAGACTCGTTTTTACTGTGTGTTGTAAAATTTTTGGGAGGCTCTCTTGAAGTTTACATTGTTATATTTTAGGAAGCTCACTTCATTTTGTGTGAGCTACTTAAAAAGTCGTGTGAGACGCGATTAATTAAAATTTACATGGTTATAGTTTAGGAGGCTCGCACTACTATATGTGAGCCACTTAAAAAATTGTGTAAATTGCAACTATTATAATAATTATAATTTGGAAGGCTCACCTTATTCTGTTACGTGTAAGCCAAGGTATGTCACCCCAAATACTATGATTTAATACTTCATATCTGCATGAGACGCGGTTAGTTATTACTATGGTAAACACTTTAAATAAGAAAACAATAGTTTCCCTATGTTTATAAATAGGTTTTTGAATTAATTATTGTTCAATCATTATTTTTGGAAAATTCAATAAAGTTCTAGAAAACTCAATAAAGTTTTGGAAAATTCAATAAAGTTCTAGAAAACTTAATAAAGTTCTGGAAAAAGTTGGTACACGCCCGCACTAAAAAGGGTTCCCCTTCTACCGTCCAGACAAATTTATCTTTCATGAAGATAAACTCGAAAATTTTATATGTTTGCAATTAAGTAATTCCTTCATTTTTATGGATTTTGACGGTAGTTTTAGGTGTTTTAGATTTATGGTGAATGAAATGAGTTAGTGAAATTAAATTTAGAAAGAAAAAAATGTAGAATTGGTGGATGAAATTGAAATAATTTTGCCAAAATGGAAAATACGTCAAATTCATAGAAACAATTTAAAAAAGAATGGGTCTCCTGATAGGCGGCCTGTCCATAAGTTATGGACATGCCACTTATTTTTTACCTTATACACTGCATTTGTAAAATTAAATACTCCCTCAATCCCAGGTTAAACTGTATAGAATCTTTTTCACGATTTTCAAGAAACATGACCGTTAATATGTATAACTATGTTTAACAACATCCGTTTATTGAATATTCAATCTCTCTCCTCCACCTCAACAATTGGAACCACAAAGGAACCACTCCATTTTTCTCTCTACAATGGTTGGAACCACTTTGCAACAATTTCATGTACCCCATTTGATTTTCTCTATACTACTCATTAATGATACATTTAATATTTAATTTAAATAAATTTGCCTACCTAAATAAGTTGAAATGTGAAATTTAATAATACACCTGTAATTTTTTTAATTGAATATCATTTTTTAAAATTTCATATTTAAAATTAATTTCAAATTTTAAAAATTATTTTATGTACCAGAACTTTTAAAAACCATATATTTTTTTAAAAGATTGTAATTTCAATTTTTAAAAAGAACCAAAATTTAATTTCAAAAATTTAAAATAAGAAACAAATTTTTTTTTGATTTGTTTTGAATCTTAAAAATTGCATAAATTAATTTTTGCTTTTTAAAATTTTTAGTTGCTGCCACATGGCCCAATAAGAGGCTACCATGTGGCAGCCTTGGACCAAAATAATGGCATGCACGTCAGCGCGGGCCCAGCCATGTGATGGCTTCCTGCCATTATGTTAGTGGGATCGATTCCCATTTTGTCGAACCACTCACCGGATCCACAATAGTGGAATCCTTTTGGAACCCCCATTTTGGGGTTCCAAACTCCCACTTCGGTTTCAGTTTCAAACTGGAACCACTCTGAAACCACCATTGTACATGCTCTTAGTGTCAAATTTGATCTAGACTTGCAGCTGCTAAGCAAAAGTGAATGAGAAAAGTATTTTATGCGGCCCGAATCATTGATGAACAATTGATTCATCAATGAATACCAAACAATTGATTCATCAATGCCCAAACCTTTGGTTTTTCTTGGTTTTGTTTTACACCTTTTGGGTTTTTGTTTTAAGTGGCCTTCTTAAAACCCATTGAAAAGGTTTTCAATTTTAAACCTTTAAGTTGCTAGGGGCATGGCTATATATAGCCTCATTTCATTTGAATAAAAATAGAATACATATGAAGCTTTTCCTTTCAGTTTTTTTTCCAATTTCGGGTTCCTGTTGAATTCGATTTTTGATGCCTGAATCTAGCATTCGACTGTGTTGAATCAATAGATTTTCAGAAGGGTTTCTAATTGGGTATTCGTGCGCCGAATCAACAATTGAAATCGGGTTCCGCTGCGTCAGTTTGGTATCAGAGCCATGGCACCACGGAGGACAGCTCAACGGCGTCAGCAAACGGGCCAGGTTCTGGAAAGGGACGAAGACGACCGGCTCGAGGAGCGTGTTGGTCAGATTATCGAGGAACGAATGGAGCAGATGGTGGACGAGATTACTCAATGAGTGGCTGCCCTCCTTAATTCTCAGCCCCGAAACCCTGGGCGGGGTCGAAGGCAGATGCTGTCGACGCATGGTTCTGTGGCAGAGTCGTCGGAAGATGAAGAGACGCTGGACGAAGAACCACCGTTCTAGCGCCGGTCCCAGCGGGTCTATGAGGGTGCAGATCGGCGGTGGGAATCAGGGATTAAAACCGATATCCCCGAATTTCACGGCGGTCTCCAAGCAGAGGAGTTTCTCGATTGGCTCTCAACGGTCGAGGAAATTCTGGAATTTCGGGGAGTTCCCGATGAGAGGCGAGTCGTGCTAATTGCAACGAGGCTTCGGGGCCGTGCAACGGCGTGGTGGCAGCAATTAAAAATCACCCAAAGTCGAGTGGGCAAGCCAAAAATTACGTCGTGGGAGAAGATGAAGAAGCACCTCCGGGCGGCGTTCCTCCCCCACAATTATCAAAGGCTAATGTATCAACGCTTGCAAAATTTACGGCAAGGAACTCGTACGGTCGATGAGTACACTTCCGAATTTTATGTGTTACTAGCGCGGAATGACGTGCAAGAAACCGAAGATCAGCTTGTTGCGTGGTACATCGGTGGTCTAAGGCTTCAGCTTTCGGAAACCGTCAACATGTTTGATCCGGTTTCTATTCCCGCGGCATTTCAGCGAGCCCTCACAGCAGAGAGACAAGCACGCCGCAGCACCACGGCCCAATTTACCAACCCATTTGCTAACACCCGACGGGACGCGCCTGTGACTCCCGGACCAACCGCAACCACTACGGAAAAGCTAGCGAACCCTGGCTTCACGGGTGGAGCAGCGAGTGCAAGCGCCATCAAGTGTTTCTCGTGTGGGGAGCAAGGTCACCGACAGGCCGATTGCCGGAAGGCTGGGAAAAGAGTGCTTATTCTTGACGAGCCCGGCGAGGATGTGGAAGCCAACGAACAGCCTGTGTATGACGAAGAGTTCATTGAGGGAGACGTGGGATCGTCATTGGTTGTGCGTAGATCGTGCTTAACGCCCAAGGCACCAGAAGAGGATTGGCTGCGACACAACATCTTCCAATCGACATGCACTGTTCTTGGTAAAGTGTGTCGATTTGTTATCGACGCGGGGAGTTGCAAAAACATTGTCTCGAAGGAGGCGGTGATGAAGCTGAATGTCAAAACCGAGCAGCATTTGAAACCATACAAGCTCGCTTGGCTGAAGCGTGGTGGTGAGGTGATGGTATCGAAACGCGCCTAGATCTCGTTTTCTGTTGGGGTGAAATACCGTGACGAGGTTTGGTGTGATGTGGTGAACATGGATGCGTGTCACTTGTTGCTTGGTCGGCCATGGCAGTTTGACAGGAGGGTGATTCATGACGGTCGGGCTAACTCTTACAGCTTCGTGTTTGATGGGGTGAAGATCGTTTTGGTGCCAGTAAGCCCATTGGGAAAGCGGTTCCAAGCAGCTCCGGGGAGAGGGCAAGCGGGAAGTCTACGAACCTGTTAACAATGGCACAATTCGGTGAAGAGATGAAGACTTCCGACGTGCTATATGTGCTTCTCGGCAAGGAAGTCCCTGAGGCAAGCCCCATCCCGACTGCGGTTGCTCCATTACTCACTGAGTTTGCGGACGTCTTCCCCGACGAGCTGCCTGACGGACTTCCTCCACTCCGCGATATTCAGCATCATATTGACTTGGAACCGGGAGCAACTCTACCCCACCGACTGCACTACAGGATGAGTCCGAGTGAGCACGGGGACCTTCGGAGACAAGTTGAGGAGTTGCTCGCGAAGGGGCACATTCGGGAAAGCATGAGCCCTGTTGCCGTTCCTACTTTGTTGACGCCGAAGAAGGACGGTTCTTGGCGGATGTGCGTGGATAGCCGGGCAGTTAATAAAATTACAGTGAGGTACCATTTTCCCATTCCACGTCTCGACGATTTGCTGGATTAAATTAGTGGCGCCAAGGTTTTTTTGCGTTTAGACTTGAAGAGCGGGTATTATCAGATCCGTATGCAACCCGGCGACGAGTGGAAGACGGCGTTCAAGACGCGCGAGGGATTGTACGAGTGGATGGTGATGCCATTCGGTTTGTCTAACGCCCCGAGCACATTCATGCAGGTGATGAATCAGCTTCTACGACCGTTCATTGGTAGCTTTGTCGTCGTTTAATTTGACGATATTCTCATCTATAGCGCCGACCCGGTTGCGCATCTTGAGCACCTACGGGAGGTACTTCGTGTTTTGAGGGCTGGACAGTTTTACGTCACCATGAAGAAGTGCGTATTCATGACGCCTAAAGTTCTATTTTTGGGCTATGTTATCTCGGGTGATGGATTGCAAGTCGATGGGGCGAAGGTCGAGGCAATTCGGGAGTGGCCTAGACCGAAGTCAATCACGGAGGTACGGAGCTTTCATGGTCTCGCCTCCTTTTATAGGCGTTTTGTCCCACACTTCAGCGAGTTCATGGCTCCGCTCACAGATTGCATGCGAGGCACCCAGTTCAGATGGACAAGCGAAGCCGAGGTAGCTTTCATTCAAATCAAAGAACGCCTGACAACCGCGCCTATCTTGGTCCTTCCAGATTTCTCACTGCCGTTTGAGCTGCACACGTACGCGTCGAAGACTGGCATTGGGGCTGTTCTTAGTCAAAGTGGATGGCCAGTCGCGTACTATAGCGAGAAGGTCTCGGGTGCCCGGCTTAATTACAGTACCTACGACGTTGAGTTCTATGCAGTGGTCCAAGTCGTTAAGCACTGGAGGCATTATCTATTTCAGCGTGAGTTTGTTCTATACACCAATCATGACTCCCTCCGACACCTCCACCGCCAGGACAAAATATCAGCTCGGCACGCGAGGTGGGTTGCTTTCCTTGAAGGATTCACCTTTGTCGTGAAGCACAAGGCGGGTGCCACCAACCGCGTTGCCGATGCCCTCAGTCGCCGGTCCAGTTTATTAGTCATCATGAGAGTCGAGGTACCCGGGTTTGATTCGTTCAAGGATTTGTTTCTCACCGACCCGTATTTCTCGACAATCCTCGAAGATATCAAATCCGGTGAACGTTTTGATTTTCTGCTTCACGACGGGTTTCTCTTCCGCGGGAATCAATTATGTGTGCCTCAATGTTCTCTCCGTCTGCAGATTCTCCAGGAGCTTCACGGTGAGGGTCATGTGGGTCGAGATCGGACCTTGCAGCTCGCACAGTCCTCATACTTTTGGCCCGAATTGCGTAGCGACGTCGAGAAGTTCGTGCAGCGATGTCGTATTTGTCAGATGTCGAAAGAGGTGGCCACAATGTCGGATTATATATGCCGCTGCCCGTTCCCTCCCGACCGTGGGCTGATATTAGTATGGATTTTGTGTTGGGTCTACCCCGTACTCAGCGTGGCAATGATTCAATCTTTGTCGTGGTTGACCGGTTCTCCAAGATGGCGCATTTCATTCCTTGCAAGAAGATGACGGATGCCGTGAACGTGGCACAGTTGTTTTTCCGTGATGTCTACCATCTCCACGGCCTTCCCGTCTCCATCGTGTTCGACCGCGACACAAGATTCCTTAGCCACTTTTGGTGTAGTTTGTGGAGAATGGTGTACACGAGGCTCAATTTTAGCAGCGCCTATCACCCGCAGACCGATGGACAAACAGAGGTGGTTAATCGTTCCCTCGGTAACCTTCTCCGCTGCCTAGTTGGGGACAATCCGAAAAGTTGGGATCACAAGCTAAGTCAAGCAGAGTTCGCGCATAACCATGCCGTCAACCAGAGCACGGGCTTCAGTCCCTTCCAGATAGTTTACTCGGCCCAGCCTCTCGGATCGCTTAACCTGCTGCCCCAGCCCGACAACACCAAGGTCAATGGGAAAGCTTCCGATTTTGTTTCGGGGCTGCTCGATGTACACAAGATGGTGCACGATAATCTGTCCACCGCCAACGCTCGCTACAAGCAGCACGCCGATCAACGACGTCGACATGTCGAATTCGAAGTAGGCGACTTCGTTTGGGCTATTTTGACAAAGGAGCGTTTCTCCGTTGGTGACTACAACAAACTTGCTGCTAAGAAGATTGGCCCTCTAGAGATCACCGAGAAAATAAACCCCAATGCGTACCGGCTGAAACTCCCGAGCCACATCCGCACGGCCGATGTGTTCAACGTGAAGCATCTTCTCCCATTCCATGGCGACTCATCCGATGACGACGCCAACCAGCCTTCGAGGACGAACTCCTTCCACCCCGGAGGGAATGATGCGGCCCGAATCATTGATGAACAATTGATTCATCAATGAATACCAAACAATTGATTCATCAATGCCCGAACCTTTGGTTTTTCTTGGTTTTCAGTTTTACACCTTTTGGGTTTTTGTTTTAAGTGGCCTTCTTAAAACCCATTGAAAAGGTTTTCAATTTTAAACCTTTAAGCTGCTAGGGGCATGGCTATATATATGATGTGTGATAATTATGTTGTTTATTTTATTGGGATTAACTGTGAATTTACGTGATTAATGTGCATTTTGAATATTTTATTTGTAACAAATCACAGTTCTTGGGCTCAAGAGGAATTTGGAGGAAAATAGGGAGAATCGGGCAATTATCGCAAATGGAGCAATCAAATGAAGATCAGAATCGTAGCAAGTTATTTGGAGCAGATTGGATTGATAATTTTGGAAATATTCTTGAAGACAATGTGAAGATTGGATCAGAATTTAATTTTGGGAAGATTTTATTTTATTTGGAAGAGTCCAATATGGACATTATTTTGTAATGGCAGTTTATAAACATTGCTGCGGAGGAAGACAAAGGGGTGGGCTGTTTGGGTATTATTTTAGGAATGAGAGTAGTTTTTAAGTAGGGAAAAAGTCAAACATATCAAGCTCTTGTCCTCTCTTTTTGGTTTTTTGGGACGGAAGTAGAGTGAGGAGGAAGGAGAAGTAAAATTTTCTTCTTCTTCCTTTTCTTTTGGTTTTTGGACGAAAAGGGAGGCAGAGGGAGCAGCGTGAACATTGGTTTCCTCTTCTCCCTGTGTTGCTATTTTTTCCAGACGTTATACAGTACTGAAGCATGTGTTCTTGTTTCATTTAATTGCTTGTCTTTTCATTCAATTTCAATAAGCATGTTTATATATTATTATATATATTTGTTTAGTTTAATTATCATGAGTAGCTAATTCATATATCGGCAGAGAATAACAAATGTTAGTTTATAAATCGTGAGGCCTAATTGCATTATAATTGATTCTTGCATGTTCTTGATTGTTCTTGGTTGAATTTTATTTCTAATATGTTTAAGCCTGATCAACTTAAATGTTTTTAGAATACTGCTATCTAATTTCCGCCAATACGTAATTGTTGGATGGGATTAGTAAGTAGCACAGTTTTGCGAAAAACAGGTAACTAGCTAAGACTGTAATAGCAAGATAGGGAATAATCGAGTGTGCGTTACTATTTGCTTTTACTTTGGTAATTGTTGTATCGGGTTCTTTTAATACGTAATGCTATCAAAATGTGTTCTAGTTTAGCGAATACTTTCTGGGAACATTTTGGTAAGGGAAACAGTTAATTAATCGTAATTAGTTGACTGTCGATAAAGTAAGAAAGAATTGGGGGGTTAAGCGTATCTACTTCCCTATAACCGATAGATGTGCAGGGATTGATTCATTATTGCGCCTATGATCGATAATAACTAGCATGAGTTATTCTTAGCCGATATCATTCATTCATATATTTATTTCTCATAAGTTTAAGTCTTCATTTGCATTTTAGAGTTAATTAAATCATTACACTTAAGGCGTGGTGGCATCACCAAAAAGGTTTTCAAAAATTAGTAGGAAAAATAATTAATAATTATTGCTTTTGCTCCCTGTGGGATCGACCCTGCTTATCATCGTACTAATTTGTATTAATCTGAATTTGCAGGTTATTTGGCGAGTAAAACGACGCTCACCAAATTGGCGCCGTTGCCGGGGAGCATAAGTCAATTTTTTTAAAAAAAAAATTTTCTACTAATCCGTGTGTTAGTGTGCTTGGTTTATGAGCAGATCATCCAGGCCGAATTTAATATTCGATCCGGAAGTTGAGAAGACAGCCAAGCAGAACAGAAAGCGAACAAAAGAGCGAAAAACAATTTCTACCGAGACCCTTCGGTTTGGCCAAACCGAACCCATCGCGATTTCAGCAACTACTTCTGAATCGGAAACGAACATCGAGATGGACGGAGCTGACCAAAATCTGATTCCTGGGCAGAACCCAAACAACCCATACATGTGGGAACTTACTGGTCATAGTGAAGATGATCCCCCCACTCCCATTCAGTTGCCAGAGACCGAAAATCAGATTGAAATCAAGCTGGCGTTCTTGAACGTACTTCCCAAGTTCCACGGGAGAAGCACTGAAGACCCTTATAATTTTTTGAGCGAATTTATCAAGATTTGTAAGGTTCAGAAGAGGCCATCCACCGTGACGGAAGATCAATTCAAATTGGTGGCATTCCCATTCAGTTTGACAGGAGCAGCAAACCAGTGGTTCTCGAGCTTGCCCCCCAACTCCATTGCGACATGGGCAGAATTGAAGATATTGTTCTTGGAAAACTATTTTCTAGCCACAAGGACGGATGCTTTGAAGAAGGAGATTACAAGCATCAAGCAAGAATATGATGAGCCATTGAGTATGTTTTGGTTGAGGTTCAGAAAATTGGTGGACAGTTGCCCTAATCACAGAATGACGGAAGGCCAGTTGCTTCAATGTTTCTATCAAGGGATGACATCCAGCAACAAAGACTTGGTGAACTCTTCCAGTAGTGGTGGATTTTCTCACCTTCGAGTGAATGAAGCTAGAGAGATCATCAAGCGGTTGGTCAATTCTAAAAAGGAATATGATCAACAGGAGGTACGAATCTTGAAGAAGGTGGCCCAGACATCCACTTCCGAAAAAGATGAGATCAAGGAAAGGATGGAAAGAATGGAGAAGATGCTTTCTAAGGTCGTTGACAAGGTGGCGTCTGTACAAGAAGGGCCTTGCGATACGTGTGGAGCAGTCAACCATACGACGTCGCAATGCATTCTTACTATGGGAGAAATACCTGTTCAAGCAAATGCTATGGGAAATTTCAATGAGAGACAGCAAAAAGGACCATATCCACAAAATTTCAATCCAAGGTATAGGGATCACCCTAACTTCCAGTGGAGAGAACAAGGTCCCCCGCCACAGCAGCCTCAGCATTACCAACGACCCTATGTTCCACCAATGCAACGAGAAGCTCCAGTTTTTCCCCAGCCCCAACAAGGAGGTCACGATAAATCTCTGAATGAAAAGATGGACATGTTGATGGACATGATGGTGAAGCAATCAAAGAAGACTGAATCAACGTTGGAAGAGCATACTCGGCAAATTACCCAGCTATCAAATTCTCTGAATGAACTCAGGATGAAGCAACCCGGAGGATTGCCCTCACAGGTCCAAGTGAACCCCCATGAGACGGCAAATCAGGTCACACTCAGAAGTGGGAAGATAATTGGTGCACCGCCGTCGAAATCCGCGAACAAAGAAGCAGACCAGTTCACTGACGAAGGGTTCCGTTTGGCCAAACGGAACCCTGCGGCAGAAATTCAGAATCAAGTGACGGAGGAAAAAGGCGACAAAATCATCACGAACTCCGAGAATCCTGAGCATACTGAGGTCCAAGATAAAGGTAAATCCAAGGTAACACCTGAGGTAGGTAAGAGGTTGAGTTTACATGATCCTTCACTTAAAATTTTGCCTCCTTTCCCTCGTAGATTAGAAAAGAAAAAGGAAGAACCTTTGGATTTTATATCAATTTTTGGAAAAATGGATATTAATCTTCCTTTCTTGCAGGCCATAAAGTTACCACCAATTAGCAAATTCTTGAAAGATTTCATTGCAGGGAAGCCAAAGGATTCGAGCAAAATAATAATGGGTGAATCGGTGTCTGCTGTAATTCAAAAGAAATTGCCACCCAAGTGTAGGGACCCAGGTATGTTTTCCTTACCTTGTTATATTGGAGATAAAAAGATTGATGCTGCAATGTGTGATTTAGGAGCCTCTATAAATGTGATGCCATTGTCTGTATATCAAACTTTAAATGGAGCAGAAATGGTCAACACTAGAGTAGTGATTCAGTTGGCGGATCGATCTTGTGTTTTTCCAGAAGGATTGTTGGAAAATGTACTTGTGAGAGTCAATAATTTTGTGTATCCCGCAGATTTTTATGTGGTAAAAATGAATCATTCTAATGGTCAGGGAACAACAGGAGTTTTGTTGGGTCGTCCTTTCTTGAGAACTGCTAATACTATCATTAATGTGGGAAATGGTACAATTTGTCTGGATTATTATGGTGAAAAGTATACTTTTAGTATTGATGAGGCCATGAAAAAGCCAATTGATGCTGAGAATGTATTTTCCATTGATCTCATTGAACCTCTTGTCCAAGAACATCTTGAGACTGAAATTTTGCAGGAAAGAGATGGAATTCAATCGCCATCGGGATCAAAAGAGATAAATATTCAAGGATTGAGTGACAAGGAGATCAGTGAGTTACTGTACTCAATATACTCTCAGGAAGGGGTGTTTAGTACTGATATAGACCCCAGAAAAATCAACTCATCCGGGTCAAGTTTGGAAGTTCGAGAAAATTCTGAAGTGCAGGGAGGGTCCCGTTTGGCCAAACCGGACCCGTCTGGCAGACCAGTACCATCAGACGTAAAAGCCCCAAGTTTGGAGTTAAAGCCCTTGCCCCCGAATCTGAAATATATATATCTCGGTGACAATGATACTCTTCCAGTAATAGTTAGCACGGAGTTATCCACATCTCAAGAGGAGAGATTACTTGCCTTGCTGAAAAGATACAAGAAGGCCATAGGATGGACATTGGCGGACATTACGGGAATCAGCCCAGACATCTGTACGCACCACATCTTGTTGGAGGAAAATGCCAAACCGACTAGGGAAGTTCAGAGGAAGCTCAATCCCAACATGAGAGAGGCGGTCTTCAAGGAAATATTGAAATTACTCTCACTTGGGATCATATACCCCATTTCTGACAGCAAGTGGGTGAGTCCTGTTCATGTGGTACCTAAAAAGTAGGGGTTGCAAGTAGTGAAAAATGACAAGGGAGAGATGGTGACTACAAGGCTGGTCACTGGATGGAGAATGTGCATCGACTACAGGAAGTTAAATGCCGCCACTCGCAAGGATCACTTTCCGCTTCCTTTCATCGATCAGATGTTGGAGAGACTTGCGGGAAATAGTTTTTTCTGTTTTTTGGATGGGTACAGCGGCTATTTTCAGATTTGTGTGAACCCCGAGGACCAGGAGAAGACCACGTTTACTTGTCCTTTCGGTACTTACGCTTACAGAAGAATGCCTTTTGGTTTATGCAACGCCCCAGGCACATTCCAGCGTTGTATGATGAGTATTTTCTCTGATTTGATTGAGACAAGCATCGAGGTGTTTATGGATGATTTCAGCGTCTATGGTGACTCATATGATATGTGTTTAAGTCATCTAGAACAAGTCTTAATTCGTTGTGTGAAGAGGAACCTTGTTCTTAACTTTGAAAAATGTCACTTCATGGTGAAGGATGGCATAGTCTTGGGACATGTGATCTCTGAGAAGGGAATTCAAGTGGACAAGGCCAAGGTGGAGACCATAGAACAACTTCCATACCCTTCTAATGTTCGTGAGGTTCGTGGTTTTTTGGGTCATGCGGGATTTTATCGGAGATTCATCAAAGATTTTGCAAAGATTGCTCAACCTTTGACGAAACTTCTCCAAGATGATGTCCCTTTTGAGATGAATGAAGAGCGCAAGACTTCTTATGATTTATTGAAGAACAAGTTGATCTCAGCACCAATCATGCAACCACCCAATTGGGATCTTCCATTTGAGTTGATGTGCGATGCAAGCGATTATGCGGTTGGTGCAGTCTTGGGACAGAAAGCAGGGAAGGAGAGCCATGTGATTCATTACGCATCAAAGACTTTGAATCCTGCACAAAGCAATTACACCACCACAGAGAAGGAGTTGCTCGCCATTGTCTTTGCTTTGGATAAATTCAGATCTTATTTACTTGGCTCTAAAATTATTATCTATACTGATCATTCTGCACTAAAATACTTGTTTACTAAGAAGGATTCTAAACCTCGATTAATCCGTTGGGTTTTGTTGTTGCAGGAATTTGACTTTGAGATCAGAGACAAGAAGGGTGCAGAAAATCATGTTGCTGATCATTTGAGCCGTTTACTCAGACCTGAAGATGATATTCCCATTCCCGAGGCATTTCCCGAAGAACATTTGTACACTGCGACTGGGTTCCATTTGGCCAAACGGAACCCCCTGCCAGAACTGAATTCAGGTAAGTCGGACTCGGATCCTTGGTATGCGGACATCGTAAATTTTATGACCACTGGAGATATTCCACATACACTGAGTCGTGCCCAGAAATTAAAATTAAAAAGTGATTGCAAGCATTACATTTGGGATGAACCGTATCTTTGGAAGATTGGTTCTGACCAGATTATTCGACGCTGCATCCCTGATGACGAGCAAGGTAGTATTCTTTTACACTGTCACTCATATGCATGTGGTGGACATTTTGGACCTAAACGTACTGCTCGTAAAGTGCTTGATTGTGGTTTTTTCTGGCTGACATTGCATAAGGATGCTTTTACATTTTGTAAGAATTGTGATAGATGCCAAATGACTGGAAATATTTCTCAACGTGATGAAATGCCACAAATGCCTGTACTTGTTTGTGAAATATTTGATGTGTGGGGCATGGACTTTATGGGTCCTTTTCCGAATTCTTTCGGCAATATTTACATCTTATTAGCAGTTGATTATGTGTCAAAATGGGTGGAAGCTAAAGCTACCCGTACTAATGATGCTCAAGTTGTTGCAGGGTTCTTAAAATCAATTATATTCTGCAGGTTTGGAGTACCACGAGCAATCATTAGTGATCAGGGAACTCACTTCAAGAATCGGACCATTGAAGCTCTTATGAAAAAGTATGGAGTGCACCATCGATTCGCCACTACCTACCACCCTCAATCCAATGGCCAAGCAGAGGTGTCAAATAGAGAAATTAAGCAAATCCTAGAGAAGACAGTAAATCCTTCCAGGAAGGATTGGAGCAAGCGATTGGAGGATGCGCTTTGGGCATACCGTACTGCATTCAAGACACCTATAGGGATGTCGCCATATCGCCTTGTGTTCGGAAAAATGTGCCACCTACCTGTCGAGCTTGAGCATAGGGCATTTTGGGCTGTAAAGCAAGCGAATATGGAATCCCTTAAGTGTGAGGAGGAGAGAAGATTTCAACTTCAGGAACTAGAGGAACTCCGTTTAGAGGCATTTGATCATGCTATGTGGTACAAGGATCGAACAAAACTGTGGCATGACAAGAATCTGAGAACCAAGGAGTTCGTGGTTGGGCAAAGAGTACTACTTTTTCAGTCCAAGCTCCGGTTAATGCCCGGAAAGCTTAAATCAAAATGGATAGGCCCGTTTGTAGTGTCTTCGGTTTGGCCAAACGGAACGGTTGAGATCAAAAGTTTGGAGACAGATAAGGTTTTTCTGGTCAACGGTCATCGCCTCAAGCCGTATCATGATTCCTCTCAGGTGGAAATGGTGGACGAAATTCCACTAAATACCACCCAGCAAAATTGAGGGATTCTACAAGTCTGGCCCAAGACTATAAATGACAGCGCTACTGGGAGGCAGCCCAGTTGTTTCTTTGTCTTTATTTGATTTGATTTTGGTTAATTTTATTTTATAAAAAAAATGAAAAAAAAATATATATTTTCAAAAATAAAAAAAATAAAAATTATGAAGGTTTTTTGTGTGCATTCATGTTTTCTTTGTTTTTTTTTTCTAAGTTTTTCATGTTTTCTTGTAGATGGAGGAAACATATGAGCAACATCTTCATGAAGGAAGGCAAATGGGTTGAATAAAAGGCTTTTGGGCTTAGGCAAAGGCCCAATTTCGGCTAAGGAAGAGCTTGAGGATTCTTGGGGGCTCAAGGGAGATAACCAAGGTTTTTCAGGGCTTATGTGATAATTAAAATTTGGCTGCCTTTTTTTTTTCTTCTCCCTTTCTTCTTCCTTACTTTTTCACTTACCATTTTTCTCTTCCTCCATCACCTTAAAACTACCTCCTCACGCCACCTTAGCACCACCCTCACCTTCTCTCGCCGCTTTAGCACCACCATCATCACCGGATCCGCCATGGGCCGCCAACGACGACAACTTCAGCAACCAACATCCGAAGTCCAATCCTCGCCGCCACAACCTCCGGACGTCGTGGCCATGGCGGAACCTCCTTGTTCCGACGCTCCGCCGCCACCAGCAGAGCTCCCGTCGCCACGTTCCGCCTCCTCGCCCACAGAGAAGCCTCGCCGGAGCAGCCGCGGTCGTCCTCCAGCGCCTCCGGTCACATCCTCTCCAATGGAAACCGCTAGACCGACTTTGCCGATGCCGGAATCGAAGTCCACGGGGGTTGCAGTTGCAGATCCGTCGCCAGCAGAGGCCGACTCGCCGCCACAAGACGAGCCACCACTTCCACGCGCCTCCACGCGCCGCCCACGCGCCGCCAGCACCAGCCGCTGCTCCTGCAGATATCCATTCAACCGAGCCTTCCCCAACTCCCGTTCCAGCTCCGGCATCATCAACCTCCGGTCATCCGATGCACCGAAAATCAGTGGCCAAGAAGCACGTGCATAAGCCTTTGCCCTCTCCTATTCCGGCTGATGGGGTTCCTTCTGAGGTTCCACTTAACGCGACGAAGCGACAACCACAAAAGCGAGGCAACCAGAAAAACACTCATGCAAAAAGGAGTGCACCAGATTCGGACTGCCCACCTTCAACCACCAAGAGGGCTAAATCCGCTGCTGCCAGTTCTGGGGTTGATAATACTTCCACTCCACGGCCCAGAGTCCACACCTACGGTGATTTTCCCTTGCATGTGCGAGTCGATGATCCAGCCATATTTGGGGAATTCGAGGAACCAAAGCTCAGGGAGGCCTTACAGAAGCGAAAAGGTAAAAAATACGAAGCTGGTTGGGAGGTGAGTATTCCAGCCTTACGAGTCGCAAATATTGCTGATAGAGTTTCTCATTATTTCACTGCGATTGGTTGGGCTACTTTGCTAACTTGTCATGTTCTGCCTATGTATGAGGAGCTTGCCGAAGAATTTATTACGAGTTTTCATTTTGAGAAGTCCAATGATATGACATCATCTGAGCCTAGCATATTTTTTTGTATTGGTCTGAATATGGTTCATTTATCTGTAGATGAGTAGAATTTATCCTTGGGTTTAGCATCCAGGGAGCAATTATTTTCAGAAGAGTATGAGTCTGCTTTTTGTGGTCGACGTCGAGAAGTTCGTGCAGCGATGTCGTATTTGTCAGATGTCGAAAGGCATCCGTGGGCTGATATTAGTATGGATTTTGTGTTGGGTCTACCCCGTACTCAGTGTGGCAACGATTCAATCTTTGTCGTGGTTGACCGGTTCTCCAAGATGGCACATTTCATTCCTTGCAAGAAGATGACGGATGCCGTGAACGTGGCACAGTTGTTTTTCTGTGATGTCTACCATCTCCACGGCCATCCCGTCTCCATCGTGTTCGACCGCGACACAAGATTCCTTAGCCACTTTTGGTGTAGTTTGTGGAGAATGGTGTACACGAGGCTCAATTTTAGCAGCGCCTATCACCCGCAGACCGATGGACAAACAGAGGTGGCTAATCGTTCCCTCGGTAACCTTCTCCGCTGCCTAGTTGGGGACAATCCGAAAAGTTGGGATCACAAGCTAAGTCAAGCAGAGTTCGCGCATAACCATGCCGTCAACCAGAGCACGGGCTTCAGTCCCTTCCAGATAGTTTACTCGGCCCAGCCTCTCGGACCGCTTAACCTGCTGCCCCAGCCCGACAACACCAAGGTCAATGGGAAAGCTTCCGATTTTGTTTCGGGGCTGCTCGATGTACACAAGATGGTGCACGATAATCTGTCCACCGCCAACGCTCGCTACAAGCAGCACGCCGATCAACGACGTCGACATGTCGAATTCGAAGTAGGCGACTTCGTTTGGACTATTTTGACAAAGGAGCGTTTCTCCGTTGGTGACTACAACAAACTTGCTGCTAAGAAGATTGGCCCTCTAGAGATCACCGAGAAAATAAACCCCAATGCGTACCGGCTGAAACTCCCGAGCCACATCCGCACGGCCGATGTGTTCAACGTGAAGCATCTTCTCCCATTCCATGGCGACTCATCCGATGACGACGCCGACCAGCCTTCGAGGACGAACTCCTTCCACCCCGGAGGGAATGATGCGGCCCGAATCATTGATGAACAATTGATTCATCAATGAATACCAAACAATTGATTCATCAATGCCCGAACCTTTGGTTTTTCTTGGTTTTCAGTTTTACACCTTTTGGGTTTTTGTTTTAAGTGGCCTTCTTAAAACCCATTGAAAAGGTTTTCAATTTTAAACCTTTAAGCTGCTAGGGGCATGGCTATATATATGATGTGTGATAATTATGTTGTTTATTTTATTGGGATTAACTGTGAATTTACGTGATTAATGTGCATTTTGAATATTTTATTTGTAACAAATCACAGTTCTTGGGCTCAAGAGGAATTTGGAGGAAAATAGGGAGAATCGGGCAATTATCGCAAATGGAGCAATCAAATGAAGATCAGAATCGTAGCAAGTTATTTGGAGCAGATTGGATTGATAATTTTGGAAATATTCTTGAAGACAATGTGAAGATTGGATCAGAATTTAATTTTGGGAAGATTTTATTTTATTTGGAAGAGTCCAATATGGACATTATTTTGTAATGGCAGTCTATAAACATTGCTGCGGAGGAAGACAAAGGGGTGGGCTGTTTGGGTATTATTTTAGGAATGAGAGTAGTTTTTAAGTAGGGAAAAAGTCAAACATATCAAGCTCTTGTCCTCTCTTTTTGGTTTTTTGGGACGGAAGTAGAGTGAGGAGGAAGGAGAAGTAAAATTTTCTTCTTCTTCCTTTTCTTTTGGTTTTTGGACGAAAAGGGAGGCAGAGGGAGCAGCGTGAACATTGGTTTCCTCTTCTCCCTGTGTTGCTATTTTTTCCAGACGTTATACAGTACTGAAGCATGTGTTCTTGTTTCATTTAATTGCTTGTCTTTTCATTCAATTTCAATAAGCATGTTTATATATTATTATATATATTTGTTTAGTTTAATTATCATGAGTAGCTAATTCATATATCGGCAGAGAATAACAAATGTTAGTTTATAAATCGTGAGGCCTAATTGCATTATAATTGATTCTTGCATGTTCTTGATTGTTCTTGGTTGAATTTTATTTCTAATATGTTTAAGCCTGATCAACTTAAATGTTTTTAGAATACTGCTATCTAATTTCCGCCAATACGTAATTGTTGGATGGGATTAGTAAGTAGCACAGTTTTGCGAAAAACAGGTAACTAGCTAAGACTGTAATAGCAAGATAGGGAATAATCGAGTGTGCGTTACTATTTGCTTTTACTTTGGTAATTGCTGTATCGGGTTCTTTTAATACGTAATGCTATCAAAATGTGTTCTAGTTTAGCGAATACTTTCTGGGAACATTTTGGTAAGGGAAACAGTTAATTAATCGTAATTAGTTGACTGTCGATAAAGTAAGAAAGAATTGGGGGGTTAAGCGTATCTACTTCCCTATAACCGATAGATGTGCAGGGATTGATTCATTATTGCGCCTATGATCGATAATAACTAGCATGAGTTATTCTTAGCCGATATCATTCATTCATATATTTATTTCTCATAAGTTTAAGTCTTCATTTGCATTTTAGAGTTAATTAAATCATTACACTTAAGGCGTGGTGGCATCACCAAAAAGGTTTTCAAAAATTAGTAGGAAAAATAATTAATAATTATTGCTTTTGCTCCCTGTGGGATCGACCCTGCTTATCATCGTACTAATTTGTATTAATCTGAATTTGCAGGTTATTTGGCGAGTAAAACGATGCTCACCAATATAGCCTCATTTCATTTGAATAAAAACAGAATACATATGAAGCTTTTCCTTTCAGTTTTTTTTTCCGATTTTGGGTTCCTGTTGAATTCGATTTTTGATGCCTGGATCTAGCATTCGACTGTGTTGAATCAATAGATTTTCAGAAGGGTTTCCAATTGAGTATTCGTGCGCCGAATCAACAATTGAAATCGGGTTCCGCTGCGTCACCTACCCATTTCACGTAAATGCTAATATAGCCTTTTGATAATTAAAAGTACAAATATAACCCTATATAGTTAATGTAAGTGCAAATATACTCATTCTGGTAACTTTTAGCCAGAATTAAGTGAAAAAACATTTTTAACCCTGGGATTAAAAAACTAAAAATAGATTAAAAATCCTATTGTTGTTTCTTCATTTTCTTCTTCGTTTTTCCTTTTCTTCTTGGATGGTCGCAGCACAACCCAAACCACTCTTACATCGTTTTTCCTTTTTTCGATCATTTTTTCCTTTCTTATCCGGCACCATGGCCGTCGGCGGCGCTCTCCGTCGTGAAGGCTTCCATCTGTCCCGATGCCATCAAGTACCCTGCGCCGGTACCAAGATCGAGCGCTAGTGTTCCTGGTTGAAAGACCTACTGCGCCACCACCAAAATCTAGTGCCACTGGCACCGTAAGATCCCGATCTGGTGCCACGATGGCTGGAACGACGACACCATCCACCGCCATCACCACCAGCACCTCCACCGGTCACCAGCCCCTCCACCGATCACCACCAGCCCCTCCACCGATCACCACCAGCCCCTCCACCGATCACCACCAGCCCATCTACCGAACTTCCACCAGCCACCACCACCCCCCCTCCATTGGCGACACAATCAACGACTGCGGTAACGAGTAGTACAAGAACCCTGAAAGGAGGATTTCCATGGCGGAGAAGAGGGGTTTGTTGTACCTCGGAATGGGCATCTCCAGTAGCGATGAAGGGGCTCGATACAGGCCGTCGCTGATGCCCAGCGAGTCTCACAAGGCTACCTGAATGGCAGCTGCGTTGGAAAAAGTCGTGACCTTTGAATTCATACAGGGTAATACTAAGAGGTTGATGGTGACAGAAGATTCGCCGACAGCGACGCTGACTCGGGCGTAAGAAGAAGAAGAAAGAGAGATGGGCGTAAGAAGAAGAAGAAAGAGAGATGGGCGTAAGAAAAAGAAGAAAGAGAGGGGCGATGTTGGTTATCTGGTTGATCGGCGACCAAGAAGAAGAAGAAATTAGGGTAAGGATTTAGGAGAGGAGAATTAGGGGTATAATAGTACATTTGTTTTTTATTTTTTTTAGATTATTTTAGAGGGTATCTGGGTCATTTTATACGTGGTCAACGTCGGTTAATGTCGAAAATAGTATTTTTGGGTTATATTGGCAATTATGTCAACTAGTTAAGATTGTTTTTGCACTAAAAATTATATGAGGGTTATATTGACACTTACTCAACTAGATATATTTATATTAGTTTATATACCAAAGTGAATTATTATTCCCCATCTTCAGAAAAAAATCATCGTAACAAGCAGTGCCACTTGTAGAAATTAACTATATTGATAGTTAGAATTAGGAAATCAATGGAAGCTTGACCATCTTTGAATTGACACAAGCGATGGAGGGTCAAAAGAAGGAAACACTACCATGTTCCATTTCTTTTATTTCTACCAAGGCATTAGAAACTAACACCACAAGAAAACACAAGAAGATATATAGGCTTTCCAATTACCATCTACATTACTAGCAAATTAGATATCAGCCTTCAGGATTTGAACAGTACAAAAAACCACTTTGGAACCTTTCTTTATCTTCCACTCCCGGAGCTTGAGGTTTTCAACTATGGGTCCCAGAGGCCACGCAAGAAAGAGGGCTTCAACAATATAGGGTGGATCGGTGGGAGTTCCCTGATGAACCTGAAATGACAGAAAATGGTACCTGTAGGACCTAACAAGGTTCTCAATCTCATACGCTGGTATTTATAGCGCGGCTCGTAGTCCCATGGTTTTCTTTTTACTCTTTAGTCCCTCATCTCATCTGGACCCTACACTTTCGAGAATATTACATTTAGTCCTCGATGTTGTATCAATTTTTACTTTTTTGCCCCCTGCATTTTTGAATGTGCACTTTGTACTGTTACTCATCGTTTTAAGGTTATCAATACCATTGCTCATCTATTATCCACGGTTTAGCAAATTATTTTTAGGCAAAGTTTAGTTAAAGATGGGATTAAATTTAAATTGGTCAAAATAGCAGGAACCTTGACTATGGGCGATTTACACACAACAACAGTGCGATAAATTGCTCAGCATGAAGAAAGGTCGTGGCAGGCCAACGACTCAGGTGGTCACGCCGTCGGTGAGGAGAAGAGGTGAGGTACAAGAGCCAAGTACCAACACCGGTAGTCAGGGGGTAATTTGGAAAGAAAAATTACTGGTGGTACGGATGTGGGATGTGAACAAGATGGAGCTAAGAAGTTGAACGCTGATCCAACTCCAGCGGAGATCGGGGCGTTTGGGATGATAGAACCAGATGCAGAGTTGGATGGGGCAGCGATGGAGAAGATTCAGCCTCAGGTTGAGGTATGTATTCCTGATGAAAGTAATGATAAGAAAATTGAGCGTAGTCTATGGGTTGATGTGATCAAGGGGAATAGGGTACAAACTAATGGAATGAAAATATAATTCAAAGCTCCTATGATTATTAATGGTGAAATCGAAGTTGAAATTGATGAAGAGGATGTCAAACCTGAATTGAAATTTTGGGAAAATGCTCTGATAATGTATGTGCTAGGGGGTGACCATACTATGTCAGTTGTGAAAAACTTTATGATTAAGTATTGGTCGTTTATAGCATTACCTGACCTATTCTATAATGAGGAAGGTTATTTTCTGACGAGGTTTAAGTCCAGGGAGGATAGGTGATGGAGATGTCAAGACAACTACCACCATAAATGAAGACATTCCACAACTTGATCAAACATTTAAAGGATATGTTCGGGATCCTCTAAGTGACATGGCAGCGGGACCTATGACTAGGTTAAGGACTAAGCTTAGGGATGCTGCTTTAAATGCTTTGATTAATCGCCTTTATGATGCAGAATTGAAGAAAGAGTCATCATCGACGTCTTGGATTCATTATTCAAGATAGTCGACGAAATGAAGATATCATGAAGAACACTATACTCTTTTTTCCCACTGGATTTTTAATAAAGTAGTATGATCACTGTAAAATATTGTAAAATTATTTTATTTTGGGTTTATTGGACTGATAGCTTGACCATGTGGGCTTTGAAGAGCTGAATATCGAAAATACAGTCTATTAAGGTTTAGTATATTCATTTTTGTTCTTATTAGAATTAGATTTGGTAAGATTAGATAAGGTAATATTCTTCAAGGTTACTTGAAGAATTCCAGATTACCTTAGATTACCATTTATTTTAGGTATTTTAGTTATATTTGGATTTAGCTTCTTAAAGCTGCTATAAGTCAATTCAGTTTCCAGCCGTGATTAGGGTTTGGGGCAAGATTGGAACCCTATAAATGGGGAGACCTTTGGACAAATTTGACACACTTTTCATCAATCAAATATACAACCGTTTGAGTTCATATTCTTTGCTTGCGAGCTATTCCATTGTTGCTTTAACCCCGAGAGCTAGTTAAGTATCAATAAACCTTGTAATCTGATCCCGATGGCTAGTTAGAGAGCGAGTCGAAATTGAGTGCACCCCGAGGGCTAGACCTTGAATTTTGTGCAGCATTAAAGGGTTTGCGAGTTCCCTTGTTTTGTTAAATATCTTAATTCCGCAATCCAGATTCTTCGCATGGGAATTCATATCAGTTGGTATCAGAGCAAAGCTGAAGATCTACTGAGGCCGGAAAAAAAACAAAAAAAAAAGGTTTCAAGTTTTGCATTAATTTATTTTTGAGTTTATATATATATATACTCTTTCGTGCCGTATTTTAACTGTGTTTATTTGATATTTCTTACCAGGAGGATTGAATCTAGAGTTGAAGGACGTCGAAGGGTCCGAGAGTTAGAATACTTCGGTATTACTATCCGCATTCACCTTTATCAATCGAGTTAGGAGGATGTCGAAGGGTCTGAGAGTTAGAATACTTCGGTATTACTATCCGCATTCACCTTTATCAATCGAGTTAGGAGGACGTCGAAGGGTCTGAGCGTTAACAAGTATTATCCGCCTTCAAATGAAGGAATTACTAGAAAATTTTATATGGATAAGTGCTAATATAGTCATATCTATTTGAGTAGGTGCCAATATAACTATATACTTAGTAAGTGCTAATATAATCCTATGATAATTTTTAGTGTAAATATAACCCTAATTAGTTAATAAAAGTGTCAATATAACCCTCAGACCCCATTTTCGACATTGACCTCAATTTTTTTGCGTTGACTCTATATAAATCGACCAAAATACCCCTTTTGGACTAACTCTGAAATTAGATGGATAATTTTACCCTCATAGTTCACCGGACCACCGCTGAACCGCCGCCAGAACAGGTAGGGTTATATCAGCACATTATGAAATCTTATTGGGTTATATTAGCACATTCCTAATGTTTGTAGGGTTATATCAGCACATTTCTAATGTTTGTAGAGTTATATCAGCACATTCTTAAAACTTATAGGATTATATCATCACATATTATAATATTAAGTGTGTAATACTTGACTGACATCAAACTTCCAAGCTTTCATCAAACAGGCAAAAAAGCACCATATGGAATGGACTAACAAAGTAAATCCAATCTTTATCTTGAGAAGAAAGATGTTGGATGATAAGAACACCTCTAAAGCTATGTGTTGGTAAGATCCAACATTTTACTGGAACTTTATTTTTAAATAATTATATCTCAAGATTAAGAGTACTTCTAAATCATATTTTATGCATTCAAAAAATTAATACAAAACCAAAAGAACCAACTAATAATCGACACCATCAGAATTCAGATTTCACACAGCGCCACCGTTTACCCGAATAACCTGTCCATTCACCCACCCTCCGGCGTCGGTAGCGAGGAACGCCACCACCGGAGAAATATCCTCCGGCAATCCCAGCCTCCCTAGCGGCACCTCATCCACCAGCGATTTCAGCATCTCCTCCGTCTTCCCGGTGTAGAAGTACTCCGTCGCGGTGGCGCCTGGAGCCACGCAGTTGGCCGTGATCCCCGTCCCCTTCAGCTCCTTTGACAGAATCTTCACCATGGTCTCCACCGCCGCCTTCGAGGCGGCGTAAGCGCCGTAGTTCGGCCTCAGCGCCGCCACTATGGACGTCGTGAGGCAGATGATCCTCCCGCCGCCGCCGCGCTTGATCCTGTTCGCCGCCTCCCGGCAGCACAGGAAGGTCCCCCGGGCGTTGACGGCGAAGATCCGGTCGAAGTCCTCCACGGCGGTGGCGGCGACGGTGGGATTCTTCGGGTCGAATATGGCGGCGGAGTTGACGAAGATGTTCACCGGGGAATGGAACACTGACTCCGCAGCGTCGAACATGGACTTCACCTGGACGGGGTCGGAGACGTCCGCCTTGTAGGCGACGGCGCGTGGGGGGACGTCCTCGCCGGAGTTGATCTCGGCGGCGATCATCTCAGCTTTCTTGAAGTTGGTGGAGTAGATGATCAGGACTCTAGCTCCGAGGGAGGACAGATGGAGGGCGATGGCCCGTCCAATGCCGCTGGAGCCGCCGGTGATAATGGCGACTCTGTCCCGGAGAGAGAGGGTTTCGCCGGACATTGTTGGTGTTGGGTTTGGAAAGAAGAAATGGTTTCAGAAATTTTGAAGCGAAATTTGTGACGAATGAATTGGCGGGGATTTGTATTGTTTTGTTTTTTGTGACACTTTTTTGTGTTTTGCTGTTTCAACCAAAGATGTAGCTATTTATATTGAACGACCGGAAGACGCAATATTTGGGTTTGTCACGACTTCCGTCACTGAAACCCATTTTATATGAGAATGATGCTGGTTTTGCCCGTAGTTTAAGTTCCGGTTTTGACTTTGTTTTAAGTTTGAAATGGTTTTGGGCTTTACAGAATCTTATCTAGTATTTAGGTTTCCTTAAACCACTTGAATTTGTTTAAGTGGTTAGGATGCGAATTATGTCGTGTAATTTGGGTTTAAATTCGTCTTGTCTGTATTCTTAAAAGGAATTTGCATGTTATGATGGAGGCCCACGGTTAAATCAATATCTTTGTAAGAAATTGACGTGGAATAGGCCAAATTAAAGGGATTCACATATTGGCTCAATAATTCAATGTGGGTTCTGATACCATGTTAAACTAGTATCTTTGTAAGAAATCGATGTGGGATACATCGCTCAACACCCACCCACAAACATGATTTGAGAGACTCGTTTTTACCGTGTGTTATATTTTAGGAAATTCACTTCATTTTGTGTGAGCTACTTTAAAAGTCGTGTGAGACACATTTAATTAAAATTTACATTGTTGTAGTTTAGGAGACTCGCACTACTATATGTGAGCCACTTAAAAAATAGTGTAAATTGCAACTATTATAATTATTATAATTTGGAAGGCTCACCTCAGTCTGTTACGTGTAAGCCAAGGTATCTCACCCCAAATACTATGATTTAATACCCCGCACGACTACTATGATTTAATACTTCATGTTTGCATGGGACGCGGTTAGTTATTACTATGGGAACACTTTAAATAAGAAAACAATAGTTTCCCTATGTTTATAAATAGGTTTTTGAATTAATTATTGTTCAATCATTATTTTTGGAAAATTCAATAAAGTTCTAGAAAACTCAATAAAGTTTTGGAAAATTCAATAAAGTTCTAGAAAACTTAATAAAGTTCTGGAAAAAGTTGGTACACGCCCGCACTAAGAAGGGTTCTACCGTCCAGACAAATTTATCTTTCATGAAGATAAACTCGAAAATTTTATATGTTTGCAATTAAGTAATTCCTTCATTTTTATGGATTTTTACCGTAGTTTTAGGTGTTTTAGATTTATGTTGAATGAAATGAGTGAGTGAAATTAAATTTAGAAAGAAAAAAAAGTAAAATTGGTGGATGAAATTGAAATAATCTTGCCAAAAATGAAAAATACGTCAAATCCATAGAAACAATTTAAAAAAGAATGGGTCTCCTGACAGGCGGTCTGTCCATCAGCTTATGAACATGCCACTTATTTTTTATCTTATACACTGCATTTGTAAAATTAAATACTCCATCCGTCCCAGGTTAAACTGCATAGAACCTTTTTCACGATTTTCAAGAAACATGACCGTTAATATGTATAACTATGTTTAACAACATCAGTTTATTGAATATTCAATCTCTCTCCTCCACCTCAACAATTGGAACCACAAAGGAACCACTCCATTTTTCTCTCTACAATGGTTGGAACCACTTTGCAACAATTTCATGTACCCCATTTGATTTTCTCTATACTACTCATTAATGATACCTTCAATATTTAATTTAAATAAATTTGCCTACCTAAATAAATTGAAATGTGAAATTTAATAATACACCTGTAATTTTTCAATTGAATATCATTTTTTAAAATTTCATATTTAAAATTAATTTCAATTTTTAAAAATTATTTTATGTACAATTACTTTAAAAATCATATATTTTTTAAAAAGATTGTAATTTTGATTTTTAAAAAGAACCAAAATTTAATTTCAAAATTTTAAAATAAGAAACAAAAAAAAATTTTTGTTTTGTTTTGAATCTTAAAAATTGCATAAATTAATTTTTGCTTTTTAAAATTATTAGTTGCTGCCACATGGCCCAATACCAAAATAATGGCATGCACGTCAGCGCGGACCCAGCCATGTGATGGCTTCCTGCCATTATGTCAGTGGGATCGGCTTCCATTTTGTCGAACCACTCACCGGATCCACAATAGTGGAATCCTTTTGGAACCCCCATTTTGGGGTTCCAAACTCCCACTTCGGTTCCAGTTTCGAACTGGAACCACTCTGAAACTACCATTGTACATGCTCTTAGTGTCAAATTTGATCTAGACTTGCAGCTGCTAAGCAAAAGTGAATGAGAAAAGTGTTTTTATAACCCTGCCCACTTCACGTAAATGCTAATATAGCCTTTTGATAATTGAAAGTGCAAATATAACCCTATATAGTTAATGTAAGTGCAAATATAGCCATTCTGGTAACTTTTAGCTAGAATTAAGTGAAAAAACATTTTTAACCCTGGGATAAAAAAACTAAAAATAGTTTAAAAATCCTATTATACCGCTGTTTCTTCATTTTCTTCTTCGTTTTTCCTTTTCTGCTTGGATGGTCGCAGCACAACCCAAACCACTCTTACTTCGTTTTTCCTTTTTTTTGATCATTTTTCCTTTCTTATCCGGCACCATGGCCGTCGGTGGCGCTCTCCATCGTGAAGGCTTCCATCTGTCCCGATGCCATCAAGTACCCTGCGCCGGTACCAAGATCGAGCACTGATGTTCCTGGTGGAAAGACCTACCGCGCCACCACCAAAATCTAGCACCACTGGCACCATAAGATCCCGATCTGGTGCCGCGATGGCTGGAACGATGACACCATCTGCCGCCATCACCACCAGCACCTCCACCGGTCACCACCAGCCCCTCCACCGATCACCACCAGCCCATCCACTGAACCTCCACCAGCCACCACCACCTCCCTCCACTGGCAACAAAATCAACGACTACGGTAACTAGTAGTACAAGAACCCTGGAGGATTTCCATGGCGGAGAAGAGGGGTTTGTTGTACCTCGGAATGGGCATCTCCAGTAGCGATGAAAGGGATCGATACAGGTCGTCGCTGATGCCCGGCGAGTCCCACAAGGCTACCTGAATGGCAGCAGCGTTGGAAAAAGTCGTGACCTTTGAATCCAGACAGGGTAATACTAGGAGGTTGAGGGTGACAGAAGATTCGCCAGCAGTGACGCTGACACGGGCGTAAGAAGAAGAAGAAAGAGAGATGGGCGTAAGAAGAAGAAAAAGAAAGGGACGATGTTAGCTATCTGGTAGAAGAAGAAGAAATTAGGGTTAGGATTTAGGAGAGGAGAATTAGGGGTATAATAGTACATTTGTTTTTTATTTTTTTAAAATTATTTTAGAGGGTATCTGGGTTATTTTATATGTGGTCAACGTCGGTTAATGCCGAAAATAGTATTTTTGGGTTATATTGGCAATTATGTCAACTAGTTAAGATTGTTTTTGCACTAAAAATTATATGAGGGTTATTTTAACACTTGCTCAACTAGATAAAATTATATTAGTTTATATCCCAAAGTGAATTATTATTCCCCATTTTCAGAAAATCATCGTAACAAGCAGTGCCACTTGTAGAAATTAACTATATTGACAGTTACACCCGCGGGTGTACCCGGACGGTAGTGGGTTGAGTACCCCAGGGAGAGATCCCGGTTTCGAAGCTCGGTAGCGCTCCGTGTGGGGGTGACCTCAGCAAAGTGTCAACAGTGGGTCCCATGAGGGGCCTGCTGCCGTGGGTCCCCTTCGGGTGGCGACCAGCGGTGTGTCCTCCGGAGGGAGGAGTTTGACGTGGCAGTGGGGCCCCCTGGAGGTTGCGACGAGTACGGTTCCGCTCAATGGCCATGGCGTCCGGATACCGTGACTTACCCCTCGACAGTGCCTGTGGTGTCGGGTCGTCGGGGCGCCCAAGGCTGGCGACACAGCTTTTTAACTATATTGACAGTCAGAATTAGGAAATCAATGGAAGCTTGACCATCTTTGAATTGACACAAGCGATGGAGGGTCAAAAGAAGGAAACACTACCATGTTCCATTTCTTTTATTTCTACCAAGGCATTAGAAACTAACACCACAAGAAAACACAAGAAAAGAAAACACAAGAAGATATAAAGGCTTTCCAATTACCATCTACATTACTAGCAAATTAGATGTCAGCCTTCAGGATTTGAACAGTACAAAAAACCACTTTGGAACCTTTCTTTATCTTCCACTCCCGGAGCTTGAGGTTTTCAATTATGGGTCCCAGAGGCCGCGCAAGAAAGAGGGCTTCAACAATATAGGGTGGATTGGTGGGAGTTCCCTGATGAACCTGAAATGACAGAAAATGGTACCAGTAGGACCTAACAAGGTTCTCAATCTCATACGCTGGTATTTATAGCGCGGCTCGTAGTCCCATGGTTTCCTTTTTACTCTTTAGTCCCTCATCTCATCTGGACCCTACACTTTCGAGAATATTACATTTAGTCCTCGATGTTGTATCAATTTTTACTTTTTTGCCCCCTGCATTTTTGAATGTGCACTTTGTACTGTTACTCATCGTTTTAAGGTTATCAATACCATTGCTCATCTATTATCCACGGTTTAGCAAATTATTTTTAGGCAAAGTTTAGTTAAAGACGGGATTAAATTAAAATTGGTCAAAATAGCAGGAACCTTGACTATGGGCGATTTACACAAAGCAATAGTGCGATAAATTGCTCAGCATGAAGAAAGGTCATGGCAAGCCAACGACTCAGGTGGTCACGCCGTCGGTGAGGAGAAGAGGTGAGGTACATGAGCCAAGTACCAACACCGGTAGTCAGGGGGGTAATTTGGGAAGAAAAATTACTGGTGGTACAGAAGTGGGATGTGAACAAGATGGAGCTAAGAAGTTGAACGTTGATCCAACTCCAGCGGAGATCAGAGTGTTTGGGATGATAAAACCAGATGCAGAGTTGGATGGGGCAGCGATGGAGAAGATTCAGCCTCAGGTTGAGGTATGTATTCCTGATGAAAGTAATGATAAGAAAATTGAGCGTAGTCTATGGGTTGATGTGATCAAGGGGAATAGGGTACAACCTAATGGAATGAAAATACAATTCAAAGCTCCTATGATTGTTAATGGTGAAATCGAAGTTGAAATTGATGAAGAGGATGTCAAACCTGAATTGAAATTTTGGGAAAATGCTCTGATAATGTATGTGCTAGGGGGTGACCATACTATGTCAGTTGTGAAAAACTTTATGATTAAGTATTGGTCGTTTGTAGCATTACCTGACCTATTCTATAATGAGGAAGGTTATTTTCTGATGAGGTTTAAGTCCAGGGAGGATAGGTGATGGAGATGTCAAGACAACTACCACCATAAATGAAGACATTTCACAACTTGATCAAACATTTAAAGGATATGTTCGGGATCCTCTAAGTGACATGGCGGCGGGACCTATGACTAGGTTAAGGACTAAGCTTAGGGATGCTGCTTTAAATGCTTTGATTGATCGCCTTTATGATGCAGAATTGAAGAAAGAGTCATCATCAACGTCTTGGATTCATTATTCAAGATAGTCGACGAAATGAAGATATCATGAAGAACACTATACTCTTTTTTTCCACTGGGTTTTTAATGAAGTAGTATGATCACTGTAAAATATTGTAAAATTATTTTATTTTGGGTTTATTGGACTGATAGCTCGACCATGTGGGCTTTGAAGAGCTGAATATCGAAAATACAGTCTATTAAGGTTTAGTATATTCATTTTTGTTCTTATTAGAATTATATTTGGTAAGATTAGATAAGGTAATATTCTTCAAGGTTACTTGAAGAATTCCATATTACCTTAGATTACCATTTATTTTAGGTATTTTAGTTATATTTGGATTTAGCTTCTTAAAGCTGCTATAAGTCAATTCAGTTTCCAGCCGTGATTAGGGTTTGGGGCAAGATTGGAACCCTATAAATAGGGGAGGCCTTTGGACAAATTTGACACACTTTTCATCAATCAAATATACAGCCTTTTGAGTTCATACTCTTTGCTTGCGAGCTATTCCATTGTTGCTTAACCCCGAGAGCTAGTTAAGTATCAATAAACCTTATAATCTGATCCCGAGGGCTAGTTAGAGAGCGAGTCAAAATTGAGTGCACCCCGAGGGCTAGACCTTGAATTTGTGCGGCATTAAAGGGTTTGCGAGTTCCCTTGTTTTGTTAAATATCTTAATTCCGCAATCCAGATTCTTCGCATGGGGATTCATATCAGTTGGTATCAGAGCAAAGCTAAAGATCTACTGAGGCCGAAAAAAAAACAAAAAAAGGTTTCAAGTTTTGCATTAATTTATTTTTGAGTTTTTATATATATATATATATATATATATACTCTTTCATGCCGTGTTTTAACTGTGTTTATTTGATATTTCTTACCAGGAGGATTGAATCTAGAGTTGAAGGACGTCGAAGGGTCCGAGAGTTAGAATACTTAGGTATTACTATCCGCATTCACCTTTATCAATCTAGTTAGGAGGACGTCGAAGGGTCTGAGCGTTAACAAGTATTATCCGCCTTCAAATGAAGGAATTACTAGAAAATTTTATATGGATAAGTGCTAATATAGTCATATCTATTTGAGTAAGTGTCAATATAACTATATACTTAGTAAGTGCTAATATAATCCTATGATAATTTTTAGTGTAAATATAACCCTAATTAGTTAATAAAAGTGCCAATATAACCCTCAGACCCCATTTTCGACATTGACCTCAATTTTTTTGTGTTGACTATATAAATCGACCAAAATACCCTTTTTGGACTAAATCTGAAATTAGATGGATAATTTTACCCTCATAGTTCACCGGACCACCGCTGAACCGCCGCCGGAACAGGTAGGGTTATATCAGCACATTATGAAATCTTATTGGGTTATATTAGCACATTCCTAATGTTTGTAGGGTTATATCAGCACATTTCTAATGTTTGCAAAGTTATATCAGCACATTCTTAAAACTTATGGGGTTATATCAGCACATATTATAATATTAAGTGTGTGATACTTTACTGACATTAACGAGCGACCACATCATTATATGCACCATTATAACATCATAACAACATCATAACAATATCTTACACAACATAAAATTTGACATCATGACACCATCATTAATATTAAACACCATCATCACATATCATAGCTTCATTTCAAAACTTATAAACATTAAAAACCCAAGGTCGAAGAACACAGCAAAATAACAATCACACACAACGCCAAAGTTCATTCAATCATCAATTCGGACTAAACACAACAAAATAAATAAAATATCATTAAAACCTCTATATAGAGTATGTGTTGATATGACCCTACATTTTTTACTAATGTGCTGATATAACCCTACAAATTTTAGGAATGTGCTGATTTAACTCTACCAATTTTCATTATGTGCTTATATAACCCTAACTAATCGTATTTTAATTTTTTTTCAGAAGGACAAACATGTAATTTTATAAAATTCCTGCTAAAAGTTGTCGAGGTTATATTAGCACTTTCACTAACTAGATGGGGTTATATTGGCACTTTCGAATATTAAAAAGTTATATTGACACTTATGTCAACTAGGTAACATTATAAAAGTATTTTTTTCAATTTTATATATTTGCAAATGTTGTAGGTTAAGGTGTTGGCAAATCAGGTTCTGCCACGTGTTCCATAAATCACTAATTTCTTCCTAAAAATTTCCTCACTTTACTGAATATAGAATTTATAGAACATGTTACGGAACATGATTTACCCAACACCTTAACATACATCATTTGCAAACATATAAAATTTTGAAGACAAACACGAACACAGTGAAAACTGGTCTTCCAGTTTAGATATGACATATCAAAAGGTAAACATGACTTTAGTAAATCGAACCACACAAATTATTCTTAGACATACTTATTCTGAACATTACACAGCAGCTGGTTCTATGCACACACACAAACTATTTAGATGGATCTTGTTTACTCTTTTTAGGCAACAGATGTTCCAAATTCGGGATGATAAGGTTGAACATTACAGCTCTTAAAACCTTCTACTACTGACATTAGATAAACCCTAAAGCTCTGGAACATCTTGGATATCCATCCCCTAAGCAACTTCGGCTTCACCTTCACCTTCATCTTCAAGGGTATTTACCCTTTCACATTCATCGATCCATTCACTGTAGATGTCGATAGCTTCAGTCAAAGCAGTTATCGTCGTGCTAAAGCTCTCTTGGCAAATCCTGCATACAGCTTCACCGATCGAGTTCTTCATGTCACTGCAAAAGCACAGAAATTTATATCAGCAAACCAGCCAACTAGTACTATGTTATGCAGGGGGATGGATGATAAGCTACTTCAATCATGGATACAACAATAAGGTAGAATATGGAGGAAATCACACTCGACGCCATCCACATAATGCCCTGTGCTGTGAGTAAGCCCTTTGTGTTTTTCTTAAGCGGACTACATTCAACTAAACAAAGGAATATCAATATCAATATCATATCTACAGTTTCTAAACTACATGCACCAAACGAAGAGAAGAAACCAATCATCATGAAAGATCAATACTAGCATTTTCCTATGTCTTGATTTGTTCTCACTTTCCAGTTTCCATAACAGCTACTGATTGCTCTCACTTTCCAAAACACAAACAATAAATGATTTGCGGGAAATACAAGGAACGAACAGGAAAAATGCGAAAAGAATAAACCAAGTCCTTACATGCGACATTCAACACTGGTGCCGTGGTTGCAAAATGGACAGCTGAATACTGTATCAAGTTTGTCCATCCTCTTCCTGGGTGCAGGCTTCGCCCTTGACTTCCTCTTACCCATTCTCTAGATTGTCTGTGGTTCTTTAATGCTGCAAAATATCAGTTTATCAACACCTATTCCAATACACGTAACAAAATCGAAAGACATATCAAATCCATGAAGCAGATATTCCATTTAATGAAATAAGGATGTGTTTAAGAGTGCATTATACTTAACAGCAACAGAAATAATACACTCGAACACATATGAAACTCAATCGATTCCATAAGGAGACATTACGTGGTTGACCCAACCACATGTACAATGACTGCATATTTTAGTATCCTAATCCCTAACACATTAACACCCAAACAAAAGCCAACTTTCTTTGAAGACCATCAAAACTGCATATCAACAACTAAATTGAACGGTAAAAGCTCAATATACATTAAGCATTGAATTGTCCACCAAAGCAAATAAACAGAAACAGGGGGTAGAAGTACAATGAGCCAACGGCCATCTAAAATAGACCATTAAATCAAGAAAGCATTTGACGGAAACACATAGCATGTCATAAACAACTCCTTCACAATATCGCTCACACAATGCAGAAGGTAAAGAACACAAAGGAAGCAACACAAGATTGTGGGCACTAAAAATCCATTGCAACAGGTGAACCAATTCATACACACCAACTAAGTGATTTCAGGTTCATAAAAACTGATTTTTTCTTTTATACAACACATCCTTCCTAACTGAATTCTGAAATCTCACTATCATCTGCCCAATCAGAAACAAATATCATCTCCTACAAAATAACTAGAGAGAGTAATTCCAGCAAAAAATCTTCGGCCGACACCTCATAGAACACATTCTTAATCTGGATTCTGGGATTAAAAAACCGCGCTTAAAGCGCAAAAAAGCGCTAAGCGCTCAAGTGAGCGCTTTGTATTGAAAAGCGTCAGCGCCAACTAAAAGTGCGTGCTTCCGTCCGCTTTTGGCGAAGCGCTCAAAAAAGCGCGCTTTTCGTTTTTGTGCTGAAATGGGCCTTTTTTTCCTTAAATGAAAGGAGTTTGGGCTGAAATAAATAGTATTAGGGTTATATAATTTAATTATGGATTAAACCAAAAAAAAGACAGAAATCGGACAGAAGCGATTGTGTTATTAATGTGTTGAATGTTTTATTTGTCTTTTATGATACTGTGTTATTATTCAAAGTTCTATGTTGTGTCTTTATTGAAATAATCCTAGTATGTGATTTGGGAGAGCTTTTATTGAAATTTTACCGTTAGCGCTTCACTGCACTTTGCGCTTTTTAAAAGCCAGTTCTTAATACAGTTACTGAACCAAATCATTAAGCCGTAATGAAAATCCAATCAATTCAAACCACACAACAATTTGAAAAAATCCAATCATCACTCAATCGTTCACTTGGAATACACTCTGCAAATCTTGCACGGAAACGAAAGGATAGACACACAACTTTCTCCACACACACAAAAAAAAACCAATTGGCCCAAAAGGCAAAACCTTAACAAGAACAGATTCCTATTTGCAGCCACTTAACCAAATCGCAACAACATGATAAGAAGAAAAGAAAGCCTATGTTTTCATCTACAAGAAATAGTCCCTTGATTCCAGAGATTTCAACTTCAATAATCGACCCCCAAACCCAATCTATAAAATATTTAATTTTCAGCAAAAAAAAACAAAACTCAACCTGCGAGCTATTATATTCATACAATTCACTGCAAATCCCGCAACGATTCACTGCAAATCCCGTAACAGCTTACTACAAATCCCAGGAAAACAAAGCAATAAACACAAACTATTCAACACGCGGAAAACCCCCAATTGGCTCAGAACACAAACCCTAATCATGAGCAGAGCATCCAAATCAAGATACACGAAGGAATTGAACTGAAGGACGGATGAATCAGAAATTCAATAGCAACGATGAACAAAGAAAATCGCATACCTGATCAATCAGATGATATCAAGAAATCAATTACCAGCGAATTTTAGAGGAAAAAGAGGTGAGCGCGAGAGAGAATATATAAGGTACCTTTAGCGAGAGCGAACGGCCAAGATTGATTCTGGAGTAGTCCGGAACTAAACGGGAGAAGATGAAGACAAGGGTTTATTGGTGAAAAAACATACGACGTCTAGTAAAAGGAAATAACTTGTCCTTTTACGATTTGAAATAACTTGTTTCCTTAAATACATACGACGTCTAGTAAAAGGAAAGTCCAGGGAAATACTGTATTTTCATATGTTTAAGAAAAAATGAGATTTAATTAGAACAATAAAAGATAAAAGATTTTAGTTGCAATATTAAAAATTTATTATGCAACATGTAGTAGTAATAAAGTTTATAATCCGATTCATGAAATTCAAAATTTTTATCTTCATTTCTTTTAATTTGCACTTTAAATCTTGATTTTTTTCCTAACTTATGGAAAGACTGTCTTTCAAGAGACGGACTCATAAAAATAAAGTGTTGTAATAACTCATAAAAAAAGACCGTCGGTGGTTAAGGGCTTAAGGCTTGGGAATTTATTTTTAAAAAATAAAGTGTAATTATGTTTTTCTCAAAAAAAATTATATATATATATATATATGTATATCCTATTATTGGTGAAAAAACAAAAGAGCTCTTACACACAGAAATACCGCACCTCTTCCCCAGCCAAGTTCACCATCACTCTGATACATCACCTCCACAAGCATCGGAACTCATTAGATTTGTTGGTTTGAAACGATAATGGTTGTGGTGTGAATGTTTACTATTAGTGATGGTATTGTTGTGATAGTTGTGTCGTGGGTTTGGGACGATATCAGTTTAACGTGGTGAGAATGTTGTTGTGGTCATGCGTAACAGTGTCATTGTGTTAATGTGAAGGTGTTGGTAGTCATGTGATGGTGTTAGTGGTGATGGAGATTCATGTAATGATCTCTCTACCGATCTAATTCACAGTGTTACTGTTAAGATTTTCATTGACCCAAACATTTCAAAACCTTTCACTTATCAACAAAAGCACAAGCCATGTCACTCAAAAACTACCAAAGAAAGTTATTACATGTTTTTATGGGGTGGAGGAGAGAGGGAGAGACAAGGGCTCGATGGTAATTTTGTATTTTGGTATTTCTTCATTGTTCTTTTTATATTTTAAATCAAAGTTGAAACAATCCTTTAGCTTTAAGGCTCTATTGCCTTAAAACCAACTTGCATCATCACACTCAATCGAGAGCTTCGCAAAACCAGAAGACAAAGATGAGCAGACGAAGTTTCTGAAGACGAAGAAGATGAGATCGGAGAAACGAAGAAGCAAAGAAGATGGATCGGAGAAAAATGGGAAAGAGAATGAATTTGGGTTTTAGGGGTAGGAATGTAATTTCAATGTTTATTCATATTTTTAATTTTTTACAGATGGGCAAAATAGTTTTTTCAGTGTGTTTCAACCTCTAACTGCGTAAAAATGTTATATTTGCACTTTCAATTAGCGCATAGTTATATCTGCAATTTCTTCAATTATATAGGGTTATGTATGCACTTTGCTCTAATATATTATTGTTGGGCCAATCCACTAATTGAATGTCCCAATCGATTATTTTAAAACACTTTAATTTGATTATTTCATAACTTCAATATCCATGAATGAGGGGTTGTTACACAATCAACACACTCAATTCCTTCAAATATCCATCACTGATTCACTGCTGACTAAATATTTTTATAATAAACATATTTTTATTTTACTAAATACATAAAACTGATTAGACAACTGACACAAGGCAAAAAAGCATTACTAGTCAAAATTAATCATAGCGCCAAACATAAGTGGAAAAAATCGTGTTCCTCCAGCATCGGCAGCTATGGCGGGGATGCTGAAGCCGCCGGGAGCATTCGTCGTCACGCCGCACAAAGTTTCCGTTTGCGTCTTAGTTCAAGCGTTCGCACCGCCAGGAGAAAACTCCCCTCCGTCTATCTTCTCCTCCGTCTCCGATCATAACCGCTTCGGATTGTTCCTCGTTTCTCTGACCAAGGTATTCAATTATTCCTGAATCGTAGCCTTCTCATCGGTCAGTGTACTGGCATGCACAAATTAAGCACAACCTCAGATAGTAGCTCCTCGATTTGTCATCTCTTGTGTTAATGATGTTGGTGATATTTTCGAATGAAATTGAACAGTGTAATCTCGAGTGCAAGAGGTTGTAGATTGCGCGTATAAGAATTTGATGAAATGAAATGCTAGTACTGTGCCTAGTGAATTGTTTTTGTAGAAACGGTTTGAAGGGATGGACTTCTTAGAAATGTGATGGGATTGTTTTGATGAAATGTAGTCATGCGATCATTATCTGGAGCCAAAGTTGGATGAGCTTATTGTGCTGTTGAAGGAAGTTGATGAATTTCCTATTGACCAGTTGATTGATCACTTGGCTGGTCGATTATCTTCGCTTGTCTCGCCCGATGACTTATTCAACTTATTTAGTGATCTCAGAGGTGAGTATGTGCTGGAACATCATTATTATTTTTAGCTTGGCTCACACTGTTATTATTGATTTTTTTTTCATTAATTCGAAGACATGCTATGGTTTCTAACCTCTGGAATTGGCTGTATAGGTATTTTGGGGGCCCCTGATTGTACTGTCATGGATGATGATCAAATCATGCTTGATCCAAGTAGTATTCTTGGGCTGTTTGTGCGACGCTGCATACTCGCCTTCAATTTTTCAACATTTGAGGTTTATTTTTCTAATCTCCATCTATTGGAAGTTAAATATGGGTATTAGATTAGACTAGATTCGAGATATTTTTATGCCTCCTGTATACTACTCCCTTCGTCCCACCTGAACTTGCACTTTTACCTTTTTGACAATATTCTCTATCAGAGTTTGTCCGCATATTTGAATAGATATATGAACAACAATATTATCGTATATGATATTGTTGAATTTGTCTAACAAGTAGATTCTATATATCAACATTTTATTTACCGTTATTATACTTAGGTAAACATATTAACGGTCAAACATGTTTCTTGAAAACATGATAAAAGTAAGAGTGCAAGTTTAGCCGGGACGGTTGGAATAGTACCTTTATGCAGTTCAACATAAGCATAGAAACCAGTTACATCTGTTTATTCGGCTTGATACTTATTTCTCATGGGCATGCAGGGTGTCTGCCATCTTCTAACAAGTATAGATCTCTACTGTAAAGATTCTTCTCCACATGAGCTCTCTCATTTAGAAAATTGCACTAATGATGCTGAATCATCTATGAGATATGAAAAGATGGAATTGAAGAGCCTTGTGTTTGAGGAAGTTAGCGAAGAATTTGAAGCACCAAAGTTGGCTAATGAGGGAATTTCTTTCCATAGTCATACACCTAAAGCACTCTTTGGACTTATTCAAGGTATTTTTTCTTGGCCATAATCTCATTGTATTTATTGGCATCTTGAATGTATAACTGGTATAAAGTAGTGATTGAGTGATTATGAATTGCTCCTTTTACTTGCTGAGCCACTTATGGTCAAATGTTGGTTGATGCAGTTGTTAACAACTTACGAGTACTAAAGTTATGCTGCTCTACTACAATGAAAATTTTCTTTACCCCTGAGGTTGATTGTTTCACCTGTTGGCGGAACTTTCCTTTTGACTTCATAACATGCCATAGTAATGACTGCTTGAATCAATTTTGAAATGGCAGGGAAGAATGTAAGATTTTTTAAAACTTTTTTATGCTGTTGTAAAATAATTGAAAATATAGCAACAGAGTGGAAGCAATTCTTAAGATATGCTGCTGCACTCCAGAGAGTATTTTTTTTGCTGATATCAACATTCTAAATAGGAAGGTCTGATGGCATAAATGGGAGTCTGTATACATTTTCAAAATACTAATCATTCTTCTGAACTTGAATATGCTGATCATAGTCAGATTAATACTTTGGATATTGTAATATTGGATTTTAGTAAACCACAATTTCAGGAAGAGATATTGACTTGTGCACAAAATTCTGGTGCTACACTACATTTATCTGACATGCAGACCCGGCTTCATCAATTCATGGCTTTCTTTTCAGATCTTGATTTTCTTGTGTCAGACATGCTGATATTTGTGCACTCTCATCCACTTTCCCCCTAGCTTTTCGAGTATATGTAGCATGGCATCTTCTATATACTGTTATTTGCAATTATTGATAATTAAATTTGTAAGTACAGATGCAGATATTTATTCAGGCTCAAAAATGAAAAGAATTGATAAAAAAAGAAAAGGCATCTCAGGCACACCTTCACAAGAGTATGCAAAGAGGATTTCAGATCCCCAACCTGGTGGAATCCTTCGTACAAATTGGCAAGTACAGGGATACTTACTAGAGCAATCTGATGCAATTGAAAGGCATGTGTCGTCCCGCTTAACCTCTTATACTTGAATTATTTATTTATAATAAATGATGGCTTAAGTCTACAAGAATTTATTTCTGTCTTGTAACAGGCATGACAGTGCTTTCCCCTTGAATACCTTCGAGTCAATACTTAAGCAGCTTCAGAAACTAGCTCCAGAACTGCACCGGGTAGATTTACCTTCACATTGGCTTGGCCTTGAGTCCTTTACTTAACTTTGTTCTGTTTTCCTCAAAAGATGTTGTGTCCCTCTGCATATGCAGGTTCACTTCTTGCGCTATTTGTGTAGCCTTAATCATGATGACTATCCCGCAGCTTTGGAAAGCCTTTATCGTTATTTTGACCACAGGTATATTGACTACATAGTGGGTTAGTGCTCAGTTGTTGTAGCATTAATTTGTCCTGTTCTCCTTTATTTCAAACTTTCCTTCCTTCAGAATCCTCCCTGACACTGTTTGACTGTGCTTTGCATACAAGTTATTACTGACTATCATGCTTTCTGAAGTATATATCCCGTCAAACTGACAAAAACTGATACTTTGGATCACCACATAAAAAGGAGGATAACTGTTGTTTGGAATGATTTGAAAGAAACGAGGATGCAATACAGATCTTAAGCATAGAGATGAAACATTTTTCTTAAAACCTTGCTTCGGTTTAATGTAATGACCCTATAAACATATTGCCACAATCTTTCCTGAAAAATGTTTGTACCAAAGTGCAGGGACTGAAGGACTTGATATTGCCCCACCTTCCTCAGGATATTACAGTGCTGGCAGATTCGAGGTTGCTTTACTATGCTTAGGGATGATGCACTTCCACTTTGGTCACCCAAAGAAAGCTTTGGAGGTAAGGCTCTCTCCTTTCCTCTAGAATTCTACTCCCTCCGTCCTACGAATTTTGGCATACTTTCTATTTCAGTCTGTCCCACAAGCAATGACATACTTTGAAAGTTATCTAAAAGGGCAAAGAATCTATTGTTAAAATCCCACAATGTCCTCTTTTACTGGACCCACTGCTTTCCCAAAATATCCCTACTTTTTCACAATTATTCTCTGCCACATCAACTTTTCTTAATATTTGATCCAAAAGCACTTAGGCCATTACTCATGGGACGGAGAGAGCATATAAAAGTCATTCCTGTTTTAGCCCAGGCTTCTTTCTTCAGCCTTTTTGGTTTTCAGTGGGTGTGTCAGTTGCTTTGAGATCTCTATTGTGCAAGATTCAAGTCTGACTAATGCTTTGCTTGACTCTTTTAGGTCTTTACTGAAGCGGTTAAATTTTCTCAACTGGTAATCATCTCAACTTGTCTGTTGGATTCATGTTGTCTTTATTCTTCGAAGCAGGAAACGAGGCAATTTTTTTCTAATCTTTATGTATATTTAAGCCGTGAACCTAAACATTATTGAGGTGGTTTTACCTTTGATAAGATGTAACAAAAATTGTGTGGTTAAATAATAGAAACTCTCCTATTTGTTCCATTTCCATTTTCTTTCTCCTTCCAGAATTGTTCCTTACTGCAATTGGTTAGAAGAGAAATCATGTATGTTGGCATAATTTTCCTTTGTTTGGGAAGCATATGAAAGACAAACTTCCCGTTGGTTTCTTTTTCTGAGCTGAACCATTCTTTTAGTGGCATATGTGTACCCTTTGAGTGGTTATACTACATCTGGTTTCATTCTTGGTGCCTTATCACTTTCACTATTGTATTTTTGTTGTTATTTTTACTGTTTTTAATGTATACTATTATATAATAATTTAAAATTTGATCTTTGTACTCCTTATATGTATATATTTGTGTGTGCATGCCCTGATCTTTGTACTCCTTCTGCAGCATAGTGATGATGCTTGTCTTGCATACACTTTAACAGCCATTTGCAACCTACTATCTGAAGTTGGTATTTCAAGCACAACTGGGATTCTTGGATCATCTTGCTCCCCAGCATTAAATTTGGGAACTTCCTTGTCCATTCAACAGCAGCTCTATGTGCTTTTGAGGAGGTCTATTAAAAGAGCTGAAGGCTTAAAGTTTAAAAGATTGGTGGCTTCCAATCATCTTGCGATGGCAAAATTTGAGCTAACTGTAAGAGTTAAGAGTATTATGATTTTAACAATTAGTACGATTATCTTAAATAAAATGTTCTCTTTGCATTATTTGACAATTTTTCTTCTTTGGCCTATAGTTGAATGCTGCATGGACCTTTAAGAACTGAAAATGTGGAACTGTTTTAAGGAGTGTAATAATTATGGTTTGGCAAATCTTATTAGTGGACTTTTGCACCAAATTAATGCCCTGAAGAGGAAATTCAGTCTGTTGTTGGTCATTCAAAAGGTGTTCAAATCGGACAGATGATTTTGCAGGCCATGTTTTGTTGGCTTCAAAATTTTTTTGGTCATTTAAGTTTTATTATTACCTCTATCTAACCCTTGAATCCTATTAATTGGTTCTTGAACTCTGAAATTGCTATATTTGCAGCATGTTCAGAGGCCATTGCTATCATTTGGTCCTAAGGGTCCCATGAAACTCAAAACATCTCCTATTAATGTTTGCAAGGTTTGGCCTTCTTTTGTTATTGTTGCCTGAGAGATTTTATTTGTTTTTCCATTGGGACCTTAACATTCCATTTTGGCTCTGATTTTTTGCATTTGGCTTTGGCAGGAACTAAGATCAATCTCTCGTCTCATTAGTGAATTTGTTGAAGAAAATTCTGCAATGACTCCTGATGGAGCATTGTCCAGTACATGGCTTAAGAATTTAAAGAAGCCCAATGGCTCACTGATCTTCTCTCAAGAAAATAAATCTAGAAGCAATTTGGATGCTTACCAGTTTTCTGCCCAGCCTGATACTGTTCCTGGTTCTGTTTCACAATTATTAGGTGCTTCATCCTTGGTTCGTGCGACTGCTTGGGAGTCATATGGCAGGTAATACATATACAATCCCAGGCGACTTTTCATTTTGTGCATGCTCTCATGAAAAGGTGTCAACTGAATGAATTTATAATTTCGCTAGACAGTGGATGGTATTAGGATAAGGAGGATTTGGGTTAGCTTATGACACAACTCTTATTCTCTTATGGGGCTCTACAATGTCATTGAATGTAATCTAATCTTTAATGTAGTACAACATTTGCTGTGTGTTCAATGTTGCATTTAGGTAAGAACTGAATCAACCATTAGAAGTGTGCTTTGTGCATTATATGCTTACTTGGGGAGAAATGTAAGTGATATTTGAAGAAGTTAGTGGAAGATGCTGTCCTTTGGGTTGGACAATCATTTTCCTAGGAAGGGCTCACCATTTCCAGACTTTGTTGACGAAGGAATTGATTTGTATAATCAAATAATTCCATAATCTTTACATTAACTTCTTGCAGCTACTTGGTGTGTCATTTGTTCATTAGAAAAGAAAATTTTAAAGCTGTAGTTCATTCGGGTCCACATTAACTTCTTATACTCCCGCTTCATTTAATCAGATAAAAAAGACGCAAAAGTTCAAGCGAAGAATCTTGTTAATCTAAAACTGACAAGTGCAACTGAACCACTTAGGCACTTCTAAGAACTAGGTCTTGATACAAGCTCTCTAAAAAAGCAATAGCTAGCTGAAATTATTTCCTACTTGGATCGCTAATTTCCCAGTTGCATGCACTTCACCTTTTTGCATTTCCAGCTGGCTGTTATCCTGTTCCCCTGCAGTCATTAAAAGCTTTTCTTGTCATTTTTTCCCTGGTATAAATAGCAGGTGCCAGGTATGTAAAATAGCACTCTCTGACTGTATGGGCCATCTTTGTTCTGCACTATGGTTTAGTTAAATCATCGTAGTACATGAAACAAGCTGGCTGTATGGAATTTACATCTTTGTTTCGTTCATTTACATTCTTATTAATAATAATCCCTACCTGTCTGAACTATAGAAAAGCTTGATCGTGGCACCAAATCTACTATGTCCATGTGGAATAAAGATCTTTCTCTTACATCAATTTATGCTCTCACTAACAGGCTCTTCTTGTTTTACTTGATTAACTTTTAACTCCTTTAATCATATTACTTTTCAGTGCCTCACTTGCAAGGATAAATACGCATATTTTTGCAACATGCTTTGCTGACTCATCTAGGTATTTGCTGGATTGTCCTAAGTACTCTGTGAACCTGTTGGCTTGCCACCTTCATATATCTTTCTTTTTTTCTCGAACTACTACATAGTAGTGCTCTATGGAACTTGCAGTTCAGATAATATGGCATTAGCATATGCAAAGCTCATTCAACATCTGGCTATTTTTAGAGGACACAAAGGTAGCAATCTTTTTTCTGTTTTAGAGGAGGATTCGCAGAAGCTAACTGCTTTTTGTCATCTGCGTTTGTATTAATTATGCAATTGCTGGGCCCTGTCAGTTGTTGAAAAGTATGTGTGTACTTGTTAATAAATTTGTTGTACTATTTACCTTTTGATAGCTTATCTTTACAAATAATCTTGAGGCTAAATTTCTCTGTAGTAACTTAAAAACATGAGGCAAGGCTTCTGTGCATGAGCCATTCCGATGGATACAGAGCAATTGTGCTTGCAATTATGTTTATATTGGGGGAGCAACCTGAATTTCTTTATCTTACAATAGAAGAATGATTTCTTTAAAACCTCTACTAAGCATTCTAGCAGTTTAACCTTGCCAGCCCATCAAACTCCAGAGTGGTTGCAATGCACTTCGGTCAATATAAATTAGGTGTAGCTTGCCACAAGTGGCTAAATATATCTAATGTTATATTATATCAAGTTCAAAGCTATGGAGAGATTGACATGAATGTGCTCGTGCAAGTTCTTAATTGGCTTCCTTCATTTATATGATATGTAGAGGCTTTTAACGCACTCGAAATAGCTGAGGAGAAGTTTGCAAGTATTTCAAAGTCAAGAATCCTGCTTGTAAAGCTGCAATTACTTCATGAGCGTGCTCTTCATCGGTAAGTCTTTCTTGTCTGCAGTCTGGATATGCCTTTTGTGTGGGGATTTTGAGTTACTCCTCTTAATTTAATATCTAGGTGTTTTTTCTAATCACTTGCAGAGGACATTTGAAATTTGCCCAGCAAGTTTGCAATGAACTTGGAGTGCTGGCCGCTTCTGTGAGTGGTGTGGATATGGAGATCAAGACAGAAGCAAGTCTCCGACATGCTCGAACACTGCTTGCTGCGAACCAATTTAGCCAGGTATGCTATTATTCACCAATACATTTATCATACTTGTTTATTTTTATTGCTTTTGGTGGGAATGAATGGGTGCTGGTGGACTAAAGAAAGGGTATGTGCCTAACTATATTCCAACCAGGTCCTGAGCTCTTAGCCTTTAAGTAGAAATAAATACTTTATGCTACTTCATATCACAGAGAAGGTAATTTAGTTTCTATGAAATGAAGCCAGCTGTGTATGTATTATTCATTGTAACTTTTGATCTCTTTTTGCGCCAATACTCTTGTTTGGTTAGTGTTACAGAGTTTTTGTTTTCGGGTATTTGTCTTAGATACCTACAGGATGGTTTTTTTTACATTTGATGCTTATGTACTGCTCACCCATCTGTGTCTTTTGTGGCCTTCATTTGCTTCTCTTTTATTGTGCTTTTATACAATTAGTTAAAAGCAGCCAATGTTTTCTTCCTCTCGCTTATTTTTTTTTTCCGGGGTCCTACTGGCAGTTTAAGTAACTGGACTTTTGGTGTATCTATTAGTTCAGTGAGGAAGATGCAGATAATAGCACAATTGATATTAGCTGGTCTCTTGTTTCCTGAGATATCATTTCTGATACAGTATGTTGTTTCAGGCTGTAGATGTTGCAAACTCCCTTTTCAGCATGTGTTACAAGTACAATATGCAGGTTGAGAATGCCACAATTCTTCTCTTGCTTGCTGAGATACATAAGGTATTAGATTCTCTTCTATTGTTACCTTAATTCTATCAGCTTTCTTTTCACTCATTGTCAATAATTACAGAATTAGCTATATGGCATGCAAATCCATTTCTTTATAATCTGATTTGGGATTTATTCTACCATGATCTTTTGAGGCAAATTGTTTTAATGTTATTCATTTATCATCATGAATCACCCGTTCATATGTTGGTATTTAGCCTTTGGCAAGTTTTATTTGGTCACGTACGGCGGGGGTTGCTGGGTGTCAAGGACTTTTCTGATCTTTGAAACCATCGCGGGGCCCTTTTTCTTGTCATTACTTATCATGAGGTAAATCTGATAGGTGACTTCCCTTTTGTCATTTTCAGAAATCAGGAAATGCTGTTCTCGGAATCCCCTATGCTTTGGCTAGTCTTTCATTTTGCCAGTCTTTTAATCTGGATCTTCTGAAGGCCTCCGCAACACTAACACTAGCTGACTTGTGGCTCTTGCTGGGATCAAATCATGCAAAAAAAGCTTTAGCCCTTTTACATAGTGCTTTTCCTATGATTCTTGGCCAAGGTGGTCTGGAACTTTGTGCTCGAGCATACATTACAGAAGCAAAATGCTATCTGGCAGGTCCAGGGTTTTCTGGTAAATTTTGGCGGCCTTTCTAGTTTATTCCTTATAACTATATTATTCTTGTCCTTCTAGTTCTATGACAAAGGAACAGCTCAAGCAAGGGAATGGATGTAGTGCCATCTTATCAAATGCACCTCATTTTCTTCTTCTCTATTCAATTCGGAACTCCGTGACCATGACTTTCTCTGTTGCCTTTGATCGTATATTGTTAGCATCAGATCATAGCCATTAAAGTGTTTCTTGCTTCTAGAGTTTTGAAGGATTATGGTGATCAATGTCTGTAACATACTACTGATTTCATTGAGCTTCGCAATGTATTCGCTAATGATATTAAGGGTTTATTTGCAGTTTCGGAAGATACGGAGGTAGTGGTTGAGCCACTCAAGCTAGCTACAGAAGCACTTAACCTTTTGGAGGTTAGTTTACCCTTATCGCACTCATATGAAACGCCCATTGCATGAGTTTGGTTGAATGCATCGTGCAAAATCAGTAATTCCCCACTTATTTGTTGTGTTCTCTTGTGCAACTGTTACAATCGTTCTGCCTCGGTTGAGGTTGTAACGCCAATCACTTCACCCCAACTTCAGATTGGTCTTTGTGTATTTTCTGTTCTTCAATTATGTTCATATCTTTTGTTAGTAGAAAGTACATGGTATCCTTAAAACTATTTTGTGCTATGAACATTCTCTACCCACATGATCTTTGTCTGGTTTTTCTTAGAGGTGACAGATTAAGAAATCTTGATCCAGCGTAAACGCATTTGCTCATCGACATCTCTTCTTGTTAACAGTATCACGAGCTCGCTGCTGAAGCTTTCTACTTACTGGCGATTGTATATAATAAGTTGGGACTCATGGATGAAAGGGAAGAAGCTTCGGCATCTTTTAAAGAACACATTTTAGCTCTTGAAAATCCCAAGGACGAGGAGGAATATCCTTCAGGTAAGATACTGCATTCTATTATGGACTCGTAAAAATTGTACTACGTGTGATAAAGAATTGAATTTTAGTAGTATTCATCCTGATATCATAATTACGACAAAGTCTCGTATAAGACCGCCTCACGGTGAGACAAGAGATTAAATTGTAAATATTTCAAGATGGGGTTTCATATTGATGTTTTAAAAGTTCAGGGATTTAATGTGTAATTATGATAATTTGCAATTTAGTTCAATTCTATTAGTTTTTTGCCCCCAAATTTAGTTTGCTCTTTTCCTATTTTGCCTCTAGTCATTGGTCTCACCATGAGACGGTCTCACAAGAGACGAATTACGGTCTCACAAGAGACGAATTCCATAATTACAGTTTCATTTGGATGAATAGAGGTGTACCCTACATATTGATGATACAAATTACAATAGTTGCATTGAACAATTTTTAGCATTAATGGGGTTCCCGTTAATGAGTAGGATGATCAACATGAAATACTAATGCTCAAATGATCAACTTGACCATTTATGAAAACAAGTACAAAGAAACACAACTCAATTTTGTTGAAAAGTACTACTTTTTCTTGAAAAGGAAAATTAATAGGATAGAATTGCAATCGTGTAAGCTACATCAATTCGTCCTGTTATTTTCATATTAATTCCACTTCTATGCTTTATACTCCCTCCTTCCGTCCAAGCCGAATTTGCACACTTTCATTTTTTGTCTGTTCTAGGCAAATTTGCGCACCTTCTTTCTAAGGAAACATTCAACATGTAAGACATAATTACCCTTGTTAAGTTAAAATTTTGCACACATCTCAAACACTCAAAAATCCTTCCAAACCATAAACCCAATTTGCATCGTCACAATTCTAAACCCACACTCGATTTGCGACATTCACAAACTTTAACCCTTAATCCACCCCATTTACTCGCCGTAACCTTAGCTTCGCCATCTTCCCCATCTGCAACCAATTCCCTCACTGCAGCGGAGAGAAGAGCGGAGGCGAGCGATTCCTTCTTCGCGGCAGAGAGAAGAGTGGAGGCGGACAGATCTGAGCACGACGGTAGTAGAGTTAAAAATAGGAGCATTTTTGTCCTTTCAGCTCATCAATTTTTAAAGCAGAATTTTCTCCCCTTGTAAACAAATTTGAATTTGAAAATTTATCATAGTTTAGTTCTACACTTTTATTATTTTCTTACATTTTCTATTTTTACATTAAAGTTCGTCTCTTGAAAGACGACTTTCCATAAACCATGGAAAGACCAAGATTTAAACTGTATATTAGAAGAAATAAAGATAAATTTTTGGGTTGCACTTATCGGGTCATAAAACCTTTTTACTTTTTGTCAACTGAAGGGTATGGTTCACCCGTTCTTCCAGCACCTCTTTGTCAACCTCCGTCGCCTTGTCTAGCACGTCCAGTGTTTTCGCCCAGTTTCTCCTGTTCTGCATTCTCTTCAGCTACTCTTGTCAACCGCGGATCCGATGAACCTTCTTCCCTAATTCCCTCTTCTCCTTAGTATTTGCCCTCTGAGACTTTTGGCGTTTGCACACAGGCCCCCCCTACCCATGGCAAAATCACCATGAAATCATTCAACAAAGATGAGCATCTCATAGTGGCAGTGGAATCACACATACTCCCTTCGTCTCAGCTTAAACAGCATATTTCACTTTATATCACTATTCTGTGTTCAACTTTGACCACATATTTGAATCGATATATAAACAATAAAACATATGGTCGGATTCATCGTAACAAGTAGCTTTCCAAAAGTAACTTTTTATTTGTCATTATTATACGATGAGACAAATTTCTTGATAAACGTGAAAAATATTATGTGCAATTTACCTTTTTATTATTCTAATTAAACCAAATTTTCTCATAAATCTAAGAAAAAACCGTCATCCCAAAACTTTGCCTTACATTAACGGATGCTCCATCATTTTAGTTTGGCAAAAAAGAGTCCGTCTCTTGAAAAACGATATTTGTATAAGTCATGGAAAGATCAAGATTTAAAGTGCAAATTAGAAAATATTTTTTTTGGATGGTATAAATCGGGTTATAAACTTTATAACTAATACACATTGTATAATAAATTTTTAATATTGTAATTAAGACACTTTACCTTTTATCATTCTAACAATTAAACCCATGCTTTTCCTAAGTTTATGAAAATACTATTTTCCCCAATACTTTGTTAGGCAAGAAACCGAAACTTATCCATTTTTTAGGCAAATCCACCGAATCTTCAGTCAGTCATATCCTTACACGTAATCAAATCCGCACCAAACTTCAATTTATTCACGTTACCCGAAAACACAGTCACACTCCCGCCATTCGTCACCACCAAACTTAGCTAACTTCGCCAAGTACCGGGAAAAATGGTGACACCTCCTCCCGCCGGCGCCGGAGAATCCCAGGCGGCGGCGTTCAAGCTGGTGGGCTTCAAGAACTTCGTCCGCACCAACCCCAAGTCCGACGCGTTCGCCGTGAAGCGTTTCCACCACGTGGAGTTCTGGTGCGGCGACGCCACCAACACCTGCCGCCGCTTCTCCTGGGGCCTCGGGATGCCGATCGTCGCCAAGTCCGACCTCTCCACCGGAAACTCCGCCCACGCCTCCTACCTCCTCCGCTCCGGCGCCCTCCACTTCCTCTTCACCGCCCCGTACTCCGCCGCCATCTCCAACCCCTCCTCCGCCTCCATCCCCTCCTTCTCCGCCGCCGCACACGCCTCCTTCTCCGCCTCCCACGGCCTCGCCGTTCGCGCCGTCGCAATCGAAGTCGCCGACGCCGAAGCCGCCTTCTCCGCCGCCGTCTCCCGCGGCGCAAAACCCGTCTTCCCTCCTGCCGTACTCAGAAATTCCGTCGTATTAGCCGAGGTCCATCTCTACGGCGACGTAGTTCTCCGGCTAGTCAGCTACAGAAATCCAGACAATCACAACCTTATCTTCCTACCTGAGTTCGAGGCGATCGATAATGTGACCACCTCCTTTGCTGAGCTAGATTTTGGAATCCGGCGGCTGGATCACGCCGTCGGGAATGTCCCTGAACTAGCTCCCGCAGTAGAGTATGTGAAGAAGCTCACCGGATTCCATGAATTCGCGGAGTTCACCGGAGAAGATGTGGGGACCGCGGAGAGCGGGCTGAACTCGGTGGTCTTAGCTAACAACAATGAGAACGTGCTCTTGCCTCTCAACGAGCCGGTATATGGGACGAAGAGGAAGAGTCAGATACAGACTTACCTGGAGCACAATGAGGGCGCCGGGGTGCAGCATTTGGCGCTGGCGAGCGAGAACATATTCCGGACGTTGAGGGAGATGAGGAGGAGGAGTGGGGTTGGGGGTTTCGAGTTCATGCCGGCCCCTCCCCCGACATACTACCAGAAGCTCAAAGGGAGAGTTGGGGATGTGCTGAGTGATGATCAGATTAGGGAGTGCGAGGAGTTGGGGATTTTGGTGGATCGCGATGATCAGGGCACGCTGCTTCAGATCTTCACCAAGCCCGTTGGAGACAGGTTATTGCAACTGCCCTTTCGATTTTTGTGAATCATTACTTCTGTCACTTGTAGTTTGATTGTTGTAGAATATGTAATGAAACTATTAGAAACAAAGTAAGAAGCTTTTAAGATGGTTAGGACATTAAGAGAACATTAGATGCGTCGGTAAGATCTTTGAACTAAGAGAACCGACATAACGAATCCATTGAACTTGAAGAGGGTGACCTAAAAATACTTGGGAAGAGACTCATATGCTGTGTATCGATATAAAGTTGGGATATGGTCGTAGCTGATCTACATAATGAGATAAAGGCTTACTTGGTGTGGTGGGCAGTTATTGTGGAAAGACTGCATTTTGATGGGTTTTACTAGTTTGGATTGGATCTTTTTACAATGATCATGCTTTGGTTGGTGTTATTTGTTTAAAGATGGTTTCTTGATCCTACTAAGACATTTTGTTCTCTCTTTTCTGGCATGTGGTTATGTAAATTGTTGATATAATACTCTTGTGTAAGATTATTTCTCGAGGGCAGACTGCATTTTGGTGGGTTCTAAATGTTTGGATTGAATCTTTCAATAAAATCATGCTTTGGTGGGTGATGCTATCTTGAACACAGTTTCTTGCCCAAATAGACATTTTGTCAGATGCTTCGATGGTTTGAGTGCACATGTCACTTTTAATGCGTGGAGAATTGATCTGATTTGGCTTGAGGATGAATTTCTTTGAAATTTTTCTGTATCCTTGCTATACCTTAATTGTTTCTCTTAATTTGCACATTAATTTTCGTCGTGTGATAAAGAGGTTTTTGCTGAATAACCAATGATTGGTATTTGGGAGTCGGAATGATAAAATTTGAGAATGAGTCGTGATTTTTGGGGAATCGCCTCCAGTTCTGGTCACATTTCATTCCAATGAGAACAGAATTTCTCCTTTAGTTCAGTAACAACTGCTGCTTAGCCTGGTGTATCGCCATCAGTAGCTGTTGCACATTAGCATTACTAACTGGACTATAATGCTTTTATGTCATCGTGCTTTTAAATTGTACATATTCCTATTGTTGGTGGTAGTTTGATCATAATTTGGTGGACTCAAAATATCGTTCATCAATCTGTGCGTGTAGATCGGGTTGAAGTATGCTAATACTGACACGGCATTCATCTTTGGAGTCTTTAATAGTAGACATTTTTTCCTTTGTTGAGGACCATTTCCATTTCAAGAAGCACAACAGTTACCTTTTTGCCACAGATCCAAGATTTAAAACCTCTAACTTTAGGTCATCTGTCTTCATTTTGTTCAAGTCTCGTTGAGGGTCTCAAAGTCTCTCACGAAATGCCGTTCTGCGCTGTTTCCTTATCCTACATCCATCTCGTGTAATCCCTTGTTTCCCGTTTTTTGCAGGCCTACGATATTCATAGAGATCATTCAGAGAGTCGGGTGCATGATGAAAGACGAGGCTGGACAAGTGTACCAGAAGAGCGGGTGTGGAGGGTTTGGGAAAGGAAACTTTTCCGAACTCTTCAAATCCATCGAAGAGTACGAGAAAATGCTCGAAGCTAAGCAAACCATCCAAGCTAACGCTGCTTGAATTGCAGTTGCAGAACTCGGGTGGAGGAATAGATGTATCTCAACAATATTTAGTCCCATGTTGTCTGATGTATGATTTTAGTGGCTTTGGCTTAGTTCTATTGATGAACAGATCCCATACATCAAACATTAGAATTGGGGGATGAAGTTATGGTCAAATGTTGTATTTGTGCATCTTTAAACATGTATCTATAAATAAGTCATTTACAAATATTGTTGCAAGCTGGAACCTGTTTTCTGACAGAGCAAGTACATATAATGATATCATACTTCTAATTTCTTTTTAATTAAACCACCAACGCGGGGGAATTTATATAGGTTTCCCAGACTTTTAAAAACAAATAGGCTTCATACAAATCGTTCATTTCTTACAGAAGTTCAAACAAACTTGGAACATCTAAAAAAGTTGCCCGTGTCCTAGATTAGAGCTGCAGTGGTCCTTATGCTGTGGATCCGATTAGGTCATTCGAATGTTTGGAAAGTTCATTTTGTCTCAGTTTATGGCTTTTCTGATCTCTTCATTCTGAGCCAGCATCTGTGTTGGGAGATTTTGTCCATCGAGCTTGTTGGGGGTATTGCTTATATGAGTTTTTGGCCTTTAATAGTGGTGGGTTATGATTAGAGTTGTCCCTCCCTAATACTTAGGTTGATGAGTGATTAAACTTATTAAACTACAACTGGTTGCCTATTGATCTATCAAGCCTTTCCAGCACCCTATCGTTGTGTTTCCTACCGCTTGTTGATGTGCATGAATTATGTTTCATTTATTAGGATTAACTGTAATTTTACGGGATTAATGTGCACTTTAGGTATATAATTTGTCGCATGTCAAGTTTTTTGGATTTAAGAGAAATTAGGAGGAAGTTGGTGAGAAGTATGACAATTATGGCAAAAGAAGCAGTCAAAATTGGGTGCAAAAAGAGCAAAAACCGGGGCAGCAGATTTGGAATACTATGGAGCTGATTTTTAAGAGATTTGTGGAAATATCCTTGAAAATAATTTTAGAGATTTAATTAGAAAGCATAATTTTCACGAGTAAAACGACGCTCACCACTTGTCCACGTGTATAAGTTCCCAGCAGCATTGATTTCAGTTAGGTCATTACTAGTTAGGAAATTATCAAACTCATTAGAACAAAGTGCATACATAACCCTACATAATTGATGAAAGTATAGATATAACCCTGCGATAGTTGAAAGTGAAAATATAACCCTAGATATTCGGGTTATGTGCAAATATAACATTTTTCGCCAATTTGAGGTCAAAATTAGGTGAAATGTCAATTTTACCCTTATGAAAAAAGAAAAAAGAGTGAAGTTACTATTTTGACCCAAAACTTTGTAATCACAATTATTGCTTCAAGAAAAAAATCACATAATTTCTGGAATATTACAATCGAATCCGCTATGGCAATATGAAACCCTACATTATCCCAGACCACTGCTCCATCCTGCTCTTCTTCTTCCCCCTTGCGAAAAGAGTCAACACACAGTCACACACTGGACACATAGGTTGAGAAAATTATTGGGATTCTTTTGATTCTCCCGAATTAATGGTGCAGAAGTCTAAAATTATGGCAGCTGAGAGCTCGTCGTCATTCGCGCGTAGATCCAGTGGCGGTGGTGACGGCCGACGGCCGATTTGTACATTGAGGCCGTAAGTGGCGCCAAGGAATCGGGAAGCCGGAGGTCTGAGCAGAGGCGGTCGAATGTCTTTGTCCGAATCAAGAAGTCGGAGGTGTCCTCTTGGAGCTGACTTAGGCAGTCAGAGTGGAGGCGGAATCGAGAAGCTGGAGGTCGGAGCGGAGGGGGTCGGATCTCGTTGTCGGAATCAGGGTTAATATTTTTCCAGACGCTGTAAAATGTGGATTGGTGGTGGTGGTGGTGTTCAAGGGCTGTGGTTTAGTGGTGGTGGTGGTGGCGGAGGGGAGAAGGGTGAGTGCAACCAGGATGAGGAGGAGGAAGGAGAGTATGAGCAGTGGTTGAGCCATTTCTGGCGGGGGTTTGCGGTGAGGTTTTGGATCAGTTTGGCGGATGAGTAGATAGGGAATGGTGGCGGTGGTGGTTGTTTTCTTTCGGCTCAGGTTCTATAGTGGTGGTGGTGGATTGGTGGGTGGTGGGATGGCGAAGCTAATGGGTGTGAAGGTGCCATATTGGTGGTGGGATGGCGGGGCTGGTGGTAGAGTTGGGGGCATTTTTGTCTTTTAATATTTTGTATTAGTTAGAAGGACATTTTGATCATTTTAGTCGGTCAATGGTTGAAAATGGCCAGTTAATGTCGAAATAATGACTTTAGGATTACATTTACACTTATGTGTAATAGTTAGGGTTATATTTGCATTAAAAAATAATTCGGGGTATGGCTACATTTTTTTCAACATATTGAATTATATTTGCATATTACCCAACTCATTAATTGAGTTTAGATTTGGACAACCTTTGCCTTTGTACTCTGAGATACTCCTAATGGCATGAACGTCTCCGGTTAATAAACATGGTTTATCTGTGTATTCTATTCTTGCCTAGAGTTCCGAGTACATTAGTGACCTTTTAGCTCTATTATGGGGTCCATTTACAACAATAACCTGGAAATTTATTTACTCAGTCCAGTCGAATGTGTACATTTTTTGGTCAATTTTCTCATGCCATATTTGACCAACGATAACTTTGGTTACGTTTATTAATGGCGTGCTAAAATTTGATATTTGAAAAATATATCATGCAGAGAATCTAACAATATCTCACATGATGATGCTACATACTAGTTAAAATTTATAGTCAAACATGTATTGAGAAAGTTGACCTAAAATTGTGCAGATTCGGATGGAATGGAGAGAGTAAGTTATTTGATGGATTACCTAGGGTATTTTAGTCAATAGATTTTGGATACGAGATATTCATTCTAATCACTATGAGTATATTTGACCAATTGATACAGATGATTTTTTTTAATATTAGACTTATTAGATCGAGATATTCATTCTAATCACTATGAATAAATTTGACCAATTTGTTCCGATGGGACGGATTCGCTCTATTATTGCCTCCTTTTTTTGAGAGACGTGGCGGGTACCTGCAAAAAAAAGACTATTCACTCTTTGGGATGGGCCTTTCATACTACAATCCGTACGGAGAAAGGATAATTATTCAATAAAAAAAATCTAGTGGATGGGGTTCAATATTTATGAAAAGCCAGGGTAAAAATGATCCTTGTTAGGGAACCAAGACAAGAATTCTTACTAATAATAAGAAAGGGTTGAGGGTCTCTGACGCCTATAAATAGAAGCTTCTTTCAGTCTCTATTTGGCAAAGCAAAGGGAGACAGGGACTTTTAAGTCTGCAAGAAAGAGTTTTAGCCATGGATATCGTTGGAAGACTTGCTGAAATTCAAAAAGAAATACAAACCGCGGAAACCGAAAAGCTTCAACAGGAGAACTTGCTCGGTCTGATATGGGAGCATCCGCCAGCTCTTGATCCTGAGGTCGTAGGAAGAGTGATGCAACAGTGGTTGTGGTGGCGGCGGTGGCGTGGCTTGGCGGCAGCAGTGGTGGTAATGGTGCTTCTGAAGATGAAGAGGAAGAAAAATCTATGGTATTTTAGTCAATAGATTTGTAATTTGAAGGCCATGGGTATTTTAGTCTTTTTGTATTTGGTCAATGCCTGAAAATATAAAGTCAACATTGGAATAGTGCCAAAAGATCATATTTTAATTTTTATTATTGAAATATATACATTAAATTATGGCAAAGTCTTGAGAAAGACGGTCTTTCCATAGGCTTATGGAAAGACGGTGTTTAATTTGAATAATAAAAGGTAAAAAGTCTTAGTTGCAACATTAAAAATTTAGTATGCAACATGTAGTAGTTATAAAATTTATAACCCGGTTCATGCAACCCGAAAATTTTATCTTCATTTCTTCCAATTTACACTTTAAACCTTGGTCTTTCCATGACTTAGGGAAAAACCGTCTTTCAAGAGACGCACTCTTAAATTATTTAGTTTAATAATTTGTGAAAATTTAATATTTGATGTTTTACATTTTTCATTTGGTGAAGTTGGTATTTTGGTCCATGATGAAAATCAGGGCTGAAATATTGGTGGGCTTATGGCCCAAGATAAACAATTGGATCTCAATTTTCCTGTAGGTTTTTGCCCAAAAATCCGACGCCGGGGTTGTATTCCCCGGCGAGGAGGCCGATTTCCAACCATCTGGACTGAATTTCCGACCACCGCAACTCCAACCCCGATTGTCTCGACTCGATTCCGACTTCGGCGTCCAATACAACGACTCCCATGACTGAATTCCTCACCTTGTGACCCAAATTTCAATTCAATCCCTCCGGAAAATCCATTGAATCCGACGAGCCGAACCTTACGAATGCGTCGGCCATGGCGACGGCGACGCGACATCACCTCCAATTAGGGTTTCCCGGAGAAAAAATAACTTCTTTTATTTTGCAACTCAGCCCATGGATTTCACTGGTTTTTTAAAATTTAACCTCGAAAATAAAGATATTGTATTTTAACCCCGAATTTAACCAACTTCTATTACCATGTGATTCTTGATTATCTACTCAGCTCTTGGTCTCACCATGAGACGGTTTTGCACGAGATTGATTCATTTACAGGTAGTTAGTAACGCAATAATTGAAATCAAATTACAGAAGTTTGAAAGTTTATTATCCCATTCATACGATTCTTGTAGGTAGAAACAAGGATGAATGTATTGGAAAGATGCTCAAGTTTTATTTACTCATAATTTGTAACCATTCTTTCAAACTAACTGAAAACTGATGCATAATTTCAATAAAGTGCTCTTATTGGTATGTTAATATAACAATTAATTTCAATAATTAATCAAACAAAATTGAAGGAGTTGTGCATTGAATATTCAATCACATTTGATGTTGCAACAAGCAAAGCAAAGACAGTGTCCAGATTTACATAATCCATGAGCACCACGTTGAGGTTCGTTTTTGTGTAAGTACAAACACTCTGCATTGCAGATCTCATCGTTGCATCCAGCACCATCATGAATCGGCTGTGAACATAGTCGCCCGTAACCTTCTACCTGTCCCAGACAGCCTCCATCATCTTTATTTTTTTATTCAAAACACATAAGTTTAGTGATATGTACATTTACTAATGAAAGTTAATTACATTAATTTCGCATAGTTAAAATTTGGCATGTTAACCAATGGTAAACACCTTTTACACAAAAATATGTTTTGATATATATATATATATATATATATATATATATATATATATATATATATATATATAAAAGTCTTAATGTATTGATATACCTCCTCCGCCTTGTATATATTTGTCTCATTGCTTTATTTAACATCTTTATGTGTTTGCCTTATTTTTATTTTTGAAATTTTTTGAACATGGAGAAAAGAGTCTATCAATTGAAAGACGGTATTAAAAAAAGTGTAAATTAGAAGAAATGAAGATAAACTTTTCAGGTTGCAATACTACTACACGTTGTATAATAAATTTTTAATATTGCAACTTAGACCTTTTACATTTTATTATTCTAATTAAACTTCGTCTTTGTATAAATCTATGAAAACACCGTATTTCCCGAGATTTTGCGCAAAAAAAAAATATTTTGTCCATAATTTATTTTAAGGCTAAAAATTGATTTTTGTTCTGATTAGATCAGAGATGGAGGAAGTAATGTATCATGAAGAGATCACAACTGATAAGACTTGAGAAAATAACTGAAAATAAAAGAAACTATATATATCAGTGGCACAATAAAAATATTAGAAAGACAAAAAATTGATTTTTATATAAACAGTGAAACAATTAAATTAAGAATATAAGAGGGGGAAAACCTAAAATAAAAATAAAAATAGAAGCCTACCAAATATGATGGCAAAAAGGATGACTGCGGCAGCAAGCACAGAAAATGTCCTCCGCATCCTATCTTTTCTTATATTTTTCTCAGTACTTGTTTAAGAAACAGAAAACAAATAAGTTTAGACCCAAAGTGCACTTATTTATAGGATTAAGTTTGAGTGATTTTAATGTGCAATACTCCTTTAATCCTAAATTTCACCTTTGACTTTTAAAAAATATTTGATTCTTAATATCTTTCATTAAAGATAATTAAAACTTATAAAATTTGATATTTTGAAAATATATGTTATAATGAATCTAACAATGTATGACATAATATCATTTAAACTATATACCAATTCAATTTTAAGGTCAAAGTTAAAAAGTTTTGATTAAATAAATAGTTAAATTGCAGTTTAAAATGGGATAAGGGGAGTAATTAATTTTAACTTTGAATTACAAAAATCTCCTACCGTATTATTTTGAAAATGTAATATCATTTAACAAATATCATTGTATTTCTAGTTTGGGATTTTATTTTTGCATTATAAAATATAATCGTTTGACAAGTGAATTTGTTACATTAATTACTTATAAAAATCCTCATTTATGCACGTGTCACTTATCACGGTCATTGTATCAATGTTAATTGTTTCTATTACTATTGATAACTCTCATGTGAAGCATATATATTACAGATATCTTATCAGATTATACTAACCGATTAATAATATTATAGTTTGTGTTAAAAGATGAATTTGACCGTCAACATTTATCTCATACTCTCTTCTTACCGACAAAAAATTCTTACATTATCTTTTTGCACAGACATTTATTCAGATTGTGTGATAGGAGAAGTGTGTGGTTGGAATGAACTGGTTAAATTTTAGCCACAAATTTAAAACATAAATTAGGAAATAATCAAAAATAGAAATATTTAGTTAGAACAGACGAAAATAGATAGTAGGAATGTGAGACGGGGGAAGTATATTTTTTCAGGCTCTTCTTCTTCTTTGCAGAATTAGTTCCCGAGAGCAGCACCTCCCATGAAGAGATCCAAGACTCATAACTCCAAAAAGAACGTCGGTGAGAACATCCACCGCCTTGAAGAGCAGCTACACCCATGGCTCAGTCTCAATTTTGATTCCGGTCGATGAGCGTTGACGATAGATGTTCATGGGCGGAAGAAAACGAGGAAATGAGAACGTGGTTTGGAAATGGAAAAAAAATTAGATGGGCTAATTAGGGTTAAATGTGCATTGAGTTAGAGGGGTAAATTAGTCATTTCACATTTTACGTATTTTATAATCAATAGGGAAAATTGGTCTTTTCTAGAAATCCGGCCAAAACCACTAGAAATTGGTCATTTTGGCACATTCGACGAATGCTTAGGCTTATCATCATTTTCGAAGAACTTGGGGTTGTTTCGACACTTTCGAAGAAAACATGGGATACATACAAATATAACCCTATATACTTGAGTAAAGCCTTGTTCTCCGGAGCTTATCTGAACTGAACTGATCTGAATTGAGAATAAGTGTGTTGAAAAATAGTAATCTGTGACTAAATTAAACTAAATTCCACCAAAATTAAATTCACACCGAACTGAATTGAATTGAACTGGATTGAAATGAACTGAAATGCAGATAAGCTCCAGAGAGCAAGACCTAAGTGAAAATATAACCATCACATAGTTTAAACTACAGAAACAACCCTAACTAATTGATGAAAGTGCAATGATAACCTTAACATACCATTTTTGGCGTTGACCACATATAAAATGTTCAAAATACCATTTCACCTAAAACCTAAAAGTGTATGGACAATTTTGACCCCCACCACCCCACCCCCATTCCCGGCCACCACCCCCACCCGACCTCTCCCATTGCGACACATTTTGGATTCTTGCTGGAAATAAACTTTATCCCCCTCTCTCAGAAACTCAAGGCAAAAAAAAAATACAATGCCACCACCACCACCCCACTTAGGTTAGGGTTTCGATTCAGGTTAATTTGGCATCGAGGTCAAACTGCCAGGGCCAAATCGCCGCTGCCGGATTGCAGTACTCTTGATCCTGGTTAGCTCCAACGGGTAGGCAGAGGTTCCACATCAGATCGTCGATGACGAGAGGAACCATCTTATCCTTCTCTAGCTTCAGCTCTGATTTACTCCTCTAGGCCCCACCAAAGAACGGGATGTGTAAAATCAGTCCCCTGTTCTGAACTAGGCTAGTTCTCCCTCACACACGGCCTCCACCGCCCAGAGTCCTACGTGGTAGGCTGCGTTCCCACCGGCGCTGGTGGCCATGATAAAGCACTTGGAGAAATCTGCATAGCTTCTCAGCCATTCATCCTCGCCAGAATATTTTTTCAGCCAGTGCAAACCTTTCTCCTAGTCGTCGTACGCCACCGGGAGATGGAACTTCCATGCGAGGCAGTACCCCACGGAGATGACGGGAGAGCGAGAGAAAAAGAAGCACTGGGTTAGGGTTAGGGTTAGGGGTGTGATAGTAAATTCATTTTATTTTTTTTTCAAATGGATAAAAGTGACATTTCATTGAATTTCAGGTTAAATTTGCCAGAATGTGTATTTTTACAAGTTCCCTTATTATCTGGGGTTATATTTGCTCTTTCAATTATCATAAGGTTATATTTGCACTTATATGAATTATATAGGGTTATATGTGCACTTTTCTAAAAAAACATAGGGTCATATTCACACATTTTTCTATTTTTATTGTTCATATTGTTTAGGGAGGAAATATCATGTTTGTGCTTTCTAAAGATCTATTTAAACACAAATTGTGATTATAAGTATGACGCTTAGGTAGTCTGTAATTTATGTTTATTTATAATTTATGTTTTTCTATTTGATTTATTCAATTATATTTTAATTCACATCCAAAATTGAAAAATCAATTTGATTTTTCACATATGATTTAGTTTTGGTTTTGGGTTTTATAAAAAGTACATCCAATTAAATTGAATCGAATAAATCGAAACATTTGAAAAGCGAAGCGATGCCGCCCCTATTGTCACCTCGAACACACATGATTGCACACATAGAAAAGAAGTAGATTAGCACCTGCGCGATCATCCTATTGATTCAGTACTTTGTTAAGTACTTCAATGATCATGGATCCGAATCTTGGCAAGCTGCATTACAAGAATTTTCTTCAATAAAAGAATTTCACATGAGCACAGTAAAGTGACCACCAAACCCTAGCTAAAATGTTAAAATTTAACTCCTCATTAACCTTTAATTCTAGAATGACGAGCCAACAAGAGATTTCATTTTCATAAACTAAACAAAGAAGCAGCATAGAACCACTCCATAGAAACAAAATTGGGGAAGCAACCTTGTACCATATTTTAATTCCTTTAATCTTGTGACATTAAATCAAAGCGTTCACGTCTAGACTTTTTGTACACACTTTAATTGCCTTTTTGCTATTACAAGTTCCCCGTCCTACGAGTATTGACATATTTACTTTTTTTAAATCAAACTTGATAAATTTTGACCTTTAATATAAATTAATACATTTATAATAAAAATATTATATTATTTGATTCATGCAGAATTATTGTATGTAACTAGAGATATTTACGATCAAACATAATCATTAATGAGATTGTGTTAGAATGCTCTGTCTTCTCTCTACTTCTCTCTCAAGGTACATATAGTTTGAAAATCAGGTCTTTAGGTCTTTTATCTAGTGATTGAAGTTTTGATTCCTTTCTTTGATTTGATTCTCGAAAGGAATATAATGAGGCGAAGCTAAAGACGAGATGAAGGTGCAAAAGTCAACATCGGCGACAAACAGACCGACCGAGGAGAGTATCGAAACAGCCACCGGCGATGAACTAAATGTGCCGGAAAATCAGAAACGGTCAACTAGCCGTTTTTTGTCATTAATGGTGGAGGAATTCTCACCCGATGCAGAAGCACTCTTCACGGAGTTATCAGATTCAATTCAGGAAAAATCCACGGCCATTACTCACGTAATCATAAAGATGGATATACCAGATTCAATTTAGGAAATAAATCTGGCAAAATTCACTCACGGAATCATGGAGCAAGAAACGGAGATGAAGTCGAGTAAATTCTTACGCCACCCGTTGAATACCTACGCGCGGTAAAGCGGAATAATCCTCCGACGCTAAACAGCAGCGGCGGAAACCTGGAGAAATTGCCCTATAAATTCGCCGGTGGGAGCACTGAGATGGAACCCTACTATCTCACCGCTGGAGGAGGAGACACCGTTGGTCAGCAGGTTGCCGGAGTTCCAAGATCGGTCGAGGATCTGCCGTAGAACCAGAAGCTCAACTTAGGCCCAGCTATCTTTCTTTAAGAGAAAGTTAGACTTTGATGATGACGGGCTGAATCAGGAGGCCAAGAGACAAAAGCAAGAGTTGACTGTTCCTTTGATTCTCCTGGCGGGGATGACTTTTAACGTCACCTGCATTTGGACCAGCGACGACGACAGGGAAGATTCAGTCATGCCGAAATCCACGAGTTTACTAAGCTAGAACCGTCGAGGGCTTTCATACACTCGCATAGTTAGATATTTCACACTCGCATAAGGGACTCCTTAGATTGGCATGATATCTTTGTTGATGCTATTGGCAACTAAAAGGGTCCGGCATTATTTCAGAATAAAGACTTAGATGTTTTGGTTTTGGGTTATTCTTTTAATTTTATTTATTTTACTGTAAAGGATCCACAATCTAATAAACTCTGGCGATGTATAGGTGTCTGTGGGGAGCTAGAAACCTATAAACGTTCTGGCGGAAATTTCCCAACCTTTGCAATAACACCAACTTACCTTGGCTATACATCGGCGATTTTAATGAAGTTTTGCACCAGCATGAGTTTCAAAGTGCTAATAGACGACCACCACATCAAATTGATGATTTCTAGACAACACTTGACTACTGCAATCTTCAGGATATTGGTTATGAGGGTTATACATATACTTGGTTCAGAAACTGGAAAAATCGTCACACTGTGAAAGCTAGGTTAAATAGAGTTGTAGCATCACAAGAATGCCTGGATATATTCTCTACAACAAAGCTTAAACACCTCTTTAGCCACCAATCCGACCATGCGCCTATTTCGCTACACCTAGCAAACAAAACACATGAATATATGCAAGGTCAGCGATATAGACCATTTCACTTTGAAAATTATTAGATGCGATCCCCACAGTGTCAAGATAAAGTATCAGAATGCTGGGATCAAACATCACTATACTTGTCGTCGGCCATTTCAGGTTGCTCACATGGAATTCTATTATGGGCAAAGTCAGAATTCCATAACCAACACAAAAGGAAAGAACAACTCTCAAGTCAGCTTGAGAAATTGCATAAAGGAGTTATAACAGGCGAAACTCAAAAGGAAACGACTTCTATTAAGTTCCACTTAGAAAAGCATATGGACATGGAAGATGCTAGATGGAAGCAGATGGTGAAGCAAAACTGGCTAGAAAAAGGGGATAGAAACACGAGTTTTTTTTCCATTCTTTTGCTAAAAAATGTAAGAGCAGAAACACTATTCACGACTTGCTTGATAACCAAAGGCCAATGGTGTACAGATGAAAAAGATATGGAAAGTATTATCTCGGGATATTTCCAAAATCTATTTGAGAGCTCAAATCCATCCCCTCTAATCATCAACCATCTTACTGATAAGGTCCCCTCCAAGGTTTCCTCAGCAATGAATATTAGTCTAATAAGACCATACACCCAGAGTGACATCTATGCCGCTTTAAAAGACATGGCTCCAAATAAGTCCCCTGGTCCAGATGGAATGTTGCCATCCTTCTTTCAACAATATTGGAAAATTGTAGGCCCTAAGGTTACTCACGAGGCTTTGGTATATTGTATTAGTCTATTAGTCTATAGCAGAAGGAAATCACGCAATTCAGACCTATTAGTCTATGCAATGTGGTATATTGTACAATATCCAAATGCATAGCTAACATGTTAAAGGTTGTCTTGGATAGAGTAATCTCCTCCTACCATAGTGCTTTTGTCAAGAATCAACTGATTACAGATAATATCATCATCACCCATGAAGCTCACCATTATATTAAGAGGAAAAACATTGGGGCGAAGGGTCAAATGTCGATTCAACTTGACATGAGTAAAGCTTTCGATAGGATTGAGTGGTTTTTCCTATTAAAATTTTTTGAAAAAATTGGTTTTGACCAGGTATTCATCAACCTAATTGAAAGATGTATAGCGACAGTTCACTTCTCTTTCACATTGAATGGTAAATGTTTTAAACAAGTCACACCCTCGCGGGGCTTAAGACAAGGAGACCCATTATCACCATTCCTTTTTATCATCTGTAGCGAGGTCTTCACCCATCCGGTAGAGGAAGAGATTAGACTTAGGAGGTTACACGGATTAAAGATTACAAGGAGGGCACCAATATTGTCCTATCTATTGTTTGCGGATGACACGTTGATTCTAGGGGAAGCAACTGGTCAAGAGGCTGATGCTCTAAAAAGGGTCGTACAACAATATGAGGAAGCTTTGGGACAAAGGGTAAACTACAACAAGTCTTCTATTATGTTTAGCCCAAACACGTCTAATCCAAAAAAAATCATACCCTGGGCATGATGCAGATGTCAGAGGATTTCTCTCATGAGAAGTATTTAGGTCTACCAACTATTTTTGGAAGATCAAAATCTACTAAACTTGAAGGGCTAAAAGACAGAATCTGGGCTAAAATTGAGAGTTGGGAACATAAGCAATTGTCCAGAGGGGGAAAAGAAGTTATGATTAAATCAGTACTACAGGCTATCCCAACCTACACTATGTTATGTTTCATGTTGCCCGACATACTTATAGAGGATATTTACAAGTTGTATAACCATTACTGGTGGGGGAGTTCCTCTAAAAAGAAGAAAATTCATTAGGCTAAATGGATTGATCTGTGTTTTCCAAAAGGAATGGGTGGATTAGGCTTTAAAGACTTAAATGTCTTTAATATAGCCATGCTAGGAAAATAAGCTTGGTGACTATTAACTAACCCAACCTCCACAATATCACGACTTCTGAAAGCTAAATACTTCCTATCAATATCCTTTTTAGAGGCAAAACTAGGATGGAACCCTTCATATGCATGGAGATCTATTTTAGAAGGAAGGGATTTTTTTTTATCAAATGGTGTTAGGAAAAGAGTTGGATCAGGGATTAACACGGAAATAAAAAATGGTCTCTAGCTACCAAGGCTGGCAAACCAGAATCCCACCTCACTGTCAAAGGATTTTCCGAATGATCTGAGTGTTTCTCATCTAATAACAGATAATGATAAAAGGTGGAATGAGGCTCTGATTCGAAACACTTTCAATCAAGAAGAATCAGCATTGACCTTGTTATTACCAAGGATCACCATATCCTTAAAACCTGACAAATGGATATGGTAGCCAACAGTGGATGGTGAAACTGGTTATAACATCGGTCTTACTTTTTCAAAATTGTTCTATGCAGGGAATATAGCGTCAAGTATCACAAGAGCTTCCCAACACTAAAAGAAGATTTGGAGCGTGACAATGCAAGTAAAGACAAAATATTTCCTATGGAGATTATGCAAGAACAAATTGCCAACCTCACCCAATTTAAGAACTAAGCGAGCAAATGCCGAAGTTCTTTGCTTGAGTTATTCTTCAGAAGACACTTTAATGGAACATTTATTCTTTCATTTTCCCTCGGCACACCAATTATGGTTTGCTGCGGACTTACATGAAAGAATATATCGTTTGAACAACTAAATGATAGTATGTGGGTTCAAGACCTTATCATGGAAATGAATGCATCAGATATGGACATTATAGCTCTCATGTTATTCCAGTTGTGGTACCATCGGAACAAACTGCTACACGGAGGACAACATGACATTCACCCTCAACAGTGTGTGCTATATGCTACAAAATTCTTGTCAGATTTGGCCAAAAAGAGTGTTGATACTACATCTAAACCCCTTGGTCAATATACAACTCCTCTCCATCTGAGCATGGAAACTTACTCTTCTTTGACGCAGCCATATCTCCTACCAGTACATGTGTGGGATGGTACATCTATTTTTCATATGGAAACTGGCTGCATGGAGAATCCCAACGCACCCCTTTTGTTTATTTGGTTAAGCAAGTAGAAGCTATTGCTCTTCGCACTGCTCTGATAATAACTATACAGAAGGGAATACAAATTACCTTTATAAAAGGATATGCGTAATTAGTTATTAATGTTGTGAGAAATAAACAGGAGGATCTTTCTGATTTTGGCGTCATCATTGTGGATGTGCGTAGACTAGTTGAAAATTATCCATCCCTAAACCTGATTTGGGTTAGAAGGAGAGATAACTCTATTGCCCACTTATTAGCGCAACATGCAAAAACCAGTAGAGAAGAAATCTCTCTATGGGATAATGTCGCACACTTTGTAACACATTTCTTTAATCAGTGAAATATTTCTTATTTCAAAAATAAAACCACACATGGTTTTTTTCAGCCTTGGTAGGTAAGCAGGAAGCAACAGATAAAGCACTTGGTCCTTCCTAATCAAAGACAAGACAAAAGAAAGATTAAAAAGAAAAATAGTACATCAATGCTACTCGCATCATACTCTCTCTGTCCTATTTCAAGCTGCAATTTAATTATTCATTTAGTTAAAACTTCTTAACTTTGACCATAAAATTGAATTAGTGTATAAGTATATACTACTGCAGGCACCCCCCCCCCCTTCGACACTGGTCGCTGGGGTCAATGGCACTTGTATTTCGTGCCCCCAGTCGATTGGTGCCTAAGTAGGGTGGTGCTGAAATGTAGTTACTGTGGAACTGGTAAACACAATCGGTGCTGAAAACATTGATTTCAGCAGCGGTATTTTAGATGCTGGTGTTGACTACCAAATCATTGTTTAGGCACATTAATAATGATCACCAGTTCTTTCGTAGCACCGGTGTATGAACATAAACCGGTGCCTAAAATTGGACAGATTACAAATACCAGCACCATCTTTTAATTAATTTTCTGGTGCTCTGGCTTTGGAGGATGGATATCTAAAGCACCAGTGCTAATATTTGTAAAATCGGTGTTTGATTTTTTTTTCAATTTGCAATTTCCTTTTTAAATTTATCCAGGCCAACCCAGAATCAAAACCCGGGGAAAAATCATAAAAGAAACTTAGAAGAGGCAAGAACACGGAATATAAAAATTAAATTGATGCTTGATGTGTGTTAATTATGTTGTTTATTTTATTGGGATTAGCTGTGATTTTGCGTGATTAATGTGCACTTTAAATATTTTATTTGTAACAGATCACAATTTTCGGGCGCAAGAGAAATTTGGAGGAGAGTAAGGAGTATTGGACAATTATTACAAATGAAGCAGTCAAATGGAGAGCAAAAATCGTAGCAGATATTTTAGAGTTAATTTGGGCTGATTTTTATGGAGATATCTTTGAAGATATTTTGAAGATAATTAAAAGATTTAATTAGATCTTATCTCTTCAAATTAGAATTTAAATTGGAAAAAATTTTATTTTATTTAAAAGAGTCCAATATGAACATAATTTTTGTAATTGCAGCGTATATATATTATACGCATGAAACCAGACGAGTGTGTTTTTTTTTCTGGCTTGTACGCTAGTTCACCAAATTGGAATTGTGATCTTGGTTTTTGTTTTATTAGGCAAAAGAGAAGAAATGTTCCTCCTCCTTGCTTGTTTTATTAGTCACCAGAAAGGAAACCAGGAAAGGAAGCTTTTTCCTTGCTTGTGTTTTTGGTTATTGCGCAGAAGTAATACACCAACAATTAATTGGTTTCAATTGTTTCGGCGCCAGCATTCAACATCAAGTAGTTGTTTCTTGTTATTTTATTCATTAAGCATGTCTTGTTTTTATATTAATTGTTAATTTAATTTAATTATTATGAGTAGCTAATTCATATATCGGCAAAGTATAACAAATGTTACTTTATAAATCGTGAGGCCTAATCGCATTATAATTAATTCTTGCATGTTCTTGATTGTTCTTGGTTGAATTTTATTTCTAATATGTTTAGGCATGATCAACTTAAATGTTTTTAGAATACTGCTATCTAATTTCTGCCAATACGTAATTGTTGGATGGGATTAGTAAGTAGCACAGTCTTGTGAAAAACAGCTAACTAGCTAAGACTGTAATAGCAAGATAGGAAATAATTGAGTGTGCGTTACTATTTGCTTTTACTTTGGTAATTGCTATATCGGGTTCTTTTAATACTTAATGCTATCAAAATGTGTTCTGATTTAGCAAATACTTTCTGGGAACATTTTGGTAAGGGAAACAGTTAATTAATCATAATTAGTTGACTGTCGATAAAGTAAGAAAGAATTGGGGGGGGGGGTTAAGCGTACCTACTTCCCTATAACCGGTAGATGTGTAGGAATTGATTCATTATTGCGCCTATGATCGATAATAACTAGCATGAGTTATTCTTAGCCGATATCATTCATTTATATATATATATATATATATATATATATATATATATATATATATATTTATTTCTCATATTTTTAGAGTCGCCATTTGCATTTTTAGAGTTAGTAAAATCACTATATTTAATGCGTGGTGGCATCACCAAAAAGGTTTTCAAAATTAGTAGGAAAAAAATAATTATTGATTATTGCTTTTGCTCCCTGTTGGATCGACCCTGCTTATCATTGTACTAATTAGTTAATCTGAATTTACAGGTTATTTGGTGAGTGAAACGACGCTCACCAAATTGGCGCCGCTGCCGGGGAGCAGTAAGTCAATTATTTTTAATTTTTTTCTACTAATCTGTGTGTTAGTGTGCTTGGTTTATGAGCAGATCATCCAGGCCGAATTTAATATTCGACTCGGAAGTTGAGAAGACAGTCAAGCAGAACAGAAAGCGAACAAAGGCCCAAAAAGCAATTTATGCTGAGACCCTTCAGTTTGGCCAAACCGAACCCATTGCGATTTCAGCAACTACCTCTGATTTGGGAACTAACATCGAGATGGACAGAGCTGACCGAAACCTGAATCCTGGGCAGAACCCAAACAACCCATACATGTGGGAACTTACCGGTCATAGTGAAGATGCCCCCCACTCCCATTCAGTTGCCACAGATTGAAAATCAGATTGAAATCAAGCTGGCGTTCCTGAACGTACTTCCCAAGTTCCACGGGAGAAGAACTGAAGACCCTTATAATTTTCTGAGCGAATTTATCAAGATTTGTAAGGTTCATAAGAGGTCATCCACCGTGACGGAAGATCAATTCAAATTGGTGGCATTCCCATTCAGTTTGACAGGTGCAGCAAACCAGTGGTTCTCGAGCTTGCCCCCCAACTCCATTGCGACATGGGCAGAATTGAAGATATTATTCTTGGAGAACTACTTTCCAGCCACAAGGATGGATGCCTTGAAGAAGGAGATCACAAGCATCAAGCAAGAATATGATGAGCCATTGAGTATGTTTTAGCTGAGGTTCAGGAAGTTGGTAGACAGTTGCCCTAATCACAGAATGACGGAAGGCCAGTTGCTTCAATGTTTCTATCAAGGGATGACATCCAACAACAAAGACTTGGTGAACTCTTCCAGTAGTGGTGGATTTAATCACCTTCGAGTGAATGAAGTTAGAGAGATCATCAAGAGGTTGGTGAATTCTAAAAAGGAGTATGATCAACATGAGGTACGAATCTTGAAGAAGGTGGCACAGACATCCACTCCCGAAAAAGATGAGATCAAGGAAAGGATGGAAAGAATGGAGAAAATGCTATCTAAGGTCGTTGACAAGGTTGCGTCTGTACAGGAAGGGCCTTGCGATACGTGTGGATCAGTCAACCATACGACGTCGCAATGCATTCTTACTATGGGAGAGATACCCGTTCAAGCAAATGCTATGGGAAATTTCAATGAGAGACAGAAAAAGGACCATACCCCCAAAATTTCAATCCAAGGTATAGGGATCACCCTAACTTACAGTGGAGAGAACAAGGTCCCCCACCGCAGCAGCCTCAGCATTACCAACGACCCTATGTTCCACCAATGCAACGAGAAGCTCCAGTTTTCCCCCAGCCCTGGAGGTCAAGAGAAATCTCTAAATGAAAATATGGATATGTTGATGGACATTATGGTGAAGCAATCCAAAAAGACCGAATCAACATTGGAAGAGCATACTCGGCAAATCACCTAGCTATCAAATTCTCTGAATGAACTCAGGATGAAGCAACCTTGAGGATTGCCCTTGCAGGTCCAAGTGAACCCTCATGAGACGGCAAATCAGGTCACACTCAGAAGTGGAAAGATAGTTGGTTCGCCGCTATCGAAATCCGTGAACAAAGAAGCAAACCAGAATCCTGACGGATGGTTCAGTTTGGCCAAATGGAACCCTGCGGCAGAAATTCATAATCAAGTAACGGAGGAAAAAAGCGACGAAACCACCACAAACTCTGAGAATCCTGAGCATGCTGAGACCCGAGATAAAGGTAAATCCAAGGTAACAACTGAGGTAGGTAAGAGGTTGAGTTTACATGATCCTTCACTTAAAATTTTGCCTCCTTTCCCTCGTAGATTAGAAAAGAAAAAGGAAGAGCCTTTGGATTTTATATCGATCTTTGGAAAAATGGATATTAATCTTCCTTTCTTGTAGGCCATTAAGTTACCACCAGTTAGCAAATTCTTGAAAGATTTCATTGCAGGGAAGCCAAAGGATTCGAGCAAAATAATAATGGGTGAATCGGTGCCTGCAGTAATTCAAACGAAATTGTCACCCAAGTGCAAGGATCCATGTATGTTTTCATTACCTTGTTATATTGAAGATAAGAAGATTGATGCTGTAATGTGTGATTTAGCAGCCTCTATAAATGTGATGCCATCTGTATATCAAACTTTAAATGAAGCGGAAATGGTTAACACTAGAGTAGTGATTCAGTTGGACGATCGATCTTGTGTATTTCCAGAGGAGTTGTTGGAGAATGTACTTATGAGAGTCAATAATTTTGTGTACCCTGCAGATTTTTATGTGGTGAAAATGAATCATTCTAGTGGTCAGGGAATAACAGGAGTTTTGTTGGGTCGTCCTTTCTTGAGAACTGCTAATACTATCATTAATGTGGGAAATGGTACTATTTGTCTGGATTATTATGGTGAAAAGTATACTTTTAGTATTGATGAGGCCATGAAAAAGCCAATTGATGCTGAGAATGTATTTTCCATTGATCTCATTGAACCTCTTGTCCAAGAACATCTTGAGACTGAAATTTTGCAGGAAAGAAATGGAATTCAATTGCCATCAGGATCAGAAGAAATAAATATTCAAGGATTGAGTGACAAGGAGATCAGTGAGTTATTGTACTCAATATACTCTCAGGAAGGGGTGTTTAGTACTGATATAGACCCCAAAAAAGTCAGCTCATCAGGGTCAAGTATGGAAGTTCGAAAAAATTCTGAAGTGCAGGGAGGGTCCCGTTTGGACAAACCGGACCCGTCTGGCAGACCAGTACCATCAGACGTAAAAGCCCCAATTTTTGAGTTAAAGCCCTTCTCCCCAAATTTGAAGTATATATATCTCGATGACAATGATACTCTTCCAGTAATAGTTAGAACGGAGTTGTCCACATCTCAAGAGGAGAGATTAATTGCTTTGCTAAAAAGATACAAGAAGGCCATAGGATGGACACTGGCGGACATTACGGGAATCAAACCAAACATTTGTATGCACCACATCCTGTTGGAGGACAATGCCAAACCGACTATGGAAGTTCAGAGGAAGCTAAATCCCAACATGAGAGAGGCGGTCTTCAAGGAAATATTAAAATTACTCTCACTTGGGATCATATACCCCATTTCTGACAGCATATGGGTGAGTCCTGTTCACGTGGTACCTAAAAATCGGGTTTGCAAGTGGTGAAAAATGACAAGGGAGAGATGGTGACTACAAGGCTGGTTACTGGATGGAGAATGTGCATCGACTACAGGAAGTTAAATGCTGCCACTCGCAAGGATCACTTTCCGCTTCCTTTCATCGATCAGATGTTGGAAAGACTTGCGGGAAACAGTTTCTTCTATTTTTTTGGATGGCTACAGCGGCTATTTTTAGATTTGTGTGAACCCCGAGGATCAGGAGAAGACCACATTTACTTGTCCCTTAGGCACTTATGCTTACAAGAATGCCCTTTGGTTTATGCAATGCTCCAGGCACATTCCAGCGTTGTATGATGAGTATCTTCTCTGACTTGATTGAGACAAGCATCGAGGTGTTTATGGAAAATTTTAGCATCTATGGTGACTCATATGACATGTGTTTTAAGTCGCCTGGAACAAGTCTTAATTCGTTGTGTGAAGAGGAACCTTGTTCTTAATTTTGAAAAGTGTCACTTCATGGTGAATGATGGTATAGTCTTGGGACATGTGATCTATGAGAAGGGGATTCAAGTGGACAAGGCCAAGGTGGAGACCATAGAACAACTCCCATATCCTTGTAATGTGCGTTAATTTTTTTTTTGGTTTCTTGGGCCATGCGGGATTTTATCGGAGATTCATCAAAGATTTTGCAAAGATTGCGCAACCTTTGACGAAACTTCTCCAAGATGATGTCCCTTTTGAGATGAATGAAGAGCGTAAGACTTCTTATGATTTATTTAAGAACAAGTTGATCTCAGCACCAATCATGCAACCACCCAATTGGGAGCTTCCATTTGAGTTGATGTGCGACGCAAGCGATTATGCGGTTGGTGCAGTCGTGGGACAGAAAATAGGGAAGGAGAGCCATGTGATTCATTACGCATCAAAGACTTTGAATCATGCACAAAGCAATTACACCACTACTGAGAAGGAGTTGCTGGCCATTGTTTTTGCTTTGGATAAATTCAGATCTTATTTACTTGGCTATAAAATTATTATTTATACGGATCATTCTGCACTGAAATACTTGTTTACTAAGTAGATTCTAAGCCTCGATTAATCCGTTGGGTTCTATTGTTGCAGGAATTTTATTTTGAGATCAGAGACAAGAAGGGTGCAGAAAATCATGTTGCTGATCATTTGAGCCGTTTAATAAGGCCTGAGGATGATATTCCCATTCCCGAGGCATTTCCCAAAGAACACTTGTACACTGCAACAGGGTTGCGTTTGGCCAAACGGAACTCCTTGCCAGTACTGAATTCAGGTAAGTTGGACACGGATCCTTGGTATGCGGATATCGTAAATTTTATGACCACTGGAGATATTCCACATTCACTGAGTCGTGTCCAAAAATTAAAATTAAAAAGTGATTGCAAGCATTACATTTGGGATGAACCTTATCTTTGGAGTATTGGTTCTGACCAGATTATTCGACGCTGCATTCCTGATAACGAGCAAGGTAGTATTCTTTTACATTGTCACTCATATGCATGTGGTGGACATTTTGGGCCTAAACGTATTTCTTGTAAAGTGATTGATTGTAGTTTCTTTTGGCTGACCTTACATAAAGATGCTTATACATTTTGTAAGAATTGTGATAGATGCCAAATGACTGGAAATATTTCTCAATGTTGAAATGCCACAAATGCCTGTGCTTGTTTGTGAAATATTTGATGTGTGGGGCATGGATTTTATGGGTCCTTTTCCGATTTATTTCGGCAATGTTTACATCTTATTAGCAGTTGATTATGTTTCGAAATGGGTGGAAGCTAAAGCCACTCGTACTAATGATGCTCAAGTTGTTGCAGGGTTCTTAAAATCAACTATATTCTACAGGTTTGGAGTACCACGAGCAATCATTAGTGATCAGGGAACTCACTTCAAGAATTGGACCATCGAAGCTCTTATGCAGAAGTATGGAGTTCACCATCGATTCGCCACTACCTACCACCCTCAATCCAATGGCCAGGCAGAGGTGTACAAATAGAGAAATTAAGCAAATCCTAGAGAAGACAGTCAATCCTTCCAGGAAGGATTGGAGCAAGCGGTTGAAGGATGCGCTTTGGGCATACCGTACTGCATTCAAGACACCTATAGGAATGTCTCCATATCGCCTTATGTTCGGAAAAATGTGCCACCTACCAGTCGAGCTTGAGCATAGGGCATTTTGGGCTGTGAAGCAAGCGAATATGGATTCCCTCAAGTGTGAGAAAGAGAGAAGATTCCAACTTCAGGAACTAGTGGAACTCCGTTTAGAGGCATTTGATCATGCTATGTGGTACAAGGATCGGACAAAAATGTGGCATGACAAGAATCTGAGAATCAAGGAGTTTGTGGTTGGGCAAAGAGTCATACTTTTTCAGTCCAAGCTCCGGTTAATGCCCGAAAAACTTAAATCAAAATGGATAGGCCCGTTTGTGGTGTCTTCGGTTTAGCCAAATGGAACAGTCGAGATTAAATAAATGGTCATTGCCTCAAGCTGTATCATGATTCCTCTCAGGTGGAAACGGTGGATGAAATTCCACTAAACACCACCCAGCCAAATTGATGGATTCTACAGTCTAGCCCAAGACTATAAATGATGGCGCTACTGGGAGGCAGCCCGGTTGTTTCTTTGTCTTAATTTGATTTTTTCTTTTTCTTTTAACTTGAAAATTAAAATTTTTAAATATATATATATATATTATTATGGTTTCTTTGTGTGCATTTTTGGTTCTAAGTTGTGTTTTTCATATTTTCTTGTAGTTGGAGGAAAAATATGATCAAGTTTTTCATGAAGGGAGGCTAATGGGTTGAATAAAAGGCTTTTGGGCTCAGGAAAAGGCCCATTTTCGACTAAAGATGAGCATGAGAAGTCATGGGGGCTCAAAGGAGACAACCAAAGTTTTAGGGACTTTTGTGCTATATTAAGTTGGCTGCACACATTTTCTTCTTCTTTACGCTCTACTTTTTCAGTTACCATTCTTTCTCCTTCTCCATCACCTTAAGCCACCGCCACACGCCGCCTTACCACCTCCAGCACATTTTACCGCCGCACCACCGCACACCCATCCTCACCGGATCCGCCATGGACCACCAAAGATGAGGAGCTCTGCCACCATCCTTTGAATTAAAATCCCCGCCGCCAAAACCACTTCCACCTACGGAGAACGTGGCTGAGGCGAAGCCTTCTTGTTCCACCGTTTCTCCAACTCCAGCCGAGCTCTCGCCCCCACTCTCCGCCTCCTCGCCAACCAAGAAGCCTCGTCGGAGTACCCGCGGTCGTCCACCTGCACGGCCGGTCACACCAGCGATATCCTCTCCGACGGAACACGCTTAATCGGCCGTGCCGATGCTGGAATCGAAGTTCCCATGCGTAGAAGTTGTGGATCCATCATTAAAAGGGGCTGACTCCCCACCACAAGCAGAGGCGCTTCTTTCACGCGCCACCCATGCGCCGCTCACACGCCGCCACATTCCGCTAGAACCAGTCGCACTACCTGCAGATAGAATTCATCTGAACCTTCCCCAGCTACCGTACCAGCTCCGACGACATCGACCTCCAGTCATCCGATGTGCTAGAAATCTATGGCCAAGAAGTGAGTCCATAAACCATTGAGCTCTCCTACTCCTACTGACGGGGTTTCTTCTGATGTTCAACGTAAGGAGATGGGATGTCAACCAGAAAAGCCAGGCAAATAGAAGAACAAGCATGCCAAGAGAAGCACACCAGTTTCAGATTTCCCGCCCTCAACCACCAAGAGGGCAAAATCTGCTGCTGCTAGTTCTGGGGTGGATAATGCTTCCACACAACGGTCCAGAGTCAAGACATACAATGACTTTCCCCTTCACGTGCGAGTCGATGATCCAGCAGAATTTGGAGAGTTCCAGGAACCAAAGCTAAGGGAAGCCTTGCAGAAGCGCAAAGGTAAAATATACGAAGCTGGTTGGGAGGTGAGTATTCCAGCTTTAAGAGTTGCCAATAATGCTGATAGAGTTTCCAGTTATTTTATTGCAATCGGTTAGTCTACTTTGCTGAATTGTCATGTTCTGCCTATGTATGAAGAACTTACTGAAGAATTTATTACGAGCTTTCATTTTGAGAAATTTAATGACATGACATCATCTGAGCCTAGCTTATTTTTTTGTATTGGTCTGAATATGGTTCATTTATCTGTGGATGAGTGGAATTTATCCTTGGGTCTAGCTTCGAGGGAGCAATTATATTTAGATGAGTATGAGTCTGCATTTTGTGGTCCTTACGTGACTTATCCGGGATTCAATCCCAATGCTGCATGGAAATTACTTGCTCCCACATGCTCTGATGTGTATGATCCCACTATGTCTACTGTGCATTGGATTTATGATCCTGCTTTGCGTCTTTGCCATCTTATACTTGTGAGAAACATGTTTGGTAGTACCACTTCTTGGGCTAAAGTTAGCTAACCAGCCCTTTTCGTTTTGTGGTGTATGCACACCAACAAAAAATTGAACTTAGGGTACTGGTTGGCCGAGGCCTTGCTTGACATTGCTACACATACTACTCGCCATGTCACTTTGTGCCATATTCTTGCCATGTTTCTTGAGAACAATGTGAATTTTGATGGTTTACCTCAGCTGGAATTAGTGAAAGTTCCTTCTCTTCTTAATTTAAATGCTTTGGTTGAATCAAATTTGATCTATTTGGATGCTAACAAGTGCCCCCAGTTTCCTCCGCCCGGCAATCCTAGCCTGAGCTCTTCTACTCCTGCAGGTCACATCTCTCTTGTTTCCATCAATGACAACCTCAAAAGCCTCCAATAGAAGGTGGATAGAATCATGGAATAGAATGAGCTGATCCTTCTAGCCCTTCAGAATGTGGCTGGCCCCTCCCAATAAGTTCCCCCATCCCTGATTTTAAAAAAAAATTATTTTCATTTTTTTGAGTCTGTTTTTTTAGGTGGTTTTGTTCTTTCTTACATTTTTATTGAGCTTGTTTGAGGGCAAGCAAGGTTTAAGTGTGAGGAGGATTATATGTTTGTCTGCTTATGTGTTAGTGTCATTTAATAAAAAATACAAAAATATTTTTGATTTTTTTAGCCGAGTCAAATTCAGCATATTATTCTTGATATATTTGTTTCTTGACGGATTGAACTTGCTTGTGAGAAAGCTCTTGTGTGACATATTTGGTTACTTGATGCACCTCTACAAATTGCTTGGTAAATGAGTCTAATATAATTGGTGTAAATTGGCCTAGATGATACTTGGGATGACGAAAAAAGACAAGTAATTGAACATTTTAGCCCAGTAAATGTAAGGTTTGAGCTAGAGTAGAGCAGTCTCTACATCGATCTTTTTTCCGAGAGTCATTGCATTACTTGAATTATTTATTGTGAAAATGATGAAAGGCATTAGGATTTAACTCCATAGCTTATATGGCCTACCATACACCACCCTTAGTAAACCCTTTGAAGCCTTGACCCGTTTCTTTGTTTAAGCCACGGAAAAATGAAGCTAAAGCCTATTTTTATCCCCTATTTTGTGTCCCTTATATATGCATCCTTGTGATTATGATAGGTTTCTCAGTTTATTTGCTGCTGATGTGCTTTAAGAAAGATCATTGAGTACCTTGATTTTGATGTATGAAGTGACGATGTGGAACTGAATTTAAAAGTGCAGTAGAATGATAATAAAAAGGGTGATTTGGTGCTGGAAATTCAGAAAAGGAGGGCTGATGTGCCCAGAAAAAAAAGAAGAAAAAAAAATCAGAAAAAAATGAAAAAAGAGAAAAATGAAAAAAAGAGAAAAATGAAAAAAAATAAATCCAGCACCAACACTTAGTAATTACAGCTAGTTCTGAGCAGATTTTTCCACTTTATGATGGCTGAAAATTATCATTTTGATTGAGGACTTTTTGGGCTGAAAAGAGCATGCATGTATATTTATATTTTTAAGCTTATAACCCTTAGGACCTTACCTCGTTTTTATTCCCCCTAGCCCCGTTACAACCTTGAATAAAGACCTTTTTGATTTGCATTGAATGATTTGAGTATTGCCATGTGAAATTCATATATCGAGTGACTATCCCTTACATCTAGAGCGAATGTGTAAAATGTGAGAAATGTTGGATGCTTGTCTGATTTTGACCAAGTTGAAGGCTGGTTTGCTTTGATTTGAGGATATATTTACCAATGTCATTTGAAGGGTGTGAGAGTGTCAAGCTTGTTATACATGAGCATTTCTTATTAGTAAGGTAAAGTTTGTCTATGAATCAAGAAATTAAGGATTGGTATGCTGAGTTTGATTGTTTGTTGGGTTGTAGTTAGTGTTTTCTTTTTGTTATTTTTCTTTTGAGTCTTTCTTAGAGTCAGTTGGGGATACTGAGAACTTTGTGATAAATAACATGATTTGATTCTCATTTCATACTTGAGGGCAAACATGACTCAAGTGTGAGGATATTTGATGTGTGTTAATTATGTTGTTTATTTTATTGGGATTAGCTGTGATTTTACGTGATTAATGTGCACTTTAAATATTTTATTTGTAACAGATCACAGTTTTCGGGCGCAAGAGGAATTCGGAGGAGAGTAAGGAGTATTGGACAATTATTACAAATGAAGCAGTCAAATGGAGAGCAGATATTTTGGAGCTGATTAAGGCTGATTTGTATGGAGATATCTTTGAAAATATTTTGAAGATAATTAGAAGATTTAATTAGATCTTATCTCTTCAAATCAAAATTTAAATTTAAAAAGAATTTTATTTTATTTAAAAGAGTCCAATATAAACACAATTTTTGTAATTGCAGCGTATATATATTATACACATGAAACCAGACGAGTGTATTTTTTTTTGGCTTGTACGCTAGTTCACCAAATTGGAATTGTGATCTTGGTTTTTGTTTTATTAGGCAAAAGAGAAGAAATTTTCCTCCTCCTTGCTTGTTTTATTAGGCAAAAGAGAAGAAATTTTCCTCCTCCTTGCTTGTTTTATTAGGCACCAGAAAGGAAACCAGGAAAGGAAGCTTTTTCCTTGCTTGTGTTTTTGGTTACTGTGCAGAAGCAACACACCAACAATTAATTGGTTTCAATTGTTTCGGCGCGAGCATTCAATAACAAGTAGTTGTTTGTTGTTATTTGATTCGTTAAGCATGTCTTATTTTTATATTAATCGTTTATTTAATTTAATTATTATGCGTAGCTAATTCATATATTGGCAGAGAATAATAAATATTAATTTATAAATCATGAGGCGTAATCGCATTATAATTAATTCTTGCTTGTTTTTTATTGTTCTTAGTTGAATTTTATTTCTAATATGTTTAGGCCTGATCAACTTAAATATTTTTAGAATACTACTATCTAATTTCCGCCAATACGTAATTGTTGGATGGGATTAGTAAGTAGCACAGTCTTGTGAAAAACAGCTAACTAGCTAAGACTGTAATAGCAAGATGGGGAATAATTAAGTGTGCATTACTATTTACTTTTACTTTGGTAATTGCTATATCGGGTTCTTTTAATACTTAATGCTATCAAAATGTATTCTGGTTTAGCAAATACTTTCTGGGAACATTTTGGTAAGAGAAACAGTTAATTAATCATGATTAGTTGACTGTCGATAAAGTAAGAAAGAATTGGGGGGTTAAGCATACCTACTTCCCTATAACCGGTAGATGTGTAGGAATTGATTCATTATTGCGCCTATGATCGATAATAACTAGCATGGGTTATTCTTAGCCGATATCATTCACTTGTATATTTATTTCTCATATTTTTAGAGTCGTCATTTGCATATTTAGAGTTAGTAAAATCACTATATTTAAGGCGTGGTGGCATCACCAAAAATGTTTTCAAAATTTGTAGGAAAAAATAATTATTGATTATTGCTTTTGCTCCCTGTGGGATCGACCCTGCTCATCATTGTACTAATTAGTATTAATCTGAATTTGCAGGTTATTTGGCGAGTGAAACGATGCTCACCAATGCTAAGCAAGAACATTTGAAAAGGTAAAAATCTTAACAAGTGAAAAAAAGGAATCCATCCAGATGATAATTTAAGAAAAAAGGTAAATATGTCCGGATCAAATACACGTTGAAATACACTAGGTCCGCCAAAGTTTTGGATTGTTAGGAAGACACGTTCACCCAAACTTTACACCTTTTGTCTGTGACATCTATTATCTCCTTGTCATCGTATGCCCATCTTGCCAGGGGAAATATCTATTGTGCATAAAATAAGTCAATAATTAATTACGTGAAAGTAATCAATAAGTAAGAATAAGAAACATTTAATTTTTGATATGTCAACTAACCTCCAGAATATTTGTAAAGGTACTGTTCAACACTAGTTCTTCCATTAGGTTTATGGACAATGCGATTTGTTGAAGAAAACGATTTAAAATGTCGAAATTATGCAATGTTTAAGCACCAAGGAAACATGGTGTGTATAACTATGCTTTAACATTAACTATGTTTTAATGTTAAACACTTAATGATAAACACACCATGTCTACTTGGTGCTCATACACTGCAAAATCTCCACATTTTAAATTCTGGAGTTCCACAAATTTTAATGCACTTTTCATAATAGAAGAAGCAATACTTAGTTAGAGGGAACTACATGAATAGAGAGCAACTAATACACCAGAGAAAAATCAAGATTAATCACAAACTAGGCATAAACATGAGCATCAAATCATCAAAACAAGCAAAAGTTTTGCATGCAGTTCTCTACAACTAATGCTTCTTCCATTAATTTTGTGCACAGTACAATTTGTCAAAGAAAACGATTAAAATGTCTAAATGATGCAGTTTTTAAACACCAAGGAAACATGTCGTGTATAACTATGTTTTGACTATGTATTTAACATTAACTATGTTTTAATGTTAAACACACCAGTTAAACACTTCATGTTAAATTCCCTATGTTTACTTAGTGCTTATAGACTGCAACATCTCCACAGTTTAAACATCAACTTGAAATCATCAAATCAAGCAAAAGAGACACGTAAACCTTAATCTAGTTCATCATACAATCAAAACATTGTAGTTGTTTGAGGCAATTCAAACTATATCATAAACACTTCAACATCCCACAATCAACTGTATCTCATTCATTTTAGAATAAACCTTCAACATCGTACATGCTCCATTATATCTCACACGTTCTATGGCAAACACTACAACATCACACAATCAACTATATCACAGTTCAACATAAAACAATCAACAATATGTCATACATTTTATAATATGATACACACTATATGACAAACACCTAAACATCACACAATCATCTATATCACAGTTCAACACATAACCAACAATATCTCACATATTTTAGGACAAACACCTAAACATGAAACCATACTCCACTATACAATAGCTCACACATTTTAGGACAAGCACCTAACATGAAATCATACTCCACTATATATCAAACATTTTAGGACGAACACATCAACATCCAACAATGAACTATATCACTATATCCCATACATTTAGGATTTAATCAAAAAGTCAAAATAAACAAAACAAGGTGGAAAAATTTTCCTCCAAAGGCAAAACATGGTGTTTGTTTAAGGGGTGGAACCTCCTCTTTCTCGCCTTCAGAGGTAATTTATTTGTTTTCCACCGTGTTTTGTTTTGGTGGAGGAAAAGTTTTCCAACACACCTCTAAAATGAAAAAAATCTCACACACTCCTTGAATGACAAAATGAACAAAATCCTTGAATGACAAAATGAACAAAATCACAAAAAATACAAAATCCAACACGAACAGTACCCAAGATTTTAATGGTTGGGGTTGTTTTCAAGAAGGGATTAGGCGGCGGATATGGAGAGGTGGAGGAGGAGGAGGGAGAGGATGGAGAGGAGGTAGAAGTTGGATAATGGGAGGGTAATGCGGGAGAGTTAGACTTAGGATTTAAATTTTACTTTTTATAGACAAAGTTTTAATGGTTGACATTAAATAAAAAATGAAATTAATCAATGGTTCGGATGAAACCAAGTTTGGCTCTTTTAAAATTAATTTTACCGATGCCCTTTCAACCGAAAAATTAGCGCTAAGTATTTTTAAGCAGCTGCTTGATGTTGCCTGGGATTTTTTTTTTCAACCCGAGAGCAAACATATGAAATTAGTGTGTGAATTGGCACTCTGCAAAAAGAGCAAATGTGGCGTGGGAACATTTTTGCAGAGTAACTTGCGTTGGATTGTTGAAGAAGACATTGGCATTTTAGACATTTCGCTTTTCTAAAACTAAAACCGATCCTTTCTCTCTCTGTTGAAAGGAATGAGACAAGGGAAGTACATATAACGATATCATATGTATAATGATGTTTTATACAATGATATTTTTATTTATGCATAAATTGAATTTTATAGTTATATATATATATATATATATATATATATATATATATATATATATTATAGCTATGAAATGCAAAAGGTATATAGTGAAACCGATCGCATAAATTGATAAGGATTCAATAAGTCTAATATTAATTTCTTATTCTGTATCAATTGGTCAAATACCCTCATAGTGATTAGAATGAATATCTTGTATTCAAAATCAAGGATAAAGATTCGCTGCATTATATCCACAAAATTATTTAGTTCATCATATTCAAGAATTCAGTTTTTCATGTATCCTTGGACCTTTCTATTTAATTGTATTGAGAGGCACAATGAATTAAGATTTTCTACCTCAAATTCTTATTAATAATAATTTTTAACCATTCTTTCAAACTAATTAAACACTGATGAATCATTTCAACAAGTGCTCTTCTTGGTACGTTACTATAACAATTAACCTCAATAATTAATCAAACAAAATTGAAGGGAGTTGTACGGTGAATATTTAATCACACTTGATGTTGCAACAAGCGAAGCAAAGACAATGTCCATAATTACAGAATCCATGAGCACCAAGTCGAGGTTCGTTTTTGTGCAAGTTCACACAATCCGCATTCCATGTGTTGTCATTGCATCCGGCACCACCATGCGGTGGGATCGATCGTGCGCATAGTCGCCCGTAACCTTCTACCCGTCCCAGAGACCCTCCATCATCTTTATTTTTTTATTCAAATTGCACACATTAATCAGATAAGTTTAGTATGTACATTTACAAATAAAAGTTAATGGCGTAAATTTAAATTTGTGTAGTTAAAACTAGCTAGGTTAACCAATGGTAAACACCTTTTTTACACAAAAATATGTTTAGAGATTTTTTTAGAAAAAACGTAATGTATTGATATACCGCCTCTGCCTTTCTATATATTTGTCCTAATTGCTTTATTTGTTATCTCTATGAAACGTTTTTGAACATGGACAAAAGTAATATTTTGTCCACAAACTATTTTATACTAAAAATTATTTTTTATTCTGATAAGATCGGAAATGGAGAAAGTAATGTATCAAGAAGAGATCACAACATGACTTGAGAACATGAATTAAGAAATCGATTGAATATACAATGAATATATATATATATAGTTTCATATATATATATATATATATATATATATATATATATATATAATGTATCAAGAAGAGATCACAACATGACTTGAGAAAATGATTGAAAATACAATAAAATATATATATATATATATATATATATATATATATATATAGTTTCATATATATATATATATATCAGTGACGATAAAAAATATTAGAAAGACTAAAATTTGATTTTTACATAAACAGTGAAACAATTAAATTAAGAACATAAGGGTGGAAAATAAAAATAAAAATAGAAATCTAAAATTTTGTTTTCTGCATAAACAGTGAAACAATTAAATTAAGAACATAAGAGGGTGGAAAATAAAAATACAAATACAAATACAAAATTTTGTTTTCTACACAAACAATGAAATAATTAAATTAAGAATATAAGAGGGTGGAATATAAAAATAAAAATAGAAGCCTAAAAATTTGTTTTCTACATAAACAGTGAAAAAATTAAATTAAGAACATAAGAGGGTGGAAAATAGAAATAAAAATAGAAGCCTAAAAATTTGTTTTCTACCTAAACAGTGAACCAATTAAATAAGAGTCTGTCTCTTGAAAGACGGTCTTTCCATAAGTTATGGAAAGACCAAGGTTTAAAGTGTAAATTAGAAGAAATTAAGATAAAATTTTCGGGTTGCATGAACCGGGTTATAAATTTTATAACTACTACATGTTTCATACTAAAACTTTAATATTGCAACTAAGACCTTTTACCTTTTATTATTCTAATCAAACCCCGTCTTTCCCAAGACTTTGCCATTAAATAAAGAACAAAAGAGGGTGGAAAATAAAAATGAAAATAGAAGCCTACCAAATATAATGGCGAAAAGGATGACTGCTGCAGCAAGCACAGAAAATGTCCTCCGCATCCTATATTTTCTTTTCTTTTCTTATATTATATTTTTCTCAATGCTTATCTAAGAAGCAGAAAATAAATAAGTTTAGACCCCAAAGTGCACTTATTTATAGGATTAAGTCTGGGTGATTTTAATGTGTAATTTTTAACTTTGAAGGACAAAAATCCCCTACCATTATATTTCGAAAATGTAATATCATTTAACAAATATCATTGTATTTCTAGTTTGGGATTTTGTTTTCGAGCGCATTATAAAATGGCAAAGTTTTGGGAAAGACGGTCTTTCCATAAGCTTATGGAAAGACGGGGTTTAATTCGAATAATGAAAGGTAAAAGGTCTTAGTTGCAACATTAAAATTTTAGTATGCAACATGTAGTAGTTATAAAATTTATAACCCGGTTCATGCAACCCGAAAATTTTATCTTAATTTCTTCTAATTTACACTTTAAACCTTGGTCTTTCCATGACTTATGGAAAGACCGTCTTTCAAGAGACGCACTCTTATAAAATAGACTAAATTATTTTTTTTGTCCCTAACATATGAACTAATACGATCTTTTGGTCCTCGTTTTCAAAATTACCTCCTTTCAATACCCTATAAATTCAAAATAATTTGTTTGGTCCCCAAGGCGGTTTTCAAGGTAATTTTTCAGGTGGATTTGGGGACCAAAATATGGTATAAGATCATATGTTAGGGATCAAAAAAATAATTTAGTCTACCTGAAAATCACCTGGAATCCGATTTGGGGACCAAACAAACTATTTTGAATTTGTAGGGTACTGAAAGGAGGCGGATTTTGAAACGGAGACAAAAAAATGGTATTATGTCATATGTTAGGGACTAAAAAAATAATTTGATCTATAAAATATAATCTTTTGATATATATATGTGTGTGAATTTGTTACATTTATTACTTATAAAAATCTTTATTTATGGGTCACTTATCACGGTCATTATATCAATTTAATTTTTTTCTATTACTATTGATAACTCTCATGTGAAGCATGTTACTGATATCTTATTAGATGATACTACTAATAGATGAATGATATTACACGTGTTAAATGATGTATTTGACCGTCAACAATTATCTCATACTTCCTTCGTGTTAGCCAAAAATTCCTACATTAGCATAGACATTTATATTTTTTTTGAAAAATCAATCATTCATTCTAATATGCTGGGAAAATGATCAGCGGTAATTACAGTGAGTGAAATTAACATCCAACCTAACTACCCTCTAGCAATAATTAATATATTGCAAGGATATCTAAATTACATGTCAACTAGACTGATCGTCTGTACTATTACAGATCAAAGATCCAATAAAAATAGTGTAACATTGCTCCGGGGATTAACTTGCTTCCCGCAAAAATCATGACCACTTAGCAGAGAGGAGCGTATCACGCATCAATATCACGGTGCCAAACTAATGGAAATCCTAAAATGAAACCATAAACAAAATTATGAACACACGATTTGAACAAGCGGATCGATAACAATACATCAACATGAACAACTAAATCGAGTTATCATCATGAACACAACAATCTAATCGATCAGGTTGAAGAATAAAACTAATTTGTGGAGATAGATCTCACGCTTATTCAATAACAAAAACATGAATTAAAATAAACTGTTGTTCCCCATCTCCCCAAATGGGAAGATGTGGAAAAAAATTGAAGAAGAATGGCTAGGCAAGAGAGGGTTCGCATAGACATTTATATAGATTGATGTGGTAGGAGAATGTGGGGTTTGAATGAGCTGGCAAAAATTTCAGCTACAAATTTGAATCTAAATTAGGAAATAGTTAAAAATAAAAATATTTGACTGGAACAAAAGAAAATAGAAAGTAGAAATATGGGAAGGAGGAAGTATATTTTCAGGCTCTTTTTCTTCTTTGCAGAATTACTTCCCGAGAGCAGCACCACCCATGAAGAGAAGCACGACTCACAACTCCGAAGAGCAACACCATCCATGATCTAGTTCCATCTTCGCCTCCTAATCACGAGCAGTGAGATGTAAGGAACGTCAGAGAGAACATTCACCGTCTCGAAGAGCAGCTACACCCATGGCCAACCCAGCTTCTGATTCCGGTTGGCAAGCCGTGACGATAGATGTTCATGGGCGGAAGAAAACAAGAAAATTAGGAACTGGGAAAAAAATCAGATGGGCTAATTAGAGTTAAAATATGTATTGAATGGGATGAGTAAATTAGGCATTTTACATTTTACATGTTTTTTTAATCAAGAGGGAAAATTGGTCCTTTCGGGCAATTCCGGCCAAAACTATCACAAATTGGTCATTTTGGCACATTCGGCGAATACTTAGGGTTGATCATCACTTTCGAAGAATTTTGGGGTTTTCAACACTTTCGAAAAAATATAGTGTTATTTTCACACATTTTTCTATTTTTATTGTTCATGTTGTTTAGGCAGGAAATATCATGTTTGTGCTTTCGAAAAGTTTATTTTTTATGCACAAATTGTGATTATATGTACAATACTCAGGTAGTCCGTAAATTACGTTTATTTATAAGTTTTTTTTTTCAATTTGGTTTATTTAATTTTATTTAATTTCAAATCCAAAATTGAAAAATCAATTTGATTTTTTCACATGTGATTTAGTTTTAGTTTTGGGTTTATAAAAAGTCGACCAAATTAAATCGAATTGAATAAATCGAAACATTTGAAAAGCGAAGCGATACCACCCCTATTGTTACCCCAAACATACGTGATTGCACGTATAGAAAAGAAGCAGATTAATTAGCACCTACGCCATTGTCCTAGTGACTAAGTGTCTCGTTAAGTATTCTAATGGTCATGAGTTTGAATCTTGGCAAGCCGCAGTATAAGAATTTTCTTCAATAACAGAGTTTCTCATGGACACCATAAAATGATCACCAGACCCTAAAATATCATACTTTAGCTCCTCATTAACCCGTAATGCCGGAATAACAATGCTAACAAGAAATTTTGATTTTATAATGATACAAATTAGGTTTTATTTATTTATTTTTATTAATTAGGGTTTTTAGAAGATAACACTATACTTTTTTCCCCATTGGGTTTTTAATGAGGTAGTGTGATCATTCATTTTATTTTAGAATAAAGTCCATTAATTCAGTCATGTTGGCCTTGCAAGAATTAATGTTTTGGTCATGCTTTATTTTAGGGTTTAGAATATTCACTTTTGATTTGATTAGAATTAGATTTGGTAAGATTAGATAAGACAATATCCATTTATTTTAGATATTCTAGTTGGTTATGGTTTTAGTTTCTTAAAATTTCCATAAGACATTACAGTTTCTATTTGTACTGGCCGAATTATACCCTATAAATAGGGGAGGCCATTCATGATTTTATTACAACACTTTTATCAATCTAATATACAACCTTGCGAGTTCATACTCTTTGCTTGCGAGCTTCTTAACCCCGATGGCTAGTTAAGTATCAATAAACCTTGTAATATGATCACGAGGGCTAGTTAGAGAGCAAGTCAAGATTAGGCGTACCCCGATGGCTAGACACCTGAATTTCGTGCGAGATAGTGAGGGTCTGCAGATCCCTTAACTAGATCAAAGATATTAATTCCACAATCGTGAGTTTTTAAAGGAGATTCATATCAGTTGGTATCAAAGCAAAGCAAAAGATCCTTGGACGAGTTCATCAATGGGGATTTTGAATTTTGTTTGAATTTATTTTCAAAAAAAAAATCATCAGTCAACTTCCGCCGCCAGACATCCACCGCCACCGGAATCTTCACCGCCGCCACTTCGGTCATCTTCACCAACCCCACTGCCACACTACCAATCATCGTTGTACCGCTCGTCTTCGGTGAGCTCCAACGCATTCTCACCAGCCGCTGAGTTCATCTCCAAAGAACCCGCCACTGCACCGCTGTTATTCTTCTCCATTTCCAACCATCAGAAGCTACCGTCCACCATTTCTCATATCGTGACCAGCTTTGACGTCGACCGACCACCGAAGCCATCGTCTGCTCTTCGTCTTCTGTAACTACAATCGTCGCCGGTGTTCCGCCCTCGATCACCACTGATTCGCATCATCACCGGTCGAGCCTACTTCCTTTGTACTCTCGGTCGTCTTCAGGCTCTTCGGGAGCGAGCTTCAGCTCCAGCGAAGTTACAGTCCGATGAAAAGAAGTTTAGCAGGCAGTTCAACGAAGAAGACGGTTGGCGCATGGCAAAGACGCATGTGCCACCAACCGGGCGCGTGAATACCACCCGCGAGACAGTTGAGGCGCGTCTACCTCATGCACTCAGCTCTTGATATGTATCTCATATTGCGAGACATCCAAAATATCGTGGATTGGGTAATTTATCGTGAGTTATTTGAATTTATCGCTGGTTTGTCTTTTTCTCACGAGTTTAGAGCCACATAAGCATACAGTCACTGCCTAGTCAGCATCCAGTCACCGTTTATTACCAGAATTTTGCAGGGATGACTTAGAAAGTTTATCTCCATTTATTTCAGCCCAAAGCATAGACCAGCTGCATGGGGGACTTCAAGTCGTGCCAGAGAACGTGTACTGAGAAACACGAAACGAGCGATGAACATGAACTTATGAATCTGGAGCGTGGTGATCTTGGTATGACCCACGATCTCAAATCCTGAAAGCACTGAATCACAACTATATCAGCCTACAAATACAACAAGCTTCAGAGGGGCTGAGGTAAGTGTAACTATCAAAAGAAATTCTAGTTCTTGAGAGAGTGACTAACTTGATCGTCGGAGCATTTCTCTCGGGATCACTTCCGGGCTTGACTTTGCAGGAAGGAAGACTCGCGGGGTGAGCAGCAAAGGTTCTACCTGACCAGACCACCACATCAGAGTTCATGAACTGTACCAGTCTTACGTATACCATAAGCATTGGCACAGAGACAAAGGAGATGGTGGAGGCACTGCTATCATGAAAAATTTCCTAAATACTATCCCAGATGTCCTTTGATGTCGCACAATCAAGGATCTCCACCAAGGCTTTTAGAGTGGGAGAGGAGAAGAGAAGACTGCACACACGTTGATTTTCATCAACCCTGAGATCATGCTCAACCTTGACCTTCAATAACCCTCCATAGGATCAACTTTTGTACCACCGCGACCGGAAGTGAAGCTGTCGGCGGCCTGAGCCTAAGTGAGAGAGGTGCCGGTGGCCTGAGGATGTGGAGGGAGAGTTGGACAGGGTTTGGACCCATCAAGAAAACTGAATAGCTTCTGTGGCTTGAGAACGTAACCAATCTGACTCTGCCACAAGAGATAATTTGATGACGCTAATTTGATTGTCATCATGTGGAACAAGGTATTGAACGAGAGTTTGTCTTCAGACATGATGAAGGTTGAGAGACGCTGGGAAAGTGCATTGGAGAGGGAGGGAATTTTTGTGAAGATCGGCCAAGAGGGAGGGAGAGCGGCCGATCGGTGAAGAAAAAAAAGGTTGAGGTTATTTGGAAAGTTTTGGATCAGGTTTGCTTTGATACCATGGTAAAGTAATTTCCCGTAATGATTCTGATTATGATGAAGGGTATAAATAGAGTACAAAGTAGACTAGTCTAAATATAACTCTAGTGTAGTCAAGAAGAATAAAATCTTATCTAATCATCTACTTGCTTTATTCTAACAAAACTGGTTCTAACCTATTAAATTGTAAACATATGACACTTTTATAATGTAGTTTAAAATCGTAACTTCAAGTTGCTTTTTCTGCTACGCAACAATTTACACAATTATTTTAAGGCAAAGTCTTGGGAAAGACGGTCTTTCCATAGGCTTATGGAAAGACGGGGTTTAATTCGAATAATAAAAGGTAAAAGGTCTTAGTTGCAACATTAAAAATTTAGTATGCAACATGTAGTAGTTATAAAATTTGTAACCCGGTTCATGCAACCCAAAAATTTTATCTTAATTTTATCTAATTTACACTTTAAACCTTGGTCTTTCCATGACTTATGGAAAGACCGTCTTTCAAGAGACGCACTCTTTTTTTAAAAAAACTATTATCTCATATTCTTTATTATTCTTCAAATCCATGACACTGCAATTATATCTCATTACAACTAAATACTATGAACTGATATATTTCACTCAGTTGTATAATTTAAACTGCAAAAAGAAATTAATTTTTTTTACAACTGAACTTCCATAAACACATACTTATGGTATTGACAACCTCACAAATTCTTAATTAACATAATTATAAAATAAAATATTAGAAAATATTGTACTTTATTTTCCTTTAACTAATAACTAATAAGAGTCTATCTTTTGAAAGACGATCTTTCCATAAGTCATGGAAAGACCAAGGTTTGAAGTGAAAATTAGAAGAAATGAAGATAAAATTTTTGGGTTGCATGAATCGGGTTATAAACTTTATTACTACTATACGTTGCACGCTAAAATTTTAATATTGCATCTTAGACATTTTGCCTTTTATTATTTCAATTAAACATCATCTTTTCATAAGCTTATGGAAAGACCGTCTTTCCCAAGACTTTGCCTAATAAGAATATTTTATGTAATTATAAAAATATTCAATTATTAAAGAAAAATACAATTATTTCCATTTTATTCCTAATTTGGAATACCTTTTACCTTAAATGTTGTAATTTTTTTAAATAAAATTTCAATATTGTATTTTAAAAGTTTAAACAAGTAATAATACGCATTTGAATGTGCAAACAAAAAAAAATATAATATAAAAAATATTTTCTAAACTTCTAAATTTAGTACGTAATTTACAAATGAAGTGTATCAAGGTAAACTTATATATAATATAAGTTGCATATGTATAAACTCATCCTTCAGCAGACCCACTCTTTTTAAAATTGTGCACTATTGCAGCAGCTGGCCTACAAAAGGCAGCAACTCATAATTTCTTCTTCGTTTTGACAGATCAGTTGGTTTGGAGGCAATTCATTTGGGTGATCACTTCTCTGATTGTGAGTGTGAAAATGTATTGGCAGAAAGAAGACTATCTAACTTGTTTAAATCCTGCACTTGAGGCCTTGGAGGAGCTGTTTCATGATCATCCTTTTGCTGCTGCCGCTGCGGACGATTCTGCCAGGCACTCAAAAAAGAAAGTTGATGATGATTCTTTTGCTGCTGAAGATAATGCTGATGTTGTTATGATGAAGTCCTTTCGAGCCACATATCGGGATCTGAAATTCTTGAAAATGTTTTTCTGGGGACTGGCCAATCAACATGATTCCCATTGGCGCGATGAATGCCATCTTATGATGCGCAGGTTCAAATCGACTGACGAGGTTTTCAGAGAGCATCATAGATGTATTCTAGTCGAAGAAACATGGATCACAGGCTGGGAGCCATGGATTTCTCATGTACGGGAACAAATTGAGCAGTTTAAGCCACTGGTGAAACAAGTTTGCTCTTCTGTACTGGGTGCTGAATCACTCATCCAGCACTTCCACTTTGAGGAGTTGTTTATTGATTACGGACCCGGGACTGAAAGTTTCATCGATCTGATCTTACACAATCTTGGAGTTCTTGACTCCAGCTTTGATCTGGTTCATCCCGCAAAGAACCACTTCCTCTTGATTGAAAGGAGCTTCAAGCTGTTTGCAATGTTTGCGACTCAGATTTCATGTCTTGCATGCTTGTATTGGATTGGGGAGATGGATCAGAAGTTGTTGAAATCGAACATGGAGAGTATGCTTTCTGAAATGATGATGAAATACATGCCCCACAACCCCGAGGTCGTGGCATTGTACCTTGATGTGTTTAAGGCTTCCAGAGGTCACAAGTTTGTAGTTTCTCGCCGCTTCACTGTAAGTTATGCTGATTTTCTTCTTGATCATTTGATTGTATCTGAAGCTCTTCGTGAGAAATTCGTAGTCTGCTCATCGTTTGCTGTGGATCACTCGGGTGAAAACGTGAATTTATTGGTAGATATTTTTGACATCATCACTTGTATGTTGGATGCTGATAGTGATACACCACTCTCATCACGCTTCAATAATTGTCCCAAGACAAATGCAATAGGATTTCTTGATTCTGTCCTAGCAACCTTGGAGAAAGTTTTAGATGGGAAGATATATATTATTCCTATGGTTAAGCCTGAGGTTGAAAGAGTCCAAAAACAGTTGGAGTTGATTAGGCCAATTGTCCAAAACAAGCTCAAGGTGCTAAATGAGGACGAGAAACTTAAGGATCTTTGGAGTCGAATCGTGAATGTCTTCTACTTTGCAGCTTATGTCATAAAACTGTGCACAGTGAAAAGTTTACATGCTTTGTATGGTATAAAATGCCTACCAAATGTTATTGAAAATATAAATCTTGTGACGTCGGAGATTCAAATGATTGAAGACAACCACATCAAAAGTGTCATTCCTGGGGTTGAGTTGATTCATGTGTCTAGTAGCAGTAGCGCTTTCCTACCACGAGATATTACTTCGAAATATGAAGGGGCTTTTATAGGCTATGAGCAGGATGCGGAGGAAATTCTGAACCTCCTTCTCAGGGGAACGAAAGAGCTCAGAATTATCTGCATTTCAGGAATGGCGGGGCAAGGAAAGACTACTCTGGCGAAAAGAATGTACAATGATTCTTCAGTTTGTTATCACTTTCATGAAAAATCGTGGTGTTATATTTCCAAGGAATGTAAACCAAGGGAAGTATTAGCCAAGATTGTAAGTGGGTGTGAGATGCGCGAATCAATTCATGATATAGCCGATCGTGTAAGGAAAAGTTTGAAAGGAAAGAGATACCTCATTGTTTTGGATGATATTTGGGATGTTGAAGTGTGGAATGTGGTGAAAAGTGCATTTCCAAATGATGCAAATGGGAGCCGACTTCTATTTACCAGTCGAAACCATGATCTAGCCTCAAAAGTGGAATCAAACTCAATTTCTCATCGTCTCCGACCATTTTCTAATGAAGAATGTTGGGAATTGATGAAATATAAGCTCTCTAATTGTGATGATATTCCTGGTGAATTGTTAGAAATTGGAAGGCAAATTTCAGATCGTTGCAAAGGAATGCCTTTGGCAGTTGCTCTAATTGGTGCTGTACTCAGAAGGGCGGGATATGTATTGGATTTGTGGAAGCAGGTGGCAATAAACTTGAATTCATACCTTAATGGTGAAGGGTGTAGGGACATTGTGGAGCTGAGTTACAAGTATTTGGAAGATTATTTGAAACCTTGTTTTCTTTATCTTGGAGGTTTTCGTAGGGATGAAGACATTTCTGCCGGAAACTTGAAACGCCTTTGGATTGCAGAAGGATTCGTGAAGGAGAACCGGATGAAGCTGGCAACGAAGTACTTGGAAAATCTTGTTTCCCAAAATTTAGTTTCAGCAACCAAAAGTTCTAGAGGTGGGATAAAACGGTGTAGAGTTCATCATGATCTTTTGTATGACTTGTGCATAGAAAAATGTTCGCAAGATAATTTCCTACATTTGTGTGTAGAAAGAAATGGCTTCCATCATCGCTTTTTCAATACTGGTGCTTATCCTTTCGACTCTTCAGAATCTACTAGTAGCACCAGAAGAGAATTACCAAGTTCCCAGATTCACACTCTAGTGATCAGTTGTTGTTTCACAATAGAGATTGAAGCATGGTATAAATTTGTTAGCAACTTCAAAGTTCTCACTGTGTTGGATTTGAGAGGTTACTCAATAGATAAGTTCCCAGAGGGGATATTGTTAAATATTCATCTGAGACACTTAGCATTAAGTCACGGGCTTAAGGAAATTCCACAATCAATAGTTGATTTGTGGAACTTGGAAACTCTCATTGTGAATAAATTCGGGTATAATATTGATGTTCAGATAGCAGAAACCATGTGGGAGATGGAAAATTTAAAATATGTTGAGATAGTAAAGTTTGGTCTCAACGTGAAAGATTTATGGCAAAGCAATATGGTGGCAACATGTAATATTGAGGTGCTTAAAGGACTAACTCTTGAGTTTGATGTTAAGGCCGAAGAGTTTTTAAGAAGATTTGCCAGACTTAAAAGGTTGAGGTGCAGTTTGCCTTGGAATAAAGTGGCTCATCCCTTGTGGTTCTCTATGTTTGGATCTCTGAAAAAGCTGGAGTCTTTGCATTTATGCCATATTGGTGCCGGCTACAAGGGACAATTGCCATCATCCATAAACTTTCCAAATAATCTCAAGAAATTGAGGCTGCAAGGATTTGGATTACCCTGGAGTGCCTTGTCACTGATTGGTAAGCTACCTAACCTCGAGGTGCTCAAATTAAGGACAGATGCATGTGTGGGTACTATCTGGCACTTGGGAGATGAAGAATTCTCAAAACTAATGTATCTCGAATTGCTTTGGATGAGAGAGCTTGAACAAATAGATGACTCTGGTTGTGATGAAACTCCCTTTCCACGTCTTCAGAAACTTATTCTGCGGTTCTGTCATAACCTCAAAAAGATACCTTCCAGCTTTGGAGATATTTGTACGTTGGACACCATTTTTATGTCATGTTCCTTTAAACTCTTAACCTCAGTAAGACAAATTGTGGAACATCAACGAGTCATGGGAAATGACTGCCTACAAGTAGAAATAAACACATGGGATAGTGAATCTGGTGAGGAAAATATTGCTGGAGGAGATACACGGGATAGTGAATCTGATGAGGAAAATATTGCTGGAGGAGAAGAACTAAACAACATGTAGAAGCAATCAGTAAGTCGCTACTAATTTATATTTTCTTCTTATCGGCCTTTCCTTTATGATCATTGTACAATTAAAAGAGTCAAATGTAAGTTTATTTTTCAACAATCTTTCTTCTAACTTTTGTACACATAATGTTCACAATGGTTCAGGAGCATTAACTACAACGACCTAAGGTGCTGGGAGGAAGAAAACATGAAGGTTATTGCTGCCTATTTGCTCGCTATGTTGGGTGAAAAATTCTGCTAAGTTGTTCTTTGTACTATGGCGGTCCTGAATATATGTATATCCGGTCATCAAATGTGCAATCACCGGGCTCTATTCCTGAAGTAAGTTATGTAATAAAGTTGAAATGATGTGATAGATCCAGATTCTAATGAACTTCTCATTAATCTTGCATCAGAATAAGAAAGATCACAATGATCGTAAAGGAAATGACTGGAAATTGGTGGCAAGGTATGGTTCTGGTAATATATATCTTGGTAGAGTAGTCTGTCTATGTCCTAACCTATGATAGACAACTTTTACTGCATCTGATAAAAGTTAGCACGAATTCCGAATTCTGATGCAGGCTCGTTTTATTACTAGCACTACCAAGTAAGTTCCGAGCTAAGGTGCATGGATTCTCATATTTATTGAAGGTGAACTCCAGCAACAAGAAGCAATTCTTGGCATCTCCTTTTTATCTTAATTTGCAGACAAATATGCGTTTTTTGTTTTCCAATTGATTGACTTTTGCTTGGTTAGCTAAAGAATCTTTTCATGCTATCAACTGTTTCAGTGCTCCCAGAAGTCCTCTTGATTTGAGTGAGAACGCATTGGATGCTAATAAGTCCATGCTAGAATGGATAAATGATCGTGGATGATCATCTTAGCTATAGCTGCTTCTAAACATATGTTGAGCTCTACCTATTGGCTGCTCTTGTGAGGTTGGCATCTATGTGGTCCCCAAATCATCACCATCCAGATGTGATTTTGATGTATTATTTTCTGCGACATTTGTGCTCGTGTTTTGCGTATATTTACAGCAATCTGCATGCTTTGCTTCCTGAAACTATGTGGATTGGAGGGATGGTTGTTTCTGAGTACCTTGTGTTTAGAATGCTGCCTGCTGATGCATTTTGTTTTAGCTCTTGCCTGGCTCGCTTCACGGCCATAAATTTGAATTTTAACAGTAGTTTCCAGGTATTGTTGATTCCTTTTTTTCTGAACCAATTCAGCTCCCACAACAAAACAAAAGTCATCAGCGGTATGTATGGAAAATGGCTGTATGTATATAAATTCTCATATTTGGAATTAGCAGATGATATTTAAGTATACTTTTGGCCAGCATTGTCACATATTGATGCTCCCACTCATGTTCCCTTACTCTCTGGGAGATTGTTTTCCAGTTACTTTAAAACTCTGTTATATCATAGCCTTTGTCAGGCTTCAGTTTAATTGTTTCTAATCCATTTTCTCCTTAAGTACAGCCTTCACCCTCACATTCTAGAAGATCACAGTATGATTCGGGCGGCTATGGTGGGAGAAATAGCAGATTTAAGGATGCTGATCTGAGCCTCAGTTACAAGGAATCTGACGAAGAGATTGAAGGAGGAATCGATGCTCAAAGATGCTCTGTCAGGGCTATTAGATTTTCAGAAGGTAGATTGTAGTCCGCTTCTTTGTATCTGCATTAAAGATTTGTTGTTTCTACTCTGACGGGAATGCATTCTTCTTCAATGCAGCGTGAAACTGCTGCAAGAATATGATTAACCCTTGCTAATTCTCATAAATGTAAGAATTTTTCAGAAAGGAAGCTGTGTTGCAGTAGAAATACTCTTGATCTATAATGTTGCTCAACTTTTGCAGGCTTTTTGAGTAAAACTCTCTGAACTTTCCAGTGATTCAATTCCTTGAAGGAACTGATACATATTCGAGGACTAAGACGTGATGTCCACAGTGATTAAATCTCCGCTCAACTTTTACTTGCTGGCATTGGAGTGATGCAAGCAATTGATCTGGATCAGAAGGAAGAAGGTTGCGCGGGTTCTACTCCGGATCCTCAAGCGCTTCACAATCTGTGACTCCATATTGGTCTCTCATCTTGGTGGTTGTGTGGTGCTGCTAACCACTTCATGCTCCTGTTTTAGCCTCTCTGTTCCATGTCTGGACACCTTCAAATCGACACGGGGGTGGAGGTTTGAACGAGTGGAATCACATGGATCGGGCGATAATCTACTTAGTTTTCTAGTGAATATCCTCTCATCTTTTGCGGGCAATTAGATTTGCCTTCTAAAATCTCATGTGATAAGGCAGCGACTACTTCAGGAATCTCTACTGTAACAACTCCCCTTTATTTTTAAATTTCACGGCAATTACTTACGGAATCATGGAGCAAGAAACGGAGATGAAGTCGAGTAAATTCTTACGCCACCCGTTGAATATCTATGCGCGGTATAGCGGAATAATCCTCCGACGCTAAACAGCAGCGGCGGAAACCTGGAGAAACTGCCCTATAAATTCGCCGGTGGGAGCACTGAGATGGAACCCTACTATCTCACCGCTGGAGGAGGAGACGCCGTAGGTCAGCAGGTTGCCGGAGTTCCAAGCTCGGTCGAGGATCTGCCGTAGAACCAGAAGCCGGTGGCGGTGAATCAGTGATTGGGTTGGGCGGCCGGAGGCAAGCTTCGCCGGAGATGGAGGATTACCAGGAAACAAACGCCGCTAGGTCAGGAGCTCAAATCAGCCGGAAAATTCTCACTGGCGGGATATCGATTGTGCCGGCGAAGGACATAGAAGGCGGAGCACTGAACACAACGAAGAATAAGGATATTGGAGGAAATCCTTTTTTGCTTGGGGACTTAGGAGGAGATTTTGCTAAAAAAGGGAAAACAAATGAAATTCATGGATAAGGCAGGGACTAAGGATGCAGTTTTGAAGTCTGAACCAAATAGGGCTGGCATAGAAAATATAGCCCAACACTCTCCAACATAGGCCCAGCTATCTTTCTTTAAGAGAAAGTTAGACTTTGATGATGACTTTGGTGACGGGCTGAATCAGGAGGCCAAGAGACAAAAGCAAGAGTTGATTGTTCCTTTGACTCTCCTGGCGGGGATGACTTTTAATGTCTCATTTGGACCAGCGACGGCAACTGGGAAGACTCAGTCATGCCAAAATCCATGAGTCTACTAAGTTAGAACTGTCGAGTACTTTCACACACTCGCATAGTTAGACATTTCAAATGTATCTTTTGCAAATTTTCACCTTATTTAATTTTCCTATTTGAAACTAGATGTAGTTCTGATAAGCTTGTAGGACAAGGGACTCCTTAGATTGGCATGATATCTTTGTTGATGCTATTGGCAACTAAAGGGGTCTGGCATTATTTCAAAATAAAGACTTAGATGTTTTGGTTTTGGGTTATTCTTTTAATTTTATTTATTTTACTGTAAATGATCCACGGTCTAATAAACTCTGGCGATGTATAGGTGTCTATGGGGAGCTAGAAACCTGTAAACGTTCTGGCGAAAATTTCCCAACCTTTGCAATAACACCAACTTACCTTGGCTATACATCGGCGATTTTAATGAACTTTTGCACCAACATGAGTTTCAAAGTGCTAATAGACGGCCACCACATCAAATTGATGATTTCCAGACAACGCTTGACTACTGCAATCTTTAGGATATTGGTTATGAGGGTTATAAATATACTTGGTTCAGAAACTGGAAAAATTGTCACACTGTGAAAGCTGGGTTAGATAGAGTTGTAGCATCACAAGAATGCCTGGATATATTCCCTACAACAAAGCTCAAACACCTCTTTAGCCACCAATCCGACCATGCGCCTATTTCGCTACACCTAGCAAACAAAACACATGAATATATGCAAGGTCAGCGATATAGACCATTTCACTTTGAAAATTATTAGATGCAATCCCCACAGTGTCAAGATAGAGTATCAGAATGCTGGGATCAAACATCACTATACTTGTCGTCGGCCATTTCAGGCTGCTCACATGGAATTATATTATGGGCAAAGTCAGAATTCCATAACCAACACAAAAGGAAAGAACAACTCTCAAGTCAGCTTGAGAAATTGCAGAAAGGAGTTATAACAGGCAAAACTCAAAAGGAAATGACTTCTATTAAGTTCCAATTAGAAAAGCATATAGACATGGAAGATGCTAGATGGAAGCAGATGGTGAAGCAAAACTGGCTAGAAAAAGGGGATAGAAACACGAGTTTTTTCCATTCTTTTGCTAAAAAATGTAAGAGCAGAAACACTGTTCACGACTTGCTTGATAACCAAAGGCCAATGGTGTATAGATGAAAAAGATATGGAAAGTATTATCCCGGGATATTTCCAAAATCTATTTGAGAGCTCAAATCCATCCCCTCTAATCATCAACCACCTTACTGATAAGGTCCCCTCCAAGGTTTCCTCAGCAATGAATATTAGTCTAATAAGACCATACACCCAGAGTGACATCTATGCCGCTTTAAAAGACATGGCTCCAAATAAGTCCCCTGGTCCAGATGGAATGCTGCCATCCTTCTTTCAACAATATTGGAAAATTCTAGGCCCTAAGGTTACTCACGAGGCTTTGGTATATTGTATTAGTCTATTAGTCTATAGCAGAAGGAAATCACGCAATTCAGACCTATTAGTCTATGCAATGTGGTATATTGTATAATATCCAAATGCATAGCGAACATGTTAAAGGTTGTCTTGGATAGAGTAGTCTCCTCCTACCATAGTGCTTTTGTCAAGAATCAACTGATCACAGATAATATCATCATTGCCCATGAAGCTCACCATTATATTAAGAGGAAAAACATTGGGGCAAAGGGTCAAATGTCGATTAAACTTGACATGAGTAAAGCTTTCGATAGGATTGAGTGGTCTTTCCTATTAAAAATTCTTGAAAAGATTGGTTTTGACCAGGTATTCATCAACCTAATTGATAGATGTATAGCGAAAGTTCACTTCTCTTTCACATTGAATGGTAAATGTTTTAAACAAGTCACACCCACGCAAGGTTTAAGACAAGGAGACCCATTATCACCATTCCTTTTTATCATCTGTAGCGAGGTCTTCTCCCATCCGGTAGAGGAAGAGATTAGACTTAGGAGGTTACACAGATTAAAGATTACAAGGAGGGCACCAATACTGTCCCATATATTGTTTGCGGATGACACGTTGATTCTAGGGGAAGCAACTGGTCAAGAGGCTGATGCTCTAAAAAGGGTCGTACAACAATATGAGGAAGCTTCGGGACAAAGGGTAAACTACAACAAGTCTTCTACTATGTTTAGCCCAAACACGCCTAATCCAAAAAAATCATACCCTGGGCACGATGCAGATGTCAGAGGCTTTCTCTCATGAGAAGTATTTAGGTCTACCAACTATTTTTGGAAGATCAAAATCTACTGAATTTGAAGGGCTAAAAGACAGAATCTGGGCTAAAATTGAGAGTTGGGAACACAAGCAATTCTCCAGAGGGGAAAAGAAGTTCTGATTAAATCAGTACTACAGGCTATCCCAACCTACACTATGTTATGTTTCATGTTTCCCGACATACTTATAGAGGATATTTACAAGTTGTATAGCCATTACTGGTGGGGAGTTCCTCTAAAAAGAAGGAAATTCATTAGGCTAAATGGATTGATCTGTGTTTTCCGAAAGGAATGGGTGGATTAGGCTTTAAAGACTTAAATGTCTTTAATATAGCCATGCTAGGAAAATAAGCTTGGCGACTATTGATTAACCCAACCTCCACAATATCACGACTTCTGAAAGCTAAATACTTCCCATCAATATCCTTTTTAGAGGCAAAACTAGGATGGAACCCTTCATATGCATGGAGATATATTTTAGAAGGAAGGGATTTTTTATCAAATGGTATTAGGAAAAGAGTTGGATCGGGGATTAACACGGAAATAAAAAATGGTCTCTAGCTACCAAGGCTGGCAAGCCAGAATCCCACCTCACTGTCAGAGGATTTTCTGAATGATCTGAGTGTTTCTCATCTAATAACAGAAAATGATAAGAGGTGGAATGAGGCTCTGATTCGAAACACTTTCAATCAAGAAGAATCAGCATTGATCCTGTTATTACAAGGGATCACCATATCCTTAAAACCTGACAGATGGATATGGTAGCCAACAGTGGATGGTGAAACTTGTTATAACAACGGTCTTACTTTTTCAAAATTGTTATATGCAGGGAATATAGTGTCAAGTAGCACAAGAGCTTCCCAACACTAGAAAAAGATTTGGAACTTGACAATGCAAGTAAAGACAAAACATTTCCTATGGAGATTATGCAAGAATAAATTGCCAACTGCACCCAATTTAAGAACTAAGCGAGCAAATGCCGAAGTTCTTTGCTTGAGTTATTCTTTAGAAGACACTTCAATGGAACATTTGTTCTTTCATTTTCCCTCGGCACACCAATTATGGTTTGCTGCGGACTTACATGAAAGAATATATCATTTTGAACAACTAAATGTTAGTATGTGGGTTTGAGACCTTATCATGGAAATGAATGCATCAGATATGGACATTATAGCTCTCATGTTATCCCAACTGTGGTACCATCGGAACAAACTGCTACACGGAGGACAACATGACATTCACCCACAACAGTATGTGCTATATGCTACAAAATTCTTGTCAGATTTGGCCAAAAATAGTGTTGATACTACGTCTAAACCCCCGGGTCAATATACAGCTCCTCTCCATCTGAGCATGGAAACTTACTCTTCTTTGACGCAGCCACATCTCCTACCAGTACATGTGTGGGATGGTACATCTGTTCTTCAAATGGAAGCTGGCTGTATGGAGAATCCCAACGCATCCCTTTTGTTTATTCGGTTAGGCAAGCAGAAGATATTGCTCTTTGCACTGCTCTGATAACAACTATACAGAAGGGCATACAAATTACCTTTATAAAAGGAGATGCGTAATTAGCTATTAATGTTGTGAGAAATAAACAGGAGGATCTTTCTGATTTTGGCATCATCATTGGGGATGTGCGTAGACTAGTTGAAAATTATCCATCCCTAGACCTGATTTGGGTTAGAAGGAGAGATAACTCTATTGCCCACTTATTAGCGCAACATGCAAAAACCAGTAGAGAAGAAATCTCTCTATGGGATAATGTCCTAATCAAAGACAAGACAAAAGAAAGATTAAACAGAAAAATAGTACACCAATGCTACTCGCATCATACTCTCTCTGTCTCATTTTAAGCTGCAATTTAATTATTCATTTAGTTAAAACTTCTTAACTTTGACCATAAAATTGAATTTGTGTATAAGTATATACTACTGCAGGCACCCCCCCCCCCCCACCTTCGACACTGGTCGTTGGGGTCAATGGCACTTGTATTTCATGCCCCCTGTCGATTAGTGCCTAAGTAGGGTGGTGCTAAAACGTAGTTACTATGGAACTGGTAAACAAAATCGGTGCTGAAAACATTGATTTCAGCTCCAGTATTTTAGATGCTGGTGTTGACTACCAAATCATTTTTTAGGCACATTGACAATGATCACCAGTTCTTTCGTAGCACCGGTGTATGAACATAAACTGGTGCCTAAAATTGGAAAGATTACAAATACTAACACCATCTTTTAATTAATTTTCCGGTGCTCTGACTTTGGAGGATGGATGTCTAAATCACCAGTGCTAATATTTGTAAAATCGGTGTTTGATTTTTTTTTCAATTTGCAATTTCCTTTTTAAATTTATCCAGGCCAACCCAGAATCAAAACTCGGGGAAAAATCATAGAAGAAACTTAGAAGAGGCGAGAACACAGAATATAAAAATTAAATTGATGCTAAGCAAGAACATTTGAAAAGGTAAAAATCTTAACAAGTGAAAAAAAGGAATCCATCCAGATGATAATTTAAGAAAAAAGGTAAATATGTCCTGATCAAATACACGTTGAAATACACTAGGTCCGCCAAAGTTTTGGATTGTTAGGAAGACACGTTCACCCAAACTTCACACCTTTTGTCTGTGACATCTATTATCTCCTTGCCATCGTACGCTCATCTTGCCGGGGGAAATATCTATTGTGCATAAAATAACTCAATAATTAATTACATGAAAGTAATCAACAAGTAAGAATAAGAAACATTTAATTTTTGATATGTCAACTAACCTCCAGAATATTTGTAAAGGTACTGTTCAACACTAGTTCTTCCATTTCAGTGGCGGATCTATTGATACGCGAGGTAGGGCTCCAGCCCTACCTCGGTCGCCGGCTGGAGCTAGGAGGAGGCGGGAGCGCGTCTCCGGCGTGGCTGAGCGCGTCTCCGGCTGAGCGCGCCTCCTGCTCGCCGGAGAAGAAGGCCGCGCTGCGGCCTTCTTTTTTTTGAAGTCGTACGCACTAAAACGACGTCGTTTCACGTTAGTGAAACGACGTCGTTTTGATAAGTGATATGAAAAAAAAAGAAATCGGGAATGGATTGGGCCGCTCAGTTTTTGGCCCAATCCAATGGCCAATTAATCCATTATCCACCATATAAATGCTGGAGGCGGGAACTGGGAAGAACAGCAAGCCACGCCACCAGCACTCCTCCAGCTCCTTCCTCTGCTCCGCCACTCGCTCAGCCGTCAGCCGGTCAGCCCCGTCGCCGCCGCCGTGCCACCGCCGTCCACCACCGCCGTCCCGCCGCCTCTCCAAACCTGAAACCACGGTAAGTCTTCTCTAGTTCTCTACTTCTCTTCTCTTTATGCTAAATTGCTAATATTTATTAATTTTAGGGTTTATAATTTTTTGTCTTTTTTAATTTATTTCTTCAAAACTTAAATATATGTATAATGTGAACATGATTTTTAGATTGGATGTTGAATTGAATTTATATGGTTGTATTATATATGATTGTTGAAGTTTAGTTGAATTGCATAAATTGATTTAGTTGAATTGCATATTTAGTTGAAATTTAGTTGGAATTTAGTTGAAATTATAATTGTTTGATTTATTTTGTATAATTGTATGTGACAATGAAATTGTCAATTTGTCATAATCGGTTTATGGAATTATCAATTAGGGATATTTGTTAAATTGAATTTAGATGAATATGATTTTATGAACTTTTTATTATCTCAATTTGTTATTGTTTCGTAACTCTTTTAGATTTTTTAAAAATAAATCAATTTGTTATTGTTATCTCAATTTTTTTGTTATTGTTACTGTTTCCCAGGGGCGAAACCAGAAAAATTTTCTCAGAGGCGAAAATTTTTCAGCCTCCCCTGAAAAAAATTTCTGGTTCCGCCCCTGTTCCATTAGGTTTATGGACAGTGCGATTTTTTGAAGAAAATGATTTAAAATGTTGAAATTATGCAATGTTTAAGTACCAAGGAAACATGGTGTGTATAACTATGCTTTAACTATGAATTTAACATTAATTATGTTTTAATGTTAAACACACCATGTTAAACACTTAATGATAAACACACCGTGTTTACTTGGTGCTCATACACTGCAAAATCTCTACATTTTTAATTCTGGAGTTCCACAAATTTTAATGCACTTTTCATAATAGAAGAAGTATTACTTAGTTATCGGGCACTACATGAATAGAGAGCAACCAATACGCCAGAGAAAAATCAAGATTAATCACAAACTAGGCATAAATATGAGCATCAAATCATCAAAACAAGTAAAAGTTTTGCATGCAGTTCTCTATAACTAATGCTTCTTCCATTAATTTTGTGCACAGTACAATTTGTCAAAGAAAACGATTAAAATGTTGAAATGATGCAGTGTTTAAACACCAAGGAAACATGTCGTGTATAACTATGTTTTGACTATGTATTTAACATTAACTATGTTTTAATGTTAAACACACCATGTTAAACACTTAATGTTAAACGCCCTATGTTTACTTAGTGCTCATAGACTGCAACATCTCCACAGTTTAAACATCAACTTGAAATCATCAAAACAAGCAAAAGAAACATATAAACCTTAATCTAGTTCACCATACAATCAAAACATTGTAGTTGTTCGAGGCAATTCAAACTATATCATAAACACTTCAACATCCCACAATCAACTGTATCTCATTCATTTTAGAAAAAACCTTCAACATCGTACATGCTCCATTATATCTCACACGTTCTATGGAAAACACTACAACATCACACAATCAACTATATCACACTTTAACATAAAACAATCAACAATATGTCATACATTTTATAATATGATACACATTATATGACAAACACCTAAACATCACACAATCATCTATATCACAGTTCAACACATAACCAACAATATCTCACACATTTTAGGACAAACACCTAAACATGAAACCATACTCTACTATACAATAGCTCACACATTTTAGGACAAACACCTAAACATGATATCATACTCCACTATATATCAAACATTTTAGGACGAACACATCAACATCCAACAATGAACTATATCACTATGTCCCATACATTTCGGATTGAATCACAAAATCAAAATAAACAAAACAAGGTGGAAAAATTTTCCTCCAAAGGCAAAACATGGTGTTTGTTCAAGGGGTGGAACCTCCTCTTTCTCGCCTTCAGAGGTAATTTATTTATTTTCCACCGTGTTTTGTTTTGGTGGAGGAAAAGTTTTCCAACACACCTCTAAAATGAAAAAAATCTCACACACCCCTTGAATGAAAAAATGAACAAAATCCTTGAATGACAAAATGAACAAAATCACAAAAAATACAAAATTCAACACGAACAGTACCCAAGATTTTAATGGTTGGGTTTGTCTTCAAGAAGGGATTAGGCGGCAGTGGGATTAGGTGGCGGCGGATATGGAGAGGTGGAAAAGGAGGAGGGAGAGGATGGAGAGGAGGTAGAAGTTGGATGATGGGAAGGCAATGCGGGAGGGTTAGACTTAGGATTTAAATTTTACTTTTTATAGACAAAGTTTTAATGGTTGAGATTAAATAAAAAAAAGAAATTAATCAATGGTTCGGATGAAACCAAGTTTGGCTCTTTTTTAATTAATTTTACCAATGCCCTTTCAACCGAAAAATCAGTGCTAAGTATTTTTAAAGCAGCTGCTTCATGCTGCCTGAGATATTTTTTTTTCAACCCGAGAGCAGACATATGAAATTAGTGTGTGAATTGGCACTTTGCAAAAAGAGCAACTGCGGCGTGGGAACATTTCTTCAGAGTAACTTGCGTTGGATTGAAGAAGACATTGGCATTTTAGACATTTCACTTTTCTAAAACTAAAACGGATCCTTTTTCTCTCTGTAGAAAGGAATGAGACAAGGGAAGTACATATAACGATATCATATATATAATGATGTTTTATACAATGATATTTTTATTTATGCATAAATTGAATTTTATAGTGTATATATATATATATATATATATATATATATATATATATATATATATTATAGCTATGAAATGTAAAGGTACATAGTGAAATAGAGCGCATAAATTGATAAGGATTTAATAAGTCTAATATTAATTTCTTAATCTGTATCAATTGGTCAAATACCCTCATAGTGATTAGAATGAATATCTTGTATTCAAAATCAAGGATAAAGATTCGCTGCATTATATCCACGAAATTCTTTAGTTCATTATATTCAAGAAATTCAGTTTTTCATGTATCCTTGGACCTTGCTATTTAATTGTATTGAGAGGCACAGTGAATTAAGATTTTCTACCTCAAATTCTATATAATAATAATTTTTAACCATTCTTTCAAACTAATTAAACACTGATGAATCATTTCAACAAGTGCTCTTCTTGGCACGTTAATATAACAATTAATCTTAATAATTAATCAAACAAAATTGAAGGGAGTTGTACGGTGAATATTTAATCACACTTGATGTTGCAACAAAGACAGTGTCTAAAATTACAGAATCCATGAGCACCAAGTCGAGGTTCATTTTTGTTCAAGTTCATACAATCCGCATTGCAGGTGTTGTCATTGCATCCGGCACCACCATGCGGTGGGATCGATTGTGCGCATAGTCGCCCGTAACCTTCTACCCGTCCCAGAGAGCCTCCATCATCTTTATTTTTATTCAAATTGCACACATTAATCAGATAAGTTTAGTATGTACATTTACTAATAAAAGTTAATGGCATAAATTTAATTTTGTGTAGTTAAAGTTAGCTAGGTTAACCAATGGTAAACACCTTTTTTACACAAAATTATATGTTTAGAGATTTTTATTAAAAAAAAACGTAATGTATTGATATACCACCCCTGCCCTTCTATATATTTGTCCTAATTGCTTTATTTGTTATCTCTATGAAACTTTTTTGAACATGGACAAAAGTAATATTTTGTCCACAAACTATTTTATACTAAAAATTATTTTTTATTCTGATAAGATCGAAAATGGAGAAAGTAATGTATCAAGAAGAGATCACAACATGACTTGAGAAAACGATTGAAAATACAATGAAACTATATATATATATATATATATATATATATATATATATATATATATATCATTGACACGATCAAAAATATTAGAAAGACTAAAATTTGATTTCTGCATAAACAGTGAAACAATTAAATGAAGAACATAAGGGTGGAAAATAAAAATAAAAATAGAAATCTAAAATTTTGTTTTCTACATTAACAGTGAAACAATTAAATTAAGAACATAAGAGGGTGGAAAATAAAAATAAAAATAGAAATCCAAAATTTTGTTTTCTACATAAATAGTGAAACAATTAAATTAAGAATATAAGAGGGTGGAAAATAAAAATAAAAATAGAAGCCTAAAAATTTGTTTTCTACAAAAACAGTGAAACAATTAAATTAAGAACATAAGAGGGTGGAAAATAGAAATAAAAATAGAAGCCTAAAAATTTGTTTTCTACCTAAACAGTGAAGCAATTAAATAAAGAACATAAGAGGGTGGAAAATAAAAATAAAAATAAAAATAGAAGCCTACCAAATATGATGGAAAAACGGATGACTGCGGCAGCAAGCACAGAAAATGTCCTCCGCATCCTATCTTTTCTTTTCTTCTCTTATATTATATTTTTCTCAGTGCTCCCAGAGTGCACTTATTTATATGATTAAGTTTGGGTGATTTTAATGTGTAATTTTTAACTTTGAATGACAAAAATCCCCTACCATTATATTTTGAAAATGTAATATCATTTAAAAAATATCATTGTATTTCTAGTTTGGGATTTTGTTTTCGAGCGTATTATAAAATAGACTAAACTATTTTTTTGTCCCTAACATATGACCTAATACAATCTTTTGGTCTTCGTTTCCAAAACTACCTCCTTTCAATACCCTATAAATTAAAAATGATTTGTTTGGTCCCCAAGGCGATTTTCAAGGTGATTTTTCAGGTTGGTTTGGGGACCAAAAGATGGTATAAGATTATATGTTAGGGATCAAAAAAATAATTTAGTCCACCTGAAAACCACCCAGATGCTGATTTGGGGACCAAACAAATTATTTTGAATTTGTAGGGTACTGAAAGAAGGTGATTTTTTAAACAGGGGACAAAAAATGGTGTTAGGTCATATGCCAGGGACTAAAAAAACAATGTAGTCTATAAAATATAATCTTTTGATATATATATGCAACTTCACGAGGATCGATTAGCAATAGTAACAAGTATGAATAGTAGCATGAAAAGTAAAATATTGATATTAAGATAACCCGTGAATGTCAAATAGTAACTGCAGAAATATGAATTATTAATAAAAAAGTAAATAAAAAAGTATTAATCAGTTTCTCAGATTTTATCGACTTAGTTGAGGTCGATAAGAGCTATCACAGTATTCTGGGATAGATTCTGATTGAATAGTGTTACTAAGTATTCTGGTTAACTGAACAAAGTGTTAAATAAGTATTTTTTTTATTGAATAGGCTTACTTTGGAAAACTTCTGATGTATGTACGATCAGAAGAGATTGGAGAGATTGTACAAGAGAGAGTACTAGAGAAGATGCTTGAATCAAGCTTGCCTTACAAATGAATTGAAGGCCTCTACTTATAGGAAATTTTGGAACTCTAGTCTATTACAATTTGGAATCCAGCTTTGGGATCCATTAATCCTGATCGCTGCTTTTTCTTCTTTGAATCTGGGCCGTCTTTTGTATGTGGTGGAAGAATGGGGTCCGCCACTTACTTTTGTCAGCTGCTTTGTTGAATTTTTGAATGTGGGTGGAGACTGGGGTCCTCCACTTGAGCTGCTTTGTTGAATATTCTTGGAGGCTGAAATCTTCTAGTGGAAGTTGGGATCCACTATCAACTTTTATCTTGGAATACGTCATTGCTTACGTTCTGATGGAATATCTGAATAATTTTCTCACATGTCAAAAGGATCATGGCTGTCTTGGAGATAAACTTGATCATCTGGTTCCTCCTTAATAGCCTGCTGTTGACTAGCAAAGGCTCTGTAGAATTCAAGGGCTTTTTGTAATTCTTCATCCTTTTCTATTTTTGGGATTTGAGTGTCAGGGATTTGTGAGCTGGGATTTTGAGTAGAAGTGGATGGACCTAACAATGGATCAATTGGATTAAGTATGGCTTTTCTTGGTATTGGACGAGCAATTGGTGCAATAATGGTTTGAGGAGTGGCTGGTTTGAATGCAATCTTGAGTTTTTGACCTGTCTGGAAATAATGATTTATTGCTTTGTTGGAGCAAAATTCTGGGTTATAATTAGCCCACCATTTAATTCTATATTGTCTTACTAAAGAAAAAAGTGGAATGGAAGTGTAAACTGGTGCTATTTGAAAACTCCATGCAAAAATCCATGGAACTCTAAATATGGAGTGGAATAGGATTAATCTTTCGTGAGGTCTGGACTGGCTGAGTTGTGTTTGTTGACTGAGGTTTTGGAAAATTTGGAATGCATCTAGAATTGGTTTTGGATAGATGTCTGAGGATGGTCCAAATTTGAACCACCAATCATAAAACCATTCTGGAATAGGGCCATTGAAATTGCTTTGGAAATTGATGAACCAAGAGTGGTCAAACGATCTATAATAGAAAGTTTTATACCACGCTTCAATATAATCAAAATAATTGAATCCATTTGGAAAATATTCTACTGAGAAAGGAGTAATGGAATGGCGATTTGGAAATTGTTGGGGACTAAGGATCTGTTTGATATAAACCTTGGAATACTCTATTCTATCTGAATATTGTTTATTTGGTATATGATGGATATCAATGGACTGAGTATCTACTAAAACGAGTTCATAATATTGCTGGGTTTTGTGGATATCTGCTACCATCCATAAGGATGATGGCAAAAATAGATTGGATACAAATATCTTTAACTGAGGAATGTCTGGTTTAGAAGTGAAGTGAGTAGTTAAAATATGTTCTGGATTCGGTTTATCAAAATAGGTAGTCACATTTTTGAATGGCTGTTGGGTAGGTAATGGAGTACGGGCTCTCTTTAATGGAGTGAAATTGGAGGTCATAGGAGGAATTGGTTCTTGGACTAATCTAGAATGAGGTGTTTGTGCCACATTGGAATATGTCAAAGTGGGAAAATCCTGGGCTTGGAGTTGTGGAGTGATTGTTGGAGTAAGGGGCCTGGGATTTTTATAATCAGAACTCTTCTTTGCAGTAGATGAACTGGATGATGTATTACTCATGATGACCTGTAAGAAATTCACGGGTTAGGAAATCTGGAATAGTATTCTCTTTTCCTTTAATAAATTGAATATCAAAATAAAAAACTGATAGAATGGCTTGTCATCTGGCAAAAATCTGTTTTGAAACCAAATTTTTAACATCCTTTTGCAAAATATCTTTTGCTGATTTGCAATCAATATTTAATAAAAACTTTTTATTGTATAAATCATCTTGAAATTTTGAAATGCACAAAACAATGGATAAAACCTCTTTTTTAACTGTTGAATAATTCTTTTGAGTTTTAGACCAAAATCCTGAATAATATCTTACTATAGATATTTGTCCTAAATGTTTCTGTTTTAATATGCCTCCATATCCTATGTCGGATGCATCTGTTTCAACTATCATAAATGCTCCTGGATGTGGAATGCCTAAACATGGTAATGATTTAGCTTTTATCTTAATTTCTTTTACTAAATTAGTATGTTTTTCTGTCCATGCAAGAGGATTTGATTTTAATCTTTCGTATAGTTTTTTACATATGATTTTAATATTAGGAAAGAAATCTGAAATATAATTAACACATCCTAAAAATCTTTGTAATTGGTTTTTATCTTTAATTTCATCTGGAAATTTGTTTGCAAATTCTATAGATCTTTGAATGGGTCTAATCTGACCTAAATGTATATCAAATCCGAGAAACCTAATTTTTGTTTGGAATAATTTCATTTTAGGTTCAGATATGACTAAACCATTAATTTTCATTATTTTTAATAGAATATTCAAATGTTTAAAATGACTATCAATTGTATTGGAATAGACTAGTACATCATCAATGTAAACTATAACAAATGTTGAATAAGGGTTAAAAATATCATTCATTATTTTTTGAAATTCTGATGGTGCATTTTTTAATCCAAATGACATAACATTCCATTCATATTGTCCGAATGGAACCACAAATGCCGTTTTGTACTTATCTTTTTCATCTATTTGAATTTGCCAATATCCTGACTTTAAGTCAAATTTTGAAAATACTTTTGCATTCACTAATCTGTTAATCAAATCTCTCTTATTGGGAATGGGATACCTAATCCATTGTAATACTTTATTTAGGGGTTTATAATTTATGACTAATCTAGGAACTCCTCGTTCCTTTTCTGCATTTTTATTAACATAAAATGCTGAGCAGCTCCACTGAGACTTACTCTTTCTTATTAACTTTTTATCTAAATGATCTTGAATTTCTTGCTTACATAGTTCTAACAATTCTGCATTCATTTGAATAGGTCTTGCCTTAGTTGGAATATTTTGTTCATTAAAATCTTTTTCATATGGTAATGAAACAATATGTTTTTTTCCTATCCCAGAATGCATTGGGATGGTTGAACAAACTTGTCTTTGGAATCCTTGTTCTAAACTTCTTATTTTATCCTGTATTTGCTTATTTCCTAATTGTTCTTCTATTCTTGAATAACTTAATTCTTCTTTTAAAAATGAAATGTCTTTCTTTTTCCTGTTTAACATACATATTCTTTTATATATTGAATTAGTTTGTAGAAGATTTAGTTCAATTTGACTAGGAGGACTAATAAAGGAAAATAATAATTTCTTACCTAATATTTTTGTACTTATTCCTTTTTGAGTTTTCTTAAAAGGGGTTATTTGATATAAAAATGGATTTCCTAATACTGCATCATAAGATACATTTTCTAATATTAAAAATGAATGTTTAATACAGTAATTATCATTACTAATATATCCATTGGATAATTTTCTTTTTATAATCATTGGAGTTCCATTTGCAGCTGAAAGTTGTTCATTAGTTTTAACTAAATATTTACTTGGAATTAATCCTGATCTTATGCATGATTGATCTGCTCCACTATCTATTAGAGCTACTACATTAATATTAAAGTCTTGGACTCCTATGGTTACTAAGGAATACCATTTTTCCATATTAATTTTATTAATAACATTAAAAAATTGTTGATCATTAGGGGTATCTTTTGAAATGACAATGCCAGAGTTACTGGGTGTGTCTAGTGATATTAATTTTAATTCTAATTCTAAATCTTTTTCTCTCAAATCATTTAATTCTGTTTTGATATTACTAATTTCATTTTTTAATAAAATAATTTCTTTTCTTAAGTCTAGAGTATCTGTTGGAGCAACTATTGATTTTTTCTTATCTATTTCTGAATATTTTTTAATTGTTTGACTTAGACTAAAAGCTTCTGTTATTCTAGGTTTATTTTCTCCTATTACTAAACTTTTTAATCTTTGAATGTATTCTGTTTTTTCTTCATTATTTCCTAATTTTTCTATTATATCTAATAATTCTTTTTTCTTTCCATTTGTATTATTTAACATATTAATAGTTTGGATTTTACATTGACATATGCTATCACATGCACTATCATAATTAGAAGAATCGGAGTCTGATTCATAATTTGAATGTTCACTATCTGTTTCGTCAATTAATATAGCTAATAGTTTATTTTTTAATTCTATGTCTTCTAATGCATTTATTTTCTTTTCTGTTTTGCAATAATTTGCTGTATGTCCAAATTTTTTACATTTATAGCATTGAATATTTTTATATTTGTCTTTGTTGGTAGATTTATGTTTCTTATATCTTTTCTTATGATAAGGTTTTTTGTAATCTTTTTTATAATAATCATTTGATTTATCTTTATGATATTTCTTTTTCTCGTATGATTTGGATATATGTTTTTTGTATTTTTTTATGTTGAGAAGAAGGTGGTTTAAGGCCTGTTATGCCAAACTGTTGGCAGAAAGATCCCATTTCTTTTTTCTCTTATCCATACTTATGTTGAATTTTAAATCTTGACATAATGTTAAAGCTTCTTTTTTAACAAAAGCAAATATTTGACCAAAAGTGATATCATCATAATTTATCTTTTCTGTTCCTAATGCTTTACTTAGATTTGTTAGTATTCTTTGGGAAAACAAACTTGGTAATCCTGTGATGAATTTTTCTTTCCAAAAAGAAGAATTTGAATCTGATCTTCTATATACCTGAGTTAAAAATATATCTTTATACCATTTGAAATCTGTTAGAGTAGGACATCTTAAATTAGTTAGACATATTTTAGAGCTTTCTAAAGCTTCTGCTGGATTTCCTACAAAATACATAGATATAGTATATAACAAATATGATGATCCATCCCGGACCATGACAAATTGAACATTAGGTTCTTCACCTTGAGTCTCTTCTGACTCATGGTTCATTATTGCTTGTTTTTGTTCTAAGGTGAGATAATTATCCCACCATCCTTTTATTTGTCCTGAAAAACCTGTAACTAATAACATGACTAATTCTGGTTCTGAGGGATTTAAGGATGCTTTATAGGCTACCCTAGCCATTTCCATTTCCTGTAATAAACTTAATATTTGATATTCTTATAGTCCATCTAAATTCCATTGGTATATGGATGAACCATCATAACTTCGAAATGAATGGAGATTTTCTTCATATTGGAGATCTGGTGGAGTTGGTTGTGGATAATATGGTTTTGTATTATGATTTTTCCAATTATATTTTAATTTATTAATATTCATATTAGGTTTTTCTTCTATTTGTTCTTGAAATTGATGTTCTATTGAATTTATTTGTTTTTCAAAATCATTTTCTGTTTCTTCTTCTGTACCCCCAGAATAAGAACTATTTGAATCATATGTGTCTTTTGGATTTATTTCAGATATAACTCCTATTTGGATTTACTAATTAAAAATATTTTCAATTAAAAAATATTAATTTTAAAATTTTTAGATTTTCGACTTCATCATGAGCCCTTGAGCCTTGAGTCCTCTCCCCTCTCCCCTCAAGTCCTCTCCCCTCTCCCCTCAAGCCCTCGAACCTTTCCACCCGAGCCCTCGAACCTCTCCCCTCTCCCCCGAGTCTCATGCCTTGAGTCCTCAAACCTCGTGCCTTGAGCACTCGAACCTCATGCCTCGAGCACTTGAACCTTATGCCTTGAGCACTCGAACCTCATGCCTCGAGCACTCGAACCTCATGCCTCGAGCACTCGAACCTCATGCCTCGAGCACTCGAACCTCATGCCTTGAGCCCTCGAACCTTGAGCCATCGAACATCTTGCCTCGAGCCCTCGAACGTCCTGCCTGCCTTGAGCACTCGAACCTCATGCCTCGAGCACTTGAACCTTATGCCTTGAGCACTCGAACCTCATGCCTCGAGCACTCGAACCTCATGCCTCGAGCACTCGAACCTCATGCCTTGAGCCCTCGAACCTTGAGCCATCGAACATCTTGCCTCGAGCCCTCGAACATCCTGCCTCTTGACGATTTTTTTATTTTTATTTTTTTAAACTCAGGGGTATGATGGTCATTTTACTTTCCCTGAAAACCACCTCTGGGGACCAAAACATATCATTTTAAATTTGTTGGGTACTGTCTAAGGGTTGTTTTTCAAATGAGGACCAAAAGATAGTAAAAGATACTTTATAGGGAACCAAAAAAATAATTTAGTCATTAGGAAATGGTCAAAATAGAAATATTTGGCTGGAACAAAAGAAAATAGAAAGTAGAAATATGGGAAGGAGGAATTATATTTTTTCAAGCTCTTTTTCTTCTTTGCGGAATTAGTTCCCGAGAGCAGCATCACCCATGAAGAGAAGCACGACTCACAACTCCGAAGAGCAGCACCATCCACGATCTAGTTCCATGTTTGCTTTCTAATCAACGAGCGGTGAGATGTAAGGAACTTCTGCGAGAACATTCACCGTCTCGAAGAGTACCCATGGCCAGCCCAGCTTCTGATTCCAGTTGGCAAGCTGTGACAATAGATGTTCATGGTGGAAGAAAACAAGAAAATTAGGAACTGGGAAAAAAAATCAGATGGGCTAATTAGGGTTAAAATATGTATTGAATGGGATGAGTAAATTAGGCATTTCACATTTTACATGTTTTTTTAATCAAGAGGGAAAATTGGTCCTTTCTGGCAATTCCGGCCAAAACTATCAAAAATTGGTCATTTTGGCACATTCGGCGAATACTTAGGGTTGATTATCACTTTCGAAGAATTTTGGGGTTTTCAACACTTTCGAAAAAATATAGTGTTATTTTCACACATTTTTCTATTTTTATTGTTCATGTTGTTTTGGCAGGAAATATCATGTTTGTGCTTTCTAAAAGTTATTTTTTATGCGCAAATTGTGATTATATGTACAATACTCAGGTAGTCCGTAAATTACGTTTATTTATAAGTTTTTTTTTCAATTTGGTTTATTTAATTTTATTTAATTTCAAATCCAAAATTGAAAAATCAATTTGATTTTTTAACATGTGATTTAGTTTTAGTTTTGGGTTTATAAAAAGTTGACCAAATTAAATCGAATCGAATAAATCGAAACATTTGAAAAGCGAAGCGATACCACCCCTATTGTTACCCCAAACATACGTGATTGCACGTATAGAAAAGAAGCAGATTAATTAGCACCTAGCGATCGTCCTAGTGATTAAGTGTCTCGTTAAGTATTCTAATGTCATGAGTATGAATCTTGGCAAGCCGCAGTATCAGAATTTTCTTCAATAACAAAGTTTCTCATGGACACCATAAATGATCACCAGACCCTAAATTATCGTACTTTAGCTCCTCATTAACCTGTAACGCTAGAATAACGGTGCTAACAAGAAAAATTGATTTTATAATGATAAGAATTAGGTTTTATTTATTTATTTTTATTAATTAGGGTTTTTAGAAGATAACACTATACTATTTTTCCTACTGGGTTTTTTAATAAGGTAGTGTGATAATTTATTTTATTTTAGAATAAAGCCCATTAATTCAGCCATGTTGGCCTTGTAAGAATTAATGTTTCGATCATGCTTTATTTTAGGGTTTAGAATATTCAATTTTGATTTGATTAGAATTAGTTTTGGTAAGATTAGAAAAGGCAATATCCATTTATTTTAGATATTCTAGTTGGATACTCCCTCCGTCCCAGCCAATTCTGCACAAGTTGACTTTCGTCAGTTGACTCAAAAAAAGTTTAATCATTGATATCTATAATTGTGTGTAAATACAGGTTATAAAAAGTTAATTTTGTAAAAATTCATGCCATTACGAATCTAACAAGATCAAATATGAAAATATCCTAACTTATTTATCAATTCAAATTTGAGGTCAAAGTTAAGTAATTTTGACTAAATGAATAGTTAATTGTAGAAATGGCTGGGGCAGAGGGAGTATGGTTTTAGCTTCTTAAAATTGCCATAAGTCATTCCAGTTTCTATTTGTACTGGTTGAATTATACCCTATAAATAGGGAGGCCATTCATGATTTTATTACAACACTTTTATCAATCAAATATACAACCTTGCGAGTTCATACTCTTGCTTGCGAGCTTCTTAACCTTGATGGCTAGTTAAGTATCAATAAACCTTGTAATCTGATTCCGAGGGCTAGTTAGAGAGCAAGTCGAGATTAGGCATACCCTGAGGGCTAGACACCTGAATTTCTTGCGAGATAGTGAAGGTTTGCAGATCCCTTAACTAGATCAAAGATATTAATTCCGCAATCGTGAGTCTTCGCAAGGAGATTCATATCAGTTGGTATCAGAGCAAAGCAAAAGATCCTTGGACGAATTCATCAATAGGGATTTTGAGTTTTGTTTGAATTTATTTTCAAAAAAAAAATCAACAGACAACTTCCGCCGCCAGACATCCACTGCCACCAAAATATTCACCGCCACCACTCCGGTCATCTTCACCAACCCCGATGCCACAATGCCAATCTCTGTTGTACCGCTCGTCTCCGGCGAGCTCTACCGCATCCTCACTGGCCGCTCAGTCCATCTCCGACGAACCCGCCGCTGCACCGCCATTATTCTTCTCCATCTCCAGCCGTCAGAAGCTACCGTCAGCCATTTCTCAGATCGTGACCAGCTTTGACACCAATTGACCACCGAAGCCATCGTCTGCTCTCCGTCTTCTACAACTCCAATCACCGCCGGTGTTCCACCCTTGTCACTACCGATTCACATCAACACTGGTTGGGCTTGCTCCTTTTGTACTCTCAGTCGTCTTCAGGCTCTTCAGGAGCAAGCTTCAGCTCCAGCTAAGATACAGTCCGGCGAAAAGAAGTTCAGCAGGCAGTTCAACGGAGAAGACAGTCGGCGTGTGGCACAGATGCGTGTGCCACCAACCAGTCACGCGAATACCATACGCAAGATAGTGAGGCAACTCTACCTCACACACTCAGCTCTTGATCTGTATCTCACATTGAGAGACATCCAAAATATTGCGGATTGGGTAATTTATCATGAGTTGTTTTTATTTATCGCTGGTTTGTCTTTTTCTCACTAGTTTAGAGCCATATCAGCATACAGTCACTGCCTAGTCAGCATCCAGTCACCGTTTACTACCAGAATTTTACAGGGATGGCTTAGGACGTTTATCTCCATTTATTTTAGCCCAAAGCACAGATCAGCTGCGTAGGGGACTTCGAGTCATGCCAGAGAATGTGGATTGAGAAACAAGAAACGGACGACGAACAGGAACCTATGAATCTAGAGCGTGGTGATCGTGGTATGACCCACGATCTCAAATCCTGAAAGCACGGAATTATAACCATATCCGCCTATAAATACAACAAGCTTCAGAGGGGCTGAGGTAAGTGTAATTATTAAAAGAAATTCCAGTTCTTGAGAGAGTGACTAACTTGATCGTCGGAGCATTTTTCCCGGGATCACTTCCGGGCTTGACTTTGCAGGAAGGAAGACTCGCGGGGTGAGCAGCAAAGGTTCTACCTGACCAGACCACCACATCAGAGTTCATGAACTATACCAGTCTTACGTACACCGTGAGCATTGGCACGAAGACAAAGGATGGTGGAGGCGCTGCTATCATGGAAAATTCCTAAATACTGTCCCATATATCCTTTGATGTCGCACAATCAGGGATCTCCTCCAAGGATTTCAGAGTGAGAGAGGAGAACAGAAGACTGCACACTCGTTGATCTTCATCAACCCAGAGATCATGCTCAGCATTGGCCTTCAATAAGCCTCCATAGGATCAACTTTCGTACCACCGCGACCGGAAGTGGAGCTGTCGGTGGCCTGAGCCTAAGTGGGAGAGGCACCGCCACCCTGAGGATGTGGAGGGAGAGTTGGATAGAGTTTGGACCCATCAAGAAAACTGAATTTCCGTGGCTTGAGGATGTAACCAATCTGACTCTTCCACAAGAGATGATTTGATGACGCTAATTTGATTGTCATCACGTGGAGCAAGGTATTGCAAGAAAGTTTGTCTTCAAACATGATGAAGGTTGAGAAAAGCCGGGAAAGTGCGTCGGAGAGGGAGGGAATTTTTGTGAAGATCGGCCAAAGGGGAGGGAGAGCGGCCGATCGGTGAAGAAAAAAAAGGGTTGAGGGGATTTGGAAAGTTTTGGACAAGGTTTGCTCTGATACCATGGTAAAATAATTTCCCGTAATGATTCTGATTAATGATGGAGGGTATAAATAAAGTACAAAGTAAACTAGTCTAAATATAACTTTAGCCTAGTCAACAAGAATAAAGTTTTATCTAGTCATCTACTTACTTTATTCTAACAAAACTGTTACTAACCTATTAAATTGTAAACATACGACACTTTTATGATGTAGTTTAAAATAGTAACCTCAAGTTGCTTTTTCTGCTAAGCAACAATTTACACAATTATTTATAAAAAACTATTATCTCATATTCTTTATTATTCTTCAAATCCATGACACTGCAATTATATCTCATGAGAAAGTCTCAGGAAAGACGGCATTTCTATAAGGTTATTGACAGTCCACTGGGGCATTTACCTTAAATGTTGTAATTTTTTATAAAATTTAAATATTGCATTTTGAAGGTGAAAGTATAAAAATATATGATATAAAAAAATATTTTCAAAATTTTTAAATTTTGTATGTAATTTAACAAATGCAGTACATAAGGTAAGAAATAAGTGGCATGTCCATAACCTTATGGACAGACCGCCTGTCACTAGACCTACACATATCTCATTACAACTAAATACTATAAACTGATATATTTCACTCAGTTGTATAATTTAAACTGAAAAAAGAAATTAAATTTTTTTACAAATGAACTTTCATAAACACATACTTATGGTATTGACAACCCCACAAATTCTTAATTAACATAATTATAAAAATAAAATATTAGATAATATTGTATTTTATTTTCATTTAACTAATAACTAAGAGTCCGTCTCTTGAAAGACGGTCTTTCCATAAGTTATGGAAAGACCAAGGTTTAAAGTGTAAATTAGAAGAAATTAAGATAAAATTTTCGGATTGCATGAACCGGGTTATAAATTTTACAACTATTACATGTTTCATACTAAAACTTTAATATTGCAACCAAGACCTTTTACCTTATATTATTCCAATCAAACCCCGTCTTTCCATAAGCATATGGAAAGACCATGTTTCCCAAGACTTTGCCAATAACTAATAAGGATATTTTATGTAATTATAAAAATATTCAGTTATTAGAGAAAAATACAATTATTTCCATTTTATTCCTAATTAGGAATACTTTTTACCTTAAATGTTGTAACTTTTTAAAAATAAATTTCAATATTGTATTTTAAAAGTTTAAACAAGTAATAATACGTATTTGAATGTGAAAATAAAAATATATATAATATAAAAAATATTTTCTAAATTTCTAAATTTAGTACATAATTTAATAAATGTAGTATATTAAGGTAAAAACGAAGTTGCCTGTGCATAAACTCACCCATCGGGAGACCCAATCTTTTGAAAATTGTGCACTATTTTAGTGAATTACTACGCGGAGTAATTTGAACAATTGCAGCAGCTGGCCTACCGAAGGGAAGGTTGCATGTGGACGACATTAATTTGAGTACCCCTGAGATAAGATAACAAAAGGCAGCAACTCAGAATTTCTTCTTCGTTTTGACAGATCAGTTGGTTTGGAGGCAATTCATTTGGGTGATCACTTCTCTGACTGTGAGTGTGAAAATGGATTGGCAGAAAGAAGACTATCTAACTTGTTTAAATCCTGCACTTGAGGCCTTGGAGGAGCAGTTTCGTGATTATCCTGCTGATGCTGTTGCTGCCGCCGCTGCTGAAGATTCTGCCAGGCACTCAAAAAAGAAAGTTGATGATTCTTTTGCTGGTGAGGATGATTTCTTAGATACAAGTGTTGATTCTTTTGCTGATGTTGTTTTGATGAAGTCCTTCCGAGCCACATATCGGGATTCTCGAACTTGTGTAAATCCTGCACTTGAGGCCTTGGAGGATCTGTTTCATCTTGATGCTGCTACGGAAGCAGCTGTCAGGCACTCCAAAAAGAAAGTTGATGATGATTATTCTGCTGCTGGTGACGATCTTGTTATGATGAAGTCCTTTCGAGCCACATATCGGGATCTGAAATTCTTGAAAATGTTTTTCTGGGGACTGGCCAATCAACATGATTCCCATTGGCGCGATGAATGCCATCTTATGATGCGTTGCTTCAAATCGACTGACGAGGTTTTCAGAGAGCATCATAGCTGTATACCAGTCGAAGAAACATGCTTCATAGACTGGGAGCCATTGATTTCTCGTACGCGGAAACAAATTGAGCAGTTTAAGCCACTGGTGAAACAAGTTTGCTCTTCTGTACTGGGTGCTGAATCACTCATCCAGCACTTCCACTTTGAGGAGTTGTTTATTGATTACGGACCCGGGACTGAAAGTTTCATCGATCTCATCTTACACAATCTCGGAGTTCTTGACTCCAGCTTTGATCTGGTTCATCCCGCAAAGAACCACTTCCTCTTGATTGAAAGGAGCTTCAAGCTGTTTGCAATGTTTGCGAGTGAGATTTCATGTCTTGCATGCTTGTATTGGATTGGGGAGATGGATCAGAAGTTGTTGAAATCGGACATGGAGAGTATGCTTTCTGAAATGATGATGAAATACATGCCCTACAACCCCGAGGTCGTGGCGTTGTACCTTGATGTGTTTAAGGCTTCCAGAGGTCACAAGTTGCTAGTTTCTCGCCGCTTCACTGTAAGTTATGCTGATTTTCTTCTTGATCATTTGATTGTATCTGAAGCTCTTCGTGAGAAATTCATAGTCTGCTCATCGTTTGCTGTGGATCACTCGGGTGAAAACGTGAATTTATTGGTAGATATTTTTGACATCGTCACTTGTATGTTGGATGCTGATAGTGATACACCACTCTCATCACGCTTCAATAATTGTCCCAAGACAAATGCAATAGGATTTCTTGATTCTGTCTTAGCAACCTTGGAGAGAGTTTCAGATGGGAAGATATATATTATTCCTATGGTTAAGCCTGAGGTTGAAAGAGTCCAAAAACAGTTGGAGTTGATTAGGCCAATTGTCCAAAACAAGCTCAAGGTGCTAAATGAGGACGAGAAACTTAAGGATCTTTGGAGTCGAATCGTGAATGTGTTCTACTTTGCAGCATATGCCATAAAACTGTGCACAGTGAAAAGTTTACATGCTTTGTATGGTATCAGATGCCTTCCAAATGTTATAGAAAATATAAAGATTGTGACGTCGGAGATTGAAAAGATTGAAGATAACCACATCAAAAGTATCATTCCTGGGGTTGAGTTGATTCATGTGTCTAGTAGCAGTAGCGCTTTCCTACCACGAGATACTACTTCAAAATATGAAGGGGATTTTATAGGCTATGAGCAGGATGCGGAGGAAATTCTGAACCTCCTTCTCAGGGGAACGAAAGAGCTCAGAATTATCTGCATTTCAGGAATGGCGGGACAAGGAAAGACTACTCTGGCGAAGAGAATGTACAATGATTCTTCAGTTTGTTATCACTTTCATGAAAAATCGTGGTGTTACATTTCCAAGGAATGTAAACCAAGGGAAGTATTAGCCAAGATTGTAAGTGGGTGTGAGATGCGCGAATCAATTCATGATGTAGCCGATTGTGTAAGGAAAAGTTTGAAAGGAAAGAGATACCTCATTGTTTTGGATGATATTTGGGATGTTGAATTGTGGAATGTGGTGAAAAGTGCATTTCCAAATGATGCAAATGGGAGCCGAATTCTATTTACCAGTCGAAACCATGATCTGGCCTCAAAAGCGGAATCAAACTCAATTTCTCATCGTCTCCGACCATTTTCTAATGAAGAATGTTGGGAATTGATGAAATATAAGCTCTCTACTTGTGATGATATTCCTGGTGAATTTTTAGAAATTGGAAGACAAATTTCAGATCGTTGCAAAGGAATGCCTTTGGCAGTTGCTCTAATTGGTGCTGTACTCAGAAGGGCGGGATCTGTATTGGATTTGTGGAAGGAAGTGGCAATAAACTTGAATTCATACCTTAGTGGTGAAGGGTGTAGGGACATTGTGGAGCTGAGTTACAAGTATTTGGAAGATTATTTGAAACCCTGTTTTCTTTATCTTGGAGGTTTTCGTAGGGATAGAGACATTTCTGCCGGAAACTTGAAACGCCTTTGGATTGCAGAAGGATTCGTGAAGGAGAACCGGATGAAGCTGGCAACGAAGTACTTGGAAAATCTTGTTTCCCAAAATTTAGTTTCAATAACCCAAAGAAGTTCTAGAGGTGGGATAAAATGGTGTAGAGTTCATCATGATCTTTTGTATGACTTGTGCATAGAAAAAGGTTCGCAAGATAATTTCCTACATTTGTGCATAGAAAGAAATGACTTCCATCATCGCTTTTTCAGTATCGGTGCTTATCCTTTTGACCCGTTAGAATCTACTGGTAGCACCAGAAGAGATTTACCAGGTACCCAGATTCACACTCTAGTGATCGCTTGTTTTTCCCCAATGAAGTTCTCACTTAGCAACTTCAAAGTTCTCACTGTGTTGGATTTGAGAGGTTACTCAATAGATACGTTCCCAGAGGGGATATTGTTAAATATTCATCTGAGACACTTAGCATTAAGTCTCGGGCTTAAGGAAATTCCACAATCAATAGTTGATTTGTGGAACTTGGAAACTCTCATTGTGAATAAATTCGGGTATGATATTGATGTTCAGATAGCAGAAACCATGTGGGAGATGGAAAATTTAAAACATGTTGAGATAATAAATTTTGGTCTCAACGTGAAAGATTTATGGCAAAGCAATACGGTGGCGGCATGTAATATTGAGGTGCTTAAAGGACTAACTCTTGAGTTTGATGTTAAGGCCGAAGAGTTTTTAAGGAGATTTGCCAGACTTAAAAGGTTGGGGTGCAGTTTGCCTAAGAATAAAGTGGCTCATCCCTTGTGGTTCTCTATGTTTGGATCTCTGAAAATGCTGGAGTCTTTGCATTTACGCCATTCTGGTGCCGGCTACAAGCGACAATTGCCATCATCCATAAACTTTCCAAATAATCTCAAGAAATTGAGCCTGCGAGGATTTGGATTACCCTGGAGTGCCTTGTCACCGATTGGTAAGCTACCTAACCTCGAGGTGCTCAAATTAAGGACAGATGCATGTGTGGGTACTATCTGGCACTTGGGAGATGAAGAATTCTCAAAACTAATGTATCTTGAATTGCTTTTTATGAGAGAGGTTGAACAAATAGATGACTCTGGTTGTGATGAAACTCCCTTTCCATGTCTTCAGAAACTTATTCTGCGGTTCTGTTATAAGCTCAAAAAGATACCTTCCAGCTTTGGAGATATTTGTACCTTGGACACCATTAACATGGAAAATTCCCTTAAACTCTCAACCTCAGTAAGACAAATTGTGGAACATCAACGAGATATGGGAAATGACCGCCTACAAGTAGAAATGCACACATGGGATAGTGAATTTGATGAGGAAAATATTGCTGGAGGAGACACACGGGATAGTGAATCTGATGAGGAAAATATTGCTGGAGGAGAAGAACTAAACAACATGTAGAAGCAATCGGTAAGTCGCTACTAATTTATATTTTCTTCTTATCGGCCTTTCGTTTTGATCATTGTACAATTAAAAGAGTCAAATGTAAGTTTCTTTTTCAACAATCTTTCTTCTAACTTTTGTACACCTAATGTTCACAATGGTTCACAATGGTTAATACGCGAAGCTGGATAAATTTGGTTATCTTTAGTACTTTATATTGTCTTTTTTGAGTAGCTAAATATGCCCTTAGCTCACATTTAAGTTTAAAGCAGCTGTAGAGAGCATAATTACTGCTCGAAGCGACGAATAATGCCTTTAGTCACATATGCTGCGGAGGCATAATCAAGGCTATTTGCAGGTGAAAACTGGGAAATTTTGTCTTACATAATGAGGGGGTTTGCTGTGTTTTTTTAGCATTTCCAAATAGTGTTGTGGAAGATCGAGTCGTGTTGCAGAATATCTGATGGCAAATATGATTGAATGATCTGAAATTTTACAGATTCTTTGATACGGAGTTGTTAATTGTCAGTGAGAAGTACTTTTCACAAACTTCAGAAGTACTCTTCTGATGTTGAATTCTTACTCCTGTGTGTGTTTCCATTTGTTCATTTCTTTTTTGGTCTTTCCCAATTCATAAACTCATAAGATGTTTAATAATTTATCTCAATAAGTTACGGAATTTTTTACATTTTTTCAATTTCAGGTTTGAAATGCAACCGTCTTATATATTAATAGCAGGCACCGCAATTGCCAGACCAGGAGCAATTGGAGGTTTTTCTCTTTTTAGGTAATATTTGTTCTTTTTTTTTGTTTTTTTCATGTTACTGTGGAAAATTCGTATCAAAATACTCCCTTCTATCTGATTCTGATCAGTTATAGTTATATAGAGTTAGAAGTGGTATGATTTCAGTTTATCTAAGAAGGTCTGAATTCAAAAAAGGAATGTCATCAAAAAGTGGTCTGAATTCAGTTCATCAAAAAAGGATTGTCGTCCAATCAGACTATATCAGAAAAGGAATTAAATTTTTGAGGCCAGTAGCAATCTCATTGACAATATATGCAGTGATTAACACAGAGATGCAAGCACTGTAATTCCTTATATCTTCGATAATATTCTTTTATTCATGTAGGTAGCTACTAAGAAGAATGAAGATTAAAATTTAAAAAGATATGCATGTTCCTTTTTGAGGATTTATATGTATATTCTGCAGGGAGGAAGAAAACATGTAGGTTATTGCTATGTTGGGCGAAAAATTCTGCTAAGTTGTTCTTTGTACTATGGCGGTCCTGAATATATGTATGTCCGGTCATCAAATGTGCAATCACCGGGCTCTATTCCTGAAGTAAGTTATGTAATGAAGTATGAAATGATTTGATAGATCCAGATTCTAATGAACTTCTCATTAATCTTGCATCAGTATAAGAAAGATGACAATGATCGTAAAGGAACTGACTGGAAATTGGTGGCAAGGTATGATTCTGGTAATATATATCTTGGTAGAGTAGTCTATGTCCTAACCTATAATAGCCAACTTTTACTGCATCTGATAAAAGTTAGCACGAATTCCGAATTCTGATGCAGGCTCGTTTTATTACTAGCACTACCAAGTAAGTTCCGAGCTAAGGTGCATGGATTCTCATATTTATTGAAGGTGAACTACAGCAACAAGGAGCAATTCTTGGCATCTCCTTTTTATCTTAATTTGCAGACAATGATGCGTTTTTTATTTTCCAATTGATTGACTTTTGCTTGGTTAGCTAAAGAATCTTTTCATGCTATCAACTGTCTCAGTGCTCCCAGAAGTCCTCTTGATTTGAGTGAGAACGCATTGGATGCTAATAAAGTCCATGCTAGAGTGGATAAATGATCGTGGATGATCATCTTAGCTATAGCGGCTTCTAAACATATGTTGAGCCCTACCTATTGGCTGCTCTTGTGAGGTTGGCATCTATGTGGTCACCAAATCATCACCATCTAGACGTGATTCTGCAACATTTGTGCTCGTGTTTTGTGTATATTTACAGCAATCTGCATGCTTTGCTTCCTGAAACTATGTGGATTGGAGGGATAGTTGTTTCTGAGTACCTTGTGTTTAGAATTTGCCTGCTGATGCATTTTGTTTTAGCTCTTGTCTAGCTCGCTTCACGGCCATAAATTTGAATTTTAACAGTAGTTTCCAGGTATTGTTGATTCCTTTTTTTCTGAACCAATTCAGCTCCCACAACAAAACAAAAGTCATCGGCGGGATGTATGGAAAATGGTTGTATGTATATAAATTCTCATATTTGGAATTAGCAGATGATATTTATGTATACTTGCATTTTAATACCTGTCAACCAGGTATGCTTTTGGCCAGCATTGTCACATATTGATGCTCCCACTCATGTTCCCTTACTCTCTGGGAGATTGTTTTCCAGTTACTTTAAAACTCTGTTATATCATAGCCTTTGTCAGGCTTCAGTTTAATTGTTTCTAATCCATTTTCTCCTTAAGTACAGCCTTCACCCTCACATTCTAGAAGATCACAGTATGATTCGGGCGGCTATGGTGGGAGAAATAGCAGATTTAAGGATGCTGATCTGAGCCTCAGTTACAAGGAATCTGACGAAGAGATTGAAGGAGGAATCGATGCTCAAAGATGCTCTGTCAGGGCTATTAGATTTTCAGAAGGTAGATTGTAGTCCGCTTCTTTGTATCTGCATTAAAGATTTGTTGTTTCTACTCTGACGGGAATGCATTCTTCTTCAATGCAGCGTGAAACTGCTGCAAGAATATGATTAACCCTTGCTAATTCTCATAAATGTAAGAATTTTTCAGAAAGGAAGCTGTGTTGCAGTAGAAATACTCTTGATCTATAATGTTGCTCAACTTTTGCAGGCTTTTTGAGTAAAACTCTCTGAACTTTCCAGTGATTCAATTCCTTGAAGGAACTGATACATATTCGAGGACTAAGACGTGATGTCCACAGTGATTAAATCTCCGCTCAACTTTTACTTGCTGGCATTGGAGTGATGCAAGCAATTGATCTGGATCAGAAGGAAGAAGGCTCAACTCCGGATCCTCAAGCGCTTCACAATCAGTGACTCCATATTGGTCTCTCATCTTGGTGGTTGTGTGGTGCTGCTAACCACTTCATGCTCCTGTTTTAGCCTCTCTGTTCCATGTCTGGACACCTTCAAATCGACACGGGGGTGGAGGTTTGAACGAGTGGAATCACATGGATCGGGCGATAATCTACTTAGTTTTCTAGTGAATATCCTCTCATCTTTTGCGGGCAATTAGATTTGCCTTCTAAAATCTCATGTGATAAGGCAGCGACTACTTCAGGAATCTCTACTGTAACAACTCCCCTTTATTTTTAAATTTCACGGCAATTACTTACGGAATCATGGAGCAAGAAACGGAGATGAAGTCGAGTAAATTCTTACGCCACCCGTTGAATATCTATGCGCGGTATAGCGGAATAATCCTCCGACGCTAAACAGCAGCGGCGGAAACCTGGAGAAACTGCCCTATAAATTCGCCGGTGGGAGCACTGAGATGGAACCCTACTATCTCACCGCTGGAGGAGGAGACGCCGTAGGTCAGCAGGTTGCCGGAGTTCCAAGCTCGGTCGAGGATCTGCCGTAGAACCAGAAGCCGGTGGCGGTGAATCAGTGATTGGGTTGGGCGGCCGGAGGCAAGCTTCGCCGGAGATGGAGGATTACCAGGAAACAAACGCCGCTAGGTCAGGAGCTCAAATCAGCTGGAAAATTCTCACTGGCGGGATGTCGATTGTGCCGGCGAAGGACATAGATGGCGGAGCACTGAACACAACGAAGAATAAGGATATTGGAGGAAATCCTTTTTTGCTTGGGGACTTAGGAGGAGATTTTGCTAAGAAAGGGGGAAAAAAATGAAATTCATGGATGAGGCAGGGACTAAGGATGCAGTTTTGAAGTCTGAACCAAATAGGGCTGGTATAGAAAATATAGCCCAACACTCTCCAACCTAGGCCCAGCTATCTTTCTTTAAGAGAAAGTTAGACTTTGATGATGATTTTGGTGACGGGCTGAATCAGGAGGCCAAGAGACAAAAGCAAGAGTTGATTGTTCCTTTGACTCTCCTGGCGGGGATGACTTTTAATGTCTCATTTGGACCAGCGACAGCAACTGGAAAGGCTCAGTCATGCCGAGGCAATTCACACACTCGCATAGTTAGACATTTCAAATGTATCTTTTGCAAATTTTCTCCTTCTTTAATTTTCCTATTTGAAACTAGATGTAGTTCTGATAAGTTTGTAGGATAAGGGACTCCTTAGATTGGCATGGTATCTTTGTTGATGCTATTGGCAACTAAAGGGGTCTGGCATTATTTCAAAATAAAGACTTAGATGTTTCGGTTTTGGGTTATTCTTTTAATTTTATTTATTTTACTGTAAAGGATCCACGGTCTAATAAACTCTAGCGATGTATAGGTGTCTATGGGGAGCTAGAAACCTATAAACGTTCTGGCAGAAATTTCCCAACCTTGCAATAACACCAACTTACCTTGGCTATACATCGGCGATTTAATGAAGTTTTGCACCAGCATGAGTTTCAAAGTGCTAATAGATGGCCACCAAATCAAATTGATGATTTCCAGAAAACACTTTGACTACTGCAATCTTTAGGATATTGGTTATGAGGGTTATAAATATACTTGGTTCAGAAACTGGAAAAATCGTCACATTGTGAAAGCTAGGTTAGATAGAGTTGTAGCATCACAAGAATGCCTGGATATATTCCCTACAACAAAGCTTAAACACCTCTTTAGCCACCAATCCGACCATGCACCTATTTCGCTACACCTAGCATACAAAACACATGAATATATGCAAGGCCAGCGATATAGACCATTTCACTTTGAAAATTATTAGATGCAATCCCCACAGTGTCAAGATAGAGTATCAGAATGCTGGGATCAAACATCACTATACTTGTCGTCGGCCATTTCAGGCTGCTCACATGGAATTCTATTATGGGCAAAGTCAGAATTCCATAACCAACACAAAAGGAAAGAACAACTCTCAAGTCAGCTTGAGAAATTGCAGAAAGGAGTTATAACAGGCAAAACTCAAAAGGAAATGACTTCTATTAAGTTCCAATTAGAAAAGCATATAGACATGGAAGATGCTAGATGGAAGCAGATGGTGAAGCAAAACTGGCTAGAAAAAGGGGATAGAAACACGAGTTTTTTCCATTCTTTTGCTAAAAAATGTAAGAGCAGAAACACTGTTCACGACTTGCTTGATAACCAAAGGCCAATGGTGTATAGATGAAAAAGATATGGAAAGTATTATCCCGGGATATTTCCAAAATCTATTTGAGAGCTCAAATCCATCCCCTCTAATCATCAACCACCTTACTGATAAGGTCCCCTCCAAGGTTTCCTCAGCAATGAATATTAGTCTAATAAGACCATACACCTAGAGTGACATCTATGCCGCTTTAAAAGACATGGCTCCAAATAAGTCCCCTGGTCCAGATGGAATGCTGCCATCCTTCTTTCAACAATATTGGAAAATTCTAGGCCCTAAGGTTACTCACGAGGCTTTGGTATATTGTATTAGTCTATTAGTCTATAGCAGAAGGAAATCACGCAATTCAGACCTATTAGTCTATGCAATGTGGTATATTGTATAATATCCAAATGCATAGCGAACATGTTAAAGGTTGTCTTGGATAGAGTAGTCTCCTCCTACCATAGTGCTTTTGTCAAGAATCAACTGATCACAGATAATATCATCATTGCCCATGAAGCTCACCATTATATTAAGAGGAAAAACATTGGGGCAAAGGGTCAAATGTCGATTAAACTTGACATGAGTAAAGCTTTCGATAGGATTGAGTGGTATTTCCTATTAAAAATTCTTGAAAAGATTGGTTTTGACCAGGTATTCATCAACCTAATTGATAGATGTATAGCGAAAGTTCACTTCTCTTTCACATTGAATGGTAAATGTTTTAAACAAGTCACACCCACGCAGGGTTTAAGACAAGGAGACCCATTATCACCATTCCTTTTTATCATCTGTAGCGAGGTCTTCTCCCATCCGGTAGAGGAAGAGATTAGACTTAGGAGGTTGCACAGATTAAAGATTACAAGGAGGGCACCAATACTGTCCCATATATTGTTTGCGGATGACACGTTGATTCTAGGGGAAGCAACTGGTCAAGAGGCTGATGCTTTAAAAAGGGTCGTACAACAATATGAGGAAGCTTCGGGACAAAGGGTAAACTACAACAAGTCTTCTACTATGTTTAGCCCAAACACGCCAAATCCAAAAAAATCATACCCTGGGCACGATGCAGATGTCAGGGGCTTTCTCTCATGAGAAGTATTTAGGTCTACCAACTATTTTTGGAAGATCAAAATCTACTGAACTTGAAGGGCTAAAAGACAGAATCTGGGCTAAAATTGAGAGTTGGGAACACAAGCAATTCTCCAGAGGGGAAAAGAAGTTCTGATTAAATCAGTACTACAGGCTATCCCAACCTACACTATGTTATGTTTCATGTTTCCCGACATACTTATAGAGGATATTTACAAGTTGTATAACCATTACTGGTGGGGAGTTCCTCTAAAAAGAAGGAAATTCATTAGGCTAAATGGATTGATCTGTGTTTTCCGAAAGGAATGGGTGGATTAGGCTTTAAAGACTTAAATGTCTTTAATATAGCCATGCTAGGAAAATAAGCTTGGCGACTATTGATTAACCCAACCTCCACAATATCACGACTTCTGAAAGCTAAATACTTCCCATCAATATCCTTTTTAGAGGCAAAACTAGGATGGAACCCTTCATATGCATGGAGATATATTTTAGAAGGAAGGGATTTTTTATCAAATGGTATTAGGAAAAGAGTTGGATCAGGGATTAACACGGAAATAAAAAAATGGTCTCTAGCTACCAAGGCTGGCAAGCCAGAATCCCACCTCACTGTCAGAGGATCTTTCTGATTTTGGCGTCATCATTAGGGATGTGCGTAGACTAGTTGAAAATTATCTATCCCTAGACCTGATTTGGGTTAGAAGGAGAGATAACTCTATTGCCCACTTATTAGCGTAACATGCAAAAAATAGTAGAGAAGAAATCTCTCTATGGGATAATGTCCCACACTTTGTAACACATTTCTTTAATCAATGAAATATTTCTTATTTTAAAAACAAAACCACACATGGTTTTTTTTAGCCTTGATAGGTAAGCAGGAAGCAACAGAGAAAGCACTTGGTCCTTCCTAATCAAAGACAAGACAAAAGAAAGATTAAACAAAAATATAGTACATCAATGCTACTCGCATCATACTCTCTCTGTCTCATTTCAAGCTGTAATTTAATTATTCATTTTGTTGAAACTTCTTAACTTTGACCATAAAATTGAATTAGTGTATAAGTATATACTACTGCAGGCACCCCCCTCCCTTAGGCACTGGTGGATGGGGTCAATGGCACTTGTATTTCGTGCCCCCAGTCGATTGGTGCCTAAGTAGGGTGGTGCTGAAACGTAGTTACTATGGAACTGGTAAACAAAATCGGTGCTGAAAACATTGATTTCAGCAACGGTATTTTAGATGCTGGTGTTGACTACCAAATCATTGTTTAGGCACATTGATAATGATCACCAGTTCTTTCGTAGCACCGGTGTATGAACATAAATCGGTGCCTAAAATTGGACAAATTACAAATACCAGCACCATCTTTTAATTAATTTCCCGGTGCTCTGGCTTTGGAGGATGGATATCTAAAGCACCAGTGCTAATATTTGTAAAATCAGTGTTTGATTTTTTTTTTCAATTTGCAATTTCCTTTTTTAATTTATCCAGGCCAACCCAAAATCAAAACCCGGGGAAAAATCAAAGAAGAAACTTAGAAGAGGAAAGACCACGTAATATAAAAATTAAATGGATGCTAAGAAAGAACATTTGAAAAGGTAAAAATCTTAACAAGTGAAAAAAAGGAATCCATCCAGATGATGATTTAAGAAAAAAGGTAAATATGTCCGGATCAAATACACGTTGAAATACACTAGGTCCGCCAAACTTTTGGATTGTTAGGAAGACACGTTCACCCAAACTTTACACATTTTGTCCGTGACATCTATTATCTCCTTGTCATTGTATGCTTATCTTGCCGGGGGAAATATCTATTGTGCATAAAATAAGTCAATAATTAATTACGTGAAAGTAATCAATAAGTAAGAATAAGAAACATTTAATTTTTGATATGTCAACTAACCTCCAGAATATTTGTAAAGGTATTGTTCAACACTAGTTCTTTCATTAGGCTTATGGACAGTGCGATTTGTTGAAGAAAACGATTTAAAATGCCTAAATTATGCAATGTTTAAGCACCAAGGAAACATAGTGTGTATAACTATGCTTTAACTATGAATTTAGCATTAACTATGTTTTAATGTTAAACACACCATGTTAAACACTTAATGATAAACATACCATGTTTACTTGGTGCTCATACACTGCAAAATCTCCACATTTTAAATTCTGGAGTTCCACAAATTTTAATGCACTTTTCATAATAGAAGAAGCATTACTTAGTTAGAGGGAACTACATGAATAGAGAGCAATCAATACACCAGAGAAAAATCAAGATTAATCACAAACTAGGCATAAACATGAGCATCAAATCATCAAAACAAGCAAAAGTTTTGCATGCAGTTCTCTATAACTAATGATTCTTCCATTAATTTTGTGCACAGTACAATTTGTCAAAGAAAACGATTAAAATGTCGAAATGATGCAGTTTTTAAACACCAAGGAAACATGTCGTGTATAACTATGTTTTGACTATGTATTTAACATTAACTATGTTTTAATGTTAAACACACAATGTTAAACACTTCATGTTAAATGCCCTATGTTTACTTAGTGCTCATAGATGGCAACATCTCCACAGTTTAAACATCAACTTGAAATAATCAAAACAAGCAAAAGAGACATGTAAACCTTAATCTAGTTCATCATACAATCAAAACATTGTAGTTGTTCGAGGCAATTCAAACTATATCATAAACACTTCAACATCCCACAATCAACTATATCTCATTCATTTTAGAAAAAACCTTCAACATCGTACATGCTCCATTATATCTCACACGTTCTATGGCAAACACTACAACATCACACAATCAACTATATCACACTTCAACATAAAACAATCGACAATATGTCATACATTTTATAATATGATACACACTATATGACAAACACCTAAACATCACACAATCATCTATATCACAGGTCAACACATAACCAAAAATATCTCACATATTTTAGGACAAACACATAAACATGAAACCATACTCCACTATACAATAACTCACACATTTTAGGACAAACACCTAAACATGAAAAATTCATAAAATTAGAGGAACTCCTCGTATTGGAGGAAATAATTGAAGAATACTCGGAAACACATCTACAAAAACTGCGTATAGGAATCCAAAAAGAAATGGTTCAATTAATCAAGATACAAAATGAAGATGGGATCCATACGATTTTGAACTTATCAACAAATATAATCTGTTTTTTTATTCTAAGCGGTTATTTTGTTTTGGGTAATCAAGAACTTGTTATTCTTAACTCTTCGGCCCAGAAATTCCTATATAACTTAAGCGACACAGTCAAAGCTTTATCTATTCTTTTATTAATGGATTTATGTATCGGATTCCACATGAATTTCATAGTAATAGAAATACATGTCCTACCGAGACAGAATTTGTAACTTGCTACCCTCTTTAGGCAAAAAGGGATTCAAAAAATGTAACCCCCGATGCACCACGTGTACACATACAATAAATACAAGAAAAGTGAGTGCAGTAATGCAAGGATATATTTCATATTTCTCTAATTTTATATCGTTTTGGCGGCATGGCCGAGTGGTAAGGCGGGGGACTGCAAATCCTTTTTCCCCATGGGGAGGCTTTTTTCCCCATCGACATATTTAACACAGTTATAATATAGAATAATAAGAATTTGGGTCTATTTTTTCTATCTGTTTTCTAGTTTAGTTATGTTGTGATACGTGTTCCTTCTATTTCTCCAAGTAAAGCTCGGCGTATTGCAATGCCTATCGAGAAATCTATCGATCAATCCCGATTCTTTCTTTTTCTCTTGATTCTTTTCCGTGTTGAATATTTTTCACGGCTCGATAGATAATTTGATAAGCCAATGATTTTTTTCCGTGTTTCAGAATACGGTTAACCAACATGTTAACTAATCGATTACGATAAATTGGATCAGATTTGGCTGTTTTTTCTTCTGCAGCACCTCGACGTGACATGAGCGTGAAGGGGTTCAAGAATCCGTTTTCTTTTTATAAGGGCTAAAATCACTTCTTTTGGCTTTTTTACCCCATATTGTAGGGTGGATCTCGAATCTAAGACCCAATTCAATTCGGTGGGATCTTTCATTCACATTTTTTTCCACCAAGAACGTTTTATAAAACTTTTTGACCCCCGAATTTGGAGTATCCTACTTTCACGCAATTCACAGGGTTCAATAAGCAATCGATATTTCACGATCAGGGGTGTAATACTCTTTGTAGTAGCGGTCGTTCTATATCGTATTAATAATCGAAATATGGTCAAAAGAAAAAATCTCTATTTGATAGGGCTTCTTCCTATACCTATGAATTCCATTGGACCCAGAAATGATACATTGGAAGAATCCGTTGGGTCTTCCAATATCAATAGGGTGATTGTTTCGCACCTCTATCTTCCAAAGGGAAAAAAGATCTTTGAGGGTTGGTTCCTGAATCCGAAAGAGAGTACTTGGGTTCGCCCAATAACTAAAACGTGTAGCATCCCTGAATCTAACTGGGGTTCGCGGTGGTGGAGGAACTGGATCAGAAAAAGGAGGGATTCTAGTTGTAAGATATCTAATGAAACTGCTGCTGGAATTGAGATCTTATTCAAAGAGAAAGAGCTCAAATATCTGGAGTTTCTTTTTGTATATTATATGGATGATCCGACCCGCAAGGACCGTGATTGGGAATTGTTTGATCTTCTTTCTCTGAGGAAGAGGCGAGATACAATCAACTTGAATTCGGGACCACTATTCGAAATCTTAGTGAAACACTGGATTTCTTATCTCATGTCTGCTTTTCGTGAAAAAATACCAATGGAAGTGGAGGGTTTCTTCAAACAACAAGGGGCTGGGTCAACTATTTAATCAAATGATATTGAGCATCTTTCCCGTCTCTTCTCGAGAAACAAGTGGGCTATTTCTTTGCAAAATTGTGCTCAATATCATATGTGGCAATTCCGCCAAGATCTCTTCATTAGTTGGGGGAAGAATCCGCACGAATCGGATTTTTTGAGGAACGTATGGAGAGAGAATTGGATTTGGTTAGACAATGTGTGGTTGGTAAACAAGGATCGCTGTTTTAGCAAGGTACGGAATGTATCGTCAAATATTCAATATGATTCCACAAAATCGAGTTTCGTTCAAGTAACGGATTCTAGCCAACTGAAAGGATCTTCTGATCAATCCAGAGACCATTTGGATTCCATTAGTAACGAGGATTCGGAATATCATACATTGATCAATAAAAGAGAGATTCAACAACTAAAAGAAAGATCGATTCTTTGGGATCCTTCCTTTCTTCAAACGGAACGAACAGAGATAGAATCAGACCGATTCCCGAAATGCCTTTCTGGCTATTCCTCAATGTCCCGGCTATTCACGGAACGTGAGAAGAAGATGATTAATCATCTGCTTCCGGAAGAAATCGAAGAATTTCTTGGGAATCCTACAAGATCCGTTCGTTCTTTTTTCTCTGATAGATGGTCAGAACTTCATCAGGGTTCGAATCCTACTGAGAGGTTCACTAGAGATAAAAAATTGTTGAAGAAACAACAAGATCTTTATTTTGTCCCTTCCAGGCGATCGGAAAATAAAGAAATGTTAATATATTCAAGATAATTGCGTATTTACAAAATACCGTCTCCATTCATCCTATTTCATCAGATCCGGGATGTGATATGGTTCCGAAGGATGAACCGGATATGGACAGTTCCAATAAGATTTCATTCTTGAACAAAGATTCATTTTTTGATTTATTTCATCTATTCCATGCCCGGAACAGGGGAGGATACACGTTACACCACGATTTTGAATCAGAAGAGAGATTTCAAGAAATGGCAGATCTATTCATTCTATCAATAACCGAGCCGGATCTGGTGTATCATAAGGGATTTGCCTTTTCTATTGATTCCTACGGATTGGATCAAAAACAATTCTTGAATGGGGTATTCAACTCCAGGGATGAATCGAAAAAGAAATCTTTATTGGTTCCGGGCATGAAATAGATTGAACTTAGTATCTGTATGGTACTCTTTCACTGAAGGGAATATAAAATAACTAAATTGAATTTTAATTAGAGTAGTTTTCATTTTAAAATGAATTAGAATTAAGAAATAGGATTTTCGAGATACGGAATAAACAAAAACAAACCATGGATAAATCCAAGCGATCTTTTCTTAAATCCAAGCAATCTTTTCGTAGGCGTTTGCCCCCGATTCAATCGGGGGATCAAATTGATTATAGAAACATGAGTTTAATTAGTCGATTTATTAGTGAACAAGGGAAAATATTATCTAGACGGGTGAATAAATTGACCTTGAAACAACAACGATTAATAACTATTGCTATAAAACAAGCTCGTATTTTATCTTTGTTACCCTTTCTGAATAATGAGAAACAATTTGAAAGAATGGACGAGTCCATTGTTAGAACTACTGGTCTTCGAACCAGAAATAAATAGGCTTAATCTTTCTTCACTTCACTCATCATAATCTTTTTTTTATCTGAACTCAAACGCAGATTGGTGTTTTTTCGATGATCTAGATTGGATTATCATGTGGTAAGAAAAAAACAAATCGGAGAAAGCTTTTTTTATTGAATGCGTTCATTTATTTTGACTACTTTAATCATATTTTCTCATAGGAATTTGGATTCTACCTTCCCGGGGAAGAAACTCCGGGAAACTTCGTTTAAATTATTTTGGTAGATTTTTTATAATCTACTTCTTTTATTATCTCATTCGAAATCATGGAAAGACAATTCTTATTTGATATAGCAATTTGTGCAAGTATTTTACGATCGGTGCACCTAACCCACCTACCCACTCATCAATCACGGTGTTCAGCTGACTTGCAAGGATAGACCCCTATTGTATTGGAATTAGGCGCCCATCTTTTTACTGTTGTCAATTAATATCTTCAATGTTCGATCCTACTCTATGTTAGAACATTTCTGTGAATGCTATTCTGATCTAAGTGGTCTTATTCTGTGTCCCGTGCTAGGAAGCATTACTCCTCTTTTAATTCCAAATTCAAGAATACGACCGATACGATTGATTGGTCTGTGCGTCTCTCTTATTACTTTTTTGTATCCCCCTGTTATTCGGATACAATTCGATCCTTCTACGGCCAAATCTCAATTTGTGGAAAGCCTTCGATGGCTTCCTTATGAAAACATAAATTTTTATTTGGGTATAGACGGTATCTCTTTATTCTTCGTTAAAAAAAATAAGGCCTAATTACACATCAGTTGGTAATCAAAAAGCTTCCTTGTCGTGCGTAATTTGATCCCCCGATTCAGGAGCGATTGAAGCGAATACAATAAAAGAATGCAAGGAAGGGTTCCCCCGTGGCCAACTCGAAGGGGCTGAAGTTCGACGCAGAGCTTTTTGGAAGTTATAGCAGCACTGAGCAACATCCAACAACTCCAGTCCTTCTGCACTAAAGTGGCTTAAGTAGCCCTCGAGGAGTCCGTTTATTCTCTCCGTCTGAGCTTTCAAAGATATACCGACCATAGGTATCTGATGATCAGATACCGACAGGCGTCTTCTAACATTACCGAAATTTTGGGTTTTAATAAATATCACATAAGATAAAAGCTCTTTTCATCATCAGAAAGAACCCGATTTCTGGGAACCCTTTCTCACCCAGCCCTACCTACCCTATGTATTCGAGGGGGAGGCTGGAACCGAAAAAGACCTGGTTTGGTTCCACACATATCAGACAGGCAGAAGGTATGGAACGACCAGTGAGAAGTTTGGTTTCACTCCTTAACTACTTATGTTAAGGACCGGATTCACAATTCATTTATAGAAGAGAAAGTCATGCAAATGAATCATGTCCTGTGCCATGCCAGGAACCAGATTTGAACTGGTGACACGAGGATTTTCAGTCCTCTGCTCTACCAGCTGAGCTATCCCGACCCGTCCCAATATAGCATCCTGATTTTACTCAAAAATGGGGACTGTGTCAATTAAAAAAAGGAAAGGGAATTCCCAATTCTTATTTAGGTACTGCAAATTACACCCAAGCATAGCATAGTGGTTCGCTCAAGAAAAGATATTTGCGAGACTTCACTTCCTCGGTAGTGCTTCTAGTTTGAATACCCTATAACCTTCATTCGATTACACACGACAAGGAAGCTCTCGAAACTAAAGAGCTAAAAAGCTACATCAATCCACAGGAATTCAATCCTAGATCTCGTCCCGTAACAGCATGAATGCGCCCTCAAGGGGCAGCCTAAGGAAAAAGGAGGAGGCTTAGATAGATAAAGCGGAAGAAGGAGCAAGGCTTAAAGGCAGATTAGCAAAGGAAGAAGTAAAATTCTACCGAATGTCTTTCAGACAAAGAAAGAAATTGGAATATAAAAGCTCCAACATCGAATCGGTCTTATTCACTCGGATGAGTCCCATATTACACATTTACCACTTGCTTTAGAATTTTTAAAATTGTATTTTTTTATATATTATAAAGTAGACCTTTAGACATTCTACACTCTAATAGATAGACCATAGGGCCTATCTATTAGAATACTACCCCGATCAGAATTAGCTTATTTCCTTTATTTTTAACACGCGAAGATTGGAATCCCTTTTATTAATTTTAGATAAGAATTTAAACTTATTAAGTAAAGCTTAATTCCAATTAATTATTTTCACTGACTGTTTTTACGTAAATTATAAGTAGAAAGGCCGTAGGAACTAGAATGAATAGCGCAGTAGCAATAAATGCAAGAATATTTACTTCCATAATAGAATCTTTTTTACTTCACAATAACTCGGGATTTAATCCCCTCGGTCCCCGATGGCCAGCGGGGGATTGGTATAGCAGCTCACGTTCCTTTGCGCTGCGCGTTCCCGCGGGACTGGACACATGTTAGCTGTAGGAAGTATGGTTCCGAAAGTTACTTCGGTTTGCCAGTTCAGGCTCAACTCCTCGCTTTACGTTAGCGACCTGCAGGTCGGGCCGGGGCTCCGCGCTCTTTCTTTCTGTGTGGGACGATACCGGGGAGAGAGGGGTCAGGCGGAAAACAAGACAAACTGGCTTTTCCCTCCATGAGATGAGCCCAGTGCATTGGACCAATGGATAAGAGAACTGAGCTGGCCTAAAAAGCGCTCGGGCACTCTACGTACGATGTAGACAAAGTGAAAGAGCGATGGAACGAAACACAGTAATCCAAAAACAAAAAAAAAGTAGAGTTAGAATGGAAACTAGAAGCAGAATACAGTAGCATTTCCCATTAGACCCACAGCACATTTGCAAAAAATTAGATCTCATTTCCATTTATCATAGGGTTTTTTTTCGCCAAAATGAAGATAATGTATTGGAAAGAGTGTTAGACCATAAAGAATCTATTATATCTCATTTCCATTTATGCATTGCTTAACAATGAACTATATCACTATATCCCATACATTTTGTATTGAATCACAAAATCAAAATAAACAAAACAAGGTGGAAAAATTTTCCTCCAAAGGTAAAACATGGTATTTGTTCAAGGGGTGGAACCTCCTCTTTCTCGCCTTCAGAGGTAATTTATTTGTTTTCCACCGTGTTTTGTTTTGGTGGAGGAAAAGTTTTCCAACACACCTCTCAAATGAAAAAAAATCTCACACACCCCTTGAATGACAAAATGAACAAAACCTTGAGTGACAAAATGAACAAAAAATACAAAATCCCACACAAACAGTACCCAAGATTTTAATGGTTGGGTTTGTTTTCAAGAAGGGATTAGGGCGGTGGGGTTAGGCCGCGGCGGATATGGAGAGGTGGAGGAGGAGGAGGGAGAGGATGGAGAGGAGGTAGAAGTTGGATGATGGGAGGGTAATGCGGGAGAGTTAGACTTAGGATTTAAATTTTACTTCTTATAGACAAAGTTTTAATGGTTGGGATTAAATAAAAAAAAGAAATTAATCAATGGTTCGGATGAAACCAAATTTGGCTCTTTTTAAATTAATTTTACCGATGCCCTTTCAACCGAAAAATCAGTGCTAAGTATTTTTAAGCAGCTGCTTGATGCTGCCTGGGATTTTTTTTTCAACCCGAGAGCAGACATATGAATTTAGTGTGTGAATTGGCACTCTGCAAAAAGAGCAACTGTTGCGTGGGAATATTTTTGCAGAGTAACTTGCATTGGATTGTTGAAGAAGACATTGGCATTTTGGACATTTCGCTTTCTAAAACTAAAACCGATCATTTCTTTCTCTGTAGAAAGGAATGAGACAAGGGAAGTACATATAACGATATCATATGTATAATGATGTTTTATACAATGATATTTTTATTAATGCATAAATTGAATTTTATAGTTATAGTTATAGTTTTATATATATATATATATATATATATATATATATATATATATATATATATATTATAGCTATGAAATGTAAAAGGTATATAGTGAAACAGAGAGCATAAATTGATAACGATTCAACAAGTCTAATATTAATTTCTTAATCTGTATCAATTGGTCAAATACCCTCATAGTGATTAGAATGAATATCTTGTATTCAAAATAAAGGATAAATATTCGCTGCATTATATCCACGAAATTCTTTAGTTCATTATATTCAAGGAATTCAGTTTTTCATGTATCCTTGGACCTTGCTATTTAATTGAATTGAGAGGCACAATGAAATAAGATTTTCTACCTCAAATTTTATTTAATAATAATTTTTAACCATTCTTTCAAACTAATTAAACACTGATGAATCATTTCAACAAGTGCTCTTCTTGGTACGTTAATATAACAATTAATCTCAATAATTAATCAAACAAAATTGAAGGGAGTTGTACGGTGAATATTTAATCACACTTGATGTTGCAAGAAGCGAAGCAAAGACAATGTCCAGAATTACAGAATCCATGAGCACCAAGTTGAGGTTCGTTTTTGTGCAAGTTCACACAATCCGCATTGCAGGTGTTGTCATTGCATCCGGCACCACCATGCGGTGGGATCGATTGTGCGCATAGTCGCCCGTAACCTTCTACCCGTCCCAGAGAACCTCCATCATCTTTATTTTTTTATTCAAATTGCACACATTAATCAAATAAGTTTAGTATGTACATTTTCAAATAAAAGTTAATGGCATAAATTTAAATTTGTGTAGTTAAAACTAGCTAGGTTAACCAATGGTAAACACCTTTTTTACACAAAAATATGTTTAGAGATTTTTTTAGAAAAAACGTAATGTATTGATATACCGCCTCTGCCCTTCTGTATATTTTTCCTAATTGCTTTATTTGTTATCTCTATGAAACTTTTATGAACATGGACAAAAGTAATATTTTGTCCACAAACTATTTTATACTAAAAATTATTTTTTATTCTGATAAGATCGGAAATGGAGAAAGTAATGTATCAAGAAGAGATCACAACATGACTTGAGAACATGACTTGAGAAAACGATTGAAAATACAATGAATATATATATATATATATATATATATAGAGTTTCATATATATATATATATATATATATATATATCAGTGACGATCAAAAATATTAGAAAGACTAAAATTTGATTTCTACATAAACAGTGAAACAATTAAATTAAGAACATAAGGGTGGAAAATAAAAATAAAAATAGAAATCTAAAATTTTGTTTTCTACATAAACAGTGAAACAATTAAATTAAGAACATAAGAGGGTGGAAAATAAAAATAAAAATAGAGATACAAAATTTTGTTTTCTATATAAACAATGAAATAATTAAATTAAGAATATAAGAGGGAGGAATATAAAAATAAAAATAGAAGCCTAAAAATTTGTTTTCTGCATAAACAGTGAAACAATTAAATTAAGAACGTGAAAAATAGAAGCCTAAAAATTTGTTTTCTACCTAAACAGTGAACCAATTACATAAAGAACATAAGAGGGTGGAAAATAAAAATGAAAATAGAAGCCTACCAAATATGATGGCGAAAAGGATGACCGCGGCAGCAAGCACAGAAAATGTCTTCCGCATCCTATCTTTTCTTTTCTTTTCTTTTCTTTTCTTATATAATATTTTTCTCAGTGATTATCTAAGAAGCAGAAAATAAATAAGTTTAGACCCCAAAGTGTTGGTATGCCTTGAATACTGTAATAGCCGCTTCTGCGACCCTGGCCTGGAATACAACTACATCTACAATTATGATAAGAATATAATTCCAATTCCAATTTGGACTGATGTTGATTTGGGCCGAATTGTGTTTTGTTCCAATCCCAGTTTGTTAGGGTTTAGTAGAGACAGTATATAAAGTGTCTCTCTTCTCTCTGTAAACATTAATTCTGTTCTGCACTTAGATAGGTAGAAATCTGGCCAATTTCTTGGCGTCTGTAACCTGCTACCTATTATAGTGAATCCGTCTCCCGTGGATGTAGCCAAATTGGTGAACCACGTAAATCTTGTGTCTTGTTATTTTCGTTCATATTTTCTGTTCTTTCTCCATTCCGCACAACAAACTGGTATCAGAGCGGTTTCTTTTTCCGGCGATATCCGTAGTGGGTATATCGGATTCTGGGCTCATCAGATCGGGGCTGATCGGGGAGAAAGATGTCTGGGTTGAACGTGAAGATCCAAAAGTTTACTGGGAGAAACAGTTTCAGTTTATGGCAGATCAAGATGCGAGCTTTGCTGAAACAGCAAGGTTTGTGGACTCCGCTGACGAAGGATTTCGCGAGCAGTTCTGGCGATGTTGTGAGTCTGGAAGAAAAGGCACACTCGACGATTATGTTGTGTCTCGCGGACGAAATCATCACCGAGGTCTCAGATCAGGAGACTGCTGCACAACTGTGGCTAAAGTTGGAGAGTTTGTATATGACGAAATCTCTAACCAACAAGTTGCTTCTGAAACAACGCCTCTTCGGTCTCCGAATGCAGGAAGGTACGCAACTCAGAGACCATCTAGAGCAATTGAATACTTTGTTATTAGAATTGCGAAATATAGATGTGAAAATTGAAGATGAAGATGCTGCTTTGATTTTGCTAGTTTCTTTACCACTTTCGTATGAGAATTTTGTTCAGTCATTTATTGTTGGTAAAGATTCTGTGTCTCTGGAGGAAGTAAGATCCTCTCTCCATAGTAGAGAGTTGCGACATAAGGCAAACAGTACAGGTACAGAAAGTCAGGCCACTGGCTTGTTTGCTAGTGACGGAAACACAAAAGGCAAGGAAACCGGCAATAAGAAGAAGGGCAAGAAGTCATCTTCAAAGGGTCCTAAGGCCAATGATGTTTGTAACTACTGTAAGGAGAAGGGGCATTGGAAAAAGGAGTGTCCGAAGAAGGCTAGTAAATCTGGGAGTACATCTGGTACTGCTGCTGTGGCTGAAGGGGATTTCAGTTCTGAAGATGATTTTGCTCTAGCTGTTACTGGGCAAAATAATCATTCTAATGCGTGGTTTCTTGATTCTGGGGCATCTTACCATGTATGCCCAAGGAGAGATTATTTCTCAACTTATGAGCAAGCTGAGGGCATCATTACTACAGCAAATGGTGTTGCGTGCAAGGTAGTTGGGATTGGTTCAATCAAGATCAGGACGCATGATGGTAGTTTCTGTACTTTGAACGATGTCAGGCATGTTCCATCGATGACAAAGAATCTGATTTCTCTTCCTACGTTGGATAGAAAGGGTTTCGTCTACTCAGGGAATGATGGAGTTCTGTGTGTCTGCAAAGGTTCTAGGCTGGTTCTGAAAGGTGTTCTGCATGGTACCTTGTATTTTCTACAAGGTTCCACGGTTATGGATTCTGTTAATGTTGCATCTTCGGAGGTTCACCAGGATGATATGACTAAGTTATGGCATATGAGGCTTGGTCACATGGGTGAAAGAGGGATGCAGATTCTGTCGAAGTATGATCTTCTTGGTGGCCACAAGATCAAGAGCTTGGACTTCTGTGAGCATTGCGTTTTTGGGAAGCATCACCGCAGCAAGTTTCCTAAGGCGATTCATAGAACAAAGGGCACATTGGATTACATCCATTCTGATTGTTGGGGACCTTCCCGAGTTGAGTCACTGGGAGGTCACAGGTACTATGTTTCTCTGATTGATGATTACTCAAGGATGACTTGGGTTATCATGATGAAACATAAGAGTGAAGCTTTCTCGAAGTTCAAGGAGTGGAAAGCTTTGGTGGAGAATCAGACCGGGAAGAAGATCAAGAGGCTTCGAACTGATAATGGGCTGGAATTCTACTCGTCTGAGTTTGATCAGTTTTGTAGGGATGAAGGGATTGCTCGTCATCATACAGTCAGGAATACGCCACAGCAGAATGGCGTAGCTGAGCGGATGAATCAGACATTGCTGGCGAGAGCGAGGTGCATGCTCTCTAATGCTGGTTTGGAAACGAGATTCTGGGCAGAGGCGGTGAGTACAGCTTGTTACCTGATCAACCGCGGGCCTCACACGGGTATAGAGTGCAAAATACCTATGGAGTTGTGGTTAGGTAAAGTTGTTGATTACTCCAAGTTAAAAGTTTTTGGTTGTACATCTTATTATCATGTTAGTGATGGTAAGTTAGAGCCCCGAGCCAAGAAGGGTGTCTTTGTGGGTTATGGAGATGGAGTTAAAGGCTCAAGGATATGGTCTCCATCTGAGAAGAGGGTTATTCTGAGCAGGGACGTTGTCTTTGATGAAAATTCTTTGCTTAGATCTATGGTGAAGCCCACAGTTGTGCCAGAAACTAGTGGAGTTGATAAACAGGTGGAGCTTGAAGTCACTCAAGGTGAAAATAGATTGGAACAATTTGAGGTGGATCAAGAGCCACAGACAGAATCTGAGATACCGGAATCTCCACCACCAGATCCTCAACCATCAGGAGCTACAGTCCGCAGTTTAGCTCAGGACCGACCTAGGAGGGTTGGAGTTGGGGTGCCAAAGAGATATGGGTTTGAGGATATGGTGGGTTATGCACTGTCAGTTGCCGAGGAAGTGGATACTCAAGAGCCATCAACCTTCAGAGAGGCTACTTCATGTACTGATGCTGATAAATGGCTTGCTGCAATGGGAGATGAGATAGAGTCTCTTCATAAGAATCAGACATGGGAATTGGTCAAACAGCCTCAAGGGAGAAAGGTAATCAGTTGCAAATGGGTTTTCAAGAAGAAGGAAGGAATATCACCTGCAGAGGGAGTCAAGTACAAGGCAAGAGTTGTTGCAAGAGGTTTCAGTCAAAGGGAGGGGGTAGACTATAATGAGATTTTCTCACCAGTGGTCCGACACACTTCCATCAGAGTGTTGCTAGCCTTGGTGACACATCAGGATTTGGAGCTCGAGCAACTTGATGTGAAGACCGCTTTTCTACATGGAGAGTTGGAGGAAGAGTTGTACATGACTCAGCCAGATGGTTTCCAGGTTCCTGGCAAGGAAAAGTATGTTTGCAAGTTGAAGAAGTCTTTGTATGGACTTAAGCAGTCTCCGAGGCAGTGGTACAAGAAGTTTGACAGTTACATGCTTCAGCTGGGATATACGAGGTGTGCTTATGACTGTTGTGTCTACTACAGCAGGTTGAGAGATGGGTCATTCATTTATCTGGTGCTTTATGTAGATGACATACTAGTAGCCGCAAAGAGTAAGCACGAGGTTCAGAAGTTGAAAGGACTTCTTAGTGCTGAGTTTGAGATGAAGGATCTGGGTGCAGCTCGGAAGATACTAGGAATGGAGATTCTTAGGGATCGAAGTCAGCGGAAGCTTTTCTTGTCACAGAAAGGCTACATTCAGAAAGTGTTGGCTAGGTTTGGCATGTCTACAGCCAAGCCTATAGACACTCCTAGTGCAGAAAATATTCATCTCACCACTATGTTTGCTCCTCAGTCAGACGAGGAGAAGGAGTATATGTCTCGGGTTCCTTATGCCAGCGCGGTGGGGAGCTTGATGTATGCTATGGTTTGCACGAGGCCAGATTTAGCACAGGCAGTCAGTGTTGTGAGCAGGTTCATGGGGCAACCGGGAAAGGAACATTGGCAAACTGTGAAGAGGATTTTCAGGTATCTTAGAGGTACGTCTGATGTGGGTCTCATTTATGGAGGTGATACCGAGTGCTTAGTTACAGGCTACTCGGATTCTGATTATGCTGGTGATGTTGACACGAGGAGATCGATGACTGGTTATGTATTCACTTTGGGAGGTTCTGTGGTTAGTTGGAAGGCGACTTTGCAACCTACAGTGACGTTGTCTACTACGGAAGCAGAGTACATGGCTTTGACAGAGGCTGCAAAGGAGAGAATATGGCTGAAAGGACTGGTTAGTGATCTTGGTCTACATCATGATCAGGCTACTGTGTACTGTGACAGCTTGAGTGCAATCTGCCTAGCCAAGGATCAGGTCCATCATGAGAGGACCAAGCATATTGATGTCAGATATCATTTCTTGAGGAGTGAGAGGAGAATCAGGGTGAAGAAAGTGGGAACTGCTGATAACCCCGTTGATATGTTCACCAAATCTGTTCCACATAGCAAGTTTCAACATTGTTTGGACTTGCTGAACATCAGAGCTGATTAGGTGCTCTATGGGCAGTCCCGGGAGTGGAGGGCGAAGTCTACTCATCTGGCACTGTAATGGTGCATCTGGAGTTTTCTACTTTGAGGATTCAAGTCAAGGTGGAGATTTGTTGGTATGCCTTGAATACTGTAATAGCCCCTTCTGCGACCCTGGCCTGGAATACAACTATATCTACAATTATGATAAGAATATAATTCCAATTCCAATTTGGACTGATGTTGATTTGGGCCGAATTGTGTTTTGTTCCAATCCCAGTTTGTTAGGGTTTAGTAGAGACAGTATATAAAGTGTCTCTCTTCTCTCTGTAAACATTAATTCTGTTCTGCACTTAGATAGGTAGAAATCTGGCCAATTTCTTGGCGTCTGTAACCTGCTACCTATTATAGTGAATCCGTCTCCCGTGGATGTAGCCAAATTGGTGAACCACGTAAATTTTGTGTCTTGTTATTTTCGTTCATATTTTCTGTTCTTTCTCCATTCCGCACAACACCAAAGTGCACTTATTTATAGGATTAAGTCTGGGTGATTTTAATGTGTAATTTTTAACTTTTAAGGACAAAAATCCCCTACCATTATATTTTGAAAATGTAATAACATTTAACAAATATCATTGTATTTCTAGTTTGGGATTTTGTTTTCGAGCGCATTATAAAATAGACTAAATTTTTTTTTATCCCTAACATATGACCTAATACGATCTTTTGGTCCTCGTTTCAAAAACTACCTCCTTTCAATACCCTATAAATTCAAAATGATTTGTTTGGTCCCCAAGGCGATTTCCAGGGGTGATTTTTCAGGTGGATTTGGGGACCAAAAAATGATATAAGATCATATGTTAGGGATCAAAAAAATAATATAGTCTACCTGAAAATCACCCGGAATCTGATTTGGGGACCAAACAAATTATTTTGAATTTGTAGGATACTGAAAGGAGGTGATTTTTGAAACGGGGACCAAAAAATTGGTCATATGCTAGGGACTAAAAAAACAATTTAATCTATAAAATACAATCTTTTGATATATATATATATATATATATGTGAATTTGTTACATTTATTACTTATAAAAATCTTTATTTATGGGTCACTTTACGGTCATTATATCAATTTAATTTTTTTTCTATTACTATTGATAACTCTCATGTGAAGCATGTTACTGATATCTTATCAGATGATACTACTAATAGATGAATAATATTACACGTGTTAAATGATGTATTTGACCGTCAACAATTATCTCATACTTCCTTCGTGTTAGCCAAAAATTCCTACATTACTTTTTTTCATAGACATTTATATTTTTTTTTTTGAAAAATCAATCATTCATTTCAATATGCTGGAAAAATGGCCAGCAACGATTACAATGAGTGAAATTTACATCAAACCTAACTAGCATCTAGCAATAATTAATATATTGCAAGGATATCTAAATTACGTGTCAACTAGACTGATCGTCTGTACTATTACAGATCAAAGATCCAATAAAAATACAGTTACATCGCTCCGAGGATTAACTTGCTTCCCGCAAAAAGCATGACCACTTGGCAGAGAGGAGCGTATCACGCATGAATATCACTGCGCCAAACAGGGATCTTCTACAGCTGTAACACCACTTGATCCAACCACGATCTATGTTGTCCAAACTATAAACACCCTGAAAACGAAAAACACAGATCTGGCGAATCCAAGATAATGTAACCCTAAAATAAAACCACAATCAAAATTATGAACACACGATTTGAACAAGTAGATCGAGAACAATACATCAACATGAATAACTAAATCGAGTTATCATCATGAACACAACGATATAATCGATCAGGTTGAAGAACAAAACTAATTTGTGGAGATAGATCTCACACTTATTCAATAACAAAAATATGAATTAAAATAAACTGTTGTTCCACATCTCCCCTGATGGGAAGATGTGGAAAAAATGAAGAAGAATGGCTAGGCAAGAGAGGGTTCGCATAGACACTTATATGGATTGATGTGGCAGGAGAAGTGTGGGGGGTTTGAATGAGCTGGCTAAATTTCAGCTACTAATTTGAATCTAAATTAGGAAAGACTAAATTATTTTTTTGGTCCCCTACAAAGTATTTTTTACTATTTTTTGGTCATCATTTGCAAAACAACTCTTAGACGGTACCCAACAAATTCAAAATGATATGTTTTGGTCCTCGGAGGTTGTTTTCTGGTAAGACTAAATGGTTTTCCGGTATGGTCAGGGGTATAATGGTAATTTTACTAATTAAAAAATATTAATTTTAAAATTTTCAGATTTTTACTTCATCCTGAGCCCTTGAGCCTCGAGTCCTCGAACCTCTCCCCTCAAGTCCTCTCCCCTCTCCCCTCTCCCCTCTCCCCTCATGCCTTGAGCCCTTGAACCTCATGCATCGAGCCCTCGAACCTCATGCCTCGAGCCCTCGAACCTCGAGCCATCGAATCTCCTGCCTCGAGCCCTCAAACATCCTGCTTCCTGACGATTTTTTTTTATTTTTTAAAACTTAGGGGTATAATGGTCATTTTACATATTTTGACCAATTTTACCGTTGACTTTCCCTGAAAACCACCTCTGGGGACCAAAACATATCATTTTGAATTTGTTTGGTACTGTGTAAGGGTTGTTTTGCAAATGAGGACCAAAAGATAGTAAAAGATACTTTGTAGGGGACCAAAAAAATAATTTAGTAATTAGGAAATGGTCAAAATAGAAATATTTGGCTGGAACAAAAGAAAATAGAAAGTAGAAATATGGGAAGGAGGAAGTATATTTTTTCAAGCTCTTTTTCTTCTTTGCAGAATTAGTTCCCGAGAGCAGCATCACCCATGAAAAGAAGCACGACTCACAACTCCGAAGAGCAGCACCATCCACGATCTAGTTCCATCTTTGCCTCCTAATCAACGAGCGGTGAGATGTAAGGAATGTCAGTGAGAACATCCACTGTCTCGAAAAGCAGCTGCACCCATGGCCAGCCCAGCTTCTGATTCCAGTTGGCAAGCCGTGACGATAGATGTTCATGGGTGGAAGAAAACAAGAAAATTAGGAACTGGGAAAAAAATCAGATGGGCTAATTAGGGTTAAAATATGTATTGAATGGGATGAGTAAATTGGACATTTCACATTTTACATGTTTTTTAAATCAAGAGGGAAATTGGTCCTTTCTGGCAATTACGGCCAAAACTATCAATAATTGGTCATTTTGGCACATTCGGTGAATACTTAGGGTTGATCATCACTTTCGAAGAATTTTGGGGTTTTCAACACTTTCGAAAAAATATAGTGTTATTTTCACACATTTTTCTATTTTTATTGTTCATGTTGTTTACGCAGGAAATATCATGTTTGTGCTTTCTAAAAGTTTATTTTTTATGCACAAATTGTGATTATATGTACAATACTCAGGTAGTCTGTAAATTACGTTTATTTATAAGTTTTATTTTTCAATTTGGTTTATTTAATTTTATTTAATTTCAAATCCAAAATAGAAAAATCAATTTGATTTTTTCACATGTGATTTAGTTATAGTTTTGGGTTTATAAAAAGTCGACCAAATTAAATCGAATCGAATAAATCGAAACATTTGAAAAGCAAAGCGATACCACCCCTATTGTTACCCCAAACATACGTGATTGCACTTATAGAAAAGAAGCAGATTAATTAGCACCTACGCGATCGTCCTAGTGATTAAGTGTCTCGTTAAGTATTTTAATGGTCATGAGTTTGAATCTTGGCAAGCCGCAGTATCAGAATTTTCTTCAATAACAGAGTTTCTCATGGACACCATAAATGATCACCAGACCCTAAAATATCGTACTTTGGCTCCTCATTAACCTGTAACGCCGGAATAACGGTGCTAACAAGAAAAATTGATTTTATAATGATACGAGTTAGGTTTTATTTATTTAATTTTATTAATTAGGGTTTTTAGAAGATACCACTATACTATTTTTCCCACTGGGTTTTTTAATAAGGTAGTGTGATCATTTATTTTATGTTAGAATAAAGCCCATTAATTCAGCCATGTTGGCCTTGTAAGAATTAATGTTTCGGACATGCTTTATTTTAGGGTTTAGAATATTCAGTTTTGATTTGATTAGAATTAGATTTGGTAAGATTAGATAAGGAAATATCCATTTATTTTAGATATTCTAGTTGGATACTCCCTCCGTCCCAGCCAATTCAGCACAAGTTGACTTTCGTCAGTTGACTCAAAAAAAGTTTAATCATTGATATTTATAATCGTGTGTAAATACAGGTTATAAAAAGTTGATTTTGTAAAAATTCATGCCATTACGAATCTAACAAGATCAAACAATATCCTAACTTGTTTATCAATTCAAATTTGAGGTCAAAGTTAAGCAAATTTGACTAAATGAATAGTTAATTGTAGAAATGGCTGGGGCAGAGGGAGTATGGTTTTAGCTTCTTAAAATTGCCATAAGTCATTCCAGTTTCTATTTGTACTGGCCGAATTATACCCTATAAATAGGGGAGACCATTCATGATTATATTACAACACTTTTATCAATCAAATATACAACCTTGCGAGTTCATACTCTTGCTTGCGAGCTTCTTAACCTTGATGGCTAGTTAAGTATCAATAAACCTTGTAATCTGATTCTGAGGGCTAGTTAGAGAGAAAGTCGAGATTAGGCATACCCCGGGGGCTAGACACCTGAATTTCGTGCGAGATAGTGAGGGTTTGCAGATCCCTTCACTAGATCAAAGATATTAATTTCGCAATCGTGAGTCTTCGCAAGGAGATTCATATCAGTTGGTATCAGAGAAAAACAAAAGATCCTTGGACGAATTCATCAACAGGGATTTTGAGTTTGTTTGAATTTATTTTCAAAAAAAAATCATCAGGCAACTTTCGCCGCCAGACATCCACCGCCACCAAAATCTTCACCGCCGCCACTCCAGTCATCTTCACCAACCCCGATGCCACAATTCCAATCACCATTGTATCACTCGTCTCCGGCGAGCTCCACCACATTCTCACCGGCCGCTCAGTTCATCTCCGACGAACCCGCCGCTGCACCACCGTTGTTCTTCTCCATCTCCAACCATCAAGAAGCTACCGTCCGCCGTTTCTCAGATCGTGATTAGCTTTGACACCAATTGACCACCGAACCCGTCGTATGCTCTCCTTCTTCTGCAACTCCAATCGCCGCCGGTGTTCCACCCTTGATCACCACTGATTCACATCAACACCGGTCGGGCCTGCTCCTTTTGTACTCTCAGTCATCTTCAGGCTCTTCAGGAGCAAGCTTCAGCTCCAGCAAAGATATAGTCCGGCAAAAAGAAGTTCAGTAGGCAGTTCAATGAAGAAGACAGTCGGCGTGTGGCACAGACACGTGTGCCACAAACCGGGCATGCGAATACCATGTGCGAGATAGTGAGGTACATCTACCTCACACACTCAGCTCTTGATCTGTATCTCATATTGAGAGACATCCAAAATATCGCGGATTGGGTAATTTATCGCGAGTTATTTGTATTTATCGCTGGTTTGTCTTTTTCTCACTAGTTTAGAGCCACATCAACATACAGTTACTGCCTAGTCAGCATCCAGTCACCGTTTACTACCAGAATTTTACAGGGATGGCGTAGGACGTTTATCTCAATTTATTTTAGCCTAAAGCATAGATCAGTTGCGTAGGGGACTTAGAGTCGTGCCAGAGAATGTGGACTAAGAAACACGAAATGGACGACGAATAAGAACCTATGAATCTAGAGCGTGGTGATTGTGGTATGACCCACGATCTCAAATCCTGAAAGCACGGAATTTTAACCATATCAGCCTATAAATACAACAAGCTTCAGAGGGGCTGAGGTAAGTGTAACTATTAAAAGAAATTCTAGTTCTTGATAGAGTGACTAACTTGATCGTCAGAGCATTTTTCCCGGGATCACTTTCGGGCTTGACTTTGCAGGAAGGAAGACTCGCGGGGTGAGCAGCAAAGGTTCTACCTGACCAGAACACCACATCAGAGTTCATGAACTGTACCAGTCTTACGTATACCGTGAGCATTAGCACGAAGACAAAGGATGGTGGAGGCACTGCTATCAATGAAAATTGCCTAAATACTGTCCTATATGTCCTTTGATGTCGCACAATCAGGGATCTCCGCCAAGGATTTCAGAGTGAGAGAGGAGATCAGAAGACTGCACACACGTTGATCTTCATCAACCCAGAGATCGTGCTCAGCATTGGCCTTCAATAAGCCTCCATAGGATCAACTTTCGTACCACCGCGACCGGAAGTGGAGCTGTCGGCGGCCTGAGCCTAAGTGGGAGAGGCACCACCGGCCTGAGGATGTGGAGGGAGAGTTGGACAGGGTTTGGACCCATCAAGAAAATTGAACAGCTTCCGTGGCTTGAGGACGTAACCAATCTGACTCTTCCACAAGAGATGATTTGATGACGCTAATTTGATTGTCATCATGTGGAGCAAGGTATTGCAAGAAAGTTTGTCTTCAGACATGATGAAAGTTGAGAAATGCCGGGAAAGTGCGTCGGAGAGGGAGGGAATTTTTGTGAAGATCGGCCAAAGGGGAGGGAGAGAGGCCGATCGGTGAAGAAAAAAAAGGGTTGAGGGGATTTGGAAAGTTTTGGACAAGGTTTGCTCTGATACCATGGTAAAATAATTTTCCGTAATGATTCTAATTAATGATGAAGGGTATAAATAAAGTACAAAGTAAACTAGTCTAAATATAACTCTAGCCTAGTCAACAAGAATAAAATTTTATCTAGTGATATGTGTTAATTATGTTGATTATTTTATTGGAATTAACTGTAATTTTACGGGATTAATATGCACTTTAAGTGTTTTATTTGTAACAGGTCACAGTTTTTGGGCTCAAGAGGAATTTGGAGGAGAGTAAGGAGTATTGGACAATTATTGCAAATGAAGCAATCAAATGGAGTGCAGATATTTGGAGCTGATTTGGGCTCTTAAGAAGATATTTGTGAAGATATCTTTGGGGATAATTTAGAGATTTAATTAGACCTTATCTCTTCAAATCAGAATTCAAATTTGGAGAGATTTACGTTTTATTTGGAAGAGTCCAATATGGACATGATTTGTAATTGCTGCATATATATATATATATATATATATATGTTCATATATATATATATATATATATATATGTTCATATATATATATATATATATATACACACACACACATAGACGCAGAGAGGGGAGGGGAGTTTTTAGCCTAAGTTTTGATATTTTCGGATACATTAGTTAGAAAGCAGTACATGAGTTTGAGTTTTAATTCCGTAGACAGCAATGTTTCTTTTGGGTGAATTTTGGTTTCAGTGACCAGAGAGGATATTAGTTCTTCTTGGTTTTCGACTTTTTTTGCACAAGAAACATTGAATCTTGCCTTGGTTTTCGTGCCAAATTATTCACTTGCATTTGCTTTCATTGTTTTCCTTGCGCATGCAGACTTGTTACTGTCTTTGGTTTTTGATTTGATTATCTTCGTTTCGTTTTTATATAATTGCACTTAATATGTTTTCTGTTTATATTTTTTATTTGTTTAGTTTAGTTATCATGAGTAGCTAATTCATATATCGGCAGAGAATAACAAATATTAGTTTATAAACCGTGAGCCTTAATTGCATTATAATTGATTCTTGCATGTTCTTGATTGTTCTTGGTCGAATTTTATTTCTAATATGTTTAAGCCTGATCAACTTAAATGTTTGTAGAATACTGCTATATAATTTCCGCCAATACGTAATTGTTGGATGGGATTAGTAAGTAGCACAGTCTTTTGAAAAACAGCCAACTATCTAAGACCCTAATAGCAAGATAGGGAATAATTGAGCGTGCGTTACTATTTACTTTTACTTTGGTAATTGCTATATCGGGTTCTTTTAATACTTAATGCTATCAAAATGTGTTCCGGTTTAGCGAATACTTTCTGGGAACATTTTGGTAAGGGAAACAGTTAATTAATCATAATTAGTTGTCTGTCGATAAAGTAAGAAATAATTTGTGTGGGGGGGGGAAGCGTACCTACTTCCCTATAACCGGTAGATGTGTAGGAATTGATTTATTATTGCGCCTATGATTGATATTAACTAGTATGAGTTATTCTTAGCCGATATTATTCCTTTATATATATATATATTTATTTATTTCTCATATTTTTAAAGTCGTCATTTGCATTTTAGAATTAGTAAAATCAATATATTTGAGGCGTGGCGGCATCACCGAAAAAGGACTTCAAAAATTAGTAGGAAAAATAATTATTGATTATTGCTTTTGCTCCTCGTGGGATCAACCATGCTTATCATTGTACTAATTAGTGTTAATCTGAATTTCAGGTTATTTGGCGAGTGAAACGATGGTCAGGCCCTCAAAACTTCCTTTTGATTTGATTTATTCTTATGTGTGGGGTCCTGCCTCGGTACCTTCTCTCAATGGCAATAGATACTTTGTTCTTTTCATTGATGACTGCACAAAATTTGTTTGGGTTTACTTTCTCACTGCCAAATCTCAAGTCTTTCAGGCTTTTTCTCTATTCAAATCCATGGTTGAAACACAATTTTCTACAAAAATTAAAGCTTTTCAATCTGATTGGGGAGGGGAATATCGAAATGTCTCTACCTTTCTCCAAAATCATGGTATCTTGCATAGAGTTTCTTGTCCCCACACCCTTGAACAAAATGGTGCTGCTGAAAGACGTAATCGCATTGTCGTTGAAAAAGGCCTTGCTTTACTCTCCCACTCTCATCTCTCAATCTCATTCTGGGAACATGCCTTCCAAACTGCCATCTTCCTTCACAATCGTACCATAACTCCTACCCTCGCCAATGAATCTCCCTACACTCGGCTTTATCATCGCCAACCAGACTATCTATTTCTCAAATGTTTCGGTTGTCTCTGTTATCCTTACCTTCGTCCATATAACAGCAACAAGTTGGAGTTTCGCTCTGTTGCTTGCATCTTCGTAGGATTCAACACCAAACACAAAGGATACCTTTGCTTTCATGTCCCCACCTCTCGCACCTATATATCCCGTCATGTTGTGTTCGATGAGTCTTCCTTTCCCTTTCCTGACCACAACTCCAAGTCCTCCCCATCACCCTTCTCCGATATATCCCTTCAAAGTCTGCACCTTGCCTCAGACATTTCTTTCTCACCTATCACTCCACCCATCACCAATCACAGTCCCCCTCCATTTCCACGTAGTCCTTCTCCTAACCTCAGTCCCGGACCATCACTCAGTCTGTCACCATCACTCAGTTCGTCTCCTCCACCCAGTCCCACTCAGCCAATTTCACCGTCTCCGGCCCCTTCTCATCCTTCTACTCAGCCTTCTACTATCAACTCTCATATAGCTCCCTCATATTTCCGCCCGGCTGCCAACTCTACTCATGGTATGATAACTCGTGCGGAAACCGACTCTCTCAAGCCAAAGCTCTACACTGCTACAAAACACCCATTACCTTCTGACGGTTTCGATCTTGAACCAAAATCCTTTCTTCAGGCCAAAAAGAATCCTAATTGGCAGCATGCTATGCAGTTAGAGTATGATGCATTAATGACTAATAGGACTTGGGACTTGGTGCCTGCCCAGGTCATGTGCCTCTAATCTTGTTGGTTGTAAGTGGATTTTCAGGATCAAGAAGAAACCCGATGGTTCAGTTGAGCGCTACAAAGCTCGCCTTGTTGCAAAAGGCTTTAATCAGGAAGAGGGGGTTGACTACTTCGATACATTCAGCCCTGTCATCAAACCCACTACCATTCGGGTGGTTCTCGGTTTGGCTATTACTCAAAATTGGCCTCTTCGCCAGGTTAACATCAACAATGCCTTCCTCAATGGTGATCTGTCTGAAATTGTATTCATGGAGCAACCACTTGGTTTTGTCTCACCGCAGCAGCCCTCTCATGTTTGCAGTCTTCGAAAAGCTCTTTATGGTCTCAACAGGCACCGCGAGTATGGTTTCAGAAGCTCAACCAGGCCCTTCTACGGCACAGCTTCAAACCATGTGTTTCAGACACCTCCCTCTTCATCAAACATCATGGGTCTGATGTCGTCTATGTTCTAGTTTATGTGGATGATCTCATCATCACTGGCTCGAGCTCCAAGTTCATTGATGAGTTTGTTGGCTATCTCTACTCAGTTTTTTCTTTGAAGGACTTGGGTGCTCTGAATTTTTTCCTTGGGATTGAAGTTCTTCGCAACTCTTCAGGTATACTTTTATCTCAACGGAAATACATTCTTGATCTTCTTGACAAGAGCAAAATGGTTGGTGCAAAACCAATTGCCTCTCCGCCCATTCCAGGCTCGCACCTCGTCATTGGTGGTGATCATTTCCCAGATGTCTATCTCTATCGCAGCATTGTAGGAGCTCTATAGTATGTCACCATTACCCGGCCTGAGCTTGCGTATTCATTCAACCGGGTTTGTCAGTTCATGCATCAACCTTCAGAGATTCACTGGGCCACTGTGAAATGCATACTACGGTATCTCAAAGGCACCATTGATGACGGCTTACTCTTTTGGCCATCTCGGGATGATCGCCTTGTATGTTTTACAGATGCCGGTTGGGCCTTAGATCCTGATGATTGCCGCTCTCAACATGGCTTTGCCATTTACCTTGGTGGTAATCTCATCAGCTAGTCCTCCCGTAAACAACAGGTTGTAGCCCACTTCAGCACTGAAGCTGAGTACCGGGCGATCGCATTTGCCTCAGCGGAGCTCATCTGGCTTCAACAGTTTCTAGCCGAAATGGCTGCCCCTGTCTCTCAGGCTCCTATCCTCCTCTGTGATAATCTCAGTGCTATGTATCTTACTGCCAATCCGGTCTTTCATCAGCGGTCTAAACACATCAAGATTGATTTTCACTTTGTTCGAGAACAAGTCAAAGCTGGGGAACTTGCTGTTCGACATGTGAGCTCCGTTGATCAGATTGCTGACATCTTCACCAAGGCATTGGGTTCTTCTCGCTTTGATAACTTGAAGTCCAAGCTTCTCGTTCGTACCCAATCGTAAGCTTGTGGGAGGGTATTGAAGACTTAAAACACTAGTCCTGGTTCACTGTATCTAGTTTATAGAAATAGTTTACTTTCCCTAATCAGTGGGATTTCTTACGTGTAAATCTTATCCTTAGAACTAGCACTTGTAGTATAAAAGATACGTACAGAGATGAATAAAATCAACCATTCACATCATATCTTTTACACAGAGAAATTGGTACAATTTGACTTTTGAAAGCCAACTGAATCAATATTCAACAACTAATATCTTTATATGAGATTCGATCTTCTTATGATTAATCATAGAGATGCATGTTTCTGACTCATTTTGTTTATATGTAGTCTCTTTTTGGTTTTTATACTGATGCTATATACTCATATGCTTCTGCAAGTATGGTAAGTTTCCTTTTTAACAGGTAGAGTTTAAAATAAAAGTACAATTGGTCCAAAGACCAAGTACTTACATTAGTTACATCAGATGCAAATTACAACTTAACTACTTGTATTGCTCTCCAACCTGAATTTGTTAAGAAGAAAAACAAAAAAACCCTAAATATAAACCCCAAATACAGTGAAAATAAGAAATTCTAACCTCTCTAGGACCGGATTGAAGAAGACAATGTAATGCAACTCAGAAATTGCAAATTTGAACGGATTTGAGCAGTTGAATCGGGAATTTATGGCAGCGGTTTTCAGAGATTTGAGAAAGGGTTAATGCGGAAAATTGAAACAGAGGGGTTAATGTGAGAGAGAGAAACAGAGGGGTTAGTTGGGCGGTTGAATTTAACTACGGAAGATTGAAAATTATCTAAAATATCTTCCATGCCCCTGAAAATATGTAATTTATGGTGAGACCCTTGGTCTCACCATAAGCTTGGGTGAGACGGTCTCACCCAAGTCTTTGTAATAAACTAATATATTTCACTCAGTTGTATAATTTAAACTGCAAAACGAAATTAATTATTTTTACAACTGAACTTCCATAAACACATACTTATGGTATTGACAACCTCACAAATTCTTAATTAACATAATTATAAAATAAAATATTAGATAATATTGTATTTTATTTTCATTTAACTAATAATTATAAGAGTCTATCTCTTGAAAGACGGTCTTTCCATAAGTCATGGAAAGACCAACGTTTAAAGAGAGTATGCTTTCTGAAATGATGATGAAATACATGCCCTACAACCCCGAGGTCATGGCGTTGTACCTTGATGTGTTTAAGGCTTCCAGAGGTCACAAGTTACTAGTTTCTCGCTGCTTCACTGTAAGTTATGCTGATTTTCTTCTTGATCATTTGATTGTATCTGAAGCTCTTCGTGAGAAATTCCTAGTCTGCTTATCGTTTATTGTGGATCACTCGGGCGAAAACGTGAATTTATTGGTAGATATTTTTGACATCATCACTTGTATGTTGGATGCTGATAGTGATACACCACTCTCATCACGCTTCAATAATTGTCCCAAGACAAATGCAATAGGATTTCTTGATTCTTTCTTAGCAACCTTGGAGAAAGTTTTAGATGGGAAGATATATATTATTCCTATGGTTAAGCCTGAGGCTGAAAGAGTCCAAAAACAGTTGGAGTTGATTAGGCCAATTGTCCAAAACAAGCTGAAGGTGCTAAATGAGGACGAGAAACTTGAGGATCTTTGGAGTCGAATCGTGAATGTGTTCTACTTTGCAGCATATGCCATAAAACTGTGCACAGTGAAAAGTTTACATGCTTTGTATGGTATCAGATGCCTTCCAAATGTTATAGAAAATATAAAGATTGTGACGTCGGAGATTGAAAAGATTGAAGATAACCACATCAAAAGTGTCATTCCTGGGGTTGAGTTGATTCATGTGTCTAGTAGCAGTAGCGCTTTCCTACCACGAGATACTACTTCAAAATATGAAGGGGATTTTATAGGCTATGAGCAGGATGCGGAGGAAATTCTGAACCTCCTTCTCAGGGGAACGAAAGAGCTCAGAATTATCTGCATTTCAGGAATGGCGGGACAAGGAAAAACTACTCTGGCGAAGAGAATGTACAATGATTCTTCAGTTTGTTATCACTTTCATGAAAAATCGTGGTGTTACATTTCCAAGGAATGTAAACCAAGGGAAGTATTAGCCAAGATTGTAAGTGGGTGTGAGATGCGCGAATCAATTCATGATGTAGCCGATTGTGTAAGGAAAAGTTTGAAAGGAAAGAGATTCCTCATTGTTTTGGATGATATTTGGGATGTTGAAGTGTGGAATGTGGTGAAAAGTGCATTTCCAAATGATGCAAATGGGAGCCGAATTCTATTTACCAGTCGAAACCATGATCTGGCCTCAAAATCGGAATCAAACTCAATTTCTCATCGTCTCCGACCATTTTCTAATGAAGAATGTTGGGAATTGATGAAATATAAGCTCTCTACTTGTGATGATATTCCTGGTGAATTTTTAGAAATTGGAAGACAAATTTCATATCGTTGCAAAGGAATGCCTTTGGCAGTTGCTCTAATTGGTGCTGTACTCAGAAGGGCGGGATCTGTATTGGATTTGTGGAAGGAAGTGGCAATAAACTTGAATTCATACCTTAGTGGTGAAGGGTGTAGGGACATTGTGGAGCTGAGTTACAAGTATTTGGAAGATTATTTGAAACCTTGTTTTCTTTATCTTGGAGGTTTTCGTAGGGATAGAGACATTTCTGCCAGAAACTTGAAACGCCTTTGGATTGCTGAAGGATTCGTGAAGGAGAACCGGATGAAGCTGGCAACGAAGTACTTGGAAAATCTTGTTTCCCAAAATTTAGTTTCAGTAACCCAAAGAAGTTCTAGAGGTGGGATAAAACGGTGTAGAGTTCATCATGATCTTTTGTATGACTTGTGCATAGAAAAGGGTTCGCAAGATAATTTCCTACATTTGTGTATAGAAAGAAATGACTTCCATCATCGCTTTTTCGGTACCGGTGCTTATCCTTTCGACTATTTAGAATCTACAAGTTGCACCAGAAGAGAATTACCAAGTACCCATATTCACACTCTAGTGATCGCTTGTTTTTCCCCAATGAAGATTGAAGCATGAAATAAATTTCTTACCAACTTCAAAGTTCTCACTGTGTTGGATTTGAGAGGTTACTCAATAGATACGTTCCCAGAGGGGATATTGTTAAATATTCATCTGAGACACTTAGCATTAAGTCTCGGGCTTAAGGAAATTCCACAATCAATAATTGATTTGTGGAACTTGGAAACTCTCATTGTGAATAAATTCGGGTATGAAATTGATGTTCAGATAGCAGAAACCATGTGGGAGATGGAAAATTTAAAACATGTTGAGATAATAAATTTTGGTCTCAACGTGAAAGATTTATGGCAAAGCAATACGGTGGCGACATGTAATATTGAGGTGCTTAAAGGACTAACTCTTGAGTTTGATGTTAAGGCCGAAGAGTTTTTAAGGAGACTTGCCAGACTTAAAAGGTTGAGGTGCAGTTTGCCTAAGAATAAAGTGGCTCATCCCTTGTGGTTCTCTATGTTTGGATCTCTGAAAAAGCTGGAGTCTTTGCATTTATGCCATTCTGGTGCCGGCTACAAGCGACAATTGCCATCATCCATAAACTTTCCAAATAATCTCAAGAAATTGAGCCTGCGAGGATTTGGATTACCCTGGAGTGCCTTGTCACCGATTGGTAAGCTACCTAACCTCGAGGTGCTCAAATTAAGGACAGATGCATGTGTGGGTACTATCTGGCACTTGGGAGATGAAGAATTCTCAAAACTAATGTATCTTGAATTGCTTTTTATGAGAGAGCTTGAACAAATAGATGACTCTGGTTGTGATGAAACTCCCTTTCCATGTCTTCAGAAACTTATTCTGCGGTTCTGTTATAAGCTCAAAAAGATACCTTCTAGCTTTGGAGATATTTGTACCTTGGACACCATTAACATGGAAAATTCCCTTAAACTCTCAACCTCAGTAAGACAAATTGTGGAACATCAACGAGATATGGGAAATGACCGCCTACAAGTAGAAATGCACACATGGGATAGTGAATTTGATGAGGAAAATATTGCTGGAGGAGACACACGGGATAGTGAATCTGATGAGGAAAATATTGCTGGAGGAGACACACGGGATAGTGAATCTGATGAGGAAAATATTGCTGGAGGAGAAGAACTAAACAACATGGAGGAGCAATCAGTAAGTCGCTACTAATTTATATTTTCTTCTTATCGGCCTTTCCTTTTGATCATTGTACAATTAAAAGAGTCAAATGTAAGTTTCTTTTTCAACAATCTTTCTTCTAACTTTTGTACACCTAATGTTCACAATGGTTCAGGAGCATTAACTACAACGACCTAAGGTGCTGAAACGAGGTTCTATGATGAATTTGAATGTGTGAAAGTTTATTACATGTCATTGATGTCGAAGAGAATGCTCGCAATTGCTATCATGTAGTTTGCTACTCAAGAAATGGTTATGAGTCAAGCAATTCTTATTCCTATACGTCAAAGCTGGATAAATTTGGTAAATAAGTGGTAAAACAATGGGAAGGTATTGGTAAATAAGGCATAGTGACATTGACATGTACTATTAAGTGAGGAGCTAGCAACTAACAAGTAGTAGTGGACTAAAAGGACTAGGACAGGTTCACTCTACAATATATCAAATTGTAGAGTGAACTTGTTGGTTAATACGCGAAGCTGGATTAATTTGGTTATCTTTAGTACTTTATATTGTCTTTTTTGAGTAGCTGAATATGTCCTTAGCTCACATTTAAGTTTAAAGCAGCTGTAGAGAGCATAATTACTGTTCGAAGTGACAAATAATGCCTTTAGTCACATATGTTGCGGAGGCATAATCAAGGCTATTTGTAGGTGAAAACTGGGAAATTTTGTCTTACATAATGAGGGGGGTTTGCTGTGTTTTTTTAGCATTTCCAAATAGTGTTGTGGAAGATCGAGTCGTGTTGCAGAATATCTGATGGCAAATATGATTGAATGATCTGAAATTTTACAGATTCTTTGATACGGAGTTGTTAATTGTCAGTGAGAAGTACTTTTCACAAACTTCAGAAGTACTCTTCTGATGTTGAATTCTTACTCCTGTGTGTGTTTCCATTTGTTAATTTCTTTTTGGGTCTTTCCCAATTCATAAACTCAGCAGATGTTTAATAATTTATCTCAATAATTTACTGAATTTTTTACATTTTTTCAATTTCAGGTTTGAAATGCAACCGTCTTATATATTAATAGCAGGCACCGCAATTGCCAGACCAGGAGCAATTGGAGGTTTTTCTCTGTTTAGGTAATATTTGTTCTTTTTTTTTTGTTTTTTTCATGTTACTGTGGAAAATTCGTATCAAAATACTCCCTTCTATCTGATTCTGATCAGTTATAGTTATATAGAGTTAGAAGTGGTATGATTTCAGTTTATCTAAGAAGGTCTGAATTCAAAAAAGGAATGTCATCAAAAAGTGGTCTGAATTCAGTTCATCAAAAAAGGATTGTCGTCCAATCAGACTATATCAGAAAAGGAATTAAATTTTTGAGGCCAGTAGCAATCTCATTGACAATATATGCAGTGATTAACACATAGATGCAAGCACTGTAATTCCTTATATCTTCGATAATATTCTTTTACTCATGTAGGTAGCTACTAAGAAGAATGAAGATTAAAATTTAAAAAGATCAGAACTCAAAGGCCCAAGCATTTTTCCTGAGAACTTCGGCTTCTTCTTCACGGAGACTTGCCCTTGATCATATCGGCAACGGCTTTACAGGTGAGCTCAAGCAAACCCTTAATGTCCATCTTTTATTTTGTTACTTGCTGTCTATTAAATAATTTGTTCATATCCATCTTTTAGCTTGAACTAGAATGCAGGACATTTTTCGGTGGTTGACGACGTGCAAAAGGGCAAATCTGATTGATGCCTTTGCTCAATTTACGGATGGTCATGTACTCCCTCTGCTCATATGACACATCAGATCTAGAGAGTAAGAACTCCCTATCACATCCACCTTTTCTCAGATCACTTCAATCGATTCGAATGTTTAACATGTATGTTTCGATCGATATGCATGTTCCTTCTCGAGGATTTATATGTTTTACACGTATATTCTGTAGGGAGGAAGAAAACACGATGGCTATTGCTGCCTATTTGCTCGCTATGTTGGGCGAAGGATTCTGCTAAGTTGTTCTTTGTACTATGGCGGTCCTGAATATATGTATATCCGGTCATCAAATGTGCAATCACCGGGCTCTATTCCTGAAGTAAGTTATGTAATGAAGTATGAAATGATTTGATAGATCCAGATTCTAATGAACTTCTCATTAATCTTGCATCAGTATAAGAAAGATGACAATGATCGTAAAGGAAATGACTGGAAATTGGTGGCAAGGTACGATTCTGGTAATATATATCTTGGTAGAGTAGTCTCTGTCCTAACCTATAATAGCCAACTTTTACTGCATCTGATAAAAGTTAGCACGAAGTTTTGAATCTGAAGTCTGATATTCCGAAT